>CAMRHE010000348.1:492500-1692500 GCA_947044405.1 Leptodactylus fallax
GTTCCCCATCTTTACAGTTGAGTTGTAAATATATTTTTGTAGAACGTCCATTAACTCAAGATATCTGATAACCCGCAACCTATCTGGTCCCAAAATGGCTGCCAAAACTTTTTGTAGGCAATTCATACACTTGCAGCCTCGTACAGTATGATAACTTCGATTACTTTCAAGTATAGTAAAGGATCAAAGGTTTCTCCTACCTTTAATGAGTCAAAGCAGGCAATAACTCTCCCGTTTTCCACGTGGCAACTCCGTGACGGATGTGCAAACTTGCACTCTGCATCAGACCTTGAACAAGTGCCTCTCTGGAATTCACGACAAACTTCCAACGTCAGCCATTTTGTGTCACGCACCAAGGAGACGTTAACAGCCATATTAAAGACAGGATGCTCGGGCCTAAGCAATCACCTCCGTTGTACTACAATCGTTTTCTTCTTATCACAAGGGGATGGGGGAAAGTGGAATTCAAGTTTAAATGAATAAAAGAACTATTTTATCACTTTGGTTAAAAAAAATTGTCAGCACTTAAGGTTTATTTTTTCTTTTTTTTTTTTTTTTTTTTTTTTTTTTTTAAAGTCAATTTGTATCTGTTTTAGAGACACGAATAAAACATAAAAATCCAACCATAAAATAGAAGTTTTATCAGATAAATCGAAAATAAAAATAAATCTAACCAGAGGCCAGCTCTTTAAAAGTGCAAATGTCAAAGTCTGAATGTGTCGGCGTTACGCCACTTCTGGACTTGCAGGTGGGGGAGGAGTAAGTAGCCTATGCAAACCGTGAAAACAATTCTGTGCTCTCGACTTAATGGTTGTAGTTGTCTGGTGAAAGCGCTTTAGCAATTGGCAAAATTTCCTTTTCTCTTTGTTCTGATGAATTAAACGATGGGCACAGGCATGACGACTGATAAAAATTTGATATATATTTGAGTGCTGAAATTTAAAGAGTTGCCGTATGATTTTGGCCTGCAAGCAACGGCAAGTAAAAAAATAAAACAAAAAAAAAAAAAAAGAAAAAAAGGAAAAAAAAAAAAAAAAAAAAAAAGACAGAGGCAGCACTAAACAGAAATCCAAGCAGCGTTAGCTTCGGAAAAAAAGGCACGTTTCAGCAACCTGCGAAAAGAGGAAACAGAACATATAATCAAAAAAAATGGCAGGGGCTCACAGTTTTATCATAAGCTTATCATATAAAACACGAGAAAAGTCTTCGCTTCAGGAAAACCTCCAAGATACTGACACTACGGCAAAGTGCAGTCAGCCATTGTAGACTGAAAGAGGGAATTTCCTAGCCGACTCTGCGCATGGTGGAGAAAGGGAGGATCCAATGACATTGTGTGTAGCTCAGAGGTCTGGGCTGCCGCCCAATAGCAGCGTTCAGCTCACAGCAATCTATTTGGCAGCAGATCGGTTTTATTACGAGAATGCCTGGTGTCTGACATGTGCTCGGGGTTGTTTTCCACAGATTGATCTAAATAAATGACTGCAACAAAAGAGGAGTGATATTGTGATAAAAATGGAAGACGGGCAAAGGCTACGACAATGCAGAAGTGTTGCCTGAGCAAAGTCTAGTTTTCAGCTGGTGGCTGAGTGCCACAGGATGGGGGAAACCAGACAAGCGCACGGCAGCACTGGGCAGACATTAACCCCATTTACTCCAGTGGAGGAATTCATAGGGCTCAGATTCACACAAGTGGACAGTAACAAAGAATAGTCAATAAAAAAAGGAGTATTCTGTTTTCTGGCCATAGACCTGAGATACTTTTGGGCCAAAGTGGCCATTTTAGACTGTTTTCCCCGATTGTCGTCCATTAACATATCACGTTGCGTCATGCATCTGACCAATCATTGGTCATTTTTAATCTGCTATTTTCAGCCCAAAGTTGTCCATAACCCAACATGGCATTATTGTCTGTGATTTATTTCCTTGGTCAAGGAAAGAGTAAAGCAAAAAAAATGTGGTCTGTCTGACAGCAGGCTTAAAGGGGTTGTAAAGGATTACTAAGGCCTTATTCACACGTTTTTCACGGACCAACATACACAGACGGGGCTTATTCACATGGCTGTAAATAATGGCCATGCAATGGCTGTTTTTGAAACGGCTGTCACAAGGCCATTACAGAACCCATATATGTGAATGGGTCTATTCACATGGCTCTATCCATGTCCATTTTGATGGACAAAGAAAGAGCATGTCCGTTTCTTTTGATAGCCATGAAAAAAATGGCCATTTAAATTAGCACACTGAATTCAGTGTATTAAAATACACTAAATATGGACAAGAGAATGAGGCTTTAGGGTCAAATTTATTAAAATGGTTTTAGTTAAAATTGTCTTAGTTGCCAATAGCAACCAATCACAACGCAGCTATTATTTATCTGGAGCAGAATTCAAAATGGAAGATGTGCTGCGACCAGTTGCTATGGACAACTAAGTCAGTTTAGCCTTCAGACTGTTTCAATAAATTTGCCCCAAAGGCCTAATGCACACTGCTGTGGGTGCAGGCTGAAGCTCTCCTGAGGAAGCCCCCATAGAGGTGAGTGAATCACAGAAGGCACTCCGATGTCATGAGTCATCTGAGTACAATCCGCTGCAAAATCTGCCCCCCTTGGATGGCACACTCTGCCATGTGCATGGGGCCTTAGTTTCTGGTTGTAAACAAGAATGTTTCTGTTCACTGACAACAAGCAGAGGTCTTGAAAATGGTGATTTTTAGAACACAAAGTATATAAAAAGGCGGTGGAACTTTGCATTAAATAAATAAGACCTATTTACATAAAAATGGAAAACCTTCTTAGGCTAAGGAAACGCGACTTTTTTGTTGCAAAGTTTGCTGCGTTTTTTTTTTTTTTTTTTTTAGCCAAAGCCAAGAGTGGCTACAAAATTATGGGAAATATATAGGAAGCTCTTATATGTCTACCTTCTGCTCAAAAAAATGCAACAAATTCTGCGTTTCTGCAACGTGGGGCCACAAGATTAAAGTTTTTTCTTTCTTTGAATTTGTGGCTATACCCATAGGATATGCCTGATAGTGATGGGTCCACCACTGGGACCTGCATCTATCGCTAAAATGGGGCCCAGTTCTTGGCCACAAGTGAATGAAGAGGAACACTGCAAGTGCAAGTCTCTAGTCACTTGTACAGGAATTCCAAAAATAGCCGAGCAGGCAACCCAGTTTGAGAAGGATGCAGGTCTCAGAGGTGGATGGATATAGCCATAAATGCCAAAGTGGGAATACCCCTTTAAAAGGAAAATATTACTTTAGGAAGTATTATATGCAGAACATCATTCCCACTACTGGGAGTCGCAATTTATAATTCCAATGCGTAACCAGAATTTTTTTTTTTTTTTAAATCAAATTTTATGCTAAACGTTAAGATTTTTTCCCCCATATCGTAATCATCATCATCATCATCATCATCATCATATTAAAAAAAAAAAAAATCTGCAGTTATGGTTACTAAGCCAAGTTACCTCGCTTATCAGCACATTGATCATAGCTATCATGTACAGTACAGACCAAAAGTTTGGACACACTTTCCCATTCCAAGAGTTTTCTGTATTTTCATGACTATAAAAATTGTACATTCACACTGAAGGCATCAAAACTATGAATTAACACATGTGGAATTATATACTTAACAAAAAAGTGTGAAACAACTGAAAATATGTCTTATATTCTAGGTTCTTCACAGTAGCCACCTTTTGCTTTGATTACTGCTTTGCACACTCTTGGCATTCTCTTGATGAGCTTCAAGAGGTAGTCACCTGAAATGGTTTTCACTTCACAGGTGTGCCCTGTCAGGTTTAATAAGTGGGATTTCTTGCCTTATAAATGGGGTTGGGACCATCAGTTGTGTTGTTCAGAAGTCAGGTGGATACACAGCTGATAGTCCTACTGAATGGAGTGTTAGAATTTGTATTATGGCAAGAAAAAAGCAGCTAAGTAAAGAAAAACGAGTGGCCATCATTACTTTAAGAAATGAAGGTCAGTCATTCCGAAAAACTGGGAAAACTTTGAAAGTGTCCCCAAGTGCAGTGGCCAAAACCATCAAGCGCTACAAAGAAACTGGCTCACATGAGGACCGCCCCTGGAAAGGAAGACCAAGAGTCACCTCTGCTGCGGAAGATAAGTTCATCCGAGTCACCAGCCTCAGAAATCGCAGGATAACAGCAGCTCAGATTAGAGACCAGGTCAATGCCACACAGGGTTCTAGCAGCAGACACATCTCTACAACAACTGTTAAGAGGAGACTGTGTGCAGCAGGCCTTCATGGTAAAATAGCTGCTAGGAAACCACTGCTAAGGACAGGCAACAAGCAGAAGAGACTTGTTTGGGCTAAAGAACACAAGGAATGGACATTAGACCTGTGGACTCTACATGCCTGGTTCCCACCGTGAAGCATGGAGGAGGAGGTGTGATGGTGTGGGGGTGCTTTGCTGGTGACACTGTTGGGGATTTATTCAAAATTGAAGGAATACTGAACCAGCATGGTTACCAAAGCATCTTGCAGCGGCATGCTATTCCATCTGGTTTGCGTTTAGTTGGACCATCATTTATTTTTCAACAGGACAATGACCCCAAACACACCTCCAGACTGTGTAAGGGCTATTTGACCAAGAAGGAGAGTGATGGGGTGCTACGCCAGATGACCTGGCCTCCACAGTCACCAGACCTGAACCCAATCGAGATGGTTTGGAGTGAGCTGGACCGCAGAGTGAAGGCAAAAGGGCCAACAAGTGCTAAGCATCTCTGAGAACTTCTTCAAGACTGTTGGAAGACCATTTCAGGTGACTGCCTCTTGAAGCTCATCAAGAGAATGCCAAGAGTGTGCAAAGCAGTAATCAAAGCAAAGGTGGCTACTTTGAAGAACCTAGAATATAAGACATATTTTCAGTTGTTTCACACTTTTTTGTTAAGTATATAATTCCACATGTGATAATTCATAGTTTTGATGCCTTCAGTGTGAATCTACAATTTTTATAGTCATGAAAATACAGAAAACTCTTGGAATGAGAAGGTGTGTCCAAACTTTTGGTCTGTACTGTATATGTAGATAAGACATAGAATCCGCCAGTAGCAATAGTCATTGCCTAGAGCATACCATTATTGGATGAACCTGCTGAAACTGGCTAACAACCGGATATGTATGCGGACCTCCCAACCTTCCCCTGATGGCAGATGTTGGGAGAGAGAAGGATCGGGCTGTTGGATTTTAACACTCCCTATTTTTTACTGTCATGGAAGACATTCTGCCACCAGAAATGTCTAGCAGCAGATTATACCCCCTCTCAGAAAACATGCATGTTTATGGGGCACCAGGAGGAATAGCTGGATCATACATCATTAGCATGGCTTACCGCACGGAGGGATAGATAAATACTGGCCCTGACATAGTGTATCTTCTATAATTTGTTTAGATGATGACTACATGTCATGGAAAGTGGGTACCTATTTTATAGGGTGCTGCACCTTTAAGTACTTACTGGCCGCATTCTCGCACATTCCATTCACCAGAGCTACATTTCAGAATAATATTCTTATAAGGAAAAGCAGAAGTTGCCAAGGCCCGTCACAACTTAACTAATACATCCCCAAGACTCCTCAGTGCCAACTTCCAAGCGGGCTGGCAAAATATTGTCGAGATCTCTGGCAGAGAATGTGGTTTCACATACTTTGCTTGTTGTTTAAGAATGATGTGTTTTATGCAAGGTTACACAATTCTGCTCAGCGTATTCATGGGCTCTTGGCACCGGCTCCACCAATGTGTCAGAGGGAAGCTGTACTTCTGTTAACACTGTGAGTCCTAAGAGCACTAGAGAAAAGTTTCGCGTTCAGCGACTAATGTGATCGCCTCAATGATTAGACGCCATCGGGGAAAAAAAATACAACTATCATAAATATATAATGTGTTCTTGCTTGTCTGACACCAAGGTCTGTAAATAACAGGAATTTAAGCCCCACGTCTACGAAGCAAGGGTAAACAACGCCATTTTGGGGTGTGTCGCCTCCAGCAAAACGGACAATGCGACGGGCTGTTCAGACCATGATAACCCTGAGATATGACATATATAACAACTGAAGTTTTTCATACATAACCCATGTTTTTCTGTGTGTTCAATTACACATGTCCCTGTATGCTTGGCAACTGGTATAGAATGCTGACACTTGTAGTGCTGCAGCTGCTATAATGTTAAAGGCTGCTATCCAGGATATGCATTTTGCTAATTATGATATAATTACAGACTTTGTATCTTTACCAAAGAATGAGAAGCTTCATAATAGCTTCAGGGTATTGAGGTTTTGCAATAATTAACCATTGATTCAATAAGAATTTAAGCACCAAATTTTTCTTACTAGTGACATTTCCCATGAAAACAGATATTTATAGGGGCCCCCCTTAAGCACCACTTATCCCCTAAACACAGGACAGGAAATGTAAGTGTCTGATCACTGGGGGTCCTATTGCTGGGTCCTTGAACGAGCACAAAAACAGTGCCGTATGTAAATGGCAAGGTAATGCACACGTGTGACCACTACTCCATTCACTTTTATGGGACTGATGGACATGGTGCATGACCACAGCTTTCTTCACTCTGCTACCACTTTATTTGCACAGGGTACTTAGGGACCCCCAGCAATCAGAAACTTATACCCAATCCTGTGGATAAGAAATAAGTACTTTGCATGGGAAACCCTTTTAAGAAAAAGAGGTTATTATGGTGATACTGGATGAGTATGAAGATGAAAACATTTGTAAGAATTTTTGATGATATTTTAAAGAATTTTCCATGTGACTATATTTTTTAAAGAGTACTAAATTATGCAATTTTCTCTCTGGCCACTAAGCCTAATGATAGACTGAACCTGCCAATTCTGTAGAGGTTCTCTTTACAACAGTCACCTCATTTACATCACAGAAAAGTTTGCAATACAAGATAGCACCTCTATAGATGGCACCACTTACCCATCTTTATACCCACTACTGACAATAGATGATGTCACAGGTTATCTACTCCTCCTCCCTGCACGGAGCAGGTCCAGAAAACTCACCTATAAACCTCAATGAGTGGACTCCAGACTATTGCTGCCTATGGCCATAACACTGCGGTAAAACATATCACCAAGTGCTGTTAACAGAGTAGAGGAGAAGCTCAGGCAAGATGGCCGTCCCCACAATCATGTACAGAAAAGAGAATAAAGATAAAATAATTTACAATAGGAAAATAAAAACAGATTAGGAAAAAGTGACAGATTTCATTATCTGGTTTAATAAAAAAAAAAAAAAATTGGAGACATATTCCCTATACAACTAGTATAGTGTCCATATGGACTGCTACTGAGCTTGTCACAGACCCTATATGCAATATTTAATGCATACAGCATGGCGCTGTTTGGACTGCCGCCATATGCCAAATCTACATAAAATACCTTATGCTTCCTCTGGAATCAATCTTTCTAAAGTAAGATACCTGTGTAAAGTGGCATATAATAGCGCAAGAAAATCACCTGCCTGATACCATATATACCATACAGGAGAATGTAATAAGGCTAGCATGTGGTTAACTAGCTGCATAATGCCACATACACCGTCTTTGCACTGACTGTACTTAGTTAAGATGGATGTGAAGAACACCTGGATCAATATAATCTCACCCTGCTGCAATGCTTGGAATGGGGCTCCCACACATTGCAAGGATATTTTATAAATGCCACATAACGTGTTATATTTAGCCTTTATTTATTGCCTTCTTGAGCTGCATTTATTATTTTCCTGTTATTGTTCTCATGTGTAACCATTATAATAATATAAATGTTTATAAAACGCTTCAATACATAACAAAACCAACCCAGAACACAGGATAACATGTATGTCCAGTATACAGCAAATCTCTCCATTATAATCCCACAAGGAAGCTAATAAAGATGGAAATGGAAGTGTGTACAGAAAAGGCATGACAACTGCATGAAAAGCTGGTGGTCGGATCAAAGATTCAGTATGATGCCTTTATATATAAAGTAAAGCATACAAACCCCAGTGAAATATGCTGACGTGCATCCAGGGATTTGTAGTTCAGTGGTCTGATCATCAGCCTGTTCCATGTATTACTATTATGGTTGGAAGCCTTACCAAGCAAAGTCAGCCTACTGCCAAAACAGTATGTATCTTCTGCTGCTAGTGCCAGGGGCATCCTCACACCCAGTACCCAGGGCAAACACCCTGCAAGCTACGCACCTATGCCTACTGTACTGTATATCCAACAAGAATGTCTAACAAGCACATTTTAAGTGGAGACGATACTTCATGGTAAAGGCATTCTTGCTAGACTGCACATAAGACTGTATGTAATGCAGGACACAATGACAATGGAGTGATGAACGGGCCGCAGGCTTCATGACTGGGGATTGGATTATGACTGCCTAAAAAGTCTTTCCTGTCTAGATCTGCAATTGGTCTCTGTCCAGCAGTCGCATGAACCCAAACTTACTGTAGCCAAGTCTGCTTAAAAGATTCATATTACCCACTGAAATGAATAGGAGGCAGGTTCTCTCTGCAGCCAGATTCTCATGTAGTGGAAACCATTAGACTGGAACAGGCCATATTTACAGAGACTACAAGAGTGTTACAGAAGAAAGGACAATGCTCTACAGTATTGATAGACTTTACCCTCAAATCATTCCTTGTAAATACTGAAACGAGAAAATCTGAAGAAACCGCTAATAAACACACATGTAGAACTCAGTAATGCAAATACCAGCAATGTCTGAGAGGTCTCTACACACAAAATAAGTAGCATATCTAAGCCATTAAAAACCTCTCATTTTACATGAATTCTAACCACTGGATTGTAAGACTTGATGCAGCCAGATTTTGCTACATAGCTCCATGACCATATTAGACAATCACATTTCTGTCCACTCTAGGAATAAAAAGAAATGGAAATCCCAACTGGGATAAATCAGTCATATGACGGATCCAAACAGATCCCCATATACAATGGGGTCTCAGGGATCTTTTTTTCTGCACCGTTTTTTTTTTAGATGCTTTCCGCAACATAGGGCTTTAGCCTATGCTGCATTTCACAACATGGGGCCTTACATTATGCATAAGGCCTAAGAACTACCATAGACAGGACAAAGTGACATCATAAAATAGTGGTTTGTCAGTCAAAAATTTGTTTTTAACCCTGCAAAGCTTCAGTTGCATTAATCCGCCCATGCACATTAGATTTTAGACTACCATCACTCGTCTGAAATGAACTGTGGTTGGTTGGTCGTATGACCAACTCTCCCAAACACATGAACAACCACCAACCTTTCAGTGAGTGCTCGACTATACCAGACTTGGAATATTAACAGATGAAAGTCATTCAATACTAATGGAGTGCTTAAAAGAGAAAATGACGGACACTTTTTGGATGTGTTAGTAGTAGTGCATGCCCACAATACAAAAATCTCCCACAGGTCTGTCAGTCTAGCCCATAGCTTACTTATCAAATATACTCAGCCTCTAAAAGGTATCGTCTGATTTCTTCACTCTTTCACTACTTTCAATGGCTAACACGGTACAACATTATACTACTATAAGTCTAGCCCATACACAACAGATCACTGCAGAAAAGTCCAACACAACAGATTTTGGTTCTGACCAACTTTATTTGATGGTTGGCTGTATGGGATAGATTGTCATAGGTTTATGTATGACCAAACAGCAGCAGTCTTAAATCGACCACTTCAGCCGTCTAAAATCTAATGTGTATGGCTAGCTTTAGGCCGGGGGCCCACGTAGCGTAAATGCCGCAACTTGGCCACATTAACTGCTAAGTGTATGGGATTCTGGCTAATCCCAACCACACATTGCAGAAAATAATCTGCAGTGGAAAGCGTTCGCGGTTTTACAAATTGCAGCATGTCAATTATACCCACGGAAACTCTGGTGATTTTCGTATAGGTTTAATGGAAGCAGAAAATCCACAGAGGAAAACTCTGCAGACTTTCTGTGAAAAGCGGTGTGGAAAAACCACGATGCGTTTTCACCACGCTTTTTTGGCTGCGACCTGCTACGTGAGGCCTTAGCCTTACTCAGTGATCCGGTCCACATATATTTTAAAGAAATAGTTGGAACCTCTCTCCAGTCTGAAGGCACCATAATACAGCACCCTAGATAGATCTCAGCTTTATGGACTCCATGAGTATGATACTGTAATCCAATGTACAGTGGCACTGAGCCATCATGCAAGTATTTTTGTAATTTAAAAAAATATGTTGCAAAAAAAAAAAAAAAAAGCAAGTAGTTTCCATATGCACATCAAACGTTGTCATCTCTGATAGTCTGGTAGGAAACATCTGCTTTGCAGACTTTTACAGTGAGGAGAATTTGCTTATTTTTAAGAGGGGAACGGCAAAAGCTTAACTGTCAAAATAGCCTAACACCAAATTCACACCACAAAGGGTTAACTTTAGGGAGACATGGTGGGAAAGTCTCTTGACATTATACATTTAAGGCAAGGTTCACATGCTTTTACTACACAATTCACGCTACCATTTTGGGGGAAAAAAAAAAACACAACAAAAATAAAAAATGTTATGGAAAGAAATAAAAAAATGTAAAACAAAAAAGTCCATTTTTATGCAATGCAAAAAAAAAGGATTAGTCTGCCACACTTTCCTGTACTGCAAAAACCTTTTACTTTTTATTATTTTATTATTATTATTACTAAAGTTTAGGTAAAATGGATGCCATTTGCATGACATCTGTTTGCATCTGGGTTTTTTTTTTTTTGCCCAAAGGCTCACAGTGTAACCCATTGACTTATAATAGGGTCCACCAGGTTCAGTCATGGTGCCTGCCATTTTACTAGAAGAAATAGAACTATGACAGAATTTGCAACACAAGGCTCCAAGGGCACAGATGTGAACTCAGCCTTATTGCTCATCAATTCCATTGTTCCAAAAATATGGAAGAGGCTTGTCCACACCTATTTTATCCAGGATTTACTACAAATATCAAGTTTCCTATCATTTATAATGCTTTTACAGGATAACTCAACATCTTAATGTAAAACACAGAGAAGGGTGTTACACAAAAATAGAATTTACTAGAAGGAGCTGATCCTATAGGTAAAAGGGGGAATTCTCAGTCAATCTCAAATCATTTCTCTATGTGTGAATGTGCTAATCTTCCAAGCTGTTCCACCTATTATGCTATAAAACCCCATGATATCCGCACTCGAAAATAAATGAAGCTTCAGAAACAAGTCTGTGCAGGCTGCAGTAGGTGGGGTGCCTTCTTCTGTAACAAACCCGGGTCCTCGCACTTCATGTAGGAAGAATGAATCTATCAGAAAAAATGCTGATCCCTTCTTACCAGGCACTTTGAAAATCACACACCATTCAATATGCTTATATTGAACACAAATGGATCTGTCTATGAATCCCATTCATGGCAGGGAGAATCAGACTGATGCTGATATGCTCACGTTTTCATGTTTGTATACTCTGAATGAGTGCAAAGATATAGATCGGGTTTTGTGAAAATAAAACAGTCAAAATCAGGAGAAATGACAATGTGAAAAAAAGAGCAAAATTTCAATTTATTTCCCCTGATAATAATCAGGATAATACCTTTGGAAATTTAGGTTAGGGAAAGCAAAAAAATACCCTGTTATAATCTTATTCCTATATCAAGACTCTTCATTAAAAACAGAACCTGTTAGCTGGTTTGGGGCCCCTAAGCCACCAGCATGCCATTATATATTGGTTTATACATTGCCGCAATTTTGCCGCAGCAGAAACACCATGGCAAAAACCATGGCGTTTTAAAGTACCTGCAAAGTGGACGAGATTCTCAAAAATATCCACAGCAGATATGCTGCGATTTCAAAAACCTTTTTTTTTTTTTAAATGGTAGCACGTCAATTATTGGCGTTTTCCGTATAGGTATAATTGAAGCAGAAAGTCCGCAGAGGAAAACTCTGCAGAATTTCTGTAAAAACAGCTGCAGTTTTTCCCGCATTGCTTACTAGCTGCGGCCTGCTATGTGAGGCCTTTCAAACCTGCATAAATCACTACCTTCCATCCCCTGCATGTATAGAAAAGTTCTAACTCATGGACCTGGAGTCTGCCTCAGCCCTTTGGCGCATGCATATAGCTGTCAGTCAGCTCTCTTCTAATGTAAAGCACAATAGAATTAATATAATAATAAACCATGTAAAGTGTGACTACGACCCCCCTACGTCCTGCATGAAGTCCTGCCAGTTTCAGTATAAAAACAGCAGATACCCGGTGAACACCATTATAGTCTATGGGGTCTGCGGGTAACCGCTGTTTTAGCGGACAGGTTCTCCGTCGTTCGGGTCCTCCGGCGGACCCAAACAATGGAGTGCTGGTGCAAGTGTGAACCTAGCCCAAGTCTTGTAGAAATCCATACACATGCTCCAGAAACGACCCCATTCAGTTACATGAAATATAATTTTTCAAACACAAAAACTTATGCAATAAATCTGCCATGTGTAAAACATACTTTGTATGTGTAGGTAAAAAGTATCAACATGCTCACAAACAGCAAAACAAGTAACTCATAGAACACCATGCAATGTTTACCCTGTGCAAATAGTTTGTTGGCAGACTCCTTTTTGATTCCTGCACCTGGGGTACAAGTGAAAACAGATCTCCTGTGCACACAGCTTCAAGATGGTCGTTGTGAAGGTTATTTTTGGTCACATCGTAACTAATTATTGCAGTGTCCTTCATTCTTTAAAGAATAACTTTCTAATGCAAAATATATGAAAGGTCGTGCCCAAAAAAGTCATGCTACAGTCCCTGGGAACATGGAAACTGGACACCACAGGATAGGTTCATATGTGTTTTTTTTTTCCAACTTTGTCTTGGTATCTAATGATGTGACCTGCATCTTAGACGCTATAGGGCTGAGATATCAAGACTGGCATACTCCACACCTGGAACTCCCTGCCCCGCTGAAGTTTGTGCCCAATTTCTCATGAGGTGCATGCTTCATCATAAGTTAGGTGCATCCTCTGGGGTCCATATGGCTAAACAGAAATCAATGGCAGCGTTTTACTGACAGATTTATGGCATCATTTATGCCATAAAAGTGGCATAAATGATTATAAATCTGACACTCCACCATACCCTGCCTCGGATATCACTATGTCAAAGGCTTAAAAGGGTTTCTGTAGTTTTAATATTTATTCATCACATTAACTTTTATGTATTAGTATAATCAAAATCTTGGGTCCCTCTGCTGTATGTGAGGTCTATATTTTTACTTCAAAAGGGTACCTGAGATTTTTTCAAAAGTTGAAATATGTGAAGGGTCATTCTGGGCAGACTGTTCTCTGACTGTATAAGCCTTCATATATGGTGTCCTATCAGTTTTTCTGTGGCTAGTATCCCCATTATGGCTGCAACACATTTTGCATTCCTGTCTGAGGCAGGGGACATTGTACAATTAGGAGCAGTCTAACGCCGTCCTCTATCCATTATTACTACTACTGGTACTGAATGGTTTCTTTACATGTAATTCTGCCAGGAGTCACCGTAAAATGGCAAACAACAACTAGCTGAGAAAACTCATGTGACCAAAACATATGAGGTCCAGGAACACTGGACTCTAAATCCAGGTTATGATGCAGCTAAAGAGATCCCTGTGTCAGGAATAGAGAGATCTGAGCACAATAAGGAAAGTCACTTACACATCCCATCAGCAATAACACAAGCAGCTTGTCAGAAGTAGATAGACTCTCCTTACACTCACTCTTAGCTTTGACAAGCTGCAGAGTAAAGGCTGTGAAGAGAGACCTGCCCCTCCTCTCAATGTGTTCTGATCTTGAGCCTGCTGGTTTCTAAAGACAGAACCTCCTTAGTGACAGTAAGTGAACATTAAATTATCAAGAACAGAAACTCCTAGTGACAGGAACTTTAGAGGGGGTTTTCAGGCAGAAAACAGCAACATTTTAAAATACAGTGCATTACATTTTGGTTCAGGTAAGTGTTATTAGTGGAAACACCCCATCAGTGGAACCCCAAGAACTAACTGTAATCTGACGAGAAATCCGCTGTGTGCCCAAATTCCCTGTAGTACCTGCACAGGTGAAATTAAGCATTTCAGGGTTCTTATTGGAATCAATAGGTATGGGACACATAAGTGCTATGCTGTATGGATAATCGATGATGGGCCTAAATGAGAAACCTCCCTCTGTTAACCATTTATTCATGGGGTGTTTCAAAGTGTTTTCGATGCCAGACAATCCCTTTAATGCTTATTATTTAGAAAAATTAATAACTTGTTGAGTTTATATTTTTCCATTATTATTTCAGTCTGTAAAGATGAGCTAGACTGAGCTGACATTTTAGCGACACATATCAAATTTAAAAAAAGACGCAAATGTACAAGAGATGCTCACATATGGAAGCCACTCTGTCCACTTTTCCTCTCAAATCGGTTATGATAATTGTAAAAGACATGTAATTGTTTCTTAGTCCAGGCCACAAGTACTGCTTGTCATTTATTTTCATTCCATTCTCAATAATAGCATTATGGCTTCCGCCTTTCATCTGCTCAAATAGGAGGTTAAATGCCTATACAATGCATAATTTGCTTACAATATGTGGTTGAAAGGTCTGGGTCATAGTCTTAGACCTCACTAGAAGATGCAGGGATATTTTCATTTTTTGTTTTCTTTCAGTTCAGAAAAAAATTATTTTGCTAATTTCTGCATTAATGGTGTTAAAATAAATAAATAATCGACAAGCAACAGCTATCTTCCCCATCTCCCTGTCCTGTATAGGGCAAAAGAAGAAACCAGTGGGCGGTGGCATGTCTCCCTGAGAACAGAAGGATAAGGCAGTTGAAAGCCAACTGCCCGATTCTTATCACCACTAACATCTGATGTTGGGGGAGTGCTGGGAGACCCCTCCCATACATATTAGATGGTCAGCTAGTTCCACTGAAATCGATTGCCAGCTTTCGTGGTGATAAGATGATCACAGAGTGTTCCCCATCTGTGAACTTTGTCGATCAGCTGTAATCTGTGGGAAAACACAGTGCCTCCGCAGGGAAAATTAAGTATTACACAGTTCTTAAAAGAGTTCCCTAACAATAGGCTGGGAATAGGTGAACCTTTGTGATCAGCAGTAATACATAAATGCCCACACCTTTGCAGGTAAAATTAAGCATTGCACAGTTCTTATTGAAATCTTTGTAATACATGGACATGCCAGGTCCTCCAGCGCAAGAGACTCTCTTTGTAGTCTCTCTATGCAGCAGCTAAGCCCTAACCGGGGAACCTCCCCCCTCCACATAGTCTTTATGGATTACTTCAGACCTTTTCCCATGAATATGCTCTGTGAGCAGTATGCTTAGTAGGCGAATCTCAAATAGGTTTGGGCGGCTGACTCGTATCTAGTAAAACTGAAGGTGCTGAATCTGCAGGGGTTCGTGTAGATCCAACGTGGTCAGCAAGAAGTGCCAAGAGCACATTCTACCAGAGAATGGCAATAGCATTCAGGTTTTCTATGTTACTTATACCTTTTACAGTATATCTTGCACCTCAGTACATCTACTTTGCAAAGTACATATCAACTGCAATTGAGCTTGGCCAAAGACGAGGACACGGGCAATGTTAAATGTGCTGGCACTAGGACAAGACAAGACAAAAAGCACTAAAAGCTAAGAGAAAAAGGACTGAGAGCTAAATAGTGCAATCTGAGAACAGCAACATTAGATCAGATGTGATAACATAGAGAACATTGCGGCATCAGCATGGACGTCTCCAAAATGGACACATCTGATATCTACAGTGATTTATTATGCTGAAGCTGGGTCCGTAAAGGACAACCACAGCTTCACCTGTCATATGTAGATGATCACATCTGATTACAAAATTGGTAAATGGACAAGCTCTTGATTTTATAGTTTAAACCTAAAAAGTAATAAAGATAAAATAGTGGATCGTAAGTCTGTTCTGCAGGACGCAATGCTGTCTATAAGCAGGAATGGTCTGGCACAATGAGACAAATAGCTATAAAAACTAGAGGTAAACACGCGGTGAACACACAGAATTAAAAAAACGAATGTGGGGATCTGGCCTAATTTTGAGCCAGTCCTTGGTTTGGCAAAAAAAATAAAAAAAATTAATCAGAAACTTCAAAGTGTGTATCTAGCCTATCACTGGTGCCTAATATATGCATTCCTTGATGCTAAGGCCCCATGTGTTGGATTGGCTGCAGGAGGTCCACCATAGACATCCCATAGTGAACCCGTCCATGGTTTTCAGTGGGGCTTTCAATCACGTTTCCCATGTGGCTGGCCCAGGCTTTCAACCTTGGCATTGCAAACACACACCAATAAATGACACGCTCAGTGTTCGAAATTTGCAATGCAAGACACTTTGCATTGTGGGTTTATTTCTGCAGTGTGTGGATGGGATTTCTTTAACATTGCTACTATACTTGGCAGCGGGTTAGCAATTATGGAGCAGCTAACCTGCTGCGAGTACGCAACCTGTGTCCCTGGTCTTAAAGGAAAATAAGGAAAGAAGCAAAACTTGTGATGTCAGCCAATCATTGGTAATCATGCAAGGTAGTCAGGAAGTCACAGAAGAGGTCCCAGACGACCTAAAGTGATAAACTGCAGCATTTGCATGGACAAGGTGACATCATCACTGCGGAACTGAAAATAAAAGTGGCAGCGCTAAAGCAGTCAGGGAAAGAACACATGAGCGTATTTTCTTATTTTGAACATTCCCTGTAAAAACACTCTATTAGCACTATTTTTGCCTCCTGTTAAAAGATTATAAAAAAGAGGTATAGCCCTTCTATGTGACGAGTGAACAAGAAAAATTGCAGAAAAAAAGGAATAATATTAAAAGCTAAGGCCTCATGGACAGTATGTTATAGTGACTTTGTGTAATGTGGCACCAATAGAAGTCAGTAAACCCATACTATAGTTCTGTATGCCTCTTGTCCACATTGGGGCATACTATATGAAGGTTGTTCAATAATTTTATTAAAACGGGTAAGAAAGAAATTTTGCACGTTTCAATGCACACCATATTTCAATGTCACCTGTTTATTTAGGGATTGAGGGATTTCTCTACTTTTCTAAATAACCTCACCATTTGCTACCTGTATTGTTTAATATATTTCTCAATAGTCATGCATAGTCTTGTAGTAGATAGCCTAGAAGTATGTAGTAGTGCACCAGTCAGCGATACCCCAGCCTTGGTGAATGTGCTGATAGGGCTCCATCCTTCCCTTTCGAGTTTGATGATTTATGAACAAAAGACTCTTCTGATGAAAAAATACAAAATAATCCATATGGATTTAGCACTATGACCGAACTTCCTTGTTTTTATACAAAAGCCAAAATATCTGTAAATCAAAGCTTTGGCAACAGATAAAAACGACGCTCTTGAGCAGATGATATGGCATCTGAATCTTTTTGGAAGGTATTAAAGTTAACTCCTCTCTGTGTAAGAACAGAACTCCTCATCCTTGGGGATAGGCCTTACACCTCAGGAGATCACTGCACTCTCTGCTAACTTACCTGGCCCCTCCAGACATTGTCTCAATGTAATTGCTATCACTCACCTATATATATATGAATTATGGCTTGAGAGTCGCATGTCTATGTAATACTTTAGCTTGGCCACATAAAACTTCAGTCAAGGTCATTATACAAAAACTAGTAGAGACTATACATAGGAGCCATGCCAGCTCCCCTCAGGCGTACTGCAGTCAGTGTGTGGGCCAAGCTAGCACTCATTGTGCCACCTCCTAACCAAGCTGGCATACACAATTCAAACACCCTCCACAGACACAGGAGAGATGACAGTAAATTGTGCTGGGGCAGTATATGTAAGCCTTGGGAACCATATTTCTAGTCCATCGAATGCAGTCTAGTAGGCATTTAGAGTCCATTATATTTAGGAGAGGCCTCATTGCCTACTAGGCCTCTGTTCAGGTGTATGAAGGTGCACATATTGCAAGTCTATTCCTGACTACCTTGCTAACTATGACCTTGGGTTTCATTGTGGGTCATATTAGTATGGAGTTCCTTTCACAGTCTAAACACCTAATGGTCGGTCAGGAAGCTTTGTATGTGTTATGGCTTGAGAAAGCTCCACTGGCCCCACATTTTATAGAGGCCTCAGATGGTTTGGCTGTTTCTCTTAATGCCCCAATCACATGCACATTTGACTCTGAGCATGCATTTACTTTAAATGGGTAGAGAGGAGTAAACCAATGCCAGACACCTCAGGCGGTTACTTATCTTCTTTAAAACAAAAATATTGGAGACATTGGAATATATCATGCCTGACCCTTCTTTCCACAGACATATGCACGGGGGTGGGTAGGGGGATTTGCCTCATACACATTAGATGGTCAGCCAGCCCTGCTAAAATTGCTGGTACAGGCAGTGTAAAGCTCCATTCATTCTAACTATGTTCACGGGTGAGTGGTGCCCGTGATATGTGAAAAAAGAGAGCATGCTCTACTTCTTGATGTAATGAAAACACTGCTCCGTTTTCACGTGCCAGACTCTCCCATTGAAAGTCAATGAGTCCATGAAGGAAATAAAATAGGATGGCGTACTGGTGCTGATTTGGCCATGAAAAAACAGTCAAGAATAAGCCCAAGAGTAAGATAAATTGTGTGTGGGATCCCATGTATGTCTTTTAAGTTCTATTTTTTGTGTTGCTAGTGTTTTGGTTTTTTTCTGCTAATGGACTATTGTGCTTGCTGACAGATCCTTCTGTGAACAGAAAGTGCCGCTGGATGAAAACCAGTGAAAAGAAATAATTCAATGAATAAAGAATCCAATTTCCCCCCTCTCCACTTCCTGGGCAGTACATTGTATGTATGTAGTCCATGTCACAAACAGGAATATTTCCAGCTATATTATTTCATGAATATTCAGACATGCATACTTCCAGCTTGACAGTCAGCTTAGAGGCCAGTTTATTTATTTTTCCTAAATTGGGAAAATGTATTTTTAATTAGAAAAAAAAAAGCTTAACATCATTGTGTAGAATGAATTGCTTTCATTACATGTATTACAGTTCAGAATATATATATATATATATATATACACACACACACACACATATTTTTTTTAACCATAAATTCATACCAAATATGGTTCCCTAACGTGGGGCAACCCCCCTGCAGAATAACTTCCCTACAACAGCTATTAGCAGGAGACTACAAGTGAATATATTTTACATTAACCATTTATATGCTGCAGTGTACTTGTAAAGCATTGCCACCATATATTCTATTACAAGAACTTGCAGTGCAAGCGCTTGATGAAATTTTATGCAAATGTTTTATCTCCATGATTTTCCTATGGAAATATTACATTTGGGTGTAACACGACATTTTAGTCTCATGTTTTATAGTCACCATTACTTCTATATCATTCTCAATGCATTTTAATCATAAGAACAAAAATTAGTTCTGTACATTAACCTCCCAGCCCTCTGGGTATGTTGTAAGGAGTTTCTTGACTTGCTAGACTTCTTTCAGATGATATTTTACAACTATGTCTTTTATCTTTGTCATTCACATCAAGGGCAAATAATTTAGTAATGGATATATGGGGGCAGTTTATCAATACTTTGACATACATTTGAAATACAAATAGATATATAAAGACTAGCTGTATGGATGTGCATGTAGTCAGCATACAGCAGCAATACCTTATGCTGTCTGGACAGAGGCCCTAACTGGACATCCCCTTTAAGGAATAGGAGGTGGAGAGACTTTAGTAAGCCACTACCTAAACATAAAGTCATTCAAGAGGTTGTCCACTTTGTAAAATTCTTCTTTGCTAGATGGGTTCACTAATAATATGATCACAGGCTGTTCATCTACCTAGATATCACATGTAAATATGTGAGGGAACCCATCAACAAGTGGGTATTTTCCCTGCAGCACCACCACAGGAGAAATCAGGAATTACACAGCTCCTATTATAATCAATGGACTACCTACATAATACATGTACATTTTAGGTCCTCTAGAATAAGAGGCACTTTTTTTAGTCCATCTCTTCTGTGCCTAGTAACATAGTTACATAGTAGGTGAGGTTGGATGAAGACATCAGTCCATCAAGTCCAACCTATAACCCTACAGTGCCCTACAGTGTTGATCCAATAGGAAGGCAAAAAACCCCATGAGGCTTATGCCAATTGCCCCATTCCATGGGAAAAAAATTCCTTCTCGACTCCATTCTGGCAATCAGTATAAAACCCTGGATCAACGTGCCCTTAAAATCTATAACCCATAACCCGTAATATTGTTCTGTTTGAGAAAGGCATCCAGGCCCACTTTGAACTTGTTCAATGAATCCACCATTACCACTTCCTGGGGCAGAGAGTTCCATAAAACATAACATAACTGGGGACCCAAATTTTAGCTCAGAATTCTCTAATGGTTTGACACCCCATTAAAAAAATATTTAAAAATACTTCACTGTCTCTCACGTGGAAGCCATCTTTGATACTATTCTTCTGCTATCTGACTGGAAAACCCTACTTTTAGACTAACCTACAATGATTTCCTTCTTTGAGATCGAACAGCTAGATGGGGAAAAGTTGGATATGATAGTTACTTTCCTATGGAACTGTGTGAGCACTGCCCTTGTCGACAGACCCAGGAGCAGCAGAGGTTGTCACCTTAACTGCGATATGGCATAGCAATGCCTGGCCCCAAGGGAAAGGCAAGCACAGAACAATATTTATTTAAAGGGAGGAAAACATGAGGAAAAAAGACGCAAGTTGCCAATATCAATTTAGATTATGCATACTGTAGCTAAAGAAGGGCAGTGAAAGACCAGAAATGGAAGGAAGTTATATCTAAAGGGTCTCTGTTGATTTTTGAGGGGCTCCCATAAAGGACTTGGAAGTGCTTACATATAGGCGCTGTACTTGCACTGCCGGATTCCACATTCAATTGTCATAGTTCCGACTCTGCATTCTTTCAGCGCATACTTTACATTCTTCCATACAGGACCACAACTAACCGGGATCTCTACACTGAATATTTACATTAGTGTTTCCCATGTTCTGCACTGTAATTCCTTAAACCCTTCAATCTGATGCTCTAATGCAATACTCTAGGTTATATACCTTATGTACCCAGCTACATGCATATGACCGTGTGCATGTAGCTGGGCCATGATTGAACAGCATGGACCGAACATGGATAATGCAGTTGTGCATATGGGGCCATAGAAATGAATGGGTCAGGGTGCTAGCCGTGAAAAACACGACTAAAACAATGACAATACACACGGTCGTTTGCATGAGGCCTTACAAGGTGGATGGAGAAACAAAAACCTTAATTTTTCAATTGTTCTGGCCATTTGTCTTATCAACCACATATACAGTACAAGAAGTATAACAACCAGGAGATTCAGTTTTGGATTGAGAATCTTGCATGCTACACTAGAACACCTCAACCCAATCCCTGTGCAGTGGTCAGAAACTGGTTCTCATCTCTGTAAGATCTTGACATGTGTAATTAGGGCCATTTACTAAATTTTTTTTCAGTAAAGACCAATTCTTTTTATGGCCTTTGCCTCCAGGCTGTTCATTCACTGAAGAAGTCCTTACTCAGCACTCTTATAATATTGAAGGCTTCTCTCATGCATGTGATTTATAATTTTCTTCATGCTTGCTGACAGTAATGTTGCGATCACCAGCACATATTTCAACATGCCACTTTAAGCACTTCCCATATCAGTCAGTGACAAGACATAAGGCATAGGGTCACCCTTTACTGTAATTTCACCCAAAAAGAATAATTTGCCTAGTAAATACGCCAAATTATATTTTATTTTTTTAAATACGATTGAGCCACAGAAGAACATTCTTCTGTTTGATATCCATTACATTCAAGTAAGAGATGTCGCTTAGGCTAAGTTCACATCAGCACCGCAGAAACCACCAAAAATCAGCAGAGAGAAAAGTCCTGCATGAAGGACAGACCCCATTATAGTCAAAGGACGGAGATACTGGCGCAAATGTGAACCTAGCCGTAGGAGATATTCACACTATAGCAACACCACTTCAAATATATGAGGTTTTTACTGTGGCTCCACTAGTTATGCAGGGGTGCAAGCAGGTCCGAAAGCTTTTTCTAATGGTTGCTTTGCAGTTAACAGAAAATTGCTATGCACAGATCTGGCTGTGGCGAGCGTGACTGAGCACGTGTGTCCACCAGCTTTCACGTCAGTAGGTGGACGTGCACATTTCTTTACACTTTGAACACTAGATGGCATCATACTATGAATGTAAACACCATAACTCTTCACTGGATATTTTTTTTTAAACATGTAAATAGGAAACATTGTTAATTTTTATCATCTATACAATAAATATAGAGTTTTAGGACCCCTTTTATGAAATTCTGTCATAGCCCCTTCCTGGTACTGAATTCACCTAAGAATTGTAATATTTCTACAGTAATTGTAGTCTATAATTTCTGTAACATCTTGTTGTCACAGTGCAGTTGTCACTGGGGACCCAACAGTTGCTTGGTTCTTAAAGGGGTTTTCTGGCCCCAAAATGTTTATTCATACTGATCAGCTATCCACAGGATAGCTCATTCGTATGTGATCTGTCAGGGTCTGACACCTGGACCCCACACAGATCAGCTGTCGCAGAAGCCTCTGGTTACCAGAAGCTGCGTGTAAATGGAGAGTGTGTGCAGCACCGTTCCTGTACAAGTAAGAGGAGTGGTGCTGCAATTTCCCATAAACACCACTATGCAGTGGATGGGGCTGCTGCGTTTCTCCTATTACTTGTATAGGAGCGACACTGCATATATTCCCCATCCACTAGGAGCTTCCAGCACCTGGAGACTGCTTCAACAGCTGATCTGTAAAGGATCCAGGCGTCGGACCCAACAGATTACATACGAATGACCTATCCTGTGGATCCCGTGGATAGGCCAACAATATGAAATAATGATTTGGGGCTGGAAAACCCCTTTAATGTCCTCCAAAATGAGCACATATATTGTAGATAAATATCAGTATATTTATATCTGCATTGTATAAGAGATTTTAATTGTAGTTGATCAAATTGAAACTCCCACAAAAGGGTCTGATAATAGCAGAAAATCTCAAAAGGAGATGTGCTCAGTCCTCTGGGAATTGAGAGGCTAAATATAGTAAACCTGGACAAAACCCAACTGGAAGAGCAACAAGGCTGAAAGGTTTGGTGACATGACATCCGTGACTGCACCGATAAAGGAATTAGAAAGACGGCTCAAGCTCAGCTCAAGACTATTCAGTTTTCCAATTTTCTCCTACATCTTTGGCTGGCAGTCCTGAAAATGTCACAAGAACTCTTGTACATGAGGTGAATGAGGAAACAAGTAAAATGCACATCCAGTATTATTTCCTCAGCTTCATTGTAAGTCCCAAGATCTATCCCTCCTATTATCTTTAGACAACCTGTTGATGTCTTTTATATTAGGATTTCTTTTATCTTCTATGGCTTTACATATATATTTTAGTTTTGACTTTATTACAGCAGGCACCAATTTATTGTGTACCCAAGAGCCCCCATGATCAAGCAATGGCCTCCACATTACTGCTTGTATGTCAGTGCTTTATACAAGCACTTGTATTATTTATGATTACGTGACTACAATGTTAGACCCTCCATGACTAGAACCTCAAAGCGACTTGTTGGAATGTTAGTCTAAGTTCACACTGTCATCATTTAGGTCTGTTTTTCTGATCCGTCATACAATCAGGACAATGGACCAAAAAGCTAAAAGGATGAGTGATGCAAACAGAGTGCCCTCTACCTGCATTCATCTCCATTCATCGTAATGTGAAGAAACAAGACGGAAGCATCATGTTTTTAACAATATAGTGAATGGAGACAGATGCACTGTAAATCTTAAAAAAAAAAATTGGATATATTATTCTAGGAGTTGTTCAGGAGTAAAAAAAAACACGTCTGCTTTCTTTGATAGTCTATGGGGTCTGTCGGGCTATATGTGTAACACGTCAGTGCTAGCGTGAACCTAGTGTTAGACTGGTTTCACACACAACATTTTTGAGTATTTAAATTTTTTGTATTTTAATGTATTTACATAAAATTTTAATTATTTTTACATTAATGTTTAATGATTATTTCTAACGTTACTTTAAAGTCAATAGGGAATTAAATGTAAAACAAGTAGTGTGTTTTTGTGTTTAAGTTTGAGCATTGTTGAGTTTTTTTTTTGTTTTTTTTATTCAAAATGCATTATGCTGTAGGTATGGTAATTTTTTTTTTTCCATAGGCTTCTCTATAGGACTTTAAAAGCAAGTGTTCAACCAACAGCTATTAAACGTATATGGGCACCTTTATATCACTCCACATATCAAGCTGATATTGAATTACTGCTAGCAGACTGTTTTAATATATAATTTATATGACCCTTTATTGGGTTTGTCTCAGTGGCGTAACTAGGAATGGCTGGGCCCCAAGGCGAACATTTGACATGGGGCCCCCCCCCCCCCGAATGCCCCCTCCAACCCCCCCCCCCCCCAAAAAAAACCCCGCAATCCTGCGCACTCTATTATGTGCCATAGTGGCTCCTGCACACAGTATTATGCCCCATAGTGGCCCCTGCACACAGTATCATGCCCCATAGTGGCCCCTGCACACAGTATTATGCCCCATAGTGGCCCCTGCACACAGTATCATGTCCCATAGTGGCCCCTGCACACAGTATCATGTCCCATAGTGGCCCCTGCACACAGTATCATGTCCCATAGTGGCCCCTGCACACAGTATCATGTCCCATAGTGGCCCCTGCACACAGTATCATGTCCCATAGTGGCCCCTGCACACAGTATCATGTCCCATAGTGGCCCCTGCACACAGTATCATGTCCCATAGTGACCCCTGCACACAGTATCATGTCCCATAGTGGCCCCTGCACACAGTATCATGCCCCATAGTGGCCCCTGCACACAGTATCATGTCCCATAGTGGCCCCTGCACACAGTATCATGTCCCATAGTGGCCCCTGCACACAGTATCATGTCCCATAGTGGCCCCTGCACACAGTATCATGTCCCATAGTGGCCCCTGCACTGAGTATTTTGCCCCATAGTGGCCCCTGCACACACTATTATATGTCCCATTGTGGACCACCCATGAACAATTATTATACTCTGGGGTCTTTTCAGTCCCCAGAGTATAATGATCAGAGACCCAGGAGAGGAAAGAAACATAAAAATCAATGTTGCTTACCTGTTCCTCGCTCCGGTGCATGCCCTGCTGCTTCAGCCGCCTTCAATGTTGGACCAGGCCCGCGTCACGTGATGCGGGCAAGGCGTTGCGACGCAAAATGACGTCCGCTGACGTCTGCGACGTCACCAAACAGGCCCGAAGCCTGAAGAAGCGCAGGAGAGGTAAGTACATTGTTTTTTATGTTCCCTCACCTCCCCTGAAAAGACCCCGGAGTATAATGATAGCAGAGATTGTGGGGTTCGGCCCGCGGCCTCACATACCGATCCCCGCTCCTGCTCACAGCCACCTCCGCAGAATCGGAAGTGCAGGCGGCCGTGAGCGGGACCCCGGGGATCGGTAAGTATACAGGGCCTGTTACCTGCTGGGGTAACGGCCTATTAAAAAAAAAAAAGCATCGGGGGCCCACGGTGCCCCGTAATGTCCCGGGCCCTGTGGCAGCTGCTACCACTGCTACCCCGATAGTTATGCCCCTGGTTTGTCTCCCCACAGACCACTCCTTTAAAGGGGTTATACAGGGACTTTTTATACATGCACTTCTTCTATTTTGGATGATCCTTGGGTTTCTGTGTTGGTTCTAACTCTGAGTCACATTATTGGAACTAGCACCTGGCATCCTAGTCAATCTGCCTCTTACATAGGTACTTACCTGTACTATGGGGGATGCCTTTACTAATACAATGATCTATACTGCCAGTCCACATAGTACAGTGGCTACCTGTGTACATGGGAGAGAAGGAAGTGAGGAGGTGGATCAACTCAGATGTTTGTTCTGATAACATGGCCAAGTTGGAACTAGCCCCAAAATCTGAGCTTCAGCCCAAGGAGAAGCCGGGGAAAGTGAGTTTTTATATTGTCTGTGGATAACCCTTTTAATATGACAGCCAGGGATAAGCATCGCCAGAGGTCAAATGCAGTATTACACACAAATGGCTGTCCAACTGGAGTTTATGAGAGTTAGGTCCACTTCTTAATAATGTATAGCTTCTTTGGCTTATTTGCCTATCCCTGGTGCTCATATGCCCATCTACGGTGTTCATACTAATTTTAATGTCATTAATTCCGAGAGCGGTAATTAAATTCAATAAATTCTGAGTCATTCAACAACATAAAATGTATAGGCTAAACTTTAAAGCTAAGGCCCCATGTAGCATCCCGAAGCAAAAAAAGTGCTGCGGGAAAAACCACAGCAGCAACATATCGCTGTTTTTCCCGCAGCACTTTTCACAGAAAGTTCGTAGAGGTTTAACATTTAAATATTTTTTAAATCCATTTTCATCCCTCTAACAACTTATTCAATAAAAGACCATTTTTCAGTGTTGGAATCGAGAATTTTACCAAATAATTAGTACAGTAAGTGACTGCAGGCATCTCCTTGCCGTAATTGTTAGACATACAACTTTTCCACTGCAAAGAGGAAATAGGATGGGGAAGGTTAATCAGATTTGACCCACACATGTCAGACTCATTACAGCTAAGATACAAGATGCCACATTTGTTATATGGCTGCAGAGAAAACATAGCTGGCTGCAGTCAGCTGTCTATACCTTCTTCTGAACATGACCTCTCCAAGTCTCTACCTCAAGGGCACCATGGTAATATAGATACTTCACACAGTCTAGACTCTAACCTGTCACTTCTCAGTCTCAGAATAGGAAAATCATGATAACCTAATATATAACAAATATTTCCCATTACACATCGATTAAAAATAAGAAATAAAATGAAGTCATTTTCTGTAATGTACAATTACATTTCACCTTACGATTCCCGGATTTATGGCTCACATCAACCTGTTTATTTGATGTGAATTATAAAAATAGACACAAATCTCACATTTCTTTCGAGGTTTCACACTGACCTTTTCTAACAAAAATCAATATAAATGGCATTTACCAGCAGAGGCGGCCATTGTGCGAGGTGAATGTGTGTATGTATAGGTCTCCTGTTTTATCAATGTAAGCACTGGTGGGTATCTTGTAACACTATATGATATGTACCAGAAAGCAAACAAATTCACTAAGATCTAAAGCTTTCTGTCAGATCAGATCTACTGACAAATAAACCGTACTTCACTGCTTCTCCCCTCTTCCTTTTACATACTTGTGTTTCCACTGGCAAAGAGTCATTCATCAGTTCTCACCAAATAACACAATTGACCATGACTTAGCCTTTGCTCTACAAGACCCCCACACCTACACACATTTCTATGGTATGTACGCCCTTCACACTAATGAATTCTACAGCTTCTCCATTTTATTTCAAGTGAAGTTGCAGATAATCATTTGGGATGTCCTCCACCAATAAATAACCATGAACGAGATATTCTTAACTTCTTATTCTTATTTCTCAACTATGCCACCACTTCTTGGTCGGTGGAGTCCAACATCTGGGATCTTCACTGATCTTAAGAGTGAAGGGGTCAATGCACAGCTTTTTTCCTCCACAGCAGCAGTCTCAGCCAACCTGCTGGGCTGGAGACACAGAGTGGCGCCATGCAAGGATGGAATGTAAAGGGGTCACAATGGCCATTCATTCTCAGAATCGAGAGCTTCCAGAAGATGGACTTCCATCTTGATCATAAAGTCATAGCATGTAGTTTCAAGATCCTGGGCCCCAATGCAAATTCTGTTTCTCACTTACTGAGGGCCATTCATAATACTTTGGTCTCCTAAACTGGCAAAGGGGGATTTTGGCTCCTTGAGGTACAAGGGTTCAGATATAAATGCAACCTCTGTATCCCCTATTGTTGCACCCAATCCGAAAAGTATATACATGGTTTAATGAGTAATGATGCCATTTAGAATTGGAAAGTACCAGAAATTAAGAACCAAATGAACAGAGTGTGTATTGTGTCCTTTTAACAGTGCTGAGCCCGGTGTTTTCCAACGGTTATGATTGCCAATGTAGTTAAAACACGTAGCAGAGGATACATTATTGTTACTGCGGATCACACAAAATATACTCCTTCCTCAGTCGTCTTTTTAATACCAGTAGCAAAACATACATTCAGCAACAATCTACAGATCTGTCATTCATAAGAACGTTCTGAATCCATAGAGGTCTATAAAGCAAATAACAATCTGCATGAATCACCGGATGACTCACGGTCTCACCCACAGGAGTGGTCACAACATTAGGTCTTGTCCAGTCAGTCTGTAAAGTTTTACTGGGGCTATGAAATACAATTTTGTGAAATCCTGGCACAGGTCTCCAGCAGTGCTGCTAAGAATGGGCCGCTTGAAGCCAGTATATTTTCTTTAATGTACAGTCGTAGCTGAAAGCCACTAGCAGTGTGATAGCATGCACAGAGGTGTAGGTGCTTTCTGCAACTATAGGTCCTCTGGTTTTTAAAACTGATGGCATACCCATACCGTCCTTATATTAATCATACCCCAGATTTTCTGTGCCAGACATATGTACTCAAATCTAAAAAAAATACTGAAAGAACACATCTGTATCAAAAAAGGATTATGGTTATATTCAGGCCAGTAAATCCGCCACACATGGACAGAGTTTCACGGCTGAAACACTGTCATGTAAAAGCGGCCTTAGACCACATGCACATGACCAAATGTGCAACCGATGTGGGACAGAGTTTGCTACAGAATACACTTAGGGTGCATTCTGTTATGGGGGCTTAGGCTGCTTCCATGCGACAGAGTTTCGGCCGTGAAATTCTGTCCATGTGTGGTAGAGTTACTGGCCTGAACCCGATGTGGGGAAACTGGCTCCTACCACTATAGTTCGCTATGATGTTCGGAATCCCTGCCTACCATGACATACTGATCTATACTGTAATCACTATGTGACCCTATTTTATGGGGAGACAGGACCTCCCAGCATCACAGATAATGATGATGGTACACGGGCAAAGTTTCACAGCCAAAACTTGGTCATGTGAAAGCAACCAATGTGTCATCCAACATCTATACACATGTATGCTCGGCTGAGCGTGCATGTGTTGGTAATGGAAAGAGAAGAGTAGGATACTGTCAGACACCACTGGTAGCAGCTTATCTCTCCTAAGAACAAAAGGGTCGTGCATCTTGAACATCAACACACCTAACCCTTCTTTCTCCTGACATGATCTATCAGGGGAGAGTTAGCTGGCCCCTGTACAGTTCAGATAGTCATCATATCCTGCCAAAAAATGGCAAACTTAGACGATTTTGCTGTAATGTGTATGGATATTTCATACAAAAAGGCCTCTATGAGCCTGTATAGAGGCACAGAATGTATGCAGCCCTGTATTGCTGAGGCACAGGCACTATGTACGCTGCTATATATAGTGTTCCCAAGTGTCACTGCATTATGGAGGTATCCTTTCAGTGAAGCAACTGAGAGCATGCCATAACCCATAATACAGTTTTCATGCATACATATGGACAGTAAGACTTCTGCAAGTGCAGTTTTACAACTGTGTAGAAGTCATTCATTCCACAGAGCTGTGATACATTACATTAGTGTGCATTAACCCTTACAATGTACCCATATATGCAATGCTGTCACATTTGGTAATTAAATAGTAGAACAGATATATTCAGCCTAGAGCGCTGCTATGATAGTATGTAGGTAGGGTTCGATCAAAGGATCTGCCATCAATGTGTGATCCCAAGAATTGGCTTCCTTTTTCTGGAATAGTGCAGGACCAGATCAGGTGCTGTGGCGAGTACTGTAACACAGTCCTATTCAAGTGAATGGGGCTAGGCTGGTATTCCTGTACAGCTTATGGTCTAGAGTGGCGCTGTTTCTGGGAAGAAGCCACTGACATTACCTGTGAGCTGTTACTTCTATCTACAGTTATTACAGATATAAGGAGGGATCTCAGCACTAGAATATACCATCAATGTAAAATTTAGACAAAAAATTATATATGACATATTAGCCTGTGGTCACAGTACCATGTTTATAGTCGGGTCCCGTTGGGAAAGGACCTGGACACAGATCCCCAAGGCCCCTATTAAAAGTTAATGGGGGACAGTTTGTAAACTTGTTGATCTTTCCTATGTTTTTAATGGAAGTCGTGATGCTTGGGTGAATGAAAGTATCTGCATATTTCTAATGCATTATAATACTGTATATAGGAGGGGTGAATAGATTGTTTATATCTTAGTTTGATGTAACTTTAATACTTCTACAAATACAGTATGTGCCAGTATATTTACATATAATCACACACTGTATTTACACATGTGTATAATATATTATATATATACAGTGGGTAAAAAAGTATTTAGTCAGCCACCAATTGTGCAAGTTCTCCCACTTAAAAAGATGAGGCCGGCCTGTAATTGTCATCATAGGTAGACCTCAACTATGAGAGACAAAATGAGAAAACAAATCTAGAAAATCACATTGTCTGATTTTTTAAGAATTTAGTTTCAAATTATGGTGGAAAATAAGTATTTGGTCACCTACAAACAAGCAAGATTTCTGTGTCTCACAGACCTGTAACTTCTTCTTTAAGAGGCTCCTCTGTCCTCCACTCATTACCTGTAGTAATGGCTCCTGTTTGACATTGTTATCAGTATAAAAGACACCTGTCCATAACCTCAAACAGTCACACTCCAAACTCCACTATGGTGAAGACCAAAGAGCTGTGGAAGGACACCAGAAACAAAATTGTAGACCTGCACCAGGCTGGGAAGACTGAATCTGCAAAAGGCAAGCAGCTTGGCGTGAAGAAATCAACTGTGGGAGCAATAATTAGAAAATGGAAGGCATACAAGACCACTGATAATCTCCCTCGATCAGGGGGGAGCAAAAATCCCAGAACCACACGGGGGGACCTAGTGAATGACCTGCAGAAAGCTGGGACTAACATAACAAAGGCTACCGTCAGTAACACACTACGCCGCCAGGGACTCAGATCCTGCAGTGCCAGACGTGTCCCCCTGCTTAAGCCAGTACATATCCGGGCCCATCTGAAGTTTGCTAGAGAGCATTTGGATGTTCCAGAAGAGTATTGGGAGAATGTCGTATGGTCAGATGAAACCAAAGTAGAACTGTTTTTCAGCATGACAATCCCAAGCGCACCACCAGGGCAATGAAGGAGTGGCTTTGTAAGAAGCATTTCAAGGTCCTGGAGTGGCCTAGCCAGTCTCCAGATCTCAACCCCATAGAAAACCTTTGGAGGGAGTTGAAAGTCCATGTTGCCCAGCGACAGCCCCAAAACATCACTGCTCTAGAGGAGATCTGCATGGAGGAATGGGCCAACATACCAGCAACAGTGTGTGCCAACCTTGTGAAGACTTACAGAAAACGTTTGACCTCTGTCATTGCCAACAAAGGATATATAACAAAGTATTGAGATGAACTTTTGTTATTGACCAAATACTTATTTTCCACCATAATTTGCAAATAAATTCTTTAAAAATCAGACAATGTGATTTTCTGGATTTGTTTTCTCATTTTGTCTCTCATAGTTGAGGTCTACCTATGATGACAATTACAGGCCGGCCTCATCTTTTTAAGTGGGAGAACTTGCACAATTGGTGGCTGACTAAATATTTTTTCCCCCCTATATATATATATATATATATATATATATATATATATATATATATATATATATATATATATATATATATATATATATATATATATATATATAAAACCTTTATATACCTGTACACTATATAGTTATGATACAAGCAGAAGGGGAAGTGAGAAACAGCCTCCCAGCTCAGGCCTCCCAGACAACCTCCAAGAGTGAACACACACACACACACACACACACACACACACACACACACACACACATACAGCAGCATTTCCGCTCACGCTGGATCCCAGCACTTCCTCCTGCAGCCCTCACTTCTACACAACAGTAAACATATAAATACAGGCGGCTTCTCCCTTGTAGGCAGTAGCAGCAAATTCTGGTTAACAGCATCTTCCCTGCCCAGCGTGCATACAATATCCTCATTATTCATGTACTGAACAGGTTAATACTACCTAGGTACACTCCACACGTTTGCACAGCTGGACTAAAGACCCTGAGCAAGGCACGCACAATACTACTGTTGTGGCATCAGCTCATACACCACCCTTACACTAAATATAGTAAATGCATGTTGTTGTACATATTCCAACGTGTCCTCTCCGTAAAACTATGTGAGCTGTATTTGCGCCATTTTCTATGGCACTGGCATCTCTGATATTTTTGGGCAGTACAAGAGGGGCTGGTTAGTTAGAGACAAGGATTGTAGCATATGTGTAAGTACACCATAGAATAAAGGAGCGAGCACCATCCGTCAATTAAAGTGACATTATAATTCACAGGGCGTCAGTTCTGATGGCCTCTTTTGTGCGTAGGATCTCCACTTTTTTCTATAACATGGAGCATGCAAAAATGTAAGGGCAAAGCAAATACGTCATATATGATACTATAAAGAATAGATATACTGTAAAGGCATGTCTATATTTTGTATTATTCCAGTATAACATCTAGATGTCATACATTTGTACTGACCAGCACCAATAGAAACAGTAGAATGATACGTTATATGGTACATAATCCATGTGCGCACAGAGGGGCATCCAGCGGAGTACATTGTATGAATGTGTGTTATAGAAAAGGTGAGGTCTGAGCAGTCAGCACACAAGGGCGCACACACCCACAGACACATGAAATCTCTCCGTAACCCGTGTACTTTCCCCTTCCAATTATCACATGCGCTTGCAGTACTTTGCCCCTCTTAGCTCCCACACAGTCCTGGCAAACCACCTGGCATCTGGACGTGTAAAGTGAGCCCATACCTCATTCTCTTCTCCGACTGGAAACCTCTCATTAGCCCAAGCAGCATTTTCCAGGGATTAGCATGAACAGAAAGCAACCACCATCTTCCGCATACTCCAATGTGCTGTATTCCCAGCGATCGCCCACCAAAGCGAGAAATACGAGCGTGCACAAAGTCTCCCAGTCCAAGAAGACGAAAATAAGTAAGCAGTCAGGAAATCAGTCAGAAGTGCCGCCAAAATGTGAGCTCTTTCTAAAGAAAGGCCCTCCCTTAGACACGCTGCCAATCAAACATGGGTCACGAGGCTGTTTGCTCAGACTGAATAGAGTTCCTATTGACACAGCTTATGTCTGCAGCATGCTACCCTCAGCAAAGCTTTCAAGAACAGATCATATTACACAGTCTCTCGCTCTCTCTTTCTGCATTTAGGGGCGGCCATAAAACACAATCTATTCCCAGAATACATTTTTAGGTAGTCATGAAATAAATCTCCACAAGTGACCAGTGTTTATACAGAGCACACAGGCCCATAGAATACAGTAACATATAGGAGACGTGTATTCCCAGCCTCAACTAAAGAACAAAGTGCTACAAAGTAAAAACAAAGAGTAGGGTTGTTAAACTTCACACTACAGCAGGGAATCGCAGCCTCGCAATATCCTATTTAGGATAGTTCTCCACTAGAATTAAAGACACTTTGTATAAATTTATTAAAAACGTCTTATTCTTCATTGGATAATCCAGAAATTCTGATAATCTGGCACTGGATTCTAACACAGAACTACATGATAATCTTGAATTGAACAATAAAATTTAACAATAATCCAAAACATTAACACGAGTAGAGAAAAACAACTAGTAGATCACTCTCTATGGTAGTGATTCTCAACACTGGAAACCCAACAGGGAATCATGACACTTTGATCGGTAAGATGACCAAATGATGCCTTCATGCAACATTTCTGTGCCCTTAGGCTGATTTCTGGTCTTTAGAGAAAAATTATTTGGTGCCCCAAGGATTTTTTTTTTTCCAGGGGTGCCCCAATCTGGATGACCCACATCTATGACCTCTCACCTAGCCAAACCAGTACCCTGCAATAACCCTGAAACAGCTGTCTGTAGATGGGTCTCTTGTGGAAGAGATGTTCTGGTTAAGTCCCAGTCAATGTCACTAGGGTTCTTAGAAAACCAGACACTGCTCTATAGGGAACTACCCTCCAAAAGGTGGCGCTAGAGTAAGTTTTCCTTTTTCGATCAAGGAGAACTTATTTGCATATTCTTTTCCCAGAATTCCTAGTAGAGCATGAACAGTGCATAAGCCTCTACATACCATAAGGTGGCCTGTACAGGCAATGTCTCCTTAAGGAGGCATAGCACCTTTTAAAAAATGATATTTGTGTATTTTGTAATATTTATTTTATTCTGGTCTTCCTCTGTGATCTCTACACTGATAGGAATATAAAAAAGTCTTGTAAGTGTCCCATAATACAAGATACATAATAATCTGGTCAATCCATTAGTGTCTGTCAATGCTGGATTAAAGGAATTTTATTACATTAAAAACTACTTTTTGTGACTTTGCATGAATTTAAACGTAACTATCATTTTCAAAAACTTTTGACATGTCATAGTTAGGATTTAGGTGTTTGTACCCCATCTATGCCACCCTATACCCCTTCATTTCTGATAGGCTTTTTTGATGCGCCTCTATGCCACGGGAAAAAAAGTGTAAGGGAAACAAAAAACAAGTGTAAGGCTGGACTCACACTTGCGCTCAGGCATTCCGTCCATCATTCTGCTTAAAAAATGCGTAGAGAAAAGTCCTGCAAGCAGAACTTTTCTCTTCGCATTTTTCATCATAGTCTATGGGGTCTACGGGTTTCCGCGGGTAAAGGCTTTTTAATGGAAACCCAGGCGCAGGTGTGAACATAACGTAAGCCTGTATTCACATGACCATGGCAGCTTAGCAGCCATCAGGCTCTAAGGGTTTATACACATGAAAGTAAAAAACAGTTGTGATGCACTGTATTTATTAAACAGCTACACTAAAACCAATGCAAACCTAGAATCCTATTCACACAACACTTTTTTTAGCAGACCGTGTGAATGTCCTATGTTTGGCAGTTTTGATGGATTTATCAATAGATTGCTGGCAACCCCTTGCACAAATGATATTCCAGCAAAATACTATACAAGTGCACAAGATATGGCTTTGAGCATACCAGATAAGAGACTCCTCAAATGATATAGTCAATATCCAGGTTAACTTTTTTTTTTCTAGGATTGCATGTAACTAATGAGCAAAATAAGTCATATTTGGTTAAGATATCCCCATGTATACATGCAGCTCTGAAGATTACCTACCTAAGACTTGTCTAGATAAGGTAGAGATAGTATAAGTGTGACAACGGAACATCAAAGGTTACAAGGCTAAAACTAGTGCAGGTCATGGTTTATAGCCTGGTGTACACACTTGAGAAAGGGCTTGCTTCCTGAAACGCGTTGTGTGTTTACCTAAAGGAATAAAGAATTTTATTTTAGACCAGAACACTTCCTGCCTCATCTTTTCCTTTTATAGCGAAGCTTTCACCTGTTCTATAATGTAACACCCAGATGTAGCCATAAACATGATGGATGCAGAGTAAAAACATTTTATCTATTGTGTTACTATTCATACATGACCTTGACTATGATCAACACAAGCATAAGAATAAAATTCTGTCTTATACTGTATATAGATCAGGGGAAAAAAATAGCATAGATAGAAAAGGCAATGCTGTGCTAGAATGCAACTAACTGGCCTCCTTGTAATGTGTATGACTATATATAGGTACACTTGATATATGGACTTTCCCAAAGGTATGGGAGATCCTTACTTATTCACAATCCTAGTTACAGGGCATCTGCAGGGATTTCTGTTTATTTATACAGCCTGCTGGAGAGTCCTTTATTATGATGCAGACAAAATCTGTTGGGGCCAAGGTTGTCAACCATCTGCAAACCTTCTAATAGTCTATCACAGTTGTGCACTTTTGGCTAGCGATCAGTAAGAGGCACTCTTATGTTAAAGCATGCATGGCCCTTGATATGGCTATAATGAATGGAAGAGTCTAAGTGGTGCAGACATGACAAACACAAGGTATGTGTCTCCCTGGAACAGGAGGATCTTCGAGTGCCTTTGAAGGGTCTTCCACCGGTTGAAGAAGTGAAAGACTATTACTATTCATCATCCAACAAGTTCTACTTCTCTAATGTTTCCTCAATGCAGATGACACCTGCTGTGCTTGTCTTGTCTGTCACCTATGTTTCTAGCACTTACAAATTTATCATTCCTTGTGGTAGAAAGAGATGCTCAATTCCTCACATGGACTAGGAATGATCACTTTAGAGTAAGGGACTTTAAGTGGCCTGTTCTGCTCTCAACAGCCCTGAATCCAGCCAGCCTCTAGCATTCTTGGTGAATATTTTATCCCTTCTCCCATTACATCTGCCCTCTTATGAATCTAAGCAAGGATAACATCTGGAAGGAGTTTGTATGTTCTCCCCATGTTTGCGTGGGTTTCCTATGGGTACTCCGGTTACATCCCACACTCCAAAGACATACTTATAGATTATGTGCCCTATGGATTATGTTGGGGCTATACAATAGAGATAAAATAAATATTGGAAATGTTGCAGATACTTCATGTGTTCAAAGTACTGGGAAACTTGTTATATGAGTTCAAGATTCCATCTACAGTATCCTGTAGTTGGGGATGAGGAAACCATGAAGGATCTATTTTACATATCTTTGGGTCTTGCTCTTCTTTTCAGCCGATCTTAATGTCTCACTTGAACCTGACACTTTTTCTTCTCTGGCACAATCCATTTAGGTGGAAATGATAACAGAATTGGCTACTCAAGCACTAGATGTATGTGGCACAATCATTCTTTCTTATCTTGTGGAAACAATCCGATCTCTTACAGGGGGTATAAGAGTCCTGAATGTAAATGACATAATACGAATGGAAGGACTCACAGCCTCCATTAGAGATAGTATGGATACACTTCCAAAAACATGACTTTACTGGATCAATTTCACCACCTCAGAGAAATACAAAGACTCAACCTTATGGGATCTAAACTATTCTTCCTACTGAAAGTACTAAGTGTACCCCAATTAAACACCTATAGAAGAGTATATATTGATTATACTCCTTGACAGGTTTACACATGCATCAGGTATGGACACAAGGCTATCACATAGAAAACCTCTAACATAAAATATAGGAGACATTAATTATAGACATAAAACATACATATGTTATTGCCTGGATCCAAGTACTGATGATGGTATGTTATAACTGATAGACGAGGGAATATTAATATTATGTGTTCCTTTTACAGGTGTCTATGATTTTTTTTAGAGATCTTCTCCAATAGTGCAAATTGTCTGTCCAATGAGTCCTTTTAAAGGGGTCCTCTATTTTTAGAAATCACTTGTCCAGTGCCCTTTAAGCGCATGCTGCCAACAGATGTAGAGCCCCTCCAACTGGATAAATGCATGCATCATGTAATATTTTTGTTAGAAGAGAATGACCAAGCCCATAAGGAACCATAAGGCTGCCCATACGAGCCGTTTCTATTTTAACCTGGAAATGGGCATTTACACTTGCTGATCATGAGAGTGGAGCAGATGGCCAGGTACTTGACTTTGGTAACCCCTATATAGACTACAATAGATGCATCACTACCTCTTCATTTGGTTTCCTCCAAACATGTATGGCATAACCTGTGGACATGGTCCAGTTGACTAAGGCCGGGGCCCCTCGTGCAGTAAATTCAGCGGAAAAAAACACAGCGTTTTACAATCACTGCAAGGTCGATAGGATTACCTGCAAATCCCATCCACACCTTGCGAAAAAATACACGCTTCGGACACACTGTGATTTCCAAAACGTCACAGTTTTGGAAATCAAGCAAGTCAATTATACCTAAAGAAACGCGGTTTCCCTATAGGTATAACTGAAACAGTAAATCCGCAGAGGAAACCTCTGTGGACTTTCTGTGAAAAGCGCTGCAGTAAAAACCGTAATGCGTTGCCGCCGCAGTTTTTCCCACAGCACTTTTTTGCGCTGTTTTTTGGCCTTAGCCTAAAGTGAGAAAATCCTTTAGGCTAGGAATACCGAAATCACCTCAGGCTAGCCACCGTAAACTTGGCAGCGACTAACTTGCAGCAAATTACAGTTGCATTATAAATTCGATTTGCCTGTGATCCTGAGAATGAAATGTCTGTGGCGCTGGTTTATTACTGCAGCCTCTTTAGCTCCTGTACTAAGTCAATGCAAGTTTCCTTTCAAAAATACAGTGAACATATCAAACAATAAAAACTAAACCTTTTTAAGTTTTTTTTTTTGTGAAATAATGGAACGATTAACCAAAATTCCTATCTGGCTCATTTTCCTTAGATTTGAAGAGGACTATTGTACGGTGCTTCTCGTTTCCATTAATGTTTGCTACATCTGAAACAAATTTCTTTGTCAGCTATGACTATATTTAACCCAATATTCTGTAGCTCGTTAAGGGAATCTGCAAATAATATCATCAAATAATAAACCTACTTTTAGAGAAGTGCTTTCAGACGTGCTGTAATGGGGTATCCCACTTACTGGAGTCAGTTTTATCACTGGGAGATCCACTTGGGGAATGTATGGTTCTCCAAAGTCCTCCAGTCATGCTGGAGGATACACTCAGATCTAGCCAAGTGGCCGATTGTTAAACCTCCTGTATTGATGTGGCATGCCCTAATACAACTGTCTACTACGGCTGCAGGACTTTCTTTTCTTTTACAAAAATGGTTGTCGTGTACCAGTCTAAAGTTTGATCTTTTATTTGATTTTCTACTGATTTTTTGGGGGGGAAAAAAACACTCCAGATGGCTATCTTATGAAGCTGAATGAGGACCATAGGACTCCATGAACCTATTATTTCAGGGCTGTAGGAGTGACACTCTATTCCATGAGGTTGTATCTAGTACTGCAGCCCCATTCATTTGAACGTAACTGCACTGTAGTGCCAGACTTGGCCACAAAGACATGCACAGTGCTGTTTTGGGAGGCCAAGAGAATGGGCCGCACCTCTATAGCCTAAGAATAGTCCATCAGGGTTAAGCCCAGACAAACCCCATTGAAAGAGGCAGATTTCTGGTGTACAAGGCATAAAATAAATCATAGTTTTTGTATGCAGAAAAATTGAGAATTTTCTTGCGCTACCCTTGCCATCGGCCCCTCCAGATTTATTATCATTTTGGCATAAATTATGCTGGAAATCCATTCCAGCTATGAGCTAGTGTACATTCCCCTCCAGGCGCATGGCCCAGCAGAGGGTGCGTCTCATTTATGAGGAGGAGGGCGCCTTGTCATAAATGAGGCGCACACCCTCTGCCGGCGACTTTGCTACAAGCCTTCCAAATATGAAATATAAGCCCTTAAAATGTAGCTGAGCTGAATTTGCCTTTATTATTTGGTTGGTGGATTTGCTTGCAGACTTATCTGCTATCCTGACAAACCGAGATGCGTAGTTCACCATTCATCTTCTACATTCAGAAGCTCTGTGCAGTTTTTAGATATTATATACAACATACATAATATATATTCTATACACACATTTTAGCAGTCTAGGGTCTATGAGGCTAGTGGTAGTGTTATTACATGACGGCCTATTAGGACCTGACATTCATCAGCCTCAAGAGCAATTTCTCCTTCCTAAAACAAATAGACAAACAATGGGTCTTTCTTCTGCCCATTACATCACTGATCAGATGACATACTTGACAACAAACAGATAAATTCTTTATTACGCAGGGCCCACAGAGGTATCTGTCTGATACGTAAAAATGGTAGTCATGGAAACCATGTGAAGTATTAGAAGCACTCTTTATATCGCACATGCAACTGTTACAATAAAGCACAAACAGGAATATGACGCTTTACAGGGAGATCAAAGACATTCGGGGAGATTTATGAAACTGTCTTAAAGACAGACTATCTGTTGCCCCTGGCAACCAATCACCGCACAGCTTTCATCTCATATTCTGCTCTTTAGATATGAAAGCTGTTCTGGGATTGGTCAATATGGGCAACAAAGATAGTCTTGTAGACAGTTTACGTCTGCCCACCATGGATTTCCGATTTGGCTAAGGCGTTCTGTAACAGCGAGATAGACGCTAATTTCCAGGCCTGTTTTATAGGCTAAGCCTCATCCACATAAATTCACTAAAATATGTATGTGCACAGGCAGCTCTGATCAAAGTGATAACTCACAGATTCTCGTACTGCTTTGCACACGCAGTTTTCGACACTAAATGACTACAAAATGTATCCTCATTTCCAATGCAAAGATATGTCAGCATTACAAAAAAAAAGTAGATCTAAGGATAATTTGCACAATTTCAGAGCCTGCCAAATAGCTTACTTGATATGAAAGGTCTGTGTCTTCGTGAGATGAGCGTTACATCTTGTCATAGCTGAAATATTCAGCATATGCTTAGTACAACAACACAGCGTGCAAATCAGGGATGTGCCGCGTGTACCAGAGTCTGTCATCTTGGCATGTGAGGGCTACTAATGAAGAAAATGTTTTATAACAACATATACAGTATATGCCATTTTGGTACCATAGAGCGGGGCTTGTGCCTGGTGCCGCTACAGAGCTAGTGGGGGTTGCTGAACTACAAATCTACATATGCATGTCAACATACATTGACATGTATGTATGTATGTATGTATGTATTATGGTGTGTTCACATCTGCATCCTTTAATCCATTCTTCTGGTCCACTGTAGGACCAGAAGAATGGATTACACAATACAATAGATTCATCTAATGACGCATAACAATAGATCCCGAGTGACCCCACTGACTATAATGATATCTGTCAAGTTCCTGTTATTTGCTTGCCTACACTGCTGGATGAAAAAGTCAGGAATGCAAGACTTTCATCCCCAAACTCAGATGGACTCTGCACTAGAAGAACTCTAATGCAGCTATAAATGCAGCCTAAGGGTCTATTCATATGACCGAGTGTGAATCTGAGGTGGGGGCTGAGTTTATCATGGAATGCAGTCAGATGCATTCATGTCTATGGGGCTTCCGAATCCATTCCGTTCTGATAACACGGATAATTATACAGCAGGTCCTATTCTGCTCCGTGTTATTGGAATGGAACACATCTGAAAGCCCCATAGAAGTGAATGTATCATAGAATGCACTTGGATGTCACTCCGAGTCTCATCTGACTACATCTAGTGATAAACTTGGCCCCCAACTCAGATGCACACTCGGTCGTGTACATGAACCCTAAGCCTGTTAAGTAGAGTTCCTAACCACAGTTACGCTAGCAGTAGGCTGCTCAGCAGTGTAAACGGGGGCAACACAGTAGTGGCCAGAACTAAGTTTAGAGGAGAGAATGGGAAGACTTCCAATGACTATTAGCATTTATACTAAATATCAAATTAAAAAAAGGGCTGTCCAGACTTCAGTGGGGCAGCGCTGCAGTACCCAAACCCACCACTACACATTGTACATTACCAGGAGCCATGCAGACCACAAACAGCAGATCTGTGGGGGTCTGTTAGATCCTTGATGACCTACAAATTTCCCAATGTTTCTATTCTTGTGTTATAAATAAACCTTATACTCAGGTTGGTGCTTTGATTTGTTTGACCAATACACAAATATTCATGCAAATAAACTTCGGATCACCACATTGTCCTCTGAGTCTTCTACTTTCCCTGGACTCTGAGGTTCCCTCTTTCATGCTTACCTTTTATGGTCTACAGTAAGCACTAGGTGCTTGAGTAGAAAGGGGCCCCTTGGCATCTTAATCTGCTACCCTTGTAGTTACGCCTAATGTCTAAAAATGCCATTTTGAGTATCCAAATACTCAACATGTCATTTAATGAAACGTATGGTATAATCCAGGTGGAAAATCGCTCCTCTTTCCACTTCATCAGGCATTGCAGCAGTGGATGAGGTGACATGATGTGCTGACATAGATCCTGTCACAACTGGTCCAGAGTCTTCAAGCTGAAGACATGCAGCATGTGAGACAGGGATCAGGCTGTCTACAGTACATAGATAAGGGATCGGAAGTTGCACAGATTGAGAGATACATTTAGTTGTATTATAAAGCTCAAAGCAAATAATAAGCGCAGTATCTTAAAGCAAACGTTTGCTCTTTTCTTATGTAAATATGTCTAAAATTCTGTGTGTCCTTTATATATCTTTATAGAATCTGGCAGTTCCAAATCATGTACAGAGACATAGGGAGAGATTTATCAAGACTCATATTTCCGACACCAGTCTTGATCTCCCCGTGCTAGAGTGAGATGTGCCTAATTTAGAGACACATGCCTCTTAATAAATTAGGCCTATCTCTGGCACTCCATGTGCCAGAATATCAACTCTATGCCAGCTAGCAGCTGGTATGGACTTGAGTTATGTTTTACATAAAGTATAGTACATTTGGCATGGTGCAAGAGGTTGCGCCACCCATCTGCTAAAAACTACCCCAGGCACTTTTCCGAAAAGTAGCATGTAAGTTAAGAAAGAGTAGCAAAATGTGAGATTTTTTCCAGATACTTTGTGTAGTAAAAGTATTAATAAAGTCCCCACATAGAGTCAAATGAAAATGTTTTGGCTGCTTGTAACCACAACTAGGCGGCTCTAAGGAGCTTACTGACTCTGTGTAGGTGTAAGGTTGTGGGGTACTTGGGAACTCTTCTGCCATATGTTGATTTTTCTGTATGCTATTGTTAGGCTTTATTGGCATGGGCCAGACTGAGTAAGGGCAGTAAGACCCACATGGCCCTTGGCGGGGGTGGATGTGTTTGTATAAATTCTACATGTGGGGATGCATTGGCACAAGTGAGTGCATCTCCCATGTAGGGTGGAGTCTGGTCTCCTAGTTTGCATGGGGATGCATGGCACCAGACAACTGCATACCCCTGGACATGGGGTCAGGGCTACCTATTTAAGAGGGTATGTTCCTGCCTAAGTCAGTTAAGGAGGGAGTCTGCAATTGGGCGGCAGCCAGATCTGACTTAACTCCCAGGAGACAAGTAGCAGCAAAACCAGTTTAACACAATGGAGTAAAGGTGAACAGCTTGTAGTCAGCAGCAATATTCACTTGGAAGGACAGAGACAAAGTCGCAGTCACACTGCCCCAAAGCCAAACTGTTACAGCTATGCCTGTTACACAAGGAACGTTCTAGCTCTGCTTCACCCATACTCAGAGTATGCCAGCTCCTTCTGCGTCTGGTGAACATTTCCCACATGGCCACATCTTTCCCATCTCCCGCCTTACACCTCCACTGAATTTTAAGAGGAAAGTTTTTGTTTTTTTTTACTTAGGCTTAGAACAAGGTAAAAAAGAAGTCATACTTAGCTCACCGATGCCCATAAACAGTGGAAGTTTTATTTACCCCGCTTCTCTGGAGTAGAAAAGGTACAATTTTTTGAGCATGTTATTTCTCTAATTTTCTGAACATTTGTAAAAAGTGGACAAATCTGGGTGTAGATCAGGTTACAAATATATTATAATTTATGCTGCAAAAATGGCATAAATTATAGCTGAAATCTACGCCAGATCCTAGCTGGCCTAGATTTCAGATTGTGGCACACAGACATCTCAAGATGTGCCAAACTTAATATATTATTATGCTTCTTAATTACTCTGGGGCATCTCATGCCAGCATATCTGATTAGCAAGACAGGCACAATACACACCAGTGTTAGGAAATCAGCCCCAGTGCGTGTGTTTGTGTGTACGTACTGTATGTATGTGTATGTATGTGTATAAATATGATATATTGAAGACTCCAAAAACAAACAAACAGGCAGCACTAGCAATATTAACAACCCTGAGCTGCGAATATCAGACGGATCTTCATAACCTCTGCCAAGCTCTGTAAGACATTCAGTAGTGTGAATAAGGCTCGGTGACTGGTTCACTCTAATTACAGGATCAAATAGCAGGTTCAACATGTAGTGTAATTGACTCTCTCTTGATATGTAAGCTGATCCTTAACCATTACTCAACTACTTTTTATCATCATCAAAGCAGGATTAAGAAAAAAAATGTCTAGAACACACATCCATTACAAGAAAATAATGTGAAGTTCTACTTGGAGTGCAGTTGGTCACCATAATCTTGAATGAAGCAATATTGTCAGAATGGAAACTAAGTGATGCCACTGAAACATGTCAAGTCACAGAATCCAGTATCTGGTCATGAATTGGTTAATTACTGTATATACCCTTACAGTAACTTAAAGAGGTTTTTCTAGGTTTTTTTTTTTTTTTTTAATGGCCCATTGTCAGAACGTATTCACTTCAATGGGAGTAGCGCAGAGCTGCAATAATGCCTCAATATACAGTCTATCAAGCGATTTGCTCCTAGCTCTGTACACTGTATAGTACCAGGCATGGTGGGAGTCCCAAACAGCTAATTTTACAGGGGTTGGGTATCAGCCCCCCACCAAACAGATATTGATGGCCTATCCTAACGATAAGTCATTAAAAAAAATGGTAAACCACTTTAGGCCAAGGTCACACATTGCATAAAAGCTGGTTTTTTCTTGCTGCTTTGATTGAGCCAAAGCTAGGAGCGGATTTAGCAAAAAGAGATAAGTAAAATTGTTTCCTTTATATTTCCTGTTCTTTTGGAAGTCATCTTGGCTTTGGATCAAAAAAACTGCAGCAAAATCTGCAACAAAATAAAAAACACCGCTTTTCTGTAACATCTTGCCTTAGGCCTCATGCACATGATCGTATGCACTGTCAGTGTGCTAGTCATGTTTTTCAAGGCTAGTACATTGACCTATTTAATTTCTATGGCCCCATACACATGACCACGTATTTTCACAGTCCCATGTATGGGGTCACGAGTACGGGGCAAAACTCAGGGCAGGTCTTATTCCGGTCCATTTTTTTGCCCGTACTCAATGACCACAAAGGATGAGGCTATGGAGGCACGGGCAGCACACGGATGTCATCCATGTGCCATCCATTCCATTTACTCATGGACTGGTGACAAACATGTTCATATGCATGTCACCTTAAAGAGTTGTGCCAAGACTCCAAATATTCACCTCTGCATAGGATAGATGATAAGTGTCTGATCACTGTGACTATGAATACTGGGTCCCTCACTGATCACAAAAGAGGGGTCCCTTGTACCTCCATTTAAATGGAGTGAGGGTTATGCATTTTTTGTAACTGGACCTGTGTCCTGAACCTGGCACACATATGTTAGCCCTATAAAAAAATACAGAAATAACTGTCATATAGCTAGGAAATTGGTTTAGTAGGGGCTCACAGCATTATCTGGTCTCTCAGCACACTACATCTCAGCAATGGACAAGGGTCAGCTCTAAGCAGACTAAACATGCTGCTAAACACCAAGGGATTTCATAGACTGCTGCGGAGAAAACACCATGTATCAACTGGATTAAACCAGAGACAATAAGCCTATGTCAAAAGTCAAGTGTTGCAGGTGTCAAACATTTGTCATGCGTGGAAGTGCTTGTAGATTTTCCTAGGATCACTCTATGATATAGGGCAATAAGATGAGTAAGTCAAAGAGAAGCCCTAGCCCTGCTAAAGCCTTATGACATTTTACCTCCTGTAGTGAAAATAAAATATCGCAGACATCACCTAAAGCTACTGTAAAAATGTAGTAGAGCAGGAACTGTCATCTGGTTCCATGCCTAAAGCAAACCTGTCAGCTGCCCTATCTAAGAGCAGGATATGACTGATATGTGATATATAGGTTTATATGATTTGGTGAAGGATTTCTGAATAAATCCTGACAGGACTCCTATGAGAGAGTCCAGATTACCCCGCCTACACACAATGATTGACAGCTCTCCCTGTATTAGTGTGTGCTCAGAAGGCTGTCAATTACTGTGTCCGCGGGGTAATTAGGAGTCTTAATGGGGGGAAATCATCAACACATCTGTGCCTGTTTTCTGATAATGTGGGGCATCTTTGGCTCAAGGCCCTCTCTTCCAACAAAGATGCAACATATCCCCAGTCTGTGCTTTACTCGCCATTTTCTGTCAATGTGGGTAAAGCAGGGCAGGCCGGGCACGCCCCAGACAGACTTCTTTATTAGAACTCATTAGTTTTCTGGCGTTCGTTATACAGGACAGTTCCTGACAGGCGTAGATGTCCGTTTTGGTGCACAGGCTTGCACCTGATTTATGAAGAGACTGGAGCTTCTTGGTAATTCAGGTGGGCCTGCTGTATGAAACATCTGCCCAATGTGTCTTCCAGGGGTCCAGTCCTCATCTGTTTTTTACTTAGAAATCCTGCTCCAAAATATATAAGCTTATGTATCACAGAGCTCAGCTTCTCTCCCTCTATTATACCCTGCTCTCAGATAGGACCACATAACTCACCTGACAAGTACACCTTAAAGGGGTTCTTTGGCTTAAAAAATGTTAACAAATGAAAACATTTTTAGCAAAAAGCTAATATAATGTAATTAAAAATGTCAACATTCTACATGACTTTTTTTGCTCCTTCTTTCTTAACAGTAAACCTCTCTCCATACAGAAGGAACTGCTCCCCCTTCTCCTTATGTGTGGGGAGACAGTCACCTCCCAGCACTTTCATACTACCCTTAAATATTTCAGGCAATTTCTATAATATTGCTCTGCTGGGTCTAGAACCCAAGACCTCTGCAATGCAAGCAACAACATAGTGGAGGTGAGCAAAGCATTCACCTCTTATTAGAGAAAGGAGTTTCATGGTCTGAAAGTCTCAGGAGCACTGCTCTTCTTTACAGGCACCAAGTACTGGTATATAGAGATAGTTCTCTGTATGCAGCACCTTAGAAGTGGTAAAAAAAAAGTGCTTTGTGTCTGTAAAGAAGGACATTGCTATTGAGGTTTTTAGGCTGAGAAAATCCCCAGGAGGTTAATGTGTAGATCTTCTCACTATATTGTTACCTTGCATATGAGAGGTCCTGGGTTCAAGACTCAATAGAGAAATATTAAAAAAAAAAAGCTTTAAATATTTAGCAGGATCTCAGTCAGGAGAAGTGAGCGTGCCAAGTGCCGATAGTCTCTCCACACTGAAGGAAGGGTAACATTTCTTCCAAATTTGAGATAGAATCTTCCAGTCAAGAATTAAGGGGCAAAAAGTCATGTAAGATGTTGAAGTTTTTAGCTTTTTTTTTTGTGCCAGACAACCCCTTTAGGCTAAGGCCCCAGGTAGCGTCTCGCAGCATTTTTTACAGAAAGTCTGCAGAGGTTTTGATTTGGAGGAAGTCCCCGCCACATGTGACCGCTGAGTTGCCGTGTCCTTTCCTTAGGCCTCAGCGGTCACATGTGGAAGGGACTTCCGCCGGAAGAAGACACCAGAGCAACAGAACTGGACCGTACTGGGAGACACCAGAGCACCAGGAAAAGATGAATATCATTTTTTTTTTTTTTTTTTAAAGTTTCCCCGGCCTCATATAAAAAAAGTTTACCCTGGAAAACCCCTTTAAGTATAAAAATAGATGACAATCCCCACACTGCTACATCTGTAGAAGACACTTTACAAATTCAGTGTCATTTCAAAGAACATTGTGGCAAACTCAGCTCTGCTACATCTTCATATGTATACCATAAAAATGGATCTTACAATCAGTTTCAGCTCCTGTCCGCTGACACGGGGAAGAGCGGGTGTATGATGGCAGCACTCAGTCTAATCTTATGCATCACTCAGGTAAAGTGCAGTTCACAGCAGCTGTGCTACCAGATGTATTCCATCAATATGTAAGAAACTTACTGTCATGGGACCTGCTAAATGTCATCTGTGCACAGAATTTGTTTGGTGGTTGTACTGTATTTGGTTAATACCTTTTAGAATATGTAACTAAGGGCAATATTGGGATCTGCATATTTGCCTACCAATACAGATATTAGGCCTCATTCACACTGTAGCTATACACAGAGTTTATTGCAGTCCTAATGTCATGCTATAAAGTATGGACCTACAGATTTCTATGGATCTGTACAACACAAATGTGTAATACAGCTGTGTGCTTAAGGCCTAAGCCCATTACTAAAATATGTGCTTGTAATAACTTATGGACTCGGCCCTTGTCGCATGAAAGACTACATCTACGGCAATGCACATAAATACAGAGGCTAATTGAAGCCAACTGACGGCAAAGTAAAATCAATGGGGCCATTAATAGAAACGTTTCTCTACTTTTTTCTCTCTGTAAGGACCACTGAACAGAACAAAGTGAAAAAACATCAGAGTCTAAAATAAAGAAGTGAAAACCAAAGAGGCGTAAATGTATAAAGTAGCAACATTAAGAAGGTGGAAGGAAACGGCATGAAATCAAGTGATAGGAAAGTAGAAGTATTACCCCTTTTCTATGATATTGCAGTGCAGCAAAGTTCCAATAGCTCACCTCTCCAAAAATGTATCAGACAGTTCTTCAGAAACAAGTTCATCTGAGAGTTAGCACTCAAAAAGACAACCAAAAATGCAAAAATGTGCAACTTTGCTAAAAGGGATCAGTACAAAAGAATTCTCATATACATCTAGCCCAAATGAACGTCTGGTATGTCATGTCAGAAGCTTGCAATGGTAGGAAGTCTGATTTTGGACCTCTACTCAATTCAAAAATAAGGCGTCTTGCCATGAATGCCAAAATTACATATATTTGTGTCAACTGGTCTGCAAGATGTGTTAAAACCAAAAATTTCTAGCCTATCTGTAGACTCCTTTCCTGTTGAACTTAATGTCATTAATAAGGAAAATATGCAAGCATTAAAAGGATACTGCCATCTTAGATATTTATGGCAGATCCCTTGGATACGCCATAAATAGCTGTAGATTTGTTAAACTTATAAAAATCTATAGGCACTTATTGTACCTCTATGTGCCTCCGAAAACATTGTTGTATGCTCCATAACATTACAGAGGTATTTTTATCTAGAAACATTGTTCTTAACCCTAAAAGATGTCAGCTACAGTATTCAGGCTATATATGCAGCCACAACTACTCTGTGTGTCCCATACATGTTTTCTGGAAGTACATTTGTCAATCAATTTCTGACAATACTGTTAGTACTATCTATAGCATTGTGGTGTGTTCTGTGAGATAATGCAGCAAAGATGTGTGCTTAGTTTAGCACTGTCTCATAAGCCTTGCATGTTAGTAATGGTAATGCCAAAACAATGTGCCCTGCATGTCTAGGACACACAGGATAGTTGTGGCTGAAAATACATCCAACGTGCTGAAGCTGGCATTGAATGGTAGATTGGTAAGGATTAATATTAGAAGCAATATTGTGTATTCTAAAAGGTAGGGGGTTCACGCAGAAAAGGAAAGTAGTGCTTCTGACTATGAAGGTAAAAAGCTGCTTCCCTTTTCTGTAATCTGTCTCAACATCTCTGCTGCTAAGGAGACACCTCACATGACAACAGGCAGTGGGCAGCAATGGCTCATTTAGGTTTACATGCACTTTTTAAGGTTTGATTTACACACGCAAGATTTGTTACAGACATTTCTGCCATTGAAAAATAGTTGCATTTATCTGAATGGGGTTGCTTTGGTGTCAAGCTCCTTAATTTTTGCAACTGTCAGTCATATGAATGGGACTGTTACAGAGAATTCTGCATGCAATCTACTGTGTGTGAATAGACGCTAGGAGTCAAGTGTTTACCATAATAAAATGGAGACAGGTACAGAACATTTAGTACAGTCCTGTACCTCAATGATGCATTCCTAGACAGACAATCTGCACTTTAGTAATCGCTTTAATGTGATCTTCCGATTCTCACACGGTTTACAAGAAAAACGTGCAAGGTGATTGGACTGGCAAATTGGATGTGCCGCAGAGCAGCACTGCCTATGGCAATGTAACTTTATTGTATTTCCAGTTTTGTAATGTGAAGGACCAGCATAGATATTGATCATATATAAATTTTATATATGCGTTCCTAGAAATAACCCTATGTTGTAACACTGCGGATAAAGTAGCAGTTGCTCAAAGCATCCAGAGTGACGAAGCTGCTAAATGTACAGATTTTCAGGGACTGAAAAAAAAGTGTCCTTGAAGTTTGAAGTGTCCTTCCAGTCCAAATACATGCAGCAATCCAAAATGCAGTCTACAGCATCAATTCACAAAATATCTCATGTCACAGCCAAATGTGTTCAGACAGTGAGACTGTGAACTGATGTATATATTGTCTCACCTTTAAATTACTTTAAGGTCTATGTTAATCTATGGCTCAAAATCAGGTGAAGATAACTTAAGAATTACTTGTGCACCAAAGCTGTACATGAAGCAGAGTTGAACTTGCCACTGCAGCAAAGCTAAGTGTATAGTCTGTTATTTGGTTCACAATATGTTACCTGGTTTTCCGTAAGACTGCAGGTAAACCTAGAATGCAGGAATGACAAATTCAGCTCTGCTACATCTGTTAAAATTGACGCAATAAGTGGATAATATATTATAGCCGACAGATCATGCCATTACTCATGAGCAGTCGCAGACATTGTGTAGTGTTGGCTGGAGTCAGGAAAGAAGCGTCTGTCCTCTGCACTACTTCCAAACACTGCAGTAGCATTTAGGAGGAGTCGCAAACATAAAATGCTAACTTTCAAGCTGAGACTTGATGTCTGCAGACAGGGCAAAGAAGCTCTGTGCTGGGAGAAGTTTACTTATATGGGAAAAGGTTTCATCTATTGAATAGTGATGGGTATTGTGTCATTTGTGAATGCAGGCAATTTTGGATACCTAGAGCATGGACAATGACTTCTACAGCAGTAACCTTCAGTGACGAAGAGCTGTGATCTGGAGAAGAGTGAAGGGCTCACCTTGAGCAAGTCACGCCACATTGTGCAGCCATACGTACATTCAGCTGCTGTCAAAGAGTAAAGTCACTGCGCTGCTGAAGATGGGTTTATCCAAGAAAAAGATTATATATATATATATATATATATATAATCTATTGTGTGTGTGTGTGCATATATGCGTATCTATGCAGCAGGCTGGGCTTGACGTTTGCCACAACTCATCATGATATTGCTATATCATAAATCTGCAGATAAAGGTGCTGAGTTGTCTTAACTACAGTGATGCATATACAGAAAAGAAATAGTTAAATAAGATTTTCTTCCTATCTATCTATCTATCTATCTATCTATCTATCTATCTATCTATCTACATCATATCTATGTATCTAGATACCTTGTATCTACGTCATATCTACCCAACCATCTGCCTACCTCATACCCATCTCTGTATCTACCTACTTTAGATCTGTCTATGTAGCTATCAAACGTCCAAAAGATAGCAGCACCTCAAAGCACTTAGGGTGCACCAATCCTCCTAGGGTACAGCTCCAACCCCACTGTAAAAAAATCCTCAAAGAGAGGCAGCACTCCAGACTTTATGCATCTATCAATGTATCTGTATCTATAGTCATATTTATCTCTGTATCTATACATATGGGTCATATCTATCTGCCTATCTAGCCACATATTCTATATGTGACTATCACTACAAACTTTTAGATAATATTATGCTAGCATATGCTGGCTATAATGCTTGCACAAAGTATATCTAATAGAAATAGCAGAGCTGACTTTGTTATTTAATTCTTTAAATTACGCTCTTAGTATATATTGGTAACTCTTTAAGTCAAGATAGCTCAGAAGACCCATGGGATGATGTGTACTCAATGTCAAACTCATCTCTGCTATACTGTACTATCCTATTGTTGAAAACCTGCTAAAAGAGGTGTGGCATTTCTGTCATTTCAAAGGGAATATTATATATATATATATATATATATATATATATATATATTTAAAACTCAACACTTTAAATGCATATAATATGTAATAACCATACAGTATATAGATACAGAGTAGGGACTGGACTTAGCAGATCACTCCCTATACTCATACATTGCAATCTGCTTTCATTCATGACGCATAGAGTTCTTGGGAAAGTATCTTATACTTACATAAAACTATATTTAGAGAAATAAAATTATAAATATGCCATATTATATATAAAGATACTAGATATAGGAAACCTGCTAGCACACAACGAGATAGAAATCCCTCTGTCTGCAGCATGACAGTGATAGAGCCACATAGCAATGTAGATCATTGCTGGACACAAGGGCACCAGCTTAGGATGATTCAGCAATGAGTAGGAGACCTCAACCATTTCAGCTCAGAAAAAAACAAACATTAAAAAATAAAATGTAGTACAAAGAGGAAGCTGTTCTGTGCCAGGCAAACAGCAATCCACAAGACGCTGTCACATCAACTCTACCCATGCCATACAAGTTTTGCCAAGGAAATACTTTCATGCGCCATAACTGATGCATTCAATAGAAGTACATCCTAAACTGAAGAAGTCTTGAGTACAACTCTCTAACCTAATACCACGTCATTGACAAGTTGCAGGAAGGTTGTGTGCGCCTACACGTAACTTCATCTTAAATCTTTTCAATTAATCACTATAATATTAAATCATTTCTGACTATCACATTTTTTATATACAAATAAAACTTCATAAAAGGCCATAAATACACAAAGGTCCTATACACAGCGTCGTAAAGAAGACCATATGCTAAGTGTGAACATCTTCAGCAAACTCTCAGACTTAATAAAGACGTAGTCTCATTTCACACATTTTCAAAAACCGAAATTAACATTGACACGAAGCCTCCAAACCTGCAGAGGTCTGCATCGGTGATGCTCTGCAATATACAGCCTGGGACTAAGCAGCTACCAAGGGTTAAAATCAATGCAAGCTTCACCTTAGCCAGGATCCCATTCTTTGTTTCCAGGCAGAATACAGTGCAGATGTGAGACCCACCACACTGCGCATGCACACTGAAACTATGCATAAAATTCAGAGGGAAAAAAAAAATTCTCCCAAAAGTAATCAGTTATGTAGTTTCTGCAGATCATCTCAAGGTGAAAGCGATATTAACGCTTGATAAGAACGCAGAATGAGATTTGGCGTAGGAAGCACGAAATAAGTAATTTACGATGTTGCAATAACTCTATAGAATAAACATATCTATAAAAATATATCAATATTGTTACATATAAATGTATGATAAATAGATAGAGATAAATAGATAATACTTTATATAAAAACACGTTAGGCATGGGTACAAAGTGAATGATACAAAATAACAAAATGGAATAATATAGATGTGACGAAGAAGAAGCAAATAACCACAGTGCGTGAAGTCAAAGCTCATAATAAAGGATAGAAAATGATAGAAAAAAACATAAAGATAAAGTATAAGTAACAATATAAAAGTAGTAAGAAAACGTCGTCTTCCCTTTTATTCCTTACGAATACTGTTCTACCTGCGTAACGCGAACCATATGGAACGTATATAGAGAATACTTTACAGTATTACTGCAGAGAACCTGTGTGTTAGAAGTAAAAGAAAAGATAAGCCACTTTCTGAATTATACAGAGAGGATGAGGGTGAAATCCATAGTGTTGTCTGGCTAGCAGCGTATTACTCTACACATGCAGCACGCTGCTCTCACACCCTGGGAGCTGCTGGAAAATCACCGCTCTGCCCGCACTGCAAGTCACAAGTGATGCCGCCTGCAAAGGGTGCTGAGGCTGGTATCATGCCGCTCGTACAGACTGACAGCCTGGCTTACCTTATGCTTATATGCTGATCTAGCAACCCCAGAAGACCCAATTCTCAGCTGCAGAATGCCATATGGAAAAAGCAGAAGCAGCACTAAGCGAGACAGACAGAGTGCTGGGTGAGGCTTTAGCATGGGTGTATAATGAATGCCGCCATTTTAAAGCCTGGCTCTTGAAATCACTAGGCATAACGAAATTAAAGCACGCCCCACGTACATAACTTCATTGCTGGGACGTGCATCTGGGATGAAACTATGCAGCTGCGGGGAGGGAAATGTCAAGCAGGCAGAGAAAAAAAAAAACCTCATGTGAAACACAGGGCAGGCAAAGAGGGGGTAAACGCAGCCGCTACAGAGGGAAAGACCGATATCCACTTTCTAAATTGTTAAAAATGTCCGTCGGGGGGTTCGCGACGTTATATAGCTGCAGCTAAAGCAGCAACGTAGTTCTTATAAACCATTTCCTGTCTCCCTCTGCTGCAGTGACTTGGTACATTCCGCAAAACAGAGCACCTAATGGCCTTTGGGAGCTGTGTCGTATTCTGTAGCTCAGGCTGGCTGCTGCCATAGCAACATAGCTAAAACCTACACTAGATCTGCACAATAAATCCACCCGTACAATAAAAGGTGACTCAAAGCAATTAGTGCAAGCAAATTCACTAGTCCATGTGCAAGCTGCACGTGCTGCACGGTGAAAAATGACCCTGGTAAAAGATTCAGGCATTTCCTTCCCTTGTTACACACAGGCGACACAGTATAAAATAGACAATGTATAGCAGATACACTAAGCAACATTGTTGCCACCCTGACATAATATCCTTGGCATACAGGAAGGGGCATCGCCATGCTGTGTCACTTTGTCCTCACATTACCCGTATCTCCCTGCAGTGACCAAGCAAGAAATATATGGATAAATTGCCCAGGCCTTTAATGGTACATAGGGGCAGATTTATTATTCAGATCATGCCAGACATCTTGTGTAAAAAAAAAAAAAACAAAAAAACCCTCAAACATCCATTGCGACAATAACCGTTCCAACCGGCATTTCTGCACCTCCCGTACCACTTTCATGTAAGCGACAATGGCAAGGGTGGCGAGAATTTAATATCATATATGAAGCTCGCTCTTCTGCTGGTGCGATGGATATGAAGACTGACATTGAATACTTCAGTCTTCATAAATATCTCCCATAGTGCCTAGCATCAGCAGGAAACAGCATGAACTCCCACAATGCCTGAGGAACATGGAGACAGCAGTGCAGTTACTTAAAGGGGTTTTCCAGTTTCATATACAGAAAGCTTAGGCTTATAGGTTCACGCTGGCGTCACCTTTCTGTTCTGGTCTGTCAGAGGACCAGAACAATTTACAGTCAGACTGATGTAATAGTGGTTGAACACTAAGCTCGGAGGACCCCATTGACTATAATGGGGTGTGTTGGGTGTCCATCGTTTTAAATCTGAAATTGGTGGAGGAAAAAAGCCCTCTGTGCAGAACAGGTTTCAGGCAGACATTGTGACGGAGTCTCCAACAGAGACTCCAGCACAGATGTGACCATAGCCTTAACCACTGTATAATGAAAGATCCTGCAACTTTCTAATATACTTTGTGTTTCATTTCCTTCCCATTTTCAAGATCCCTGAATGCTGTCAGGGAATGGGAACATCTGTTTACACCCTGAGGCTCCGAGACATAGGGCAGACTGTCAGGGTATGTTTCCCTAATGCTGAATTTGGAAGGGGGGGGGGTCGCCAACAAGCTGCATTGTCTGCCCCAGGGTATTAATGTTTGGTCAGTGAACAGACCTAACAATGTAGGTCAAAGCCCGACCAAGACTCTGCAAAAGGCTAAAAACTCATGCAGAACTAATACCGCACACAACTGAGAGTTTGTTACAATTGCATCAGGTCTAGGGTGCAACCCCATGTGTGCCTAATAGATAGGTTAATAGTAAAGATGAAAAATGACAACCATCAAGTTTTACCAAGGAATAGGAAAAGATGTGGCTAAAGGGAGGGGAGGAATGAACAAGAATTCTATTCTGTGACATAAGAGATAATGTTATTGTGCTGTAAGAAGGCATCAAAGGAAATTATGAAGCTGTCAGCTATTGCTACTGTGACCAGCTCCTGGGGTAGGCTATTCCACATATTCTTAATTCTTTTAGCAAAGAAAGACAAAAACTTTTTTTTTCCTGACTGAGGTCTTTGGAGGGGATTTTACATTTTTCACCATATTTTTTGTATGAGCCATTTATATATTTACATAAGTTAATCATGTCTCTTCTCATCTACATAACCGTCTTCAGGCTGGGAACACAGTCTATTTGTCAGCCCCCCCCCCCCCCCCCCCCCCCCCCCCCCCCCCCTATATTTCCCAGACTGGAGACAGCTCTCTGATCCAGACTATATGATGCAGTTTCAGCCTCTCCATGGTGGTAATCTTCCATACTTCAATGATCTGACTACAGGGCAGTAGTCCTGCAGTGAGACTAGAACGCACACAATCATGAAAACAGTGGGATATAGTTAGGCAAATTTATTAAGGCTGGCGTATTGTATGCCAGTCTTAATAAACCACTCAACTTGTGCAGGGAACCAGGGATTTATGAAAAGGCTGCAGCCTCTGCATATATCTGTCAGACATTCCGGCACCAGAATGGAAATCTATGTCAGGTTGCAACTAGTGTAGATTTCCATTCTAACTCACGCCAGAAAACTGGAGTGCGTTTTAATAAATCAGTCCGGACCCACCCTGATCCCCATCCCGTGTAGCACAGGCGATGCGTGGAGCAGCTCTTGTGCTGCATGTTTGCTGCAAGAAAGGGCTTTGCATCAAATGTGCGCTTCAATATCATCCCTCCATGGGTATGATGAATTTTCCCCAGTTCAGGTTAGTGAATTGTCTTCAGTCAAGGAAATATTACCGCCCTAAGGACTGTGTTTCCCAGACTGAACACTGTTTTGAGCAGAGGTGTTACTTGAAACTCCTAAGCCCCAATGCAAAATTTGTAAAGGGGCTCCACTTAGCATGACTATGTATAATACTTGTACCTTCTTACGTTATAGAGATGCCTTTGGGCCCCCTCAGATTCTAGGGCCTGGTAGCCTTTGGGGCCCCCTTCGATTCTGCTTTCCATCGCAGCCATATTTAGATTTTGGTTTTTTATTCCTTGCCTTCCAAAAGCCATAACTTTTTCTTTTTCTGTTCAAAGAGCCTTATGAGGGCTTCATTTTTGCAGGACAAGTTGTATCATGTAATGGCACCATTTACTGTTCCGCACAATGTACTGGAAAGCTGAAAAAAATTCAGAATGGAGTGGAATTAGAGAAAAACTGTTTGCGCGACTTTCTTACAGGCTTCGTTTTTACACTGTGTTCACTATGCAGCCAAAATGACGTTACCTGTATGATTACAGCAATACCAAGTTTATATAGTTTTTGGTATGTTTTAGTGTCTTAAAAAACTCAAAACTTAAAAAAAAAATTACAGTGATAATCAACATTCCTTTGTTATGTATGTCACCTGTAGAGTTGAAGGAAAAAAACATTGAAAATGTATGCAAATGAGGCAGTTGGCGCACTGGGGGCAGGCCTTCAACCCTGGGAGCAGTGCTCTTGCTGCTCATGCAGGATTGGTGATGTCATAGCAGGGGGATCAATTCTCACTGCACAGGGTGGCTAGAGCAGTGTTCCAAGGACCTGAAGGCCCGCCCCCAGTGCACCAGACTATTTTCATAAGACATCAAAATAGTCCTCTCCAAATCTACATAAAGTGACATACATGGTATAGGTATGATGGTTATAACTGCACTGTGCTCTGTAAGATGGTGGTGACAGTTGAACATGCTTGGGGGAAGTGGTAGCCTTAATAAATTAAATTATTTCAACCTCTAACCGAGGTCCTTTATGTCTTGTTTTGTGGCTCTCCTTTGCACCTTTTCTAACTACAGGTCATGCTTTCTATTAACTGGTGCCCTGAACTAAATTGCATATTTTAGATGTGGCCAAACTAATCCTTTGTAAAGAGGTGATATTACAACTCTATACATGACTCAATACATCCTTTAATATATGACAATATCCTGCTGGCCTTAGAAGCAGCTGATTGACATTGGGCTGCTTTTTGGTCTACAAGTACACCCTGGTCCTTCTTTACAGGTGATTCCCCCATCTTTGCTCCCCATAGGACATACTATATGTTACATGCAGACTAAGGCTGGCTTCACACAAGCGCTTGTACTACATTCGGGTGCTCTGCCCCCGAACCCGTTTTTTAAGCAGATAAGGTTTCCGTTCAGGGGGTCCCCAATCGGAGCCCCTGAACAGAAAACTGAATGCATGTGTGAACCTAGCGTTATAGTACCCAGATAACGTCATATTTATCCACATTGAACCACATTTACCTAAACATTCCAATGCGCACATTTATGAACCTCCCAAATATAAAGAAAATTGTCCTAGCAACCAATTACAGTTTCCACTTGTCAGAAACCCAGCTATGATATACTGTCCCTGCTTGGATAAGAAAAAAAAGCTTGGACACTGCCAAAACCCAGCTTACCATATTGTGTATCAGAGCATCCACATATGCATGGACCAGGCTGGAGGATAGGGAAGAAGCAATGGAGAAAAAAGTAATGTCCAGTCACTTCATAGGAATCCAATTCAAACTTCATAAAGGCCTTCATATTTCAGTAAAAAAAACAAAAACAAAACCTTAGTCATAACCATAAATGAACGAATAGCCCCATTAAAATGATATATAGCATATGTCCCAAGACAAACATTAAGGTCACATGGTAACAAAGTAATCAGGAAATATCTTTGTATTAACCCTTAAAGGGATTGTCTTGGCAAAAACGGACCAATATATTATTCTTTTAAATTGGCTGAGGACGCAAAAAAAAAAAAAAAAAAAAAAAAAAAATAAAATATATATATATATACTCACCTTTCCCTGGGCGGTCTGGTCCTCCTGGTCCATTGTTATCTTTCACTGAGGCCAATCAGCGGCCACGGCAAAGGGGATGTGACATCACTACCTGTGACGCCCTGGGGTCTCTTCCTGAGACCGCTGAGGCCAATCAACGGCTTCAGTGAAAGGGATCTGGGACATCACAGCCGGCGAGCAGTTTCACTTTGTGAAGACACCGGAGCAGCAGGACTGGACCACGCTGGGAGGACTCCAGAGCACCAGGGACAGGCGAGTATGATTTTTAAAAAAAAAAAATTTTCACCTTCCTGTCCTATTTGAAATATAACAAAATTGCCTGGACAACCTGTTTAATGGTAAAAAAATTGTACTATTCTTACTAGATTTCCCCCTTGCATGAGAATGTGGCTTCAGGATAATGGTCTGAACAGGACCTTAAGAGTCAACAAAAACAATAGCAGATCAGTGGTTTGAACTGGTATCTAACAACAAGGAAGTATATTAATCCATTTGTGTATGTAACCCCTGCAAGGAGCACTTTGCATACAGCAGATGCAGTTAATACCAAGCCAGGACCCATTACAGCAGACATCAGCCATTTTATGATGAGGGACAGTGGATTACATTTCCCTACACCCCTTACTCCAGGGGGAGGAGTATCAGAGAAAGGGACTGATTGGCTGAGCAGGGAATTATGGGAAAGGTCTGCACAAAAAAGAGAGAGGACAGCCACATGGGCTGCAGAAAAGGTTTCTTCCAGCCACTGCCAGGGGGCACATAGCTTGGCACTGGGTAACCCAGGACATAGAGACAGTTCTGCCAGCCCACCAGCTCACTCTGAGGGAAGAAGTAGCATCCCTGCAGCAGCAGCAGTACCACCTGTCCAGATTGACCAGACTCCCAAAAGGTACCCAGGGCTGCATCCAAGAAGACTCCTGCCTCATACTCCATTAGTATCCTGTCATCTGAAAGCTGCAGCACCCAGTGAGACTCCAGGCTGGCACCAGATTCCCTGCAAGAGTTAGTGAGTAGACTTTGCTGGAATTTGCTGTACCGCTGTTAGAAAGTTTATGAGAACTGTGGTAGAAAGGATCTTCTGTGTCTATAGCGCACCAACCTTTCCTGAATGCGCACCATCGTCCTCGGCAACTGGGCCCCAACGGATGGACTGTTCTGTTTATTGCTGCGGCCATTAGTAATTCTGCATTGTGTGCTGTTATTTAGGAGTGCAAGCTGTTACCTGCAGTATGATTGCATGTGTGTGATGACTATAATCTGTGGGTCACTATCTTAACCCTGTGCTATTCCCTATAATTTATTATACCCGACAGGCCTGGCACATAGTCCATTCCCACCACTAGAGGTCTAATACTATAGGATATTCCTGTGCATTGTCATGTGAATTGCTGAAACATTTCTCTGTTCGCATTTTATTAAGTTTGCCCTTGTTTACCCTTCCCATAATAAACCGGTTAAGTAGTTTTACCCTCAACATTTGTGAGTGTGTACTGAGCTTAGGTGGGGGTTTCCCGAGTCGATCTCTAGCAGAAGAGGAAGACCCTCCTGAATTCCTATAGATCTCCTAGCAAGATTTGGGTGGAGGCACTGCGCCATAGTGAGGTGAGAACTACAACACACCCTGCCTACAGAGGTCGGCCCAAAGGGGTGTTACATGTATATACACTTATTGATAGAAATCCCCACCAGAAAGCCATCTGCATCAGGGTATGGCTACATATCAGTGTTCTGTACTCAATTCTAGAACAAACAGGTTCAAGCATAAGTGTGTAATAAAGGGCTGTTAGCTTTATCTGTTATTAAAGGGTAAATGAGTTTTCATGAAAAGTTGTAATATACACAGGGTTTTGCTGGGCAGTATTTTCTATGACTGTATAAGCCTTCATACATGGTTTCCTATCAGTTTTTCTGCTGCTAATATCCCCATTATGGCTGCAGCACATTTTACATTTGTCTCTGAGGCTGTGGACATGTACAATAAGGAGAAGTCTGCCCCCTCCCCTATCCATTACTGATACTGTTTTGCCATACTGCCAGGAGTAACTGAACATTAACAAACAGATGACTGAGAAAAGCCAAGATGACCATAATATAGGAGTTCCAGGAACACTGGACTGCAACTATAGGGCAAATACATGTATTCAAGCAGATCAAACACAAGAAAAAAAAAAAAACACAACCTATGAGCAAGATAATGAACGCTGCTTGCTGTATGTGAATAATATCCCATCTGTAATCACACAAGCAGCCAGAAGTAGATACAAGTATATAGAAGACTTTTTTTGTTATAAGGTAAGGGTGGGTTCACACTTGCGCTTGAGTCCGTCCGCTGCCAATCCGAGTGAAAATCTCAGGAAACTGGATAGGCATCGGATAGCAACAGGTTAGCGACGCATTGCTTAAAAACCCTTCATTTGAATGGGTTTTTAAAGCAATGCGTGTGTGTCCGATTGCAACCTCTGTGCTGCAAAGCCGTTTTTTTTCGTCGGACACAAAGTCCTGCATATCCGACGAAAAAACTGGATTCGCGGCGCAGAGGGTGCAATCGGACACCCGCGCATTGCTTTAAAAACCCATTCATATGAATGGGTTTTTAAGCAATGCGTCGCTAACCTGTCGCTATCCGGTGCCTATCCAGTTTCCAGAGATTTTCACTCGGATTGGCAGCGGACGGACTCAAGCGCAAGTGTGAACCCACCCTAAGCTGTGAGATTTGCAGAATTTTCAGTACTTTGCACAGAGCAACAGTTTACAGACGTGTGTGGAGACTGAAGAGAATCAGCCCCTCCCATCAGCATTTACTGTGTGAGGAAAAAAAAAGAACCTCCCTTTCATTCACTATGATTCTGTTTTGCTCATTTAAAGTATCTACAGTATGGATGAACCTTGCCTAACTACAGAGAGTGAACTGTTAATCAGCTAGAGTCATCTAGGAACAGGAACTCTAGGCAGGAACTTTAGACCCGGGCCCAGGGACGTAAATATCGGGGTAGCAGCGGTAGTGGCTGCCACAGGGCCCGGAACATTACGGGGCCCGGAGCCCTGTGGCAGTCGCTACCGCGAACCCCACAAACACTACTATCGTTATACTCCGGAGTCTTTTCAGACCCCGGAGTGTAACGATCGGGGGCCCAGGGGAGGTGAGCGAACATAAAAAACACTGTAACTCACCTCTCCTACGGTCCGCAGGCTTCGGGCCTGTTTGGTGACGTCCCAGACGTCAGCCGACATCATTATGCGTCACGACGCCGGCCTGGATCACGCGAGATCTGGTCCAACATTGAAGATGGCCGAAGTAGCGCACGGGAGTGCACCGGAGCGAGGAAGAGGTAAGTTGCAGTTTTTTTTATATTTGTATCCTCCCCTGGGTCTCCGACCATTATACTCTGGGGTCTGAAAAGACCCCATATATAATAATCGTTCATGGGTGGTCCACTATGGGGCATAATACTGTGTGCAGAGGCCACTATTGGGCAAACTACTGTGTGCAGGGGCCACTATGGGGCAAACTACTGTGTGCAGGGGCCACTATGGGGCAAACTACTGTGTGCAGGGGCCACTATGGGGCAAACTACTGTGTGCAGGGGCCACTATGGGGCAAAGTACTGTGTGCCGGCGCCACTATGGGGCAAAGGACTGTGTGCTGGGGCCACTGTGGGGCAAACTGCTGTGTGCCGGGGCCACTATGGGGCAAACTACTGTGTGCCGGGGCCACTATGGGGCATAATATTGTATGCAGGGGCCACTATGCTGCATAATACTGAGTGCAGGGGCCACTATGCTGCATAATACTGAGTGCAGGGGCCACTATGCTGCATAATACTGAGTGCAGAGGCCACTATGGGACTTAATACTGTGTGCAGGGGCCACTATGGGGCATAATACTGTGTGCAGGGGCCACTATGGGGCATAATAACGTGTGCAAGGGCCACTATGGGACATAATACCGTGTGCAGGGGCCACTATGGGGCATAATAGTGTGCGCAGGAATGCGGTTTGTGTGGGGGGGGGTTGGGGGCGGCGGTTTGGGGGGGGCCCCATGTCAAATGTTCGCCTTGGGGCCCAGCCATTCCTAGTTACACCACTGCCCGGGCCCCAAGTGGCGCAAATGCTGCGGCAAAAGCTACAGCGTTTTACAGTTCTAGCAAATCCCATCCACACATTGCAGAAAAATATCCACAGTGGGAATGCTGCGATTTACAAACAGTCAGGTTTTTGAAATCGCAGAATGTCAATTATACCTACAGAAATGCTGCCAGTTTCCCTATAGGTTTAACTGAAGCAGAATTTCTGTGAAAAATGCTGTTTTTTATTAAAGTGCATTACATTTTGGTCCAGAAACAAATACTCTATGAAATTAGACTAAGTTGTCTGAAAAGTTAGTGACTATTTAAGCTTTAATGTTATAAGACTTCATACTTCTCACCTTTTCACAAAAACAAATAAGGTTAGTTTGATAACTTCAGTAGTTAGTAAAAACGTGCAGGCTTTATAACATTATTTACTGTCACATACTAATATATGCAATCCATCTGGTCCTAGAGCTGGGCTTGGACCATATTTACATTCAACCAAATATATTGATGTATTAGCAGCACTGACACCACCTATATCAGCTACTCTCTCTTCTTTTGTACATACAATACTGTACAGGACAACATCTCTATTCACTAGATCTGCCTTTTCTTGATCCCCAGTGATCTTCTCTCCACTACTATTATCTAGGGATCCTACATACTCTGATCTTGTTTTGCAGTGTGATAAACAATATGCCATTTTTTTATGCCTACTAATTTACATAGGCCACACCTCGAACGCCACACCAACCTATCGCATTTGAAACAAAAGTACTGCATCACACTGTAAAATAGAGTCATACCCCAGACCAATCCCCAGGATAAATATAGACCTCAGATCACAAAAGAAGCACATTACCCAAAAAGAAAACAGACCTCAGACCCAAATAAAAACAGAATCCTAGACTCCCCCTTCCCAGGAAAAATGCAAATACCAGATCAGGCTTCAGACATATAACATATACATAGTATAGTACAGCACACACATCACACCTCATATGTCTCCTGCCACCCTGGCTTCGGAACCTGAGCAGATATGGTCATGTGATCAAATCCGTATAGGTCCTTCTAAAGTTCTTGAGCAGTTCTGCACCCATATGACATAGCTAGGGTCCTATGGGGGCAAAGTTAGACCTGCCTGCCCCCACACACTTGTACCATACAAAAATACATCATGCCCCCACTTCTATGTCTCATTTATGGATTCATTCATACACTTGCCTATTAAATCTATGTGCATGTTATCTATTTTGCTGCTGCTTTTTAGTATACATGGACTAGATTCCTGACCTGTAAGTCCTTGCATTGTTTATGGGGCCATTTGTACTACCGCTCACTACCTTATGTACTCCGTGTCCTCCTGTTGCTCTGGGTGGTATTTGTTTGTTCAGTTTCACAGGTCAAGTTTCTTAAAAGGAAAAAAAAAAAGATATTTACTGAACAGATTCATAAAGCTTAAAAGGTTATACCTCAGTCAGGACTAGAAATAATGATCAGTTTTTATGTGGATGAATATGTCACTTTTCCGATCAATAGCTAACCTTTACTTATCAGTTTTATTTAGTCTTAGCCTTATTGTACCATTTTTCTACGCTCAGTTACGCCTACTGTGACTAGTCAAGAAATGTTCTGAACAGAGATGCACAGCATGACCAAACTAGACTAAGTCTAAGATCTCACGTTGTGGAAAAGCTGCTTTTTGTATTTCAGATTTTGCTGCCGTATTTTGAGCCAAACCCGGGAGTGACTACAAAAGGAATGGGAAATACAAAGGGAACACTTATACTTCTCCCTTCTGCTCAATCCAATCCTGGCTTTGGCTCAAAAACTGCAGCAAAATCTGCAACAAAAAAGCTGTTCCACAACGTGGGGCCTCAGGCTAAAACTACTAAAAAGTAAGCCTCACATCAAACCTTTTATTGTGTTATCCATTTTTTTTCCCCTTCTTCATTCTGAGCATATGCAGAGGGAAAAACTGATTGCAAAACGGACACAAACAGATTACTATCCAATGGTAATCCGTTTGTGTCCGCCTTCCATAGACCTCAATGTTGAAAAAAACGGATTGGTTGCTGTCCATCTGGTATCCTTATTGGATGGAGAAAAAGTCCTGCAAGTGTGACTTTTTTCTCTGCCCAAAAGAGTGGATTACAGACAGAAATGCTTCAAACCCACAACAACACATCGCGGTTCTTCCCGCAGCACTCTGGACAGAAAGTTCACAGAGGTTTCCTCTGTGGACTTTCTGCTTCAATTATACCTACAGGGAAACCTCCGACCTTTCCGTAGGTATAATTGACATGCTGCGAAAGTTTTGTAAATCGCAGTGTGTCCACAGCGCGTATTTTACCACAAAGTGGGGATGGGATTCGCTGTGACCGCTGTGGGCAAATCACAGTATTTACGCCACGTGGGGCCCTGGCCTTAATCAGCCTTAGCCTGGAATAAAAAGTCTAATTTTTTTGTTTTTACTCTACATTTAGCTTAGTTTTAAATGTGTCGTTCCAGTTTTGGAAAAAAAATTAAAAACAAGCTACAAAAAGCTTAAAATTAAAAAAAAAAAAAAAATCACTCACCTTATCAATTGGCTATGGCAGTTAGACCATTGTAGTGTTGGATTGCAGGAATACTAATTGAGTAATTGATTTTTAAAACTCTACAAAATTTTTAATTATTTATATTTGCAAAAATATTTAACTTTTGTATACAAACTTGTGGGAAAACCACCTTTAAATATTTTCAATAGAATAATTAATAAAATAATGATAGTATTTATTAGACTGTAACAGTCTGTGCTATATTTTAATGCTCTATATGTGAAGCCCTAATCTGGGAGGATGATATTTCAGTACATACACCTACCTAGAGCTAGTCTCTCAACAGCTTAAAATGAGTGACATCATATAACATATGATATATAATATCATATAACAATGCTATATGTGAGACAAAATCTGAATACAATGTGAAATACTTCTGTCACTATGTAGGAACTTGGTGCCTGCTATGAATAGCATCCTTATATTAGGCAGATTTCATGTGAGTGTCCCTTTAATTACAGATATAGGTATTCTATTAATTACATATGCATAACATATCATCTACGTTCACTGGCATGAAGAATGAAATAATGCATATTTAATGGCTTCCTGACAGCATTCATCAGTCTATTCCCTATTTTCAGCCTAGGCCTGACTTATTGCGGAGAAATGGACAGAACGGCAGAACATAAGCAGAGAGCCGCAGGACTCTGTAAATAAATTATTGGCTAACCTGTGAACATATTTTCTCGCCTCTATGTCTGCCAGGTATGAAAGCTAAGCCATCTTAAGCCATTTGTATTCATATGAGACACCACCATGTTCTAGGCAAGAAGTGTCTGGGTTAATAGTGTATGGAAACATAATACATACTGAATACATATAAGGGTTATTACATCTTAAAGGGAAAATACTATGAGAAATATGTTAAAGCTTATTTCGTGTTGTAAAATCTAAAAGATGGAAATATTTTATTCATGTGTCACATTGTAAGCTGTCGTTTCACAAGTTGCATAATATGAGACTTTGTCCCCATGACAAAACTTCCTGTTGTGAGCCCTTGTAGCTCATTGTGAAAGTTACAGGTCTCTTCTAATAGCATCCCCACTTATAGGCCTGATAGTTAAAGGGGTTGTCCAGGAATTGGACAAATCACAGAGGAGGCTGGGAAAGGTGTAACATTTAAAAACAAAATCATACTCACCTGTCCCCGGCACTCCAGTGTCTGCCATCAATGTCTGTTCAGGTGTGCACCATGCCTTTGCTGCTAGAAGTCCATGACCGCTGAAGCCAATCAATGGCCTCAGTGGTGGCTGGAAAGGACCCCGTGACGTCACTTATATATGTCAGTGGGTCCCTTCCTGCAGCTTCTGATGCCACTGCCTGTCCAGCATAGGTCTTCCCGGAGATCAGACCACCACCAATCAATAAGGTGATTGCTTCTGCTAAGGGTAGGACATTCATATTTATTTACCAGTGAGCCCTCTTATCCTCTTTATCCAATAAATGTTTTTACAGATAGGTGTTTATTCCAAAAACAGAGTGTGGCTCATCTAGATCACACAGGACCCTACGTAAGAACGAGCGGACAAGACCTAGATGGAGGGAGGCATAACTAGGGTTGAGGGAAATGGAAGACAGGAAGGGTTAAGGAGTTCGAGGGTGCTTTGCTAAGACGTGGCCCACTTTTCCACTGGGAGCTATTGAAACAATTTACCTGCCCACCTGCCTCTGACCATTGGCACTCTGCGGGGTAGGAGGTGCGAGGGTTGTGCATGTTTAGGGAGTTGTGGCAGTTGCAGAGGTGAAGTGGCTGATATGAAGACTGACGTGTTAATTGCATTGGGGAGTCTTAGGGCGTTTGGGTCCTGGGTTCAGTAGGGTAGTCCTCCTTAATGGCTGTGCCCTGAGACATAACTTAAAGTTCCTGGGCCTCAATGCAAAATCTGTATTGGGGTTCCTACCTACCCCGTACTATTTAGAATAGTGGTATATTTTATGTGGCATTACCTTTAGCAACCCCTCAGGGTCCGAGGCCCAGTAGCAACTGCTACCTCTGCACCATCTATAGCTACACCCCTGTTTGAGGTCCCTTTACCCCCTGTAACTACACCCCTGGCTGTGTAGAACAGGTTTAGCTACCCATTTGGCAGATGAGGGTAATAGAGCTGGTGGGATTCTGGATGCATTATATGACCCTCTTTACAGTGAATTTCTTCAACTGAACATTTCTTAAAGTTTGTGAATTTTAATATTTTGTTAAGTTAATAAAGCGGCTGCTTTGGCCAATTTCAACCAAATGTCACGCGGTGTGTATTTATTTAGGGTTCAGGGTTGGGGTCGGGTATGGACGGAATTTATCCTCAATCCCTTAGTCATGACAATATGGCAGTACTCCAATTGGTGTAATTAGTAAAGACAATATGACTTTTTAAGCTGCCAACATCATGCAAGTAAATAACAAAGAAAACACCTCAGTCTACCAGGTAGTAATCTAAAACTCTCCTGCAAGGACCGGTCCACGCACCTGCCGGCTGACAGATAGCCTATTGTTTTATTTCTCCAAGACAGAAATGAGAGTGCCAAGTGGGTAAGGAAACAGAACAGAATGAGTATTATTTAGTGGAAGAAGATACATGTTTTCGTCTCACTTTTTTCTTTTACTACCTGTGGAGTCTACAGATAGTCAGAGACATAGAGAATAATCTGTCATTTTACAACAATGCACCATACAGCCAATGGGGCCATACACAATTGTCCACATTTTATGTTGTACTGTCTGCATAGAGCACTCCCTGAAGAGTTGCCAAAGCTCCCGAGAGCAGGGGAAGCCTCCCAGCAATGTAAATTTTATTTGGCACTGGAACACATCATCAATAGGAACAGCCTTAGAACCCAAATTCACATACTGGGGAAAGGACAGTGAGGCATAAAAAGGTTGAGGTTTTAAGTTCTCAAATTCCTATCTAAGAAGAATTTTCCTGTATATATGTTACGGTCTTGCCAGACGTAGCAATACCCTACACTACTGCAGGGGTCTGGGAGGAAGGACAGAGACAAGTGAGCCCTAATCTCACCCCAGCCACTGTCCCTTCCTATTGCCTCAGTTACCCTAAACGGTAAAAGGACAACCTGAAGACGAGCCCTATACTGAGTAAAGTGACAACACAGAACACAGACAGAACAAACAACAAAAAGGGAGGTCAGAAAGCCAAGGGTTCGGTAACAGACGAGCAATGCAGTACAGAATCAAAATCCAAGAGAATAGTCAAAAGTCAAGGCCAGGGGTCAGGAATAAAATACAAGTAACAAAACAGCAAGGAATAATAGCCAGAACGCACAAAGCAATAACCAGTGACCATGTGAGGGCTGACAACCTGTTTATAGCAAGTCCAGGACCTGCCCCAGACTGTATTGGTAGACAGGCTGTCAATCACACAGGCAAGGCTGAGATTAACTATATGCGGCCCAGAGAGAAATGCTCAGAACACGGGTGTGGCTGGAAATCCACTGCATTGTCTAGGACAGTGTTCAGACTGAGCAACAAGAAACCTACGCAAGGAACCAAACTGAACACGCCTCCTTCGCCGCAGCATGTGAGCAGGGGGTGGCACAGAGACCCGAACAGGCAGAGACGTTACAATATACACCTATCTATAACACTGTCTTCGGCATCTGCCACTAGGGGCAGCTTACTGTATACAGTGATGATGTGACTGCTGCATCTGCAGAAAAGCGTCTAATGTGCCTAGTAAGATGCAGCAAATGTATCATATAGTATAAGCTACTGTAATAAATTTTGTTCATCTTCTGCCTGTTCCAATTTTAAGCTATCTTTAAGATAGAAATAATGTTACCCAAGTACGTATATCAGAAAGATTCACTCTGTTTCTTTATGGTGTCCTAGATGGATGGATTCCTCATGATGGGCACAAATGAATCCTGATAGATCCCATTGCCCCATTCCATTAGAAACCTCTAGAGATGGGCAAACCTCTCAGGAAGAGACCCCAGAGTATAGTGCGGTGGCCATTTTAGTTTGCCCAAAACAAATCTCTCTTTGTACGGTTTTGTAAAAACCAAACAATTTGGAATATTTGGGTCGAACCCAGCTCGGTACGAGTTGGTTCAACCATCTCTGGAAACCTCCATTGCAAATTCCATCAAAGATCACTTATGAAAGTCCTGCAGGCAGGACTATTTCATCTAGCAAAATGATAAACACTATAACCGAAACCCAATAGACCCCATTGTGGTCACTGGGGGCCAACAGGATTTATCTGTGTCTATCATTTTACCAGACAAAATAGTCATTTATACTGCATGGAGCTGCTTACATGTCACATTATTACACAACATTCAATAAGGAAGGAAATGAATCCCCAGCCCATAAAATTGTCCTCTGGCACCGGCAGTATTATATACTGCTAGAAAGCTGATGGTGCCAGTAGTTTCGGCACCAATATCCCTTCACTTTTAGAAGGGTGACCCTTAGTTCTCAGCATCATCCCTGGGCAGTACAAGGCTATTGAAGAGCACTGTCAGGGGCGATGTTCCTTACCACCCAGTGATGATACTAAGCGGTAAGGCCCACCCTGACAGTGAATGGACATTGCTGCTGAAACCGGCACCGATATTACCATCAAAGTTGTCAATGCGTTGAATTAATTTTCCTACTTCTATAGCTACATTAAAGTAAATCCTGACAGGACTCCTAGGAGAGACAGTGAGAGTCCTGATTACTCCGCCCATACACAGTGATTGACAGCTTTCTGTATACACTCACTGGAGGACCTGGAGATTTACCAGGTAAGTATATTTTTTGAGCTTACTTTATCGTAATGTTGCTTTTAACATGAGTGGAGTAGTAGCGCATCTGCAAAATTGCTGCTATATTCAGATGGAAGTACAAAGAATCCTTGTTTTTGTGATCAGTGAGGGTCCCAGCAGTTAGACCCTCAGTGATCTACAACTTATCCCCTGTCCCCATTTCATGGAAAAACCTGTTCAAAGATAAAGTGTTTAGGGACACATATGCATGTGTGTTGTGGCTCTATACAAGCTTCAAGGTACATGGAACTGTGGTAACCAGGGGTAACACAGTTTAGGCTGGCTGGGCTTTGTAGGGTCACATGGCAGAGTATAATGAGCCCTAGTGTTCCTGGTGTCCCACAAAACTAAATTCTTCTGGAATACCCTTGTGCGATGTGGAGGCGAATGACTTCTGAACACAAGGTTAGAGTTAACCAGGTAACAGTTATTTACTGAAGGATTGTGTATAAAACAACCGTAATCCAGACATGGATGTGCAGAGGAAAAGTCACTTCAGATGTAGACACAGTCAGTGGTACAAAAGTGGAGGATACGTGCAATAGTCTGTTCACACTGTCCTATGGTAACTTCTGCTTGGAGCAGGCAATATGCTCGGTTGCTAGGGGTGATGACCATTAAGAAATACACAGTCCAAGTAACAATGCTACACGCCTTGGCTCAGCGTGGAAATGTGGCTACGCACGTGGATGTAGACTGTATAGTGCCCAGACTGGCGGAACCATTAAAGGGAATCTGTCAGGTCAATCTGGGACACTAAACCACCCACAGGTCCTTATAGACCTGGGGTTTAGTGTCCCAAATTGCCTTGTAATGCAATCCGCAGGCGCATTAAAAATAAAAAACCTTTATACTTACCTAGAGAAGGGTCCGATCAACTCTGTTCAGCGAGAACAGCCCGGCTTATTCATGAGATTCTTCGTTGGCACGCCTCCCGGCACCTGCGCTGTTCTTCAGTGAAGCCGAAGATGGACACCCTGCGCAATTGCCGGAGGTACGGAGGAGGTGTACTCCTCTGGTTTCATTGAAGAACTGCGCAGGCGCGGGGAGTACAGCGGCAGGGTGAGTATAAAGCTTTTTTATTTTTAATAAGGCCATGGATTGCTTTATAACAGGGTGATTTGGGACACTAAACCCCAGGTCCATATGGGCCTTTGACATAAGATTATCCCCTCTGGCTCAGAAATACCTGTAAGAAGACGATGCTCTTCTGGCATGGACTGGTGGACAGGAAAGTAGCTTGCCCAAGTCTTACAAGGAACTACAAAGGTCTCTTGAACACAGCAGCTATCCAGCACAGGTCATCCTCAGGATCAGTGGTTTGCAGATTTGCTAGGCTTGACCTTTGGATGCAACCACTTTATAAAACACCTCAGCCGGGACTACTGGAGAAGACTTGGCAGCTGAACATGCAGAGTAGCAAGTAAAATCATAGTGGACGTCTGAGGGGCTCATCCCCTGAGGGGAGACATGATGAGGACATCTTGCTCTGTCTTAGGACAGGCCCCAACTCACACTGAAGGAACCACACACTCTCCCTAGGAGGGAGGGGTGAAAATCTAACAGGTTCTAGAACCTTCAGAGACATCTGCAGATGCCATTGGCAGGCAGGATCATGTGACAGACTTATGACACGTACCATTACAAGCAAGGAATAAACATATACTTATGCAGACAGATCAATGTGTCATTTTGGTCCTTAGGTGGCACCAACACAATAATCCTAATGTGGTATAATGTAATGCCAATATGAAGCCATTGCACACTATTATTTAAGGTGACAGCGCTAATGAATATCCCCATGCAAAGCATTGGTCAGTGCCACACGAAGGCCCAATGTATACAGAAATAATGGCCATTCTAGGACATTCCAGAACCATAATATGATACCCATAACAGTCTACAGGAATTTTCTGCACCTGTGCATGTCTCTGATATCTCCATATTGGAATCTGGGGTCGCTGCTGTGCAGCCACAGAGTCATCATAGCCCTCAAGTGGTTGTCACTGCTCCTCCTTTCCACTGTAACTACCCAGACACTCTGTCACCTACAGATCACCATGGACACACACCACAGCTGCTTCACTTTCCAGATTCCTTTTTACTATGGATGGTGAAGTACAACAGGTCTGGCATGAGGATAATTCTCACAGTAGTGTAGAACAGTAACTCGTGCAAACTTCCAGGCTGCAGAGGTTAACAATGTGCTTGTGCTGTTATGGGGGATGCTTCATTCTCCACCGTAGGTCCAGGGCTCCCACTCATCAGGTGTTCCCTCAGATATGCCGGATCAAGGAACCAGCTGACGTCCTAGTGTATGTGCCTTGCTGACTGCTACCTCCTCTAAGCTGGCCCTCCAACAATGAATTAGCCTCCACTGACTCTGAGTGCCTATGGGTCTATATTATGAAGTTCTAGTAACTCCATGCACTGACATACAGGCATCATGCACACAGCTATATGAACTGGAAATTTTGATTAAACATCAGTCATATCATAGCTCATAAGACACAAACAATACCATCCAATCTGATATTTGGTTTTATGTTTATGTGTAGCTCATGTCTAAGCATTAACTAGAATGAAAAATAAACTGCAAAATAATCAATCCTATCTGCCATCTGTTGCATGCAACGTTCTGCAATTGTGTCCAATAACATTTATATTATTTCAGCATTTCAAGTATTGTTTAGATGAGAAACGTATGTTGACTTCTTTAATCAAATCTATATGAAGCCGAGGGAGCCATATCAGATTAACTCTCCCAGTACAAGCTATCATTATGTGGTCAGGATCAGTTCCATGAGAGATGGGTTGACGCATGCAGTAAAGAGAAGTATTAAGTAATCTAATACTGGCTAAACAGATCTCACATGAAAAATGTACAGTACATATTTGTTTACATGAATACTTAGAAACTTCTTTAGAAGTTTGTTTTGCGCTGCCCCTCCGTTATTACTCCTGGAAATGTACAAATAAAGTAAATATTGCGTGTTACCTTTGTCCTTGAGCAAGGGGGTGTGTCCCCACACAGACTGATGTGGTCAACAGTGATGGGCTATTGTCAGACTGTGTAGGGACACACGCTATTAACAAGGGATCTGAGGGGCATCTAGCACTTTTAATGATCTGACTAGATGACCCAATTGCCCCCTGTCCCTTCTTAAATCATGGATGGTGAAAAGATCTTTGTTCGCTTTCTGTCCAATTAGAAAAATCGAATTGTGTTAGCTCTTTCCTTCTCCTTTCCCCCGAATCTACTCCTGGGTGGAGTACTGTTTTTTTTTTTTACCCAAGGGGTGGTGTAAAGAAAAAAACAAACAAAAAAAAATTCATACTCATCTTCCCCCCCCTCTTCTCAGTGTCCTAGGTGACATCATGAGTCCAAGGTCACCGCTGAGGCCTGTGATTGGGCCTTAGCAGTGACATTGGCATGCCGAGCGTCATGACATCACTGTGGCCCAATCACAGGCAGTGACCCCAGGCAATTGACATCACTAGGAGAGGTGAGGTATGGTGACTGTAAATGTTTTTTTTTATTTTTTTCGCCTCTCCTGGGACTCCACCTATTATACTCTGGGGCCTGAATTTTCTGCAACTCAGTGACCATTTTAATTTGTTCAAAGTTTCATTAAAAACTGAACAATTTGGGTATTCCGGTTGAACCGGACTAGTGACGAAGCGGTTCGACAATCTCTGAATATATACAGTACATACAGGATGATCACCACAAACCTGCCCTCTTATTTTTGCCAAATGGTGGGACATCTTCCACTTTTTTCTGCTGCTGTTTAATCTTATTTTTGTGAGGTTCTTCTCGTTTGTTCTAGTTTCTGTTGAGCATCTTATTCTTCCATAATTGACAAATCACATCTGGCAGTCAGTGGTGTATACAGTTATGGAGACGTTATAAAATCCAAGGCAGACTTACCCACTGGGAGTCCAGTACCAGCATACTGCTTCGATACCTAGATTATTTAAGTCATGACTATCATGTGTCTAAATTAGAGATGAAAATCATGTAAAATTGTGACCATCACCTACCACCAATAAAAAAAAAAATTGTTAACTAGCATGTTATTTATAATACAAAATATATAATATAAGTTAATGTGGCAGGACACTGTTATAATGGAGCTGCCTCCAGTCTTCCTGACAAGTGTCTGGTTATCCTGTGTGTAGCTCCATAGCAGTTGTCAGCTGCATGCGCCAGTGACAGCGGGGCGTAATACAATTAATGAAATTCTAAAGGGATTTTCCAGGGAAAACATTTATGGCCTAAACTTAAAGGGGGTGGTCACTTTCAGACCAATATTGGGAGACAAATGTTATTGTTTGTATAATAAACAGTTGTCCAATTTTCCCATATACTTTCTGTATCAATTCCTCACAGTTTTCTAGATCTCTGCTTGCTGTCATTCATTCTGCTTACTCTCAGTGATTAAAAATCAGTCCATGATCATGTGACATACAGTCCATGGTCATGTGATGGACACAGGTGTACAGCTCTGATTACTCTGCTGTGACTATAATGAGCTGTGTATATTGGAAAATTGTACAACTATTTATTATACAAACAATAACATTTGTATCTCAATATTGGTCTGAAAGTGGCCGACCCTTTTATTGGAACCTCCTAGCTCTATCCTTATACCTGTTCTTAAAGGGATTAACCGGTTTCTAATATTAGATCTGTGGGGGTCCGACACCCGGTACCCTTGTAGGTCACCGATACCGAGACAGCGGTATTGTTTACATACTGCGAGCCGCTCTACGCACTCGACATACAAACTGTAGTGAAGAGTGTTGGTACTGCAGCGCTGTCCCATTGAAATTTAAGGATAAGTCATCAATGTTAGAAACCAGATAACCCCTTTAAGAGAAATAAGCTGTCCCAGAGAGGAGTCTGCCACTTTCTACAGCCTATTGATAACACATTCAAGCAGGACAAAGCATACATGTGCATGGGGGAATCAGGAGGAATAGATATTGCCATAGCTAGCGTTCTGCCATCAGCTTTTAAAGGTATATAGGTACCTTAAAGGGGTTGTACCACAGAATAGGATATATGTGTCTGATCAGTGCTTGGACCCCATGCATTGTATGAATTGGAGACTCATGTCTCCCTGCTTGAAAGGAACAGCTCAAATATGCATCTGCCACTCCATTCAAATAGGGAAGTGACCAATAGGTGTCCCAGTGTTTGGACTCCAACTAATTTGCTAGCACAATCCCTTTAAGGATAGACCATCAATGTGTGATTGGTGGGGGGCTGATCTCTCGGACTTCCATGATGAGAAGAAAAAAGGGTCTGAGCTGTAGAACCAACTGCATAACTGTCAGCCAAATGCACCACCCATCTGCTGTACGTGGATGAACAATAGTTCTGCAGAGATGGAGCCTTTAACTGCAGATTAAAGGAGCATCAAACCTAGAAAAAAATGATAAAACTAAACATGTTATATGGTTGTGCTTATAATTTGCCAGTCTGCAGCATTTTCTGCATAATCCTGACACAAGCAATATTGAAATAATCCTGTAGAGAAAACAGGGGTTAAAGCTACTACTGATCAGATCCATTTTAGGCTGGTGTTTGGATGAGGGGGTGGGGCTTAGTGAAATAGGGGTGGGCCTTAACAATCTTTCTTACCTTCTGTAGACAAGGCATGGAGGAAAGGCCTCTGCTCTAGACAGATGTCTTGCAGCCAGGCACAGGACAGATAGGAGCAGGGGGGACGGCTGAGCTCCTGAGACACACAGAGCAGATTTGAGGAAATTACTGGGAAATATTTTTCTGCATTTTCTGTGTTTAATGCTCCCTAAAATTTTTAGTGGCTTAATTTTTTTTTTCATTTTGACAGCTATTTTCATTTGGCTGCAGCATAGCCTTTCTATGGGGCAGTAATTGAAACCCTGATGAATTCTGGGCAATTTCTAATGACTGCTTGCACAGTAACAGCAAACCACAAGGACAGTAATGAGAAATAGCCTGGAATTATCCATTGTTTCACTTACTTATGAGAACCAGCAGTCTCGCTATGCTGCATCTGGAACTCTGTATGGTGGTACCCTCAGGTGATTTTATTAAAAAGTTACAGCACACCTGTTAAATTTGGTTGCAGCCCTTTTTCTCTTGGTGGTCCTTCAGAACAATACATGATCTTTACAGCAGCTATCTACTATGGCTTCTGAAACAAGGATATGATTAGGAGAACTGCTCTTTATATTAACTCCATATACCCTAATAGGATAATATCAAGCAAAACAAGCCAGACATCATCTGACCACAGTAATAAATTTCAATAAAGTCTGAATTCTGCCTGATTCCGCATAAATTGCCAGAGCTACTTTCTCTATTGTTAAAGGGGTTGTCAAGAAATTTTTATTTAAGGCCTATCCTTAGGTTAGGCTATAAATATCTAATCATTGGGGGACTGACATGTGGTTCCTGCACAGATCACCTGTTTGAGCCAATTCCAATGCACATGCTATACACTGCATGGAGTTGGAAGCAGATGACTTTGTGGCCTGTATACTGGTTGGTCGCTGTAGTCAATGGGGGCTGATCTTCTGGTCACTATACAGAGACAAGCTCTATACAGCTCTGTTGAGTGTATATTCCGAGCAGTGGAAGTGGCCTCAAACAACTGATCCCGTTACTCCCCCCACTGACCAGATATTTATGGTCTATCCTAAGGACACGCCACAAATAAAAAAAATCCTAGACAACCCCAAAGTCCCTGAGATAGAAGTGCATATACTGTGGCTCTGTCGTTTTATATACAATCATATTTTTTCCAGAAGACCCCTTTAACTGAAGGCAGAATACATCTCAGATCATGGTTGGCCTGCCTAATCATTGTGGGTAGAGTTCCCCTTTAAAATGATAAACAAAAGGTTAAAGCTCTTATAAGAACAAACTAAATGAATGGGCTGCAGAGTAAGCAATAATTGAATTTACCCAAAGCCTGAATAAATATTGCGCTACAGTCACCTTGTCCGAGACACATGCTCAATAAATACACTTGCTAGACAAGCAGAATCTGCACAGGACAGAAACAAATCCTGCCGCTGTATCACTATTAAATCCGGGCTAACCAGCACTATCATCTCTGTCTCATAGATAGACTTGCTTTGGTTTTACTTTCCATTTCTTTCAGATGGTGTCAGGCTGGGCACACTGAGCTCTGCATTCTAGAACAATGCAGGTACATTGAATCCATTACCATCTATTTATAGAACAGCGCGCACATGGCAAAAAGATGACGTGTCCAAGGTCACTGGGAACAAACACAGAAACTCCAAACTGGTCAATCCATTAAAAACATCATGCAACGATTAGCTAAAGGGGAAATATTCCCTAGTCTGTAGTGTTTGTATATGGGATTGTAGGAAAAAAATATTGGCATATAATAATTAAATATGTAACATATTAGTATTGTTATAGTAAGACTTTGTAGGACTGAAAATTGACTTTCTGAGGAGAACATAATGACTAGAAAAGATTTAACTATTGGGACCCCACTGATCATAATATTTCGATGGTACATCATGCACCCTTCCTAAAGAGGACCTTTCACCAGCTGCACCAACTTTAACTCTTTGCATTCATTAATAGGCACACTTGGAATTTTTTTTTCTAGCCCCTAAGGTTCCTGAGCAATCATTTCTGTTAGCATGAACACCAAATAGGCTCCCTATTGTCAAGGGGATGCTCCCTGGCTGTCTGCTACAGTCCAGAACCGTCCACCTGACAATAGAGAACCTAATTAGCATATTTGCTGCTGAGAGTTACATAACTGATTGCTGGGGAATGGATGGGGCTAGAGAAAATTCTAATTGTGCTGGAATCATTGGAGTATTGGAACTCTGTGCTCATCGCTGTACTATTTCTTTTAGCAAACACAGATGTTAGGTTAAGCCTTCTTCACACTGTTTTGTTTGTCTTGCTGTGTACTTCTGCTACTGGTGCTGCTGAACTGGCCCATAGGACTGGCGAGTGCCTCCTTCCTTGCAGCTTGTAGGATTAATGAGTACACCTGTCAGCCCTGCCCAGTCAATCACTAGCAATTCCCACCTATGTAAACCTGTTCAGCCCTCTGCATTGTGCCTGAGCAACATAGGTTCTTGGTTAGTCAGTTCCTGAGAGGGTTTTGCGATTGTTTCTGATTGATTATGTGTGATTTGACCTTGGATTATTTCCCAACTCTGCTACTTCTGTGCCTGATTTACTAATCTGTAGTATACGACCTTTCACTTCCTACAACTCTGCATCTTTTCAGCCTCCCCTTGTCATTTGGCCCAGTCTCAACCATTCTAATGCCCGACTCTCCAGTGGTTTGCACCATCTCTCTGGGCTTTGGGTCAGCTGCCACCTATAACAGGACCAGTCCAAGTAGTAATGACCTGGTAGTCTTCCCGCAGTGAAGACCAGATCCCTGTACAGTGGTTAAAAGGTGAAAAACAGGGAGACTACTTAGTTAACGCCCTTTGGAGTAGTCCAAAGTCAAACTGGTTAGGTGGCCAATTCTTCCTTCTATTATCTGTTGATGGGGATGATCCCCATACACCATCTGATCCTGCCAAAATTTAGGGGGTCATTACACTTTAAATAAAAATGATCTGGACCTGACAATTTTGATGGGACCAGTCAACCATCTAGTGGATATCGTGGTGAATTTCAACATCCTTTTGTTCTTAAGGTCTTCTATTAAGAAAAATATTGAAAGGATTTGGAGGAATAGCTGTCAGCTGAATTGTATGATCTTTAGTTAACCATGCACAACTCCACTCTTCTCGAGGAACTATACCCAGTACTGAAGCTCAAAGATTCTAAAGTGAAAGGGGATGAGATGCAGTGCCAAAGCCACACATAAGAAGGCCTGCACAAGTAAGACATTAACAGGATATCCTAAAAGAGGTTGTCATATAGACATATAAAATATTGTGTAAGTGAAAGAAACTATTTAGAGAGGGCCACCTTCACCAACTCCAACTCTTGGCATTTTTCAATTTCCACTAATTCCGGTTGGAATTTCTTTTCTAGCTCCCTCCGTTCATGAGCAATTGGTGCTGTCAATTTTAGCACCCAATATACTCTATACTGTCAGGTGGGTGGTTCCTGTCTGTCAAATCCAGCTCAGGACTGCCACATAACTGTAGAGTCATTATTAGTATATTGGGTGATGAAAGTAAGTGCACCAATTGCTCAGGAACAGTGGGGGCTAGAAAAAGAATTCCAACTGTGCCAGAACCAGTGGAGTGACACCTATTGAAAGCTGAAAATAGTTGGAGTTGGTGGAGGTGTTGAAAGGTCCCCTTTAAAATAAAGAGAAAAGCAGTATTCAAACTTTGAATGTCCCCTGTTCCAGTGCTTCTGCTCCTGTCCTCGATGGACTGGAAGTGATAATTTCCTATTTGTGGTTAAATGACGATCACATGACATGTGACTGCTGAGGTCAGTGATGGACTACAGTGATCTATTTCTTTCCTACACTTGTTTTTTTCTACAGCAACTATGGAAACCCAGATACTTTTTAGGTTCTTTCACACATTGGCAATATAGTCCATTGATCTAATACATAATAGGATCAGAGCAATGGATTTAAACGGCGATAGAGTGACAGAAACAGACGGAGCCCCCTCTGTAAAAAACATAAGCTTCCTTGCATGCAGGACTTTTTTTCTGTTAGAATGTACACACACGATGGGAAAAGCTTTTGTCTTTTTTTCTTTTTACATTAGAGTGAATCAGAATTGATGCAGATGGAGGAGTTCCATTTGCATCAGTCATTAAATCGGCATTTACTGTAAGTCCGTTGCTCTGATCCTATGACAGATGAGAGACTTTACTAACAGTAGTGCGAACTTACCCTTACTATACATGTTTATTCCTGTACTGCACTTGAAATAGTGGTGAAGCACAGGGCACCCTCCTTATATTTTCTGTATTCCTCTGCTAGCTACTCTCTCAGATGACCTTCATCTTTTCAAACTTGCTTATTGCATTGATATATTGCAATGGTAGATCAATAGGGCCTTGTATAGCTTAATGGTTAAAGCTGTTCTCATGTAACAAGGCTCCAGTAGGAGACATCCTGGAGAATATTTTATTAAAGTACCCGGCAGCTATGAATTTCTTGCTATTTCTTACTCATTGGGGCAGTTGGGTGTTCACTTTTCATGCCTCTTCGGCTTCCTACTATTTTTGAAAGTACATCTTGTACAGGTACAGAGATTGAGAAACAAGCAGTGTCCACACTATGTAAAGATGGTCATGGCCTCTCATAAAGAGGAGCACAAAGAACTGTAGATTTGTTATTATGTCACTGGAAAGGAAGATTCTGGCAGGGCTCTACCTACAGTAGATATTTCCTATAACAATGGCAGCAAATAGTAGAGCTCACAGCCTGGAACAAAAGATACAAGATTTGTATTTAAAATATCACTTATACACTTATTATTAAACATAATACACACCCCTTCTCCTATTCCTTTACCTGTGTACCAGTCTTTACTATAGTTCTGGCATTATGTTCATGCAGTGGTAAAATCAAAGTGAACAATCCTAAAGGTCCTGAACAGGTAAAAGAGTGTTTAAAACTGCACTGTGTTGTAGTAAGTAATGGGGACTAAGGCTAGGTTCACATCTGTGATCGATTTCCGTTGTGGGATTCTGTCCTCCATTCTTGAAAAATGCAAGCAGGACTTTTGTCTCCGCATTTTTCAGGTGGAAACCGGGTGGAAACCCAACGGACCCCATTATAGTCTAACCCTATTATAGTAACCGCTTTTTAAGAACAGAAACCCCAACCAGGTGTGAACCTAGTGTCATACAACACTATACAGTGCTGCACCTGTTGTAGACAGAGACGGGCGAAAATCTTCCAAACATTTCGGGTTCTGCAAACCCAAATTTTGGGGGTCTTTCTTGCATGAATCTACAAAAATATGGCATACCAGTCTTCTTCCTGAGCTATGTGCTATCTTCTTCTGAGACCTGTTATTGCGCTGCAGTGGTCACATGGGGGAAGTGTCATCAGAATTTGACACTACAGCTTCATACCTGAAGAGAAACCAGAGTATAAGAATCAGCTTTACCCTGCACTTCCAGATAGGACCAGAAAACAAATTTTGCCTGTAAACCTTGCGAATATTTACTAAACAAATCTCACAAGATTCACCTATCACTAGCTATAGATAATCTAAAGGTCCCTCAGGGGAAATAAAATTAAGAATTACTTCTACAGTAGGTTTCATCTCAATTATTTATAAATTATAAGGGATAAACTTGTAGTTAGCCATTGGAAACCATCCAGTATTATTGACCAGTGCTTGGCATTTATAGTGGCTGATTTATTAAGACTAGCCTTAAAGGGGTTATCCCATGAAGAGAAGACAGCAAGACCTTTCTCTTACTTAATCCAAGTGCTGTAATTCGGCTGTCTCTGGTGCTCCTTTTGAAGTGAATGGGAGCGCCAACCACCACCAGTCCCACCCACATTCAGCTCCGCTGCGCTCTGGTTGAATGTGGAGGCGGAGAAAGGTCCTGCAAAGTACATTTCATTGGGCAACCTATTTAATTAGTTTTTTACATTAGCAGTAATGCACCAGAGTTATAACGTGGCTCTGGCCTCTTAATAATTCTAGCGCATCTCAGAAGTGCTAGAACTGAAATATACCCCAGTTGGGGTGAAGGCTATGGTAAATCTGTTGGTCTGAGGTGACCCTGCCCTACTCGTTTAGATTTTTTTTACAAAAAAGTCATAATTTTTGTGCAAAAATGTAACAGTGCACCAAAAATTATAACTTGTTTCATGCCTAGTATGCCCCTATAATTGGCATAGGACTACAGAGACTGACCGACCCATTACCATAACGTTTCACCCCTTATGAAATAACCACAGACAGCAGTGGATCGTGGTCGACCACAGCTTTAATCCCTTCCCGCTAGTGCAATTTTTTGATTTTCTTTTTTGACTCCCCACCTTCCAAACCCCATAACTTTTTTATTTTTCCATTCACAGAGCCATATGAGGGCTTAATGTTTGTGGGACAAATTTCTCTTCATAATAGTACCATTTATTATTCTGTATAATGTACTGGGAAGCTGGAAAAAAATCAGAATGGGGTGGAATTGGAGAAAAAGGGAATTTGTGCGGCTTTCTTACGGGCTATCTTTTGATGGCATTCACTGTGCAGCCATAATGGCAAGTCATCTGTATTCTATGTTTCGATACCATTCCGGGGATACCAAATTTATATAGTTTTATTTACATTTTAACTCCTTAACATAAATCTAAAACTTTGCAAAAAAACATTTTTTTCTTAAAGTTGCCGTATTCTGACACCCATAACTTTTTTATATTTCTGTGTATGTAGCTGCATAGGGCATTTTTTTTTTGTGGGGCCAGGTGTACTTTTTAGTTATACCATTTTGGTTAATGTCTATTTCTTTTATCACTTTTTATTACATTTTTTATCAGAGGTAAAACTGAAAAAATGGCAGATTGGCACTTTAACCCTTTCTCGCCAGAGGTGATTTTGGTTTTTGACTCCTGAAACAGCGGTTCGGTACTTTTCATTTTTTTTTCCCCCACTACGGCGTTCACTGTACGGGAAAAATATTTTTTAATTTTTAATTTTAAGCAGCCTTTCATACAAACTAAATCCAGTCAAGCCTGGCAACCTTCAATAGGCTACCGACTGTCATGGCCTCCTGAGCGGCCGTCATATTTAAATACTCGACATCCACTGTACTATTACGGCGCATGTCAGGAAGGGGTTAAGTCAGGTAGGATATGATGGGATATGACAGCCTCTGGACTCCCAATATGCACGTCCACTTTCACTCCCTCACAACCAACCACGAGCTGTGACTTGACTCGGATGGAACATAGGAAACTAAAAAAGAAAAAACATCAGAAACCAGAAGAACAATAATGGTCACCAGTAACAACAGAAAAAGGGTGGGAGGGTGGAAAGCTTGCTGTGCAGAGCAGGAAAAAGGATGGGATATGGGAAAACCAGATACTTCCCCTAGTGACTCGTACCATTCCTAGCATATACTTGTGGAAAAGATGGTGGGGGCTATCTGGAAATGACCTATCCATGCCTTCTACCATTTAATATTCTCATATGGTTTAATGGATGATTCCCAAAAGCCTACAATGGGAGAAACATTAAAGGGGAGAGTGAAATAACCACTTAACCCCTACATCACTGCAGTCTCCAGTTCCTTCGTTGTGGCGTCCCTCAAGCATGATAAATCAGCCACATTGTGCTTTTCCCACTTACCACACATTGAGGTCTTAGGTACTTTCTTTTTCTTGGCTGCTGTGTTTCATAAATTAGAATCAGCCATTATGTCTCTTTGATCCCAGAACAACTGCTCTCAAGGTCTACGTAGATGAGCTAAGCATGAGGTTTACTGCAGACAGGAATCTATCTGGGCACAATAATAAGATCATAAAGACCAAATATAAAACAGACTAACGCAAGTCAAGCAAACCAAGAAAAAATCCTCACAAGGATCACTAACAAGTTGCTAATATTATACGGTATTATAGTCATCTATCTAATATATCTCCATATTTTTACTCTAAAGGGTGTGTCTTGACCTGCATTCACTTGACTTCATGATTGAATTGCCGCCATTTAATTTTATGCAGCTATATACACCGAAAAAGAGTCTACCACCACTATCAAAATCTCTTCGAAACCACTGTTGTAAGGGCAGTTAGTGATGTACAGAACATACCTTTTTGTGTCAAAGTGCAGTCTTGTTAGCAAGAAAATCAAGTTTTAATCTTTATGTAAATTATCAGTTCGGTACACCACGGGTGTAGCCACATGAGCTAGAGCACCCATTTTTGCCTGTGGTACTACCCGTAACATAAAGATTTACAGGTCCTGATGTGGGGTGACCACAGGTGAAAACAGGTGCTCTGGCTGACACAGCCATGTGGCAAATGCATTTAATCTGTATGCTAATTTGCATACAGATTAAAAATTGATTTTCTATGCAGCAAAATTTTAACGCAAACATTTTTTACAACAGCACATAAGTAATTTAGGAGCGACTTTGATGGTGACAGACTCCTTTATGGTTTTCACATGCTACAGGATCCAACTGCATAGGTTTTTTTTTGTAGTTACTGTGGCGATGCATAGCCAAAGTGAAACAGTATTACTTTCTTATTCCTTGGCATTACAGACTTGGCCCTCTCCAAGATCTCTTCATACCTCACCAACCACACATTTAGTATCTCCCACTAACACGCCACCTCCTCACCACGCCCTCTTTCTGTAGGTGTCCATCAATGCTCTGTCCTGGGACCCCTCGTGTTCTCCATCTACACCCCCCGGCCTTAGCCAACTCATAGAGTCCAATGGTTTTCAACACCATTGATACACCAATGATACACAAATATATCTCTCTGGCCTAGACGCTACCACTCTCCTATCCAGAGTTCCAGTGTGTCTAGCAGCCATAGCTTCCTTCTTCTGTTTCTGATTTCTCAAACTCAGTATGGAGAAAACAGAGTTTTGCCGTACTTACCCCAGTCCCACAAGTCTGTTGCCTTGGGGTATCCTTTGATTCTCCAAGCCTCACATCCAAGCCCTCACCACCTCCTATCACCTCCAACTCAAGAACATTCATGAAATTACAATTTCCTAACCCCTGAAACTACAAAACTTCTAGTCCACACCCTCCTCATCTACTGTATAGACTACTGTAACAGCCTTCATTATGGGCTCACAGTAAATGCTCTTGCTCCCCTCCACTCCACCCTCAACTCTGCCACTCACATAATTAACCTCTCCCCCTGTTTTTTATCAGTCACTCCCCTTTGCCAATCCCTTCACTGGCTGCCCATTGCCCAGCGAATAGAGTATAAAATGGTGAAGCTGACCTACAAGGCCATCCACAACCTATCCCTTCCATATATCTCTGACCTAACCTCCTGCTACCTCCTCACACATAATCTCCAATTCTTTCAAGATCTCCTTCTTTGCACTGCACTTATCTGCTGTTCACATAAGCAACTCCAAGACATTTCCCTTGCATCCTCTATACTCTGGAACTTGCTACAATGATACAAAAGACTGTCCCCCACATCACAACCTTCAAGAGGACCCTGAAGACATCTCTTCAGGAAAGCCAACAACCTTCAATAACCATGCTGCCACCACACCACCATGTGAACAGCTTCTACCTTTACCTTCTTTACCTTCTGTATCTATCCCCCTTCCCTCATAGATTGTAAGCTCTTGCGTGCAAGGCCCTCTGTCCCACTGTACCAGTTGGATACTGTGTTAGAATTGAACTTTTCTTTGTGTATTTTCTGTTTTGTATGTAAACCCTCAAATGTACAACACCATGGAATTAATGTTGCTAGATAAATATATAATAATAATAATAATAATAATAATAATGATAGAAACAAAATATTAGGGCATTTTAAATCAAGAACATTTAACAAGTTGCTTCTCTTCTATGTTGGATGAACAGTACCAATAAAAAGAATTGGTTACAAATGTGCATATACAGTTACAGTTATATGTTACAGTACAGTAGGCATATAAATACATATATGGAAAGATTCCTGAGAAAGCTAGTCACACATTATAAACATGTAAAGATACCCGCACTGTGTATCAGGGGCTAACATGTGTTCATTAAAAACAGAGATTATTGCAACATGTCATAAAGCTTTCTTTTTACTTCCCTAACTTTTTGCTTCAGAAAAGTAAGGTCTCTCTACAGCTTTGTTAGACTTCTCATAGTCATTCCCAGGTAATCCTTCTAAATAATTAATTCAATGTATATACATAGTTTTTTTCTACAATGATATGCTTTACATTATTCATAACAAAAAGACTTTCATTTGTATTTTATAATGCGAAGAATATTGTTAATTCTAAGAATATCTTTGTTTTGATACTGTCAAGGCTTGCTGTGTGTATTATAACTAATGTTAAGGACTATTCACAGACTTTGCCTCTATTTACAGCTACAGTTCGTGCGTTTCCATATATTATTTATGTTGTAAGGTAGTGCTGTAATAACAACTCAGGCTCTGCTAGCAAGACAACGCTCTGATACTAACTGCATTCTATATGGGCTGCCCAGTATGTGAAACATGTCCCCTTTAATAAAGGTAAAAACTAGGGAACAGTACTGAGAGAGAAGAGCAGGTTGTGTGCTACAGGGAGAGGGCAAGGAAAAATAACCATGTGTTCGGAGAACAGGATGTCACACAAACATGAGATAAACATGATGTGACAGAGATAAACACAACTGAGGAGATAAACAAGATGGTTATGTGACTACAGTACATGTGAGACTACTTGTATCTCCATGTGCCTGTATGTATATAGTTGTATGTCTTCAATATTGGGGACGACCATTTTGTACAATTCTTCAGGTCCATACTGTACAGCTGTGTGCCTCTGATTTTAAGCTTTAGAAACTTTATGCATAAAGTGCATATGTGTATTGCGCATTCAAAGATCGCACAAAATGGTGTTGTGCACCCCAATGTAAGGATATACAACCTTCAAGAGGACCCTGAAGCACAAAATGGGGTTACACCATTGGGATTTGCCTTCAGAACAAAAAAGGTTGTGCAATGTAGGTAAATGTAACCCAGGGACCCAGTAGAATGGAGTCATGTAAACAGGTGGATCAATCTGCCAGTTCTTACCTGGTGTTTTAGTTCACCATATGTCAGGCAACCTGTTGTACGCACACACTATTCGCCATAAAAGAAGAAACAAAGAATAAATACATATACTTTATTTGCTATAACTCAGCTGTGTTCATCCCCTGTAGTATAGCTACAAGTAATTCCTGGGAGCTGTAGTTTTTTTTGTAAAGGAGAATGTGCAGGGTAAAAGCATAGTCAACAGCAGATCTCACCTCTAGGACTTCAGGATCAGTGCCAGCTCTTTCCTCTGACTGCAGAGCACATGGCTGGTGCATGATCAGCACTCAGCAAGTTTCTTAAAGGAGCAGCTCACAAAGTCTAATAATGTATAATGTGCATCTTGTTTATTGCTACTTCTCTTGGATTACTACTTTTTAGATTTTGGATTTACAGTTATTAGACCTTTGATCTACACTTAATGGGGTCTTCCAGGCAAAATTTTATTTTTTTAAAAAAGGTCTGTTAGTGCTATTAATGGGTAATAAGTGCACCAAAATACCTTTAACAGTGTTTTGAATGATTCCTGGGTTTCTCTTGGAGCGACTAGCATCTTCTATATTTGTTTACATGGTGTAGCTTCCTGCTGCCTTAGCTGATGCAATGCATTCTGGTAGTTGTAGACTCTCACACTATCTCCCTCTCACTCCTCCCCCCTCCCTCTCTAACACCCCCTCCCTTTCTCCCTAGCTATTCCTCCCATTGCTAGCCCTTCCCAACTCACGCAGCCCACCCCCGTACCCTATTATACTTGTCTTCTTCTTGTCTTCCTTCTGTGGGGAAATAGCCCCTCCTCTTTTTTGACTGCAAGTGCGCAGCACTGTGCCTTAGCCTTCAATACATCTCTGTTGCGCAGGCTCCCAGCTTGCGCAATAGAGATGTAGTGGCAGCATCAGCGCTAAGCTAGCACTCTGGCTCTGTTGCGCATGCGCGTGCTGATGTCAAGGAAGGAGGAGCCATTCCCTGCACAAGGAAGCCTAGACAGGAAGAAGATAGGTAAGTATGATGGAGTGGATGGGGGGGGAGTAGTAATGACAATCTGTTTCTGGAAATGGGGAAACGGATCGTCACCAGATAATCAGAAAATGTCCCTGGAGCGGTCATATAAGTAAATATGGGTAAATATACATTTTTGATTAATTATGTCATTTAGAAAGTAGGAGAGTGTTTAGATTAGTGTAGGGTTTTATAGTTATCCTATAGAACCCCTTTAAAGATACCATTGTGTCTTTTGGCCATAAACAATTGATTTTGGATGGCCATAATGTGGCCATTCAGTTGATGATGGGAGTCTGCGCAAGTTGGCTGATGATTGGCTGATTTGGCTGATCATGCCAAACACTGGTATTTCTGGACAACTGCTGGCCGAAAATAACTTAGAGAGCGGAATCTTTTTGCCATGAGACCAATCTCTGATTGGCATGGTTTACCATGAATGCTTCTTGTGATTAGGTTTATGCCTACATGGCTTATACAGGTGCATTTAACTTGTTTCACATTTGTACAGTAATTTTTCCACAGTTAAAAGGAGTCTATCGGATCCAGAATGCCTCCGAAACCAATAATAGTGCTGTGAACGGTCTTAAAATAGGAGCAGAAGCATACCTTTGAGGCCCAAAACCGTTGAAGTAATGCAGAGATATTCATCTTTACTGCATTTCTATCCAACCTGATATGTTCTGTGCAGCTGTGCCAAATACTTATAAATCTTTCATAATTGGAAATTACAATTTAAATGGTTGTCGCAGTAGTCTGTGATACACAGGTGCTTGTTCCCATACTCAAATGTGCAAAGTTTTACAACTTGTATGACAACATTATGTGATTTAATCTGTGCGTTAGAACAGTATCGGGACAGCAAAGGCACATTTTTCAAGTAACAGCGCACCTGTGTTGTCTCTATCATGGCTCATAATTATGTTGTAACCTTTCTTTCAGTTTTTGTGGTGAGTTTTGCATTAGATATACCCACAGCATGAAATGTATTTTAACCCTTTCCTACTGTAGCCATTTTTCAATTTTCAATATTTGTTTTTTTATTTTTTTTGTTCACTGAACCGTATGAGGGCTTAATTTTTGCAGGACAAATTGTATTTTGTAATGGTACCATTTGATATGTTGTATGATGCATTGGGAAAGCTGGAAAAAAATTCAGGTGGAATTAGAAAAAAACTGCAAAACTTTTTTACGAGTTTCATTTTTATGGTGTTCACCATTTTGATGAACAATATTTATTGTTTTGACCGCTTTTTATCTAAATTATTATGGGAGGAGAAAGAGCAAAAAAATGGTTTGGCTCTTTTGATTTTTTTTCCCACTATGGTGTTCATCGTATGCAAAAAATATTTTTATAAAGCTATATTCTCATGACCAAGTTTCAGCCATGAAACTCCGTCCATGTGTTGGCCAGTTTTACCAGCCTGAACAGTATGCTGAGAGCGGGACTCCTACCAGTATAGGTATCTATGATGCTAGGAATCTCTGCCTCCCAGCAACATAGATAGATACTGTAACTATTATGCTAGGAGTCCTGCTCCTGGCATACTGTTCAGGCTGGTAACTCTGCCGAACACACAGACTGAGTTTCACAGCTGAAACTTGGTCTTGTAAATCTAGGGTAAGTTTGTAGACTGGGCGTTTTCGGACATAGGGATACCTAATGTGTATGAGTTTTACTTTACTTTTATATGTATTCTAGGAAAAGGGGGAGTGATTTGAATATTTAGTTCTTTTTGTTTATATAATATAAATGTGTGTTATATATATATATATATATATATATATATATATATTTTGTAAAGTGTGGTGGAATATGTTGATGCTATATAAATAAAATTTATTATTATTATGATTATTACTGTGTATGAGATAAGTATTGAACATGTTACCAACTTTCTAAGTAAATATATTTCTCAAGGTGCTATTGACATGAAATTCTCCATATATTGGTAACAATCCATCCAATCCACACAGGCAAATAAATCAAACCATAGATGCCCATAACTTAAATTATGTGTAATAATGAGAAATGACACATGAAGAAAGAGAGATGCAAAATGCCTTGGAAAAATAATATCAGTTGGTTCAACTTATGGCTTATACAAAGGTGTTTCATTACTAAGGTCACAAAAGAAACATCTCCTGATGGGTGAAACCAGTGAGCTGTCTCAAGACCTTCAAAACCTCATTGTTGCAAAACATACTAATGGCATTGGTTACAGAAGAATTTACTAAACTACTGAAGGTTCAAGTGAGCACTGTTGTGGCCATAATCTGGAAGTGGAAAGAACATAATTTCACCCTAAACTGGCCCCAACCAGGAGCTCCCTGGAAGATTTCAGACAGAGGAGTGAAAAGAATTATCAGAAGAGATACCCAAGAGTCAAGGACCACCTGTGGAGAGCTACAGAAAGACCTGGAATGAACAGGTACAATTGTTTCAAAGAAAACAATAAGTTATGCCCTCAACCTCCATGGTCTGCATGCACATTCACCATGCAGGACTCCATTGCTGAACAAAAAGCATTTAGACAAGCCTGTTAAATAGTGGGAGAATATAGTCTGGTCAGATGAGACCAAAAGTGAACTATTTGGATGCCATAATACACACCATATTTGGAGGCCACAAGGCACTGCATAACACCCCAAAAACACCATACCAACCATGAAGTTTGGAGGTGGAAACATTATGGTGTGGGGCTGTTTTTCAGCATACAGAACTGGCAAACTTCATATAATTGAAGGAAGGATGAATGTACAAATGTACCGAGATATTCTTGGTATAAAATCTGCTGCCAACTACCAGGATGATGAAGATGAAACAAGGGTGGACATTTCAGCAAGACAAAGATCCCAAACACACAGCCAAGGAAAAGTGGTTTCAGAAAAAGAAAATAAATCTGCTAGAATGGCCCAGCCAGTCACCTGACCTGAATCCAATCTATGGATGCAACTAAAGCTCAGAGTTCATAGAAGGAGCCCACAGAGACTTCAGGATGTGAAGAGTGTTTGTGTGGAAGAATGGGCAAAAATGGGCTTGGTTGATATGCTGGGTTTTGTTGACAGACTCCCTAAAAAAATCTAATCTTACCAATCTATAAGTGAACTACATAGCCACTGTTATTGATATAGCATATAGCTTATCCAGTTAGTATTTTATAGGATTGATCACTGCTACATTTACCATAGTTAAAGGGAGTCTATCAGGTCTAAAATTCCTCTCAAACCAATAATAGTGCAGTGTAGTACCCTTTAGTAGGAGCAGAAATATACCTTTGTGGCCACTAACCATTTATTTTTTGAGATTTTTTTTATCCTCTTATGGATTTGCAAAGTAATACATTAAATAGAAGCCAGCAAATAGAGAGATAATGTGCATTTTTATGCTATATGGGTGGGTGGGGGTGACACAAATAAAAGTCATAAGTTAGACACAAAATTTCTATCTGAATTATATGTAATACACAGTGGTGTAACTAGGAATGGTAAACATTTGACATGCCCCCCCCCCCCCGTTCCCGGCCTCAGAGTATAATGATTGGAGACCCAGGGGAGGATACAAACATAAAAAACTGTGTTACTTATCTCTCCCTGGCTTTGGCGCAGTCCCTGCTACTTTCATTCTTCTTCAATGTTGGACCAGACATCACGTGAGCCAGGCATGCATCGCGATGCATAATGAGATCGGCCTGGCCCACAGTGATGTCTGGGACATCACCAAGGAGGCCCAAAGCCTGCTGGAACACAGGAGAGGTAAGTAACAGTGTTTTTATGTTTCCTCACCTCCCCTGGGGCTCCGATCATTATACTCTGGTGTCTGAAAAGAAGTGTTTGTGGGGTTTGCGGGCCCGCAGCTTTACTTATCGATCCCCGCTCCTGCTCATAGCCACCTCCACTTCCACAGAATGGGAAGCGCAGGCGGCTGTGAGAAGGAGTGGGGATCGGTAAGTAAATAGGGCCCATTATCTGCTGGTGTTACACCAGTAGGTAACGACATATTAAAAAAAAAAAACATCATGGGCACGCCAGGCCCCCTAATGTCCCGGGTCTTGTAGCAGCCGCTCCTGCTGCTACCCCGGTATTAACGCCACTGGTAATACACATCTTCAGCTGCCCAAGGAGTGATTTTTTTTTTTTTTTTTTTTCACGTTTGCATTGTTAGGTACACTTAAAAGGGATCAACAGGTATATTCTCCCAATGTGAAATTGGGCACTGAGAGTTACAACTGTTATGCATGACACTTATTGGGTGTCCAACAGTTACCTCGCCAACCCAAACACACAGTGTGCAGTTGTGTATCTTTATACCTTATGTTGTGACACACTTTTGGTTGGTTCAAGAGGAGTTAATTTGTGTTCAATGTAACACAATGAAGCAGATTTATTAAAACTGTCTTAAAGGGGTTGTCCCTTTACAGACACTAATCCGCTATCCACAGTCCCTCTAAGACCTCCTTGGGAATGGACCGCCAGTGCGCTTGCATGACCAGCACTCCATTCACTTCCATTCATGGGAGTGTAATTTCTGGCAGCGTCTGCAACAATGGAGCGGTTGTCACGCAAGCACACTGGTGCTCCTTTCCCAAGGAGGTCTTAGGGGGACTTTTGGTCATCCATCCTCCTGATCATTGGTGAATCCAGCAATCTGGCCCCCAATGATCGGATAGGGGACAAGTGTCCATAACAGGACAACCCTTTTAAATAGAGAGAACCAGACCACTACAACAGTGGTTACACACAGAGCCCAGCGGACCCCATTGACTATAATGGGGTCTATCATGTGTCTGCCATTTGGAAACTGAAAGTGGTGGAGAAAAAAAAGTCATCTGTGCAACATAGATGTGAACCCAGCCTTAGAGTGTTTATTAAGTTTCTGCTCCTCCCTTGGACCTCCAATGAAGAGACCCCAGAGTATAATAATAGCACATCTGATTCAGACCAAACTTGAAATTAAACTTGTGAGCGACCTTGCAAATATTTGTTAAATTAATCTTGTGACATTCACCTATCTCTAGTTTTAGTTTCATACCTTTTGTTATGTGAGGTTAAGTAAGTCCCATGATATGGGTTACACATATAGCAAACTTATTTTCACATTCTGAGACTGGCTATACATGTTAGACTTTCATCAGCCAAAATGGTGGTTATGATGATCGGTTCTAAAAACAACTTGAATGTCCATTGGTGACGGCAGACTTTTGTCTGTCAAAAATAGATTGGCCATGTTGGCAATTTCTGCCTAGTGGTCTGCCGAATTTGGTATGATCAGTCACTTTTGGCTGATCATCCAATTTCCACAGACTCACTACATTTTTTACACTAAACTGGCCCCAGGATAAGATAGTTTAGTTGTTAATGTTGATGGTGAGATCATTTGTTCCATCCTTGATCAGACAGCTGCATGATGACTGTCCAAAATCTAACATGTGTGTGGTCACATTCTTGTTCTTGCCTGTGCAAACGCTATGGAATAAATACAATGTAATGTATGTTGTAACACAAAATGGTGTGGTATTGTCACAGCACTAGGGTCAAATGAAAGTCTGCTGGGCAGCTCAGTTCTAAAAAAAAATAGGTTTTGGTGGAGATCCAGCACTGCTGATGACCCACTGGAAGGAGTGACCATCAACAAGAAAACATATTCTCCGTCTATGATTTGTTACAGAGATATGATCTGAGTCATTGTCCTTTGTCTCTGAGTAAAAGAATGAAGGGAGCATTTCCTCATCTTTGCTTGGATGCCAGAACGACTTGTTCTCCCAATGCTCTTCATATTTCTGTAACAAATTATAAATTAATGCCAAAATTATAATATTGCTCTTAGCATATAAGGCCTCTATAGTTACATGGTACACTTGGCACTTGCACACTACCCCAGTCTACCTAGAAGTCTACCACAATAAATTCTCCCAAAATAACATTTACTAGGCTCCCTGTATAGTATGCAATTCTCCACAAAAACTGCCTACAGCTACTACTAGAAGCAGTTCTGGGTAAAAAGCAGAGTAAATCCTGACAGGACTCCTAGGAGAGACAGTGAGAGTCCTGATTACTCCGCCCACACATAGTGATTGACAGCTCTCTCTGTATGTACAGTGGTGTGTGTATACATAACTGTCAATCACTGTGTGTGGGCGGGGTTATCAAGGCTCTCACTGTCTCTCCTAGGAGTCCTACCAGGATTTACTTTGCTTTTTACTAAGAAATCCTGCTCCACATCATATAAACCCTGATTTTATTAATACATCATTTGCTGGTGTTTTTGTTGTAATTTTCAAAGATATAAACTTTATCACCCGCAGCAAGAACCCTCAATGAGTCCAGGTATTCAGGAGCAGCAGGGGTCCCCATCAACTCCCAGCACTGGATTACTGGTTTCTCCTCTATACTGTGCTCCTACAACCCCTCCAGACAGGGGTGGTTTTGTCCATAATGCAATACACTAGTACTGCACAGTTTATGGGGATACGATGAAGGTAGTGGAGACAATACAGATCTCATCATGAAGGAGAATCCTCTATTTCCTAGGTTTGCATAGAATAAAATATTTTTGCACAATAAAGCTGGTCATTGAAAGTGGGCATGTGTGATATATGGATGATCTAGACACAACCCTGCCAGAACCGAGACCAAATTACTAACACAGACAATTGCTTAGTAATGTCTAAACTTCACGGTTGTGGTAGGTGGCAGAAAATCGTAGATCGCCATGACTAACATATTACACCTGGTAATGTGATTGATAAGATGATGGGACCAACATGGAGAACAGATCCCTTCTAGGAATCAAGGAGTTAATAGAGACCTCTACTTCTTGAGATGATTTATTCTATGCTATCCTTTAAGCCGTTGCCTTTTTATTTATCTCACAACAGATGTCAGACTTTTTGCATATCCTGTTTTACTTTATAGTCGGGGCCAATTTAGTTCAGGAATGTACAGATTTTTGTCTTTATAAGCGTACTATAGAACAAATATCCAGCTACAATGATCCCGTGAGCGCAGTTTAAATTGTCTGGGGTTTTATTCTGCTTTTAAGGGGACATTAAGGTCCTTAGTAGTGTGGCAGGCTAACAAGAGATGACATATACTGAATATTCCAATACTGAAAATTCTATGAAATTGTGATTTAATTAAATTTGCATGCAATTTTTTTTTCTGGTACTGTAAGGGGTTATACAGCTTCCAAAAATGATCTGCAAATACATCCACAGCAGTGCTAATCCTCACCTTGTGCAGCCTTTGCTTGGCTTTATTTTACTTGCTGCTTCTTGTATAACTGTTATTTACATGCACTGGATCTGTGGACAAACTACATTTCCCAAGATTCATCTGCCTGCTCTTACTCTCTGTGTACCCCTCTCTTCTCCACTCTCTCTTGGTGTTGCCTTGCTAAATATTGTTTATTTGTGCCTCTTTTTTAAGTTGTATTAAGGTTTATGGTATTACTTATTAGTGAGCCGCTAAAGACCTTGGCTCTAAGGCTACATGCACATGACCGTGTGCTTTGTCTTTGTGCTATCTGTGCTACCCATTCTTCTCTATGCCCCATACACATGACTCTGTGTTATCACGGGTCCATGTGGGAGGCAATGATGCCAGAGGCAAAACTGAAGACAGGTCCTATTCCTGTCTGTCTTGTGATCTGGACTCATTGATGAAATGTATGGATCAGTGGAGGGCACAAACAGCACATGGATACCATATGAATGCTGTCTGTGCTTTTTTCTCATGGACCCATACATGCTCATGTTCATATGCATGTAGCCTTAAAGTGATCTATATGACTTCTGAAATCTACAGCCCAGTGGTGCACATGTTGACATCTAGCCATAGAGCCAAATGCTGCTTTTTCCACGTCTACTATTAGACCTCACATACCAGAATCAGTAATGTCTACTAGTAGACCTCAAATAACAGAGCCATGTATACAGAGCCTATACAATGGCCTACTAGATGCATATGGTTCTTTACTATGGTGTTGTGGGCACTATGTGTACTGCTGCCTGATGCCTATATACAGCACTATATCATAGATATACTGTCTTTATATAACACAAATGTATACTATGGGCCCTAGGACTTTTTGTACAGTGCCATAATGCAACAGTGAGCATAGTCCTAAGACCACATTCTGACAACAGAGCTGTGACTAGTAAGCTGTATAGGGGCGCACAATGTACCATACTACAGAGCTGTATGGACTACTATTGGTTATTCTCCCATAGAAGACCTCCCCAGAACCCCACGCCCTATCAACCAGAAAGCCACTCTATGATATCAATTCCTGTTTTGGTGGACATTCATTTAGCTATGGCGATTCCCCAGCAAAATTTCCTGTTTGCTGTGGATGTTGAGAAAGGGATCCATTGTGCTAATATGATCTCCACAATGCCTGCATTATGAAAGTAGTCTGGAATTATTAAAATGGGTTTTCCTGGCTAAAAATATTGATGACCTATCCTAAAGATGGGGTCCGACACCTTGCAGCTCCATAAAGAAGCTGTTCTCAGCAGCTGATATACAGAAAATGGAGCAGGACGCAGACAGCTAATTTCTTTGTGTAGTGGCCAGACCAGGTACTGCAGATGAGCTCCCATTCATTTGCTCCATTTTCTGTGCATCAGCAGCAAAGAACAGCTAATCAGTGGGGGTGCAGGGTGTCAGAAGCCCACCGATCTGATATTAGTAACTTGTCTTTAGGATATGTCAACAATATATTTAGCCTGGAAAACCATGTGGCATAAACACCACAGTTTGTCCACGGTGGAAAAAAAACGCGGCATTTACAGTCACAGGAAAGTGGATGGCATTCTAGCGAATCCAATCCCCACTTTGCAATAAAATACGCACAGCAGACATATCGCGGTTTTGGAAATCGCAGCATGTCAATTATACCTACAGAAATGCCGGCGGTTTCTCTATTGGTATAATTGAAGCAGAAAGTCCACAGAGGAAAATTCAGCGAACTTTCTGTGCAAAGCTCTGCGGGAAGCGCTGCACCTTAGTTTCATGACTTCCTACCATTAATGTTGGCTGCTGCGCTTTTCACGCATGTGCAATCCCCTATTTATTTTCTGAAGTTTAGGTTTATTCAGGCATGCGTGTTTGTGCCTTTTTTGCGAGATCTCGTGAGTTTTTCATAATCCTATTCATGCGCAGTAAGCCTGGTGTCTGGGCTGTTTCACGCATGCGCAGTTGAATCTATTGGTGCGTGATCTCACGATATTTCATTATATAATACTTGCCTGTTTCCCTTATGGGGCTGTTAACATGTGGTAAGCGTTTTTGTATGGCGCCATTATCTGGGGGAGGTGTTGCTCTACATTATTATGTTCCAGGTGTGGTTGCAAAATAATGATTGGTCTGTCTACTATTTATATTCTATCTGGTCAGACTATACTGCACAACCCCTGAAGAAGCCTCTTGGTGAAACGCGCGTCAGGTTCCTGTGTGTGACAAATAACAATTTGTGGGGTACATTGCTTTTCATGTGTGCTTTTCTTAGCATTTGTTGGGGTCGCATGGCTTGGTCCTGCGCAGTCCTTTTTTGTTGTCAGGCATTGTTCCATTTATATGCATTACAGACTGTGCAGCTTAGCCATGTTGTAACCCCTTATTTACATGCATAGTCATTTGTTTTACGCAGTGTCCCCCCTTACTTAGCCACCTGACCACACTATTTTGCGGTAGTTGTCCGTTTTCTGCGCTATCCCCCTCTTCTTTTGTACTTATTTTGTTTATTCATTTTTTTTAATATATATACTTTATGTATTTAATAAATATGACATTTTTATATTATTTTGTGGACATGATTTTTGTTATTAGTGTAGGAATACCTGTTCCACTATTGGAGTCTTTTCTTTGTAAGATTAGCCCATTTGTTAGTGTTAAGACTAAGGCTCCACAAAGCCAATTGCAGCTAAAAAAAATGCTGCAGGGTTTTTCATTATTTTATTTATTTATTTAATTTATTTATTATGCTTATTCATTGCGTTTCTGCTGTGTTATTCTCTGCTTTTCACTTGTTATTTTGTACCTCTTTTTTTCTGCAATGTGCGAATGAGATTAATGAAATCTCATTCACTTTGCTGGTACTGTAAAACTCAGCTTTTTTTTTCTCTTGATCTAAGGCTGAGGCCACACATAGCAGAAAAGCTGCTTTTTTTGTTGCAGATTGTGCTGTGTTTTTTTCAGCCAAAGCCAGGAGTGTATGGAGTAGAAGGGAGAAGTATAAGAGCTTCCTTTATATTTTGCTTTCCCTTTGTAGCCATTGCTAGCTTCAGCTCAAAAAAACACAAAGTCTGCAACATAAAGCAGGTCTTGCACAAAGTGGGGCCTTAGCCTAAGGCGGTATTCACACATGCAGTTTTTGAGTCCATTGTTAATGCAATTTTATTACCCAAACACATGTGTCGAGGGAATTATCAGTCTTTTCTTGTGTGCTTGTCCTTATTGTCCAGACTACCTATCTCTATTTACAGATGAAGATTAAAGTGCTCTGTCCTCTATAGTTCACCTTTATATTATAACTGCAATACCTTGCGCATGGGAACCTTAATCCCTACCCTGTGATTTATTCAGTGAACTTGTTATGTTTCTCCCCTGCTACAATTACATCTCGATGCTGTGAAATTCAAGATCTCTCCTGGAAGTAATTAGAATTTTCTGCTTCTGTCCAAAGTTAGATGAGTTAAACAGAGCAATTATTCCAGCTGCTTATTATTGCTGCATAAGATGTAGTCATTGAGGACAATTTATTAGCATTGATATTGTTATGCTAAAAGAGAAAGCCATGCAAATTATACATTTAAATCAGCTTTTACTCTTCAAGTAATGAGAGCAATTTTGTTTTCACAGCGCATTACATTTGTGCACGGTGACGTTACCCAAAATATAAATGTGTCTTGTGGAAACGTATACACTACTGTGCAAAAGTTCTAGGCAGATGTGGTAAACAGTCATAATCAAGATAAGAATGCTTTTCAAATCAGAAGTGTTAGCGGTTTATATTTGTCAATTAACAAAAAATAAGTTAATGAAGAAAAGAGAAATCTAATTCCCATTAATATTTGGTATGACCTTTGCCCTTTGCCTTCCATCAATTCTTCTCGGTACACTTTACTTGTAGACAGTTTTTGAAGGAACTTGACAGAGACGTTGTTCTAAACATCTTGGAGAACTAAGCACAGATCTTCTGTGGATGTAGGCTTGTCCAATCCTTCTGACTCCGTGTAATCCCAGACAGACTGGATGATGTTGAGATCAGGGCTCTGTGATGGACATATCATCACTTCTAGGAATCCTCCTCCAAAGGGCGCTCATACCAAATATTGATGTGATTTAGATTTTTCTTTTGTTTCACTTCATTTTGTTAATTGACAAAAATAAACTATGAACACTTTTATTTTTGAAAGCATTCTTACTTTGCAGCAATTTTTTCCACACCAATGTTTTCCAAAATAGTGGCACTCAAAGGGGAACATTCTTGAAACCAAACATGCATGAAGTTTTTGGCACACACCAGTTTTACACCAAAAACTGTGACTTGTAAATTCTTTTTCCACTGCTCATGCCACTTTCTAAAAAAGTGGGTGTAGAAATGGGCAAGAGGGGTGTGGCCTTCACAGCCTTAACCATTTAAAGCATACCTGTCATTTCATTTGACTTTTCAGGATAAGTTATGTGTGCGTGCATGAGCAGTAACACTATTTCTGGCCATTACATGACTTACATTCTGCAGTTTTCAGAAACTCAGAATCCCCCTCTGCAGGTTATATCTGTAGTTTGCAGTTCTTTCAGCATTGATGGGTAAAGAATACTAACTGCCATAAATTGCACACAGAAAGTAGGGTCATGCAGGACATATATAGAAAAATACTGACATGTACTCAATAAATTTCTTTGGTTGTGATAGAAAGCTTCTGTTTAGCTCCAGCATTATAGTAATCCTATCTTCCTTCTCTTAACTCCTGCACATCTAGCTCACTTCTAACCGATCCTTTTTCCATACATTTCTATAGACAGTGTAATCTGAGTTATCTGATCTTCAGTCCGTATTGACAATTATATAGCAAGATTTTCAGAGCAGAAGGAACACAGCAGATTGATATAGCATTTTGTGGAACTAGATTCAGTATAATTTGTCATATGTTCCTTGAAATCTCTTCACTTTCTATGCTTAGAAATCAAGGAGGCGGTCGTATCAGTAACTGACAGCCTGCCCTCTATGTTTGTGTATACAGATATAGCTGTCAATCACTGATAGGACCACCTTTATAACCTCTCAGCAAAAGAGCAGAGATTCCAATGAAAAAATTATATAATTATTTTTTTTCCCAGTCTGCACTGCTCTTTCTGCTTTGTAACATGCTGCCTACAAATTGGACTGCTTTTTTAATGTGATGTGTTCTCTTTAAGATGCCTGTGCCTCTTTATAATTGTGGCGTATCTGATGCACAGATTAGCAGACCACAAATTAGGAGCAGAGTATAAAATGTTAGTTTTAATTAATATTCCCCAAAATGTCTACATTTCTTAATACAGATCTGTACGGACTACATGTACAACTGTACAACTGTATAGCCTCCAATCACATGGCTTTGACATGTGCATGAGGCCTGAGGCAGATACTGTGGCTGACCGGAACTATACCATGCTTGTCTAAGTGATGTCCCCAGATCACATCATCTTCTTGACATGTGCGTGGGATATTGATAATCCATGAATCACATGGTGCTCACATCTTTAAGGCAGCATTGAACTTCACAAGTCTTCAACAGATGACTTCTTTGGTGCAAGAATTTCTTAGTAAAGTTACATTTGGCTTCAAAGTAAGTTTATTTCTTAGTTGACAATTAAAGCTGTAGATGGTTTATTTTGAGAATTTTTACATAAAAACTGTTGTTTGCAGTACAATGAATAAAGAAAAGCTGCACTTTTAGTTCCTTTTTGTGAAAACAGGAGCTCAAAAAACAAACAAAAAAGCACCCTGAGGTTGATGCGCTGCACATGACTGCTGAGGTTCAATCGCAGGCCTCAGCGCTTACCCAAGGCAGCTGACATCACACAGGAGGCCAGAAGTCACACAGAAATGAACATCAGATGCTGGGAGGGAGCCCAGAAAAGGCAGTGAAAGGTGAGTATTAGTGTTTATTATTTTATTATTGGCAAATCCCCAAATTTCTGGTTTAGCAGAAAGTGAAATTTTTGGAAAATTTGTAATACCTAGCTCCTTCAAATCGATTTGCTCATCTGTAAATACTGGTAAAAAAGGGTTATCCACAAAAAATGTTACACTACAAATGTGATAAAACAAAAAATAAATAAACAGTACTCACCTCTTGTTTCTTCCAGTAATTCTGATGGTCTGCCTGGTTTTTATTTACAAGGGACCGCATGTGATCACTTGCAGCCAATCAATGCCATAGTGGTCATTTGCCATGATGCCATGTGACCACTGCCGCCACTGAGTAGCTACAGTGGTTGCATGTTGTCCTTTGGAAACAAGGACCGGGAACGCCTTTGGATCACTGGAGCGGAATCTAGAGGAGAAAGAAGAGGTCAGTACTGTCTGTTTGTTTTATCACCTTTTTAGTAGTTTCTATTTTTTACGTTGGATAACCCATTTAATACAGTGGGGAAAAAAAGTATTTAGTCAGCCACCAATTGTGCAAGTTCTCCCACTTAAAAAGATGAGAGAGGCCTGTAATTGACATTATAGGTAGACCTGAACTATGAGAGACAAAATGAGAAAACATATCTAGAAAATCACATTGTCTGATTGTTTAAGAATTTATTTGCAAATTATTCTGGAAAATAAGTATTTGGTCACCTACAAACAAGCAAGATTTCTGGCTCTCACAGACCTGTAACTTCTTCTCTAAGAGGCTCCTCTGTCCTCCACTCATTACCTGTAGTAATGGCTCCTGTTTGACATTGTTATCAGTATAAAAGACACCTGTCCACAACCTCAAACAGTCACACTCCAAGCTCCACTATGGTGACGACCAAAGAGCTGTGGAAGGACACCAGAAACAAAATTGTAGACCTGCACCAGGCTGGGAACACTAAATCTGCAATAGGCAAGCAGCTTGGTGTGAAGAAATCAGCTGTGGGAGCAATAATTAGAAAATGGAAGACATACAAGACCACTGATAATCTCCCTCGATCAGGGGCTCCACGCAAGATCTCACCCTGTGGGGTCAAAATGATCACAAGAATGGTGAGCAAAAATCCGAGAACCACACGGGGGAACCTAGTGAATGACCTGCAGAAAGCTAGGACTAACTTAACAAAGGCTACCATCAGTAACACACTACGCCTCCAGGGACTCAGATCCTGCAGTGCCAGACATGTCCCCCTTCTTAAGCCAGTACATAACCGGGCCCATCTGAAGTTTTCTAGAGAGCATTTGGATGTTCCAGAAGAGTATTGGTAGAATGTCATATGGTCAGATGAAACCAAAGTAGAACTTTTTGGTAGAAACACAACTCGTCATGTTTGGAAGAGAGTGAATGCTGAGTTGCATTCAAAGAACGCCATACCTACTGTGAAGCATGGGGGTGGCAACATCATGCTTTGGGGCTGTTTCTCTCAAAGGGACCAGGACAACTGATCCGTGTACATGAAACATTGAATGGGGCCATGTATCGTGAGATTTTGAGTGCAAACCTCCTTCCATCAGCAAGGGCATTGAAGATGAAACGTGGCTGGGTCTTTCAGCATGACAATGATCCCAAGCACACCGCCAGGGCAACGAAGGAGTGGCTTCGTAAGAAGCATTTCAAGGTCCTGGAGTGGCCTAGCCAGTCTCCAGATCTCAACCCCATAGAAAACCTTTGGAGGGAGTTGAAAATCCGTGTTGCCCAGCGACAGCCCCAAAACATCACTGCTCTAGAGGAGATCTGCATGGAGGAATGGGCCAACATACCAGCAACAGTGTGTGCCAACCTTGTGAAGACTTACAGAAAACGTTTGACCTCTGTCATTGCCAACAAAGGATGTATAACAAAGTATTGAGATGAACTTTTGTTATTGACCAAATACTTGTTTTCCACCATAATTTTCAAATACATTCTTTAAAAATCAGACAATGTGATTTTCTAGATATGTTTTCTCATTTTGTCTCTCATAGTTGAGGTCTGCCTATGATGTCAATTACAGGCCTCTCTCTCATCTTTTTAAGTGGGAGAACTTGCACAATTGGTGGCCGACTAAATACTTTTTTTCCCCCACTGTATGTCTTTAAATGGGTTGTATCAGATTAAAGTTGACAAAGGGATAAGCTCAACGCCATGGGTCTGGATTTCTATCTGCTTTACATGTAATATTATATGAGGCAGTTTAAATGAATGGTTGTCCATGCAGTCCTGCTCCACTAGATTAGCTCTCTGCTGTGGCTCATAAAGTAGGGTATAACTCTTTGGCTCATTATATTCTAATATGACATTGGGAATGTGTTTGACTTTGAGAGACAGCACCTTTGCAAGGCAACAAGTCACCAGTATTCAGCTCTTGGGCTGTCTTTCCACACAACGACTCTGTTGTTCAATGTCTCATAAAACGGGGATACTTTTGTGCCTGCAATCCAGCCTCAGTAGGTCTTCAGCTGCATTCAGTGTTTGCACTGCAAAGTTTGAAAGCTGTGGGGAGAACCTGCAGCATTAACTGACATGCTGTGGAGTGAAAACCCTAAGCACAGGTCTATTTGCACTATTTGTCATAGCATGTAGATGAGATTTGGTACATTTTCATTCACTCTACTAGTACTGCTAAGGCCAGGGCCACCATCAGGGCAGTACTGGTGGTACTGGAATCAGAGTCTTGGTCATAGATCTAATATTAGGGAACCTATCGGCAGCATTATAATGTATGGGCCAGTGAGGAGCATTATATAGTGTATGGGAGCCACTGAGGAGCATTAAACTATGTGTGGGACACTGGGAATATTCTGTTGTTTGGGGACCACTGGGGAGCATTATACTGTGTGGGAGTCAGTGAGGTACATTATACTGTTTGTCTGGGCCACTGAGTAACAATATACTGTGTATATGGGCTACTGAAGAGCATTGTATTGTGTGTGAGAACCTCTGGTGAGCATTATACTGTGTGTAGGCAACTTGGGGCCATTATACTGTTTGGGGGTCACTAGGGAGCATTATATTATGTGGGGGCACTACCAGTACTGATGTGCACATTAATATACCACTGTTATTTGTTAGTTTCTCAACTGGTCTGAGGTCTCAGATGATTTAGCCCACTCACATCCATGCGCCAAGTCACATAAACCTGTCCACCCCATATCCTCCCTGTGATGAACCGCTTAAATATGGCTATAACTCAAAGATGTATTTTGATCTCTGGGTATCGTATCTCCCTCTTACTTCCATTTATTCATAATGTGCGCAGCTCTAATCCTAGGTGCATGTTGTCAGTAGTGGCAACCATGGAACAATAGGGCTTTGTATCCATCCCAGAATGGCTCCATTGAATTCCTACATAGCCCTGGGTGATCAAATACACATGCATTGTTCAGCCTGGGCTGTTGATCAGACATGGTTGATAACATATGGATAACATTGTATCATTTCACTTGGTCCCATCTCCTTACAAAGAATCTTGACTTGAGTGCATTAATCAATCAGACTTGCCATCGCCGGTGACCTCATTCTGGGTGGTGTAATCAAGGGCATAAAAGATGAGGTAAGAGGTCAGTGAGACAGACTACCACTGAGAGGATACTATGATGAGACTACAGGAGAATACTATGAGAGACTACTAGGAGACTACTGAGGATATACTGTGACGAGCATGCAAGCTGGAATGCTGTGTTGATGTTGCTGCCTCCACTGGTTATCCCCACATGCCATGTGTGAGGGTTGGATTATAGAGCCACATCCAGGATATGTGGGGTAAAGTAATTATTTCACTTTTATTCCCTTTTATTTTATTGTACTGTATCTTGTAACTAGTAACTGTTAATGCTTGCATATATCTGCATATCTGTTCTGAACTGCATGTGTTAGATGTTAATACCGACCCATTTAGGGGTTAATAAATATACAAAATTTAGAAAGCTTGTCTTGTATTTATCTTGTGAATCCAGCACTCACTGGCGGTGAGTGTGGTTTTTTAGGAAAGAAGTCTCAGGTGTGGGCCAACGCGGTGTTGGCGCACTGAGGATCTTTCACATTGGTGGCAGCGTAGTGGGATCTTAGGATAAACAGCGTGTGTTGGTGACCTTTATCACTCAGACGCTGGGGATTGTGGTAATCCTATGAGACAAGCTCGGTATTAAAGCAAGCATTAAGATACAGTGAAAGTTTGATACAGTGCTGTTCCCCTCCCTTACTCTTTGTATTCTATCCTATCTTTTATTTGGCAAATACCAGTGGATGGCTAGTGGGCTCAGAAGCAGAGCCCCAGAACTGCAGAACCAGGCTTTTAGAGATCCTGAGCGTATGGCTGAAATGGAGGCAGCCACAGCCATGCAGAGAATCGAGCAGAGTCCTGATTTTGGGGCTAGGCCAGGAAGTGCGGCAAGCAGCCCGGTCCCAAGGATTACTTCACCAGGAGGGACCAGTAGCCCCAGCCTTGTGGGGAAAATGGCTTCATACTGGCAAATGGCCCTGCAGCAAGTAGGCACCAGTGACCCTAACACATACCTGCAGGTGTTGTACCATTTTCAGGAAGCTGTAGAACGAGAACGGCAGGCAGCAGAATGAGAACGGCAGGCTGAGCGGCAGTATCAGCTTGAGCTCAAAAGGATGGAGCTTCCCAGCAGGCACAAACCACCCCTGCGCAAACTCCAACAACCCTGCAGAGACCCTCAAGTTGGAAGGAGAAGCCAGGCCGGAGTCCACCACAGCCGTCTGTCGTCAGGTCGGGTGAGACAAACTATGCCCCGGGTGGTCCCTCCCCTGTCCCAAGAACTCTGGGTGCCCGGGTGACCTTCCCCAAACCCCAAGGGGAGGTGCGGCGGGGCCATGCCTGTAACCAGACAGGACATTTCAAGGAGGACTGCCCCAACCGCCCTGAGAACTTCCCTGCTTCCCAAGCCACAGCAGGTGGCCCATCTGTGTATCTGGACTGAGGTGCAGGAAAAGGAATGCGGACTGTGGGACTAATGACTGATTTGCCTGCTAATGTACTGTTGGATACTGATTTAGGACCTATGATGTCCCAATATGGGGTGGGGAGCCCCCCAATTTACTGTGATAAACTGTCTATGATTAATGTTGATAATGTGTCTGTCATATCTGCAGAGAGGGCCCGTAACCCCCCCTCTGAGATACTTCCCATGACAGTAAGTGTAAATGCTAATGAGTTGCCTTCAGCTGAGAGCAGGGAAGATGCAAATGAGCTTCCTGCAACCCAGCTCAGCAAAAATGTTATTGATGCTTTGTTCACTCCCATGCTAGGAGCCAGTGAGATCTTGTCTGTAGACACACCCACATCTGCGGGGGGCGTCTCCCTCCCAGCTTGTTAATATGTCTACCACAGATCTCATTGAGGCCCGGTGTGAATTAACAATTGCTAATGAATGTACTGTCAATGTAATTGCCAATGCTTGTTGTGAAAGTGTACAGGGTAGCTCTTCTGAGTCACTGAAAGCTACTTCTACTATTTCGCCCAGTGCATCCGATAAGCACCCAACTGCTGACCATGTACCAGGTGGTCAGGTAGGCTATGTGGATCTCATGGCTGATCCAGGTGAGGGACAGACTGCTGGTAGTGCGGTGTTAGCCCGCAGCCAGAGTGCTACAAGGGTGGAGGCGTTCCGACCCTTGAACCGTTGCCTACACCACCTGGAGTCGGTGCTGAGACTGCCATGACTAGCCTCACTCCCTTGAAGCCGGAGGAGTCCGGTCGGTATGAGACATACACGTCTCTTCTGTACAGTTCTATTCCAAGAGTGCCCATGGCCCAAGTGCAGATGGCATGGGGTACTGGAGGTGTGATCCAAGAAGGGGGTATGTCAAATGTATTACCTGTCAATGTATTGTAGGGGGAAGGTTTGGGGAAACATGATCTCAGTCAGTTGCCCAAGGTATCACCATCACCCACCCAAGTACAGGAGGAACAGGGTGTAGGCCCAAAGGGGCAAGGCGTCTGGGAGGGAGGACAGGGTCCAAACATACCTGTGCCAGAACCAGAGGTGCCCCTAGGTTTGGAAGCAAAGGGGAGGTGCAGAATCCCCTAGAACTCTCCCAACTAGCGGCTAGTGAGAGAGAGACCCTGAGAGACCGCCGGGATGGGGTCTCTGAACTGGTATCCCAAAGACCTGGGGTCATGAGTGTGGCTCCACGGGATGCCAGCAATCAGAAAGCGGACCCAGAACAGGCAGGAGGTAGCCAAGTGTACGTGGCTCAGGGCCTGAGCCTTAGAAGTGTCCCTAGTCAGACTAGAGAGAAGAAGGGTATCGTGGTCAGGCCACTAAAGTGTCTGCGGAAGGTGATCACCGGATACGCCTTCCTCTTCCTCCGTGCACGCTCTAAAGGGGGAGGTGTGATGATTCCGCTTAAATATGGCTATAACTCAAAGATGTATTTTAATCTCTGGGTATCGTATCTCCCTCTTACTTCCATTTATTCATAATGTGCGCAGTTCTAATCCTAGGTGCATGTTGTCAGTAGTGGCAACCATGGAACAATAGGGCTTTGTATCCATCCCAGAATGGCTCCATTGAATTCCTACATAGTCCTGGGTGATCAAATACACATGCATTGTTCAGTCTGGGCTGTTGATCAGACATGGTTGATAACATATAGATAACATTGTATCATTTCACTTGGTCCCATCTCCTTACAAAGAATCTTGACTTGAGTGCATTAATCAATCAGACTTGCCATCGCCGGTGACCTCATTCTGGGTGGTGTAATCCAGGGTATAAAAGATGAGGTAAGAGGTCAGTTAGACAGACTACCACTGAGAGGATACTATGATGAGACTACAGGAGAATACTATGAGAGACTACTAGGAGACTACTGAGGATATACTGTGACGAGCATGCAGGCTGGAATGCTGTGTTGATGTTTCTGCCTCCACTGGTTATCCCCACATGCCATGTGTGAGGGTTGGATTATAGAGCCACATCCAGGATATGTGGGGTAAAGTAATTATTTCACTTTTATTCCCTTTTATTTTATTGTACTGTATCTTGTAACTAGTAACTGTTAATGCTTGCATATATCTGCATATCTGTTCTGAACTGCATGTGTTAGATGTTAATACCGACCCATTTAGGGGTTAATAAATATACAAAATTTAGAAAGCTTGTCTTGTATTTATCTTGTGAACCCAGCACTCACTGGCGGTGAGTGTGGTTTTTTAGGAAAGAAGTCTCAGGTGTGGGCCAACGCGGTGTTGGTGCACTGAGGATCTTTCACACTCCCTGAGTCATGTAGCCTCAGAAAGTATGGAAAACGGTAATATACGCCCAGGGGAAGGGAGGGGCAAAATTCCTAATGGCAGCCCTGATCATAGCGGGTTTGTTGCTGGCCAGTCTGTGGCAGCTTACCATCCTGTAGTCCACCCTGTAATGTTTAGCAGCCCATCCTACTTGTTGAACAGAATGTGGCTGACTATTGTCCCACATTGTATGTCACTTTCAAGGTTTTTAGGATTACATGCACAATATATATATATTGTTGAGAGAAAAGTTATTTTCCCCTATCACTACTAGATTTGATTTGGCGACCATTGTGTCACCAAACGAACATCAGAACTTCCAACTAAGTATTAAATAATGCAACTTGTAGATGTTAATAAAGAATGGTTATATAATGGATGTTTACTTAATAATAGAGCTGGTTGTTGGCACCGTCATACAAGTAACTCATTGTCTGAACGCAGTAGATCTGCCAAAACTTACAAGTTAATTTATCTGATTTCCATTCCACATCCAGCAGTTGGAGTTGAATAAAGGATCTAAAACTCAGAAGGTGAAGTTATATATTTTAGTCTACAAGTTTCATTTAAAGACACACTCCTGTAAAAACGGATATACCTTTAAGTCTATTGCAGGACCAGGAGGGGCACTGCATAATGGGGACTTAGTTATAGGGGGTGCATAGGTAGCAGTTGTACCCAGGCTACACATGAGACATCAGTATTATAAATGGCACATGTGGGCTTTTTCAGATTTTCCATTAGTACCCAACAGCTTCAAGTCACTCCATTGGTGCATGATTTTATAGTTGGTGCTCTGTGGTTCTAGATATGACTAGCCATACAGACATATCAGAAGATAGTATTAATTTAGTTGCTGAGACCCCCATTGAATTAAAAAATATCTGTGTTCTTTCAAATCTCTGCCTTTTTGGCTTCTGGTGAAATGTGTTGGTGAAATCAATTTTCAGAGGACAGAAAGAGGCACGAAATCTGCAATTTTACATACAAAACAAGCCTTTAACCAGTGTTGGATTGGGGTGCATAGGGTCCACAAGTAGAGTTCGTTTTGGGGGCCACTTTTTGAATGAATATTTTATCTGCTTGCTACCTTCCCTTTGCCTTAGGCTAGGGTCTCCTTAGATCTGTAAGTAAGATGATTTGTGATGGGGCCCTACAGTGACAGTAAGGAGATAAGTGCCCAGGAGGGAGAATAGTGGTCAACTTGCCTTTGTGCCTTTATGCTATCTCAGCCACCTTTTTGTTGGGTTACCAATCAAAAGTGTATTAGATTAATTTATGACTTGTGGAATGAGCAAACCTCACAAGATTCATTTCAATGAATATTTATGAGGTTCTTCCATCTGGTTAGTTTGGGTCAAACTTGTTTGGAATGAACCCAGACCGCAGAGTATAGTAAGGGCAGGCCCGGGATAGGTTCAGCAGTATAATAAATTGTTATACTCTCTTTGCCTCTTCTGGGCTCTCCCATGGTGTCAGATGGTCCCTTGCATCTAAGCATCATGACTTTGGTGCACCCCAATCACATTCCTCAGCGGTCCTTTGAGGTGCGTGGCATGTGCCAGGAGAGATTCCAGAGCATAATAGTGACTCTGGGGTGATGAACCCCAAAAGTTTCTGGTTCAGGTCGAGCTTTAAAGTTTTTGAAAATTCAGGTCAAATCTAGTTTGATCCAAAGCAGTCCAAATCTCTACTTGTGACTTTTTCATATGATGCTGCAGAAATTCTCACAATTTTATCCTAGTCACTAGGAAGAGTAGAAAGAGGAGGAAACCTAAAGATAAATTCACTGACTGAAATGTGACAAAATTCCCTAGCAAACAGTCAAAGCAGGGGAAGTTTCACAGGCATTTTTAACTATTTAACTGCCTTAGTAATAGAGTTGACTGACAGCTTTTCATTACAAAGGCAAGGACTAAGTGTAAGGCAGCCAAAAGGTTAATACTAACACCCTTACTAGTTCCGCAATATCCAGCTCACCAGCATTACCAGGAAGAGCTGGGTACCATCAGTCCCGAACCATCTGAATTGACATCCCAGATACAGGGGGACACACAGGCCATCATTTTGATAATTCCATCCCATATACTTTCCAAAAATGTTCCAGGTTTTTTATAGTGAGTGGTGCTTGATAATAAATTTGGTGCATGTTTAGACTTATACTTTCTATTAGTTCACTTTATGTCACAATTTTGGACGAAAACTTATGCCCCCTTTTGGCATACTTTGACTAAATGGCAAAAAAGGCAAAGAAAAAAATACAAAACACATAATAAATGTGCACACTGCATGTTGGTCAGTTTTTTAGTGCAAATTAAGCCAGATAGATTAGTAAATCTCCCTTTGTTTTCATAGACAAACTCTGTATATTACTATTATTAGATTATTTTATGCGTGAGCCTGCTATTTGGTCACTATATATTGGCTTATTTTAAGCATTATTATGGTAGAATGTCTCATGGCACTACTGCTATCTAGACGCTTCATGACCAATTTACCCCTCAGCAGCTGCTAAAGATCGCAGCCATTGAATTCCCCCTATTCTTTTCAGTCTCTGCTGCTGTTTTCCTGAAGTCCCAATGCAGGATATTGATGCCACTCTACTGTATCAGAACTTCAGGAAAGTGGCGGCTGTCACCCTCCCTAAATTCTCATTTCTCTTCATTTTACACAAGCTCATACACCGTACACAGTGTGAAGAAGAGTACATCTCTAAATAGAGAAGCAAGGGAAAGAAAAAAAGAGATGCAGGATTTCACAGAACGGAGCCAACATTTGCTCATAAAGTATTTTACAAAATTTGTTAATGACACAAATACTGACAGATCAAAAGTTGTTTGAAAGTTTAGTTACGCTTTAAATTATGGGCAGCACGGTGGCTCAGTGGTTAGCACTGCAGTGCTGGAGTCCTGGGTTCAAATCCTGCCAAGGACAACATCTGCAAGGAGTTTGTATGTTCTCCCCATGTTTGCGTGGGTTTCCTCCGGGTACTCCGGTTTCCTCCCACACTCCAAAGACATACTGATAGGGAATATATAGATTGTGAACACTACATGGGACAGTGACTGTCAGTGTCTGGAAAGCGCTGCAGTATATGACGATGCTATACAAGTAAGCATAATAAATAAACTTCAACAACAGAAAAATGAAGGTTAATAATACAGCAAGCATATCCTTCTAAAGACTGCACAATAGCCCACACATAGCCCTGATCTATGATTACAAAAGACAAAAAAATCCTTCACATAGTGATACAACAGATTTATACCCTTGGAAATTTACAACAATTTACCACATTTCTCCAAACTATTCAACTCAGTTACCATCAAAAACAGGAGAACAGCGCCACCTATGTCACAGTGTCATAAATGCATAAGGAATTCTCGTGTATTCTCAAAAAGTGTCGAGCTGACCATTTATTTCTATAGGAAATAATGGATACAGTGTCCATATTAGGACATCCTCAGATATCAGTGTCAAACATCAGATTAATAGCAGTTTACAACAGTGATACCTGACTTTGATACCTTACTCTGATACCTGACTTTGATACCTGACTTTGATTCTGACACCTGACTTTGATTCTGACACCTGACTTTGATTCTGACACCTGACTTTGACTCTGACACCTGACTTTGACTTTGACACCTGACTTTGACTCTGACACCTGACTTTGATTCTGACACCTGACTTTGAGTCTGACACCTGACTCTATGCAGTTTCTGGGCTGGTTGTAAAACTTAGATGACTTCTGACTTTCATATCTGATTGAGTCACAAGTCAGCAGTCAGCTATGAAGCACATACAATGTTACACTGTGATTGGCCAGGATGACTGACCTCTGAGTGAACTCACTGCTCACACTCAGGAGTAGAAGATACTTGTATAAGGCTGCAGGCTGAGAGCTCCATGAGTCTGATACAAAGTTGTCTGACACAAAGTTGTCTGATACCTGACTCAGTCAGAGATCAGACTCACACATCATCTGAGTTTTTCATATACATACAAGCCAGCCAGCACATACAATGGTGGAGAATTATCAAGTAAAATGCTCCATAATTCTGGTATCATTTTCACCAAATAACCTCTCTGTGTGCCACATTCATAAAGTGTTTTAAATACTTTTATTACTTGTACAAAAAGGGGCGTGGACTCATAGTAAAGGGGCGTGACCTACAACACGGTGCTGCAAACATACATCCGAATAACCTCTCTAACATTTATCAAGTGTTTTAGGATGAGGCCCCACGTACCAGGCTGCAGCAAAAAAGCACTGTGGAAAAAACCTTGGCAGAAATGCATCACAGTTTTTCCCTGAGAGATTTTTGCAGAAAGTCTGGCGAGGTTTCCTCTGCAGACTTTCTGCTTCCATTATACCTATAGTGAAATCGCCGCCATTTCCGTAAATAGAATTGACATGCTGCGATTTCCAAAACCGCAACTGTTTTGGAAATTGCACCATTTTCACTGCGTGTATTTTTCTGCAATGCGTGGATTGTAGGGGTTGTAAAACAAACCAATTGCAGCCACGGTGTCCTGTTCAAATTACCAGTACCAGTTTAACCCCTACAATCCACGCATTGCAGAAAAATACACGCAGTGGAAATGCTGCAATTTCCAAAAAAATAGCAAGTCAATTATATTTACGCAAATGCTGGCGGTTTTACTATAGGTATAGTGGAAGCAGAAAGTCCACAGAGGAAACCTCACCAGACTTTCTGCAAAAATCTCTGAGGGAAAAACCGTGATGCATTTCTGCCAAGGTTTTTCCCACAGCGCTTTTTTGCTGCAGCCTGGTATGTGGGGCCTCAGCCTAAAACACTTGATAAATGTTAGAGAGGTTATTTGGATGTATTTTTGCAGAACAGTGTTGTAGGTCACGCTCCTTTTTGTACAAGTAATAAAAGTATTTAAAACACTTTATGAATGTGGCACACAGAGAGGTTATTTGGTGAAAATTTACCAGAATTATGGAGCATATTACTTGATAAATCTCCACCATTGTATGTGCTGGCTGGCTTATATGTATATGAAAAACTCAGATGATGTGTGAGTCTGATCTCTGACTGAGTCAGGTATCAGACAACTTTGTGTCAGACAACTTTTTAATCAGACGCATGGAGCTCTCAGCCTGCAGCCTTATTATACAAGTATCTTCTACTCCTGAGTGTGAGCAGTGAGTTCACTCAGAGGTCAGTCATCCTGGCCAATCACAGTGTAACATTGTATGTGCTTCATAACTGACTGCTGAGTTGTGACTCAATCAGATATGAAAGTCAGAAGTCATCTAAGTTTTACAACCAGCCCAGAAACTGCATAGAGTCAGGCGTCAGAATCAAAGTCAGCTGTCAGAATCAAAGTCAGGTGTCAGAATCAAAGTCAGGTATCAAAGTCAGGTGTCAGAGTCAAAGTCAGGTATCAAAGTCAGGTGTCAGAGTCAAAGTCAGGTATCAAAGTCAGGTGTCAGAGTCAAAGTCAGGTATCAAAGTCAGGTGTCAGAATCAAAGTCAGGTATCAAAGTCAGGTGTCAGAATCAAAGTCAGGTATCAAAGTCAGGTGTCAGAATCAAAGTCAGGTATCAAAGTCTGGTGTCAGAGTCAAAGTCAGGTATCAAAGTCAGGTGTCAGAGTCAAAGTCAGGTATCAAAGTCAGGTGTCAGAGTCAAAGTCAGGTATCAAAGTCAGGTGTCAGAGTCAAAGTCAGGTATCAAAGTCTGGTGTCAGAATCAAAGTCAGTTATCAAAGTCAGGTGTCAGAGTCAAAGTCAGGTATCAAAGTCAGGTGTCAGAGTCAAAGTCAGGTATCAAAGTCAGGTGTCAGAGTCAAAGTCAGGTATCAAAGTCAGGTGTCAGAATCAAAGTCAGGTATCAAAGTCATGTGTCAGAATCAAAGTCAGGTATCAAAGTCAGGTGTCAGAATCAAAGTCAGGTATCAAAGTCTGGTGTCAGAATCAAAGTCAGGTATCAAAGTCAGGTGTCAGAATCAAAGTCAGGTATCAGAATCAAAGTCAGGTATCAAAGTCAGGTGTCAGAATCAAAGTCAGGTATCAAAATCAGGTATCAGAGTCAGGTATCACTGTTGTAAACTGCTATTAATCTGATGTTTGACACTGATATCTGAGGATGTCCTAATATGGACACTGTAAATGGAGACGTTGTTATGAATCAGTGTACATATAGCCAATGTATCTGCAGCTATATGGGCCACACTGTCGTATGGAACACTGAAGCAACAAGGCAACCATACTGTTGTCCCCTATACTGTCCCCTTCACAGTTTCCTCATCCCTGACCACTTGTTCTCTGCCAGGATTCCAGTAAGACCTGGCTAGACAAGCCCACTGAATTAGAACAGTACATTCAATGACACACAGAAAACCACATAGCTGCTGTCTCCCAGGACAGTTCCAAAATTTTTGGAAACAGTCCTGGCTATCTCGGACAAGGGTATGGTGGTTCAGGGACATTCCTATTTCACCAATGTATATATTGGTAAGTATGCAACTGCAGCATCCCAGTGGACACTGCTAAACAATAGTGCACTGTGTATTACACCATTGAGATACAACCCACAACCACAGTGGACTCTCAAGTAAAAGCCATACCTCCATTTTATGTGGACACTGTTGGCGGTCATCAGTACAGTTGTAAAATATTTCAGCTGCAACCCTGTGTCTCCTGAGTCCTTTACCTGCACCTATCATCATAGGCACTCCAACTCCCATCTAGCTCACGAGTACTGAAGACCATTAGGAAGTGCACCAGGGGAAGACTACCAGCATCAGGTATGCTGCAGGTCCCCTTAAGTCTGCACCAGTCCAAAAGCTGAGCTGTAGGAGCTGGTTGAGCCACTGTGACCACTGCTGTTTCAGCTCCTACTACTCCCATTCTCCAATGGGTTGCTGCACAACAGCAAAAAAAGAAAAACTGCAAAGCAAGAGAACCTAGAAACACAACTGTATATTTTCAGAAAAATAGACAGAAATCTCTATCACCTAGACACAGTCATCTTCAGGATCCATGTAACACAAATTCTCATTATGGCATCTACTGAATGTTATGGCCCCAGAGCAAACCTTGATCAAACCTCCTTCTCCATGGGCCTCCCACAATATCACCTGCTGCTGACTCATGCAATTGCAGGAGAAGCATACCTTTTAACTTTCAGAGAACAGAAAGAATTCACAACCATGCCCACTATGACCCCTCTCAACCCCTCACAATTATTAAGAGGCACATCTGTGGTGTAAGCTCTACCAAACCCTCAAGCACACCTCAAGGGCTTCTGCAGTGAAGAGGGGGTCTAAAATTATAGTCTCTCCCGGGCATTTTCCTGTACTAAGACTTGAGATTGTTCGTGGTTGGAATGTCCTTGATGATGAGTGCAGGGTTTAAGACTCAGGAGACAGTATTAAAATAAAATAAGAACTCAAAGTTTATTTGCAAAAAATGGGCAACAACAGTAACTTATTCCATGTAAAGGAGAAACAGTTCTTAGGAACTCCACTCTGTTTTCCTTGCAGTCTCTTCAGTTTCAGTCCATAAAATGCCTGCAATGCCTTGGCTGTGGGGTGCAGGTCATCACAGGGGGTCCGGTTTGGCCTGAGGCTCCTAGACTGGATCATAGCTATGAGGTTCATCCAAAAATTACCCTCACAGTCATCTCTTTGCACACACATGCCACAAACAGAGCAGAGTAATGAATGACAATGATACTGTGGCTGATTTGAACCTGACAGAGTCTCAGCTGAACTAGGACTACAGATTACACTCCCTCAACCTAACTGGGGAGGAAAAGAACTCACAATATCCTCCCTCTAACTAGGGATAGACAAGACTGCTTTTCCGAAACGTGGGGCCTTATACTTTAATGGTCACTAACTTTTGAGACATTTTAGTCTCATTTCATAGTACATGTGATTCTGGACCTAAACACTTTAATTTAAAGTTTGGCTTCTTTCTGCCTGAAAAAACATCTCTAAAGTTCCTGCCACTAGGTGTCTCCCTTCTAGCTAATTTGCTGGTCACTCTTTTGTTGCTAAGGAAGTCTGTCTATAGATACATTCCATTCCATCTTGCTTATCTCAGTGAGTATAGAGGGCTCTCCTTTTCTCTTTTCACACAGTGAACAGATAGGGGAGGGGCTGATTCTCTTCACAGCCTGCACAGACATGCCTTCAAGCTATTGCTATGTTGAAATGACTGAGGATTCTGTAAATCTCATAGTTTACAATGTAAGAAAATTCTCTGTACTTGTGCCTACTTTTGGTTGCTTCTGTGATTACAGATGGGATATCATTCACAGACAGCAAGCAGCTTTCCTGACTGTGCTCTTTTCCTGTTTTATGCCTGCATGTATTTTCACTGTATTTACAGTGCTGTGGTCCTGGATTTGTTTACAATTGTATAGTTACTCCTGGCAGAATGGCAGAACATTATCAGCAATGGATGGGGGAGAGGAGCAGACTGCTCCTTATTGTACACAACCCTGTAAGACCCTGCACATATTTCAACTTTCATGAAAATTCAGGTATCGTTTAGGCTGAGGCCCCACATAGCCGAAACAAAGCTATTTTTGTTGCAGATTTTGTTGCAGTTTTTTGAGCCAAAGCCAGGAGTGGATTGAGCAGAAGGGAGAAGTATAAGAGCTTCCTATATATTCCCCATTCCTTTTTTAGCCATTCTTGGCTTTGGATCAAAAAAATGCAGCAAAATCTGCAACAAAAAAAGCTGCCTTTCCTCAACGCGGAAACTCAAACTTAATCTGATATTGATGATGATCTTAGAATAGGTCACCAGTATCAGATTGGTGGGATTCTGACACCCAACACTCCCAGCACAGCATTGTTTCACTGCAAAGTGACTAGCGCTAGGTTCACACTAGCGTTCATCTCTCCGTTATTCGGGTCCACATGGGGACCCAAAAGATGGAGATCCGTCCGCTAAAAAAAGGAGTTACCCGCGGAACCCGGGTAAATGTAGTCAGCCGTGTGTCCGTCGGGTTTCCGTGCAGGACTTTTCTCTCCTCCAATTTTAGATGGAATCTGCTGCATCCTACAGAGACTCCAACTCAGATGTGAACCTAACCTTAGTCAGTACTTCCACAGTAACAATGAATACCTTGGGAAAACAATATATTCCTTAACAATTGGTGAAATCTGCACATCACCCGCAACTACAGTATATTTAACTTTTATGTGTAACATTTACTATAAAATCCATAGACACACTCTCTGTAAGTATGGAAATGATAGATTATTCACCAGAGGCCCTCTAGTGGTGCACAGGAGGCAATACAGGTGCTGCACATAACCCTTGAAATGCTCTGTATGCAATTACTAAATAAATAAAAATAAAGAAAAAAAGAAAAAGCATTCCAAAAACCAGATGCAAACAGATGACATCCATTTGCACACATTATTTGCCATATGTTTGGTTTTTGTATTTTTTTTTCAACAGACACATTGCATGAATTGCATTGTAAAAAGTGATGTGAACCCTGCCTTAGAGGTTGTCATGCACTATTTAGTAGTGTACAGAAATATAATTTTTCCCAATCTGATACTAATTTTATAACACAACTAGAGTCCAGGAAACTCTTTTTCAGGTCATATTATAAATAGCCATTAATAGGTATATTTATGTGGGTAATGGGTTAGTTTCTAAAAAAAATATACTTTTTTTCATAATTGTGAAGCAATATTGTAGCTTTCTACCGAGGTGTAACTTGAAGCTCTGGGGCCCCAATGCAACATTTGTAAAGCGGCCCCCACTTACCAAGTGCTATCTATAATACTGGCGTCTTCTTATGCTATAGAGAGACCTTTTGGCCCCCTCAGCCTCTAGTTCCGGTAGCCATTGCTACATCTGCAGTTCCTATAGCAGCACTATTTGCTTTAAAATACCCAAATAGTGTAGTGTACACTGTACATGTGATTATTATAGGGGTCACATCAGATGTTTGTACATACTGCCATCTACAGGGGACTGATAGAACCAGCATGACAATAACCTCATAGGTATGGTAGTATCAGTTACTGTACATGTGAAAAGTGTATAGTAGGAAAAGCTGGGGAATTAAGGAATGTATAATAGTGTAAGAATTTCACTTCCGATTCTATGCAAACATGTTCGAGCCTATAGGGACCTGAGCCACTTGAATCCGAAACTAAACAAATCTTGAGAGGTTTGGCCATCTCTAATTATTTATTTAGATAGATGACATAGAGAGATAGATAGACATGTTACCGGTGCGCCCAGCGTTTCACCAGTCATCCCTCATGGAGCAGTCGCCCAGTCACACTGCCCCTTGCAGGTCCCCTACAAGATCTTTCCACTGACGGAAGAAGGAACTTGCACTTCAGACATCGGGACTTCACTGCAGGGTTCTTTATTGCATTGAGGTGTTCACAACATCAGACAGGATGATAGAAGCAGGGCACAGTAGAATTTTATTCAAGTAAAACAAGTAGGTAGTTCAGACACCGTGCTTCCACTAGTGCAATGGATATGCCTCCCTCCTGTAGAAACCATACAATGCTGCGTGGGATACTGGTGGTGCCCTGATTCCAAGAACCAGATGATGTCAAAAGGCAAAGGCCCCTCATGCTGACCTTCACGCAGAACGCCACTGCCCCTTTCAAGCAAGCTCTCCAGACTTCCACACGCCAAGTGCAGGAATGGGCCATTAAATAGTGTGCCCCTTCCCGCCCTGGGTAGCCTTGGCAACGCCAGATTTCAGTGCGTTGCGCCTCAAGGAGGCAACTTTCAACTTCTCCCGTGATGCAACTCTTTGGTGCTACACAGTTACACCTATCAAGTGCCACTGTAAGATCTGGCAGCTACAGCCACTGTGGCCCCAATTGTTACACCAGTGTTCCCATCCTATTTGCTGCTCGGCAGAAAAACCAGTGCAAAACTCACCTCTGAAGGTGCAGGGGAATGGTTACTAAGGTATGGCGGCAGAAACCATTACCTGTCTTTGGTTTTAAAGGGGTTATCCGGTTACTGACACCACTGCTCAGAACTGAGCCATACTGCCAGTAAGTACAGCATGTCAGCGATGAGGGGGCTGAATTTGCAGGGATTGAAGAAGTATTTTTTTTAATATATTTATAGCATTTGTGGCTCTTTTTTATTTTTTTCCTGAAATTTTATAACCCTTTTAAAACCTGGCATCATAGGGGCAAATTTTGCTATATCAATTAAACCAGCTGCCTTATATTGTCTATGTCCATTTGCCTCATAAGAGTTTTGCCCCTCTGAAGGTGTTTGGTGATATCTAAAACAAATTTGTTTAAAACCATACTTGACAACTCTCACAGAAAATTCAGGAGGCTCTCCCCAAAAAAAACTTCCAAGACTGACTTCCAAGAATGCAGGTAAATCTCTTGTGTGGTCAGAACTGTCCCCGAGACCTGGGATGTTGCGTCTGACATAAAGACATAATTCTGTGTTGCCTGGAATGCACGACAGAGCTCAGGACATCTGTATGGGGACACTATAGGGTCATTACACTGTATGGAGCACATTATGGGGTCATTATACTGTGTGAGGCTACAATGGAGCATCATACTATGTGAGGGCCACATTGGGGGCATTATACTGTCACAACGCCCAATCACAGGCCTCAGCAGTCCCTGACATCATTCAGGAGGCCTGAAGAGGATGAAGACCAGCACCAGAGCCTAGGGGATATGAGTAACACTGTTTTTTTATGTTTGCCTACCTCCCATGGGCCTCCACTAACTATACTCTATGGTCTGAAGAGACCCCACAATATAATGAATGTTCCAGATCAGACGTTTTCGGTCTGAGTGAAACTGCAGGTAATAACTTGTGAATACTGTAAATTTTTCAGTCTTTAGATGACCTATGCTTAGAATACGTGATCAATATCAGATTGGTGGGCACCCCACTGATCAGCTGTTCACATTTGGGGGGTTGCTTAGCTACAGTAACCCAGCACAGTCATTATACAGTAGACAAAGACATCTGTCTCCAGTTTCAGCCACTGTGTGGTTCCTGCGGTTTGTGTCTTGGGTGATGAACCCCAACCGATCAGTATTAATGACCTATCCTTAAGGTCCATTCACATTATATCTATATTGACAGATCATCTAATGTACATGGAGGTGTCCAGACTCTTCCCAGTGGCAGATCTCACAGTAGAGGGAGATTGGACATATTGGTATTCAACATGCCCTATCCTTTGTTCTCATGAGGCATAAGCTGCCACTAGTAGAATTTGGCAATGGCTTACTCCCCTTTTCCTATTGAGTGTGCATATGTATAACGGCGATGGTGGAATTGCTGTCAGCTGAACAAGTTTTCAGTTGACAACAGGTCCACATCTACCCTGAGGCAAGATGAGCATCTGGCCTCAGGCAGCAGATTTGTAGATTTGCTGAGGGGGTGGCACTTTTGCCTCCACTTTCCCTAGCTGCATCAGCAAGGATACAGCCTGCACAAGGTGTCTTGTGACAAAACTTAATTGATTTGCAAAATGAGAGGGGTACCTAGAACACAGGAGTGACTGCTTCAGATCACTGCCCACTCTCTCGCCCGTAATTCACAACTTTGCTGGCCCACTGGTTAGACCCATTTATTCTGTAAGCTCTTAGGGGCAGGATGTTTCTTTCCTTATAGGGTCTGAATGACCGCAGTACTGTGACCGCAACTATCTTGCAGCTGGCACAGAATTCAACCACAAATTATACCACAAAGTAGCATAAAAGTTGATAAATCCACCAGGGCGGATGGCCTTGCCCTTGCCCCCTTTTTGTAAAGTGAAGAGGACTGTATAAAAAAGCATTTGTGAAAAAATGTTTGTGCAAATGGCATTTAAAAAATTGCAAACTTTGCGACTGGTTTTCTGGCATATTAGGATAATAAATCTCTCCACAAGGCCCTCTCTCCAAGGCCCATTCAGATGAATGAGACAGTTACTGAAATTTCTGCAGAAAATCTGCTTTGTGTGAATATAACCTCACTGCATCACTACATTACCCAGCACTACCCATGACTCCCAACCCGTAGTTGCAATGATTATCACGCCATTCTCCCTAGACAAATGGTATATAAAGGTCAATTACATTTTATGTATATTTCAATTTATTTACAAAATAATGACTATTCGCCATCTCCACAGAGAGACCCACGAGTCCTTAATTAATTAGAAACACAACCTGGTAATGAACTACATACAGAGGAAAGAAGTGTGATACTTCTTGTTTGTGATAGATAGCAACAATTTAGATGGATGAATAACACAGCGTAGGCGTGATGATTCGCCTGTTAGTCTAAAATACAGAAAGCGACATTTGCAGTCAGGAGACGCATCGACCGCCTAATAAATGTTTGATTCAGAGATACAAAGCATTGTGCTAAAGGTCGTGTTTATACCCAAAATGATTAATATGTTTGTTGTATTGATTTCAGTAAATGTCATTATTAAATAGCACAAAAGGAATTCTGTCATCCTCGGAATAAAAGCTGATGTGATGTCTGGCCATTACGCAGATTATCCCTTTCATTCATTTTAGAGATTGGAAAGCCATTGAAAATCATTGCGGGGTTCATGAAATGGTAATAAAATTTTAAAGATCTTCCTGGGACACAGACTTGCTAAAATATTCAGTATGTACGGGATTGTGCGGCAATGATCACAGCAAACACAGCAAGTTATCCCTAGAGATGGGCAAACCGATTAGTCACAAACTGGGTTTGACCGAAATATTCCAAATTGTTCAGTTTTTCTATTCTTCTTGGTATGCTTGCACATAGTTTTTGAAGAGGTCGTTCCCGCCATCTTGGATAACTAAGCACAGATCCTCTATAGATGTAGGCTTGCTCCAATCCTTCTGTCTCTCCATGTAATCCCAGACAGACTGGACAATGATGAGATCAGGGCTTTGTGACGGCCATATCATCACCACCAAAGGGTGGTCACACCAAATATTGATGGGATTTAGATTTCTCTTTTGCTCATTGACTTTTCATTTTGGTAACTGACAAAACTAATCTATTAACAACGCGCTGCTCACTTGGCACACTGCAGTACCTACACTCGGTGCTACAGTTGGCCTAAGGATAGGCCATCAATTGTGGAAAGTGGATAACCCCTTTAACATTTTGGCTGTGGTTTTGGAAGGTTTTGGATGCAGCTTTACGGTTCTGAATTCAAAGTATCATAGACCTGTAAAATGCTGACAGTCCAGGACAGTACACCTGAGGCTGGGGCGCAAAACACGTCCATAAATTGGGAGCAAAAAAAAAAAAAAAAAAAACACTCCAGCAATGCACCTGTCTGAAACTGGTTTAAAGTTGGACTCACAGTCCTATGTCATGATGGGTTGCAGCAAGTTTTTTGCCCATGGCACGACAGGTTGAGATGTGTCTACATTTTAGGCCCCTTGCGGACGACCATGGTGTGGGTCAGTGTGCTATCCGCGTATTTTGTGGCCTATGCTTCCGTGGCTCCTATTCATTTAATGAAAGGAGCTGTGGAAGCACGGCGTGTGCACGGGCGGCACACGAGCGGCACATCCCTGTGTCCCCTGTGTGCAGCCCGTGCTTTTAATTCACTGCAGGCTGGTTGCAGCACGGTCATCTGCAACCGGCCTTATATTAGGTGGTCTTATATATTTGCACTGGTTCCTTGGTCTGCCAAACAAAAATTTACATGGGAGATAAAATTGAGATTTTTAGCTTAAAAAACAGCTATAAAATTCTAAGACAGGTTGCTTGTGGGTGAAACAGAAGAGAGATGGATGAAAGTGATATTTTATCTATCACAATTATTCATAATCCGGGCCTCTACTCTCTAAATATTTATCTGCTTCACCATCTGGTAACCATGTAGATCGAGAATATTACTCACAAGTTCACAGAGCTTAGAAAAAGTAATTGCTGTGTGGTCTGTACCCCTGCGGTATTCATACAATACACGCTGGAGCAATGCAAATCTTTACAGGAAGGGAAAAACACTTCTGGAATACAAAACAACACATTTCTTCTCACCTGGTGCCTCCAAAAGCTACATAAGAAATGAGGAAAAACTGAGAAGTCAGAGGTGATACTCGGCTTCAAGTAGCAGAAATAGATATCTTCTAAATAAAATAGCTGCACTCAGGGAATGCATTGAATATTAATGTCCGCATTATATCCCTGCATTACAGTCAATCAGTGGGGAAGAACAAATGCGATTCCCTAGGACCCCCCCCCCCAGGTATTGTATCCATGAATGTGAAATAAATCTAAATTCCACCATATGTAACCTCCTACTGTCATAAGATAGAGATGATCATGATGGAGAGTGGTAACCGTTCTCATTATCCCAAGATGTCAAAACCCAACTCACCATAAATTATTGATAAGTGTTTTCCGCTGCTATGCTTTACAGTGGATATCCCTACAGCAATGCTGATAGGGTTTCCTGAAGGAATAATGTGCTGCCTAGTGATATAACTACATCTATACTCAGGGCCGGCGTTAGGGGGGGGCAAACTGGGCAATTGCCCAGGGCCCCGTCCCCAAAGGGGCCCCCGGGATCCGGAACCTGATGACTCCGGATCCCGGAGTCAGGCCCGGACAAATCAATAATAGAAAGGGACCGCAGGGCCCCTTTCCGTGGTGAGTAAAAATAACAAACATTTTTACTCACCTGTCCTTGCGTCCGACGTCATCTTCTGGCGTTCCGGACATCACCGCTGAGGCCAGGCCTCAGCCTTAGCGATCACGTGGGGCGTTCTGACAGCGTGCCTCACGTAATCGCTGAGGCCCAATCACAGGCCTCAGCGGTGACGTCCACAACACGTGACGTCAGCCGCAGAGAAGAAGAAGCCAGCGCCGGCGGGGATATCGGAGCAGCGCGAGGAGGCCCAGGAGAGGTAAGAACAAGGTGAGTATAACTGTTTGTTATTTTCCCTTACCTCCCCCGGGCCTTCGATTATTATACTCTGGGGTCTGAAGAGACCCCAGAATATAATATAATAATAGCACTGTAGGGCCCCTGTGGAGCATTATACTGGGGGGCCCCTCTAGATAGCATATTATACTGTGTGGGGCCACTGTGGAGCATTATACTGGGGAAGGGGCCCTCTGGATAGCATGTTAAATTCTGTGGGGCCTCTGTGGAAAATTATAATGTGGGGGGGAGGGGGGCTGTGGAGATAATGTTATATTATGTGGGGACACTTTGGAGCAATTTGCTCTCCAGAGGGGCCCCCAGTATAATGCTCCACAGTGGCCCCACACAGTATAATATGCTCTCCAGAGGGGCCCTCCAGTATAATGCTCCACAGTGGCCCCACAAAGTATAATATGCTCTCCAAAGGGGCCCCCCCAGTATAATGCTCCAAAGTGGCCCCACAGAATATAACATGCTCTCCAGAGCCCCCCCCACTTTATAATACTCCATAGAGGCCCCACAGAATATAACATGTTCTCCAGAGGGCCCCCTCCCCAGTATAATGCTCCACGGTTTCCCCACACAGTATAATATGCTCTCCAGAGGGGCCCCCCAGTATATTATACTGTTTTGGGCCGCTGTGGAGTATTATACTGGGGAAACGTCTCTGGGCAGTATATTATACTGTGTGGAGGCCATTTCTGGAACATGTTATACTGAGTGGGGTCACTGTGGAGCATTATTTTGGGGGGGCCATCAGCAGAGCATATTATATTGCTTGGCACCACTGTGGGGCATTATTCGGGGGGACTAATGAGCATTATACTAGGGGGCCCTCTGGGGAGCATATTATACTATGGGCCACTGTGGAGCTTTAGACTGGGGGAAGGGACAGTGTGGGGAGTCTGTTATACTGTATGGGGCCACTGTGGAGTGTATTATATTGTGTGGGGCTTTTCGGGAGCATATGATACTCTGTGGGGCCATTGTAGAGCATTATACTGGGGGGCATTGTGGGGTGCATATTATACTGTATGGAGCATATTATATTGTGTGGGGCTGCTGGGGAGCATATAGCACTGTCTGGGGCTACTAAGGGGTAGTATACTGTGTGGGCCACTGTGGAGTATAATACTGTGTGGAGCCTTACATACCATGTGGAGCCACTATGGGGGGCTCAGGGGAGCATTTTATACTGTGTGGGGTCACTGTGGAGCATTATATACCATGTGGGGAAACTGGAGGGCTCAGGAGAGCATTTTATACTGTGGAGGGGGGGGGGGGGCTCACAATTCCTGCTGGTAGCCCTGTGTGCTATGTCTGCATCACAGCTCCCTCACTATAATCTTGCACATATGTGTAGTGCTCCATAGCCATGTCATTCCCCATACAGTACTGTGCATGAATTGGCCATGGAGTTATTGGGGCCTGCACAGTTTTATAGGGGCTGACTATACTGGGAACATAGTCAGTAACGCCAGATAGTCAGCACATATGTAAGACTTCAGTGAAGGAGCCGGGGTGTAGGCTATTAGCAGGAAGCTGTTGGGTGGGGCCCCAGAACACGTTCCTCTGGTGGGCCTAAGGCCCCTCAGTCTGACACTGTATAACGGAGAACTATTATATATAAGGATGGGTTACTATATATAATTGGGAAACTTAAGTATGAGGGGGCTATTATAAGGGGGAACTATTATTTATAAGATGGGCTATTATTTATAAGGGGGAAACTATTATATATAAGGCATCCATTATTAGGGGGGAGCTAATATTTATAAGAGGGGAACTTTTTATAAGGGGGTATAATTGTTAAGTGGGCTTATTTATAAAGCGGGCTATTAGTGATAATGGGGACTATTATTTATAAGGGTAACTATTATTTATGAGGAGGGTATTATTAATAAGGGAGCAGTATTATTTTTACGGGGTGTCTGTTACTGATAAGGGGGAATATTACTGATACAGGGCACTATTTATCATTTATAAGGGAGCTATTACTGATAACGTGTAATATTATTTATAAGCAGAGACTATTATTTATAAGGAGGCGCTATAATAACTGATGACTGGGTGCAAAAATCTATTAGGTGGTACAAAGGTGCTCATTTGAATTGTGTGTGGTAAAATGGAGCTTATTACTTTTTTGTTGGCAGAAAGGAGGCGTTATTATAGGGGTTGTCACTGCAAGAGCATGGTGTTGTTTGCATATCAGCATTTGAGGCCCCGCTTTTAATTTTTCCCAGGGCCCCACTTTGTCTAAAACCGGCCCTGTCTATACTATATACCGCTTTATGAATCCTTGCACACATACAGACGTGGACAAAATTGTTGGTACCCCTCGTTTAATGAAAGAAAAACCCACAATGGTCACAGAAATAACTTGAATCTGACAAAAGAAATAATATATAAAAATTATATGAAAATGAATAAATGAAAGTCAGACATTGCTTTTCAACCATGCTTCAACAGAATTTTTTAAAAAAGAAAACTGATGAAACAGGCCTGGACAGAAATGATGGTTCCCTTAACTTAATATTTAGTTGCACAACCTTTTGAGGCAATCACTGCAATCAAACGATTCCTGTAACTGTCAATGAGACTTCTGCACCTCTCAACAGATATTTTGGCCCACTCCTTATGAGCAAACTGCTCCAGTTGTCTTGGGTTTGAAGGTTGCCTTTTCCAGACAGCATGTTTCAGCTCCTTCCAAAGATGCTCAATAGGATTTAGGTCAGGGCTCATAGAAGGCCACTTCAGAATAGTCCAATGTTTTCCTCTTAGCCATTCTTGGGTGTTTTTAGCTGTGTGCTTTGGGTCATTATCCTTTTGCAAGACCCATGACCTGTGACTGAGACCAAGCTTTCTGACACTGGGCTGCACATTTCTCTCTAGAATCCCTTGGTAGTCTTGAGATTTCATTGTACCCTGCACAGATTCAAGATATCCTGTGCCAGATGCAGCAAAGCAGCCCCAGAACATAACAGAACTTCCTCCATGTTTCACAGTAGGGACAGTGTTCTTTTCAAGATATGCTTCATTTTTCCATCTGTGAACATAGAGCTGATGTGCCTTGCCAAAAATTTTGATTTTTGTCTCATCTGTCCATAGGACATTCTCCCAGAATCTTTGTGGCTTGTCAACATGTAGTTTGGCAAATTCCAGTCTGGCTTTTTTATGATTTGTTTTCAACAATGGTGTCCTCCTTGGTCGTCTCCCATGAAGTCCACTTTGGGTCAAACAACGACGGATGGTGCAATCTGACACTGATGTTTCTTGAGCTTGAAGTTCACCTTTAATCTCTTTAGAAGTTTTTCTGGGTTCTTTTGTTACCATTCGTATTATCCTTCTCTTTGATTTGTCATCAATTTTCCTCCTGCGGCCACGTCCAGGGAGGTTGGCTACAGTCCCATGGATCTTAAATTTCTGAATAATAAATGTGCAACTGTAGTCACAGGAACATCAAGCTGCTTGGAGATGGTCTTATAACCTTTACCTTTAACATGCTTGTCTATAATTTTCTTTCTAAGCTCCTAAGACAACTCTTTCCTTCGCTTCATCTGGTCCATGTTGAGTGTGGTACTCACCATGTCACCAAACAGCACAGCGAGTATCTGCAGCCCTATATACAGGCCCACTGACTGATTACAAGATTGTAGACACCTGGGATGCTAATTAGTGGACACACCTTGATTTAACATGTTCCTTTGGACACATTATTTCAGGGGTACCATCATTTCTGTCCAGGCCAGTTTCATGAGTTTTCTTTTTTTTTTTAATTCTGTTGAAGCATGGTTGAAAAGCAATGTCTGACTTTCATTTATTCATTTTCATAGAATTTTTATATATTATTACTTTTGTCAGATTCAAGTTATTTCTGTGACCATTGTGGGTTTTTCTTTCATTAAACGAGGGGTACCAACAATTTTGTCCACGTGTGTATTTTGCAAGCATCTGCATTTGTAATGAATTGGATCAGTGTAGTACAAATAAGGTCGACCTAAAGAGAATTATTTTTTTAGGCACACTGAGGCTCAGTGATTGAGTACATCAAGAAGGTCAGCATTGGCCACAATGCAACAATTCAACTTAAGTAGAGCTTCTCCAAATGATATGTAAGAATTTTTGGATCCACACGTGTAATAAATATGGATATAGAACCTTCTTTGTCATTTTGCCCTCAAAGCTTTCCCTGATTGTTGATGACTGAAAGATACAGGATTGTCTGGACTGAAGATGCACTAGAACAGTGGTTCTCATGACACGGTACCTGCCCCTAATGGTAGTTCATGGGGTTCGTCAACCATGAACTACTATTACATTCTGGGGTTTCTTCAGACGCCAGGGTATAATTAGCGGAGTCGCAGGAGAGGTGAATAAACATAACAAACAGTCTTAGTTCCCCCTGGCTCTGGCACTGAAGTGTTGCTCACTAATTTGTTGCATGGCTGACCCCATGATAATAACGTGTGCCAGATGTCAGATTGGGTGGAGGAGTATGCCTGGACAACCCCTTTAATGATTAAGCAGAGTACTACTAAATTGCGCTGCCTGATTATAGAGAGAACTGTGCAGCTGTATAAGTAGAGCTGCACAATCCTCTCTAACCTTCCCTGCTCTTCTTTCAATGACCAATGCAGGGAGGAAACAAAAAGCAAAGCAGCAATGCCTGGAAGTGCTCAGTGTTATCATTCCTTGTCCTGCACTTCCAGGTTTTATGAAAGAGTTGGGACAAACCACATCCCATCCCCTTGTACCAATCCCATCCTGTCACAGCTTTTTGCATCAATTGTTATTCCTGCACAGATGTGGGACAGAGGTTAATCTTTAGATCCCTTTAAATAAATAAATGAAATAAATAAATAAGATACGATCACTGACATCCCCATTGAACACAAGGATAGGGATGCAGAGTCCCCCATTCCTCCTTATCAACATGTCTACCTTAAGAAGGAGTATATAAGGAGTGGCAGTCGATCTTCTATGCTGCCACACCATGAGAGTTACAGAAAACTTACTAAGGGTCTGGGGGAGGTGGGGTCTGCTGAGACCTCCAGTGATCTAACATTTTCAACCAAGATAGGAGGAATAGATGGGCGTAAAAATGTTGCATCTTTGGTGCATAGCCCTTTTTGCACCAAAGATGTGCCACTTTGTTCATTGTGTGCGCCTCTCTGCACGTTTTAAAAAAAGGGCAAAGATCAAGGTGGACCAGTTTGGGGGGCACTGTCAAATTTACTATAACTCACACAGGACAAGCGGTGCAAGTTATGCCTAAAATTTACACCTGTTCCTGACTGGCTTAGATTTCACCTCTGGTGCATGGGACCTGCTGAGACGTGCCAGTATTAATAAGAGGCCAGAGCCTCTTAATATTCCGGTGCCTCTCATGCCAGAGGGGGAATGGATTAAGACAGTGAAGGATGGTATAGGAAACCTCACAAAGTTTTTTGCAGAAAAGCCTGTGTGCAGTGGTAAATAGCTTTTCTATTTTACATAATGTCAGCCAGACCAACATATTGGAATAAACTAAGGCAATCTTACCATCATTATAACAATACATGAATATGATTATTGAGACAATTACCTATAGATTGCTTCTCATTGTACAATTATACGCCAGGTCCTTCTTAAATGTGGTGTTTCATTAAACAGGATTGATAATGATCCATTTGTGACCTAGCGTCAGAAACTGTAATGTGATTCTTCACTGCTGCCATTTTTTGCATTAATGTGGAAAATGAAATATTATAGAGAGTTTTGTAATAGGCACAGCTAATTCACCTGGGGAGTGGATGGAATATTCCACGCTGTTAACATAATGAGTGGGTTAGTTTAGTGATCTATCAACATGAAGAACAATTAGGGTGGTAGACTGGGATAACCAATAATTGCCTTCCCCTGTGCTTTTCCCAGAGCTCTGGAATAAAACACTGGACATTGTCTGAAATAAGGTTTAGAAATACAAACTCAGCAAAGGGAGCTGGGTAAGGGTGGGTTCACACCTGCGCTTGAGTCCGTCCGCTGCCAATCCGAGTGAAAATCTCGGGAAACGGGATCGGCATCGGATACCGACAGGTTAGCGATGCATTGGTTAAAAACCCATTCATTTGAATGGGTTTTTAAAGCAATGCGCGGGTGTCCGATTGCACCCTCTGCGCTGCGAATTCTTTTTTTTCGTCGTAAACAAAGTCGGACATGCAGGACTTCGTGTCCGACGAAAAAAAACGGACATGTGACCAAAGGGACATGTTAAATCAAGGTGTGTCCACTAATTAGCATCACAGGTGTCTACAATCTTGTAATCAGTCAATGGGCCTGTATATAGGGCTACAGATACTCACTGTGATGTTTGGTGACATGGTGAGTACCAGTGGCGTAACTAAGACTTGCTGGGCCCCAAGGCGAACATTTGACATGGGGCCCCCCCAAGCCGCCGCCCCCAACCCCCCCAAGCCGCCGCCCCTGCACACAGTAGTTTGCCCCATAGTGGCGCCTGCACGCAGTAGTTTGCCCCATAGTAGCCCCTGCACGCAGTAGTTTGCCCCATAGTAGCCCCTGCACACAGTAGTTTGCCCCATAGTGGCCCCTGCACACAGTAGTTTGCCCCATAGTAGCCCCTGCACACAGTAGTTTGCCCCATAGTGGCCCCTGCACACAGTATTATGCCCCATAGTGGACCACCCATGAACGATTATTATACTATGGGGTCTTTTCAGACCCCAGAGTATAATGATCGGAGACCCAGGGGAGGATAGAAACATAGAAAACACTGCAACTTACCTCTTCCTCGCTCCGGTGCACTCCCGTGCGCTACTTCGGCCATCTTCAAAGTCGGACCGGATCTCGCGCGATCCAGGCCGGCGTCGCGACGCATAATGACGTCGGCTGACGTCTCGGACGTCACCAAACAGGCCCGAAGCCTGCGGAGCGGCGGATAGGTGAGTTACAGTGTTTTTTATGTTCGCGCACCTCCCCTGAGCCCCCCGATCGTTATACTCCGGGGTCTGAAAAGACCCCGGAGTATAACGATAGCAGTGATTGTGGGGTTCGCGGTAGCGACTGCCACAGGGCTCCGGGCCCCGTAATGTTCCGGGCCCTGTGGAAGTCGCTACCACTGCTACCCCGGTAGTTACGCCCCTGGTGAGTACCACACTCAACATGGACCAGAGGAAGCAAAGGAAAGAGTTGTCTCAGGAGCTTAGAAAGAAAATTATAGACAAGCATGTATAAGGTAAAGGTTATAAGACCATCTCCAAGCAGCTTGATGTTCCTGTGACTACAGCTGCACATACAGTCATATGAAAAAGTTTGGGCACCCCTATTAATCTTAATCATTTTTAGTTCTAAATATTTGGGTGTTTGCAACAGCCATTTCAATTTGATATATCTAATAACTGATGGACACAGTAATATTTCAGGATTGAAATGAGGTTTATTGTACTAACAGAAAATGTGCAATATGCATTAAACCAAAATTTGACCGGTGCAAAAGTATGGGCACCTCAACAGAAAAGTGACATTAATATTTAGTAGATCCTCCTTTGCAAAAATAACAGCCTCTAGTCGCTTCCTGTAGTTTTTAATCAGTTCCTGGATCCTGGATGAAGGTATTTTTGACCATTCCTCTTTACAAAACAATTCCAGATCAGTTAAGTTTCATGGTCGCCAAGCATGGACAGCCCGCTCAAATTATCCCACAGATGTTCAATGATATTCAGGTCTGGGGACTGGGATGGCCATTCCAGAACATTGTAATTGTTCCTCTGCATGAATGCCTGAGTAGATTTGGAGCTGTGTTTTGGATCATTGTCTTGCTGAAATATCCATCCCCGACATAACTTCAAATCGTCACTGATTCTTGTACATTATTCTCAAGAATCTGCTGATACTGAGTTGAATCCATGCGACCCTCAACTTTAACAAGATTCCCGCTGCCGGCATTGGCCACACAGCCCCAAAGCATGATGGAACCTCCACCAAATTTACAGTGGGTAGCAAGTGTTTTTCTTGGAATGCTGTGTTTTTTGATGCCAGCATAACGCCTTTTGTATGACCAAACAACCAATCTTTGTTTCATCAGCCACAGGACCTTCTTCCAAAATGAAGCTGGCTTGTCCAAATGTGCTTTTGCATACCCAGGCGACTCTGTTTGTGGCGTACTTCAGAAATGGCTCTTTCGCATCACTCTCCCAACAGCTCCCTGTGCAAAGTGTGCTGTATTGTTGACCGATGCACAGGACACCATCTGCAGCAAGATGATGCTGCAGCTCTTTGGAGATGGTCTGTGGATTGTCCTTGACTGTTCTCACCATTCTTCTTCTCTGCCTTTCTGATATTTTTCTTTGCCTGCCACTTCTGGGCTTAACAAGAACTGTCCCTGTGGTCTTCCATTCCTTACTATGTCCTCACAGTGGAAACTGACAGGTTAAATCTCTGAGACAACTTCGTACCTTCCCCTGAACAACTATGTTGAACAATCTTGTTTTCAGATCATTTGAGAGTTGTTTTGAGGAGCCCATGATGCCACCTTCAGAGGAGATTCAAATAGGAGAACAACTGCAATTGGCCACCTTAAATACCTTTCTCATGATTGGATACACCTGGCTATGAAGTTCAAAGCTCAGTGAGGTTACAAAACCAATTTTGGCTTCAGTAAGTCAGTAAAAGTAGTTAGGAGTATTCAAATCAATAAAATGATAAGGGTACCCAAATTTTTGCACCGATCAAATTTTGGTTTAATGCATATTGCACATTTTCTGTTAGTACAATAAACCCATTTCAATCCTGAAATATTACTGTGTCCATCAGTTATTAGATATATCAAATTGAAATGGCTGTTGCAAACACCCAAATATTTAGAGCTAAAAATGATTAAGATTAATAGGGGTGCCCAAACTTTTTCATATGACTGTATTATTCAGAAATTTAAGATCCATGGGACTGTAGCCAACCTCCCTGGACGTGGCCGTAGGAGGAAAATTGATGACAAATCAAAGAGAAGGATAATATGAATGGTAACAAAAGAGCCCAGAAAAACTTCTAAAGAGATTAAAGGTGACTTCCAAGCTCAAGGAACATCAGTGTCAGATCGCACCATCCGTCGTTGTTTGAACCAAAGTGGACTTCATGGGAGACGACCAAGGAGGACACCATTGTTGAAAACAAATCATAAAAAAGCCAGACTGGAATTTGTCAAACTACATGTTGACAAGCCACAAAGCTTCTGATAGAATGTCCTATGTATAGATGAGACAAAAATCTAAATTTTTGGCAAGGCACATTTCTCTATGTTCACAGACGGAAAAATGAAGTATATCTTGAAAAGAACACTGTCCCTACTGTGAAACATGAAGGATGCTCTGTTATGTTCTGGGGCTGCTTTGCTGCATCTGGCACAGGGTGCAGGTTACAATGAAATCTCAAGAATATCAAGGGATTCTAGAGAGAAATGCTGCCCAGTGTCAGAAAGCTTGGTCTCAGTTGCAGGTCATGGGTCTTGCAACAGGATAATGACTTTGGACTATTCTGAAGTGGCCTTCTATGAGCCCTGACCTAAACCCTATTGAGCATCTTTGGAAGGACCTGAAACATGCCATCTGGAAAAGGCACCCTTCAAACCCGAGACAACTGGAGCAGTTTGCTCATGAGGAGTGGCCAAAATACCTGTTGAGAGGTGCAGAAGTCTCATTGACAGTTACAGGAATCGTTTGATTTCAGTGATTGCCTCAAAAGGTTGTGCAACAAAATATTAAGTTAAGGGTCCCATCATTTCTGTCCAGGCCTGTTTCATGAGTTTTCTTTTTTTAAAAATTCTGTTGAAGCATGGTTGAAAAGCAATGTCTGACTTTCATTTATTCATTTTTATATAATTTTTATATATTATTACTTTTGTCAGATTCAAGTTATTTCTGTGACCATTGTGGGTTTTTCTTTCATTAAACGAGGGGTACCGTGGTCCCGGTCCGCATTGTTTATGTTTGTGTTTTTGTGTATTGGTTTATTTTGAACCTTGTTCTTATATAAATGTAATAAATATTTGAATTATAAAAAAAAATAAGGGGTACCAACAATTTTGTTCACGTCTGTATATATTTCCCTCAAAGTGAATCCTCTACTGCTCCACTGGTCCCGCTGGTTTTGTTGACCTGAAACCAGAGATTGGCAGCAATGATCATAGACGCATTTACAACAATTCATCACTGCAGGACAAGTCAACAAGCACCGCAAAGTCATCCTTTTGAATTTTTTATATTATTACTTTATCACATTTCCTGACATCTGCTTAATTTTTACATTCCCATAATCCCTTTAGAGTAGAATATTATTATGGCAGAAGAATTCTTGCTTTAATTTAAATAACACAAACTTGGTTTTCTAGATCTTTGTTGCTACAATGGAAATAAATGATGGGCTCATTGAAAGCACTGGCCGGTCCTAGGCGTAATACACAGCAATTCAGTGTGAATGGGGACATAGGCAAATATTGCAGATCAGACCCCTTATGAATTCTATATGTTGTTCTGTGCTACATGATGTAGCATATACTCTGAATGCCTCACTTTTATGACTTGTGTTGGAGTTCTTTTCACAGTTAGAGTACTGCTGGTGTATAAGGCTGAATATATTCATAGAGCCGCATTTACCTGGCATACACCAAAACTGCACTGTATAGGAATGTGAAGCTTTCCTATACTCAGATATGTAGTAAATTGTACATAAACTGCATGACACACTTTTTAAAAAGGTGTGTAGCAGACAGGGGTAGGGATCAATGTGGAATTGATGGGGACCCCTTGGCCTGTCAGATTTACTATAAGTGCCTATTTTAGTTATAGCTGAAATCTACGCCAGGCCCTAACTGGCACAGATTTCAATTCTGAAAAAAAAAACCTCCTGAAATGTGCCAGAATTATTATTATTAGCATCTCATGCCAGCCGGGAATTGATTAAGACTGGTGGAAGAATCGCCAGTCTTAATAAATTCTTCCAAATAATGCTCATGAGCAATGTCAATAGGAGAATGGGGTGAATTTATTAAGTCTGGTGCTTTGTGCTATATTGTGAGCACTGGTGGCAGATGCGGCAGAATTACTAAGAAGATCCAGGCTCTTAATAATTCTGGCACCCTGCAGGAGGTCCCCTGCACCAGAAGTGAAATCCCCCCTGCTGTGCCTATCTGAACTGGCCACAAACTATTATTACATTCCCAGAAATTGTGACTGTGTGATCACACTTCTAGAAATCTCACAAAATCTGCATGTACTGTTACAACTTGTAGAGCTGCTGGCACAATTAATAGGTGAAAAAGTTATTTCTGGGTTGTGAAAACAGAGGATTTAATGAATGTCTCAAGAAACTAAATATTTCCTTAACTAGAAACCTGCAAGATAGTAGAGGGACTATAGTTACCCATCAGCTAGTAATGATACCCTCTTGGGTTTTATGCTCCCAAATTTCTGGGTAAAAGTTAATGAAGGACTGGTATCCATAACTAAACTCCACAAGTCCTTTCCTGGACAAGACACCAGGAACAGAAGTCATAACTAGGGTCATTGCAGATGGGTTAAGTAGTGTCAAACTGGGTCCGTCCTAAATGTGCAAAAGTTAAAAGTCCATTAAATTTTTTACTTTGCAGACAAGGTTGACATTATTGTGCGCTCCTTCAACTGTGTTGTATGCAACTGGTCTCTATTGAGGCGTCCTGCACAGGTTTCTCTGTACTTTCAGCAGAGATATAGGAACACATCTACATTGCCACTGTGTTAGTGGTAAAATGAAAAGATGCACTGCTTCAAAATTCAGTGCAAAAAAGTTGAAATGGTTATTTATTTACATGCGCAACATTTCAACTCCTACTTAACTACTTAATAGGAGCTAAAACGTGCATGTAAATAAATCCATTTCAACTTTTTTGCACCGAATTTTGGAGTGCTGACTCTTTTCATTTTTATCTGCAAAGGAACCTTTATACCTCGCTTCGTTTGACTTGCACCCCCTATAGAAACAGGGCTGCAGGTGATTTTTGCATTGATTTGCTTGTATTGATACATGCAAAGATAAGCCCAGGAGCAAATGAACCATACAGTCTCTATGGGAGCCATGAAGAAAGGGGACCCGCTGTAACTTAATGTAGATCTTAACTTTAAACCAGCACAGAAATTTGATCTCCACAAGTGCTGTGAAAAATAGAAAAAAAAGTGGAAAATATATTTACACATAAAAAGACAAACATAAAATGATATGGCACCAAGATCTTCTTTCTGGTCATAAGGAGTGAGATGTATCAAGCAGAACCCGAGGTTTTTTTAATGCTTGCTAAGGGATCCTTCATTGTCTGTGTACGCTATATACACTTCTTAGAGCACCAGAGGTAATGAGGGTGAGGCAACATTAGTGTAGACACAACTGTCCAGCTCCGTCTTCGTACAACAGCCAAGTCTTGAATATCTTTAATATAATACAAAAAAATGTAAAAACAACACAGCACTCCCCTTTCATGAATAGTATAGTGCACATCATGGTTAAGTAAAGATCCACTACTGTCCCCTGAAAGCGGAGCGCTGTCTCAATTTTTGCTATTTCTGTTGTAAGCTAGTATATTGTATGCTTAAAATACATACAGTGCCTTGCGAAAGTATTCGGCCCCCTTGAATTTTTCAACCTTTTGCCACATTTCAGGCTTCAAACATAAAGATATAAAATTTAAATTTTTTTGGTGAAGAGTCAACAACAAGTGGGACACAATTGTGAAGTGGAACGAAATTTATTGGTTATTTTAAACTTTTGTAAAAAATAAACTGAAAAGTGGGGCGTGCAATATTATTTGGCCCCTTTACTTTTAGTGCAGCAAACTCACTCCAGAAGTTCAGTGAGGATCTCTGAATGATCCAATGTTGTCCTAAATGACTGATGATGATAAATATAATCCACCCGTGTGTAATCAAGTCTCCGTATAAATGCACCTGCTCTGTGATAGTCTCAGGGTTCTGTTTAATGCGCAGAGAGCATCATGAGGACCAAGGAACACACCAGGCAGGTCTGTGATACTGTTGTAGAGAAGTTTAAAGCCAAATTTGGATACAAAAAGATTTCCCAAACTTTAAACATCCCAAGGAGCACTGTGCAAGCGATCATATTGCAATGGAAGGAGTATCAGACCACTGCAAATCTACCAAGACCCGGCCGTCCCTCTAAACTTTCATCTCAAACAAGGGGGCCGAATACTTTTGCAAGGCACTGTACAATGTGTTGGCTTGTAGAGCTATGTTTCTATATAATCAGTACATTATGCAGGGAAAGAAAATTATTATTGAAGTTTGGTAAGGAAAAAACTCCAACTGAGAATAATGGCAGTGGCTCAGTGGAGTGACTGCCTTCCATACATTATCATTAGGTGTGATCCTCGGTTCAAAACCCAGTTCACACTTAATGAAAAAATACATAGGTGAAAGGCGGGGGCCCCCAACCCCGCATTAATGGGTATTGATGAGGGGACAGGGGGGTGGAAGGGGAGGGTGGGGGGGGGGGGGGGGTGAGGGAGCCTGGAAACTGGGAAATTTGGGCAAGTTGACATGTCTATAATGCATTGATTCTCTGGGTATAACAAGGGTGTAGGAGGTGGAGCTTCGACCTACCAAAAGATAGGTCTGACACATAAAATATGCTACTATTCTAAAGGGCACAAGGTAGGTATAAGCTCCATTAAAGATTTTGCATTGGGGGCAAGGACGTTCAAATTTCGCCTCTTACTTGTGTGCTGTCTACTTTCTGGGATCCAGTTCATCGATAGAAGTGAATCGATCCATGAAAAAACATGATGACACGTGGATCCATGAATAGAACGTATCTCAGATATTTGGGCCATATCGCTGACCACTTCTATTTTACTTTTTGTGTCACTGTTTGAAAGGATCTTTTAGGTCAGGGCCCCACGTGGTGTAAATACTGTGGTTTCATCGCAACAGAAATGCCGCGGCATAAACTGCAGCAAAGTGGATGGGATTCTAGCAAATCCCATCCACACATTACAAAAAAATACCCACAGCGGAAATGCTGCGATTTCCAAAACCGTCGCGTTTTTGGAAATCGCAGCATGTCAATTATACCTATGGAGATGCTGGCGGTTTCCCTATAGGTATAATTGAAGCAGAAAGTCCGCAGAGGAAAACTCTGTAGACTTTCTGTGAAAAGCGCTGTGGGAAAAACCACAATATGTTTCCGCCGCAGTTTTTCCCGCAGCGCTTTTTGCCTGCTGCCAGCTACGTGGACCTTAGCCTTAGGTTGTATTCTTCGTAGAGGAAGCTTCTCTTGTAGGTCTAAGGGTATGTGTGGCCATCAGGTTCATAATGCCCTTGCAACCCCTGTCTTCCCATACTGGGGAAGTGACCTCAACTTCATTTTCCTTGGTGGATGGTTGGTGGCAGTCTAGGTGGAAGTCGGAAACCTAATGGGTGCTTCCTACGCTTTGGTGAAGGAGGGCCATTGATCCCTGACCCTTGCAGAATCTTTTGAGACTGGTCAATGGGGGCCCTTCTTCGTTACCTAGGGCATGTGACAGACTCCATCCATGTGCAATTTTTTAGTAGCACTTGGGTGAAGAAAGTCTCTAAGCTTGAGCTATAAAATAAAAAAATCTTCACGACTTAACTCCCCCATTTCTTCATGCATGAGGTAATCGCTGCTTAGTCCACTTGCAGCATTATACCACATCAATGCTTCTGTCACTGTAACAAAACCTTTCTAGACATTTCCTCAAAGAAAATTTCAAAAAAGGCAAAAATCCATCTTAAGAAACAAATGGAGTTTTTTTTATTTCAATGCACGTTATTGACAATTCCAGTCCAGCAGTAAAGAACATAATTGCACGGAGTATAACTGTATTGTTGCTGTTCACTTGCTCCTCCGTCTCTGTGATTCGGTCTGACACTCACAGATTCTTTGACACAGCCTTCAGTGAGACGCTTTTACTGCACACCATAAATTCATATATACATTATGGCCCTTTTTATAAGTAATTTACAATGTACACATTCTTCTGTAGCAATTACTTCCACTAAATCTTACAAGTCAATCTCAACAGCGTAGAAGTAGATTGAACACGTTTTTTACAAGAATGCAGAAGCTGACAAGATTCCTGAGACATGAGGCACATTGTGTCTTATGCCTCAGAAGTTTCTCTTTCTGGTAAAGTCGTATACTTTAAATGGCTTTCTTTATCTGATCGGTAGATGTTATTTTTCATCTTCTGCCTCCATTTGATGACTATTGTTGCGAGACGGAATTACAAATGCAAAATGTATCAGAATGAAATTAAAAAATTATCCGTTCTTCAATTAAAGTTATTTTGCTGTTGTTTAAAGGGTTAGTCCCATCTCGGCCAATGGCTGCAGAGGTGGCAATAACGGATCCGAAGTCCTGACCCTATAGATTAAATTCCTAATGTAATATTATAGTCGTCGGAGATTTGCATTTAAGATGCAGAGCTTCAAATCTTGAGCTTCAAGTCCTAAAGGGCGTCTGTCACCAGAACCAGCATATCCACCCTGCCGCAGATAGATAGGTTAGGGTCACCTGAATCATCCGTTTTGCCGATGTGAATTGTTACTACCTTTACTGAAATATAACCATTTTTGTCAATATGTAAATGAGCTCTATGGATAAACCAAGGCGTTGCCACCAATTTGGAGCAATGGCAATGCCCTTGTTGCTTCAAACAGCTCATTTGTTCATATATTGACAAAAATAAAAATATATCAGTAATAGAGACACTGATTCACAAGGGGAAACACTGTTTGATTCAGGTGACCCTAACCTATCCATCTATGGGGCTAGGTTGATATGTTTGGTCCTTGTGACAGACCCCCTTTAATAAATAACATTCCGTCTGGCTTGCCACTAGATGGAGCTTAGTAGCTAACTAGACTTAAAGGGGTTGTGCAGGACTTTGAAATCATGGCTGCTTTCTTCTTCTCAGGAAGTGACATCATGTCCATTGGTCACATGGCAATTAATGGGACAGAGCTGCAACATAGCCATATGACCAACGGACATGATGTCACTTAGTGAGAAGAAGAGAGCAGCCATGTTTTTGAAGTCCTGCACAGCCCCTTAAATAAAAAGACAATAAGCTCCTAAGCTCCCTCTAGTGGTTACTGAAGGCGGCCAGTATTTTATATATTTCACATTTAGGTCTGTGCAGGGGATTTGGAGCTTAGGAAAGGAGCATTCTGACTTCTATAAAAATATATTAAGAAATTAATCCGTGAATTGTGAACCTTAAAACAACATTATGGGAAATTCACTTTACAGTCTTCTCAGTCGATGCTCTTGCCAAAATAGCAGCCATTTTTGTCACTTTAGTGCCTTCTTTTGCTTAGAAGGACAAATATATTATAAACAAATGTTCACTTTTTAACATTTTACATTACATTTTGGAGTTTTTGAAGGTGTAACTTACAAGTACTTTTAGGTCCTCCAAAACATGACGCAAAATAACATGGACCACCTGGTCCTTAGTAAATAAGTTAATTCTATAGCAACAATGCCCATCATTGCTGAGAAACTCAGGGCATGCGTATGCATTGCACATACTGTACATATTGGGAAAAAAGTTGCTGGGTCCATTAAAAAACTTCACATGCCAAGCACAATAAAGATATTGCCAGGCAAAGGATGGTCATCAAGGTCTTAATACCAATATGGACCCACCACTGTACACTTTCAATATGCATTATTTTGTGAGACACAACATAATTTTCTGTACAGATTCCTTTACTTAAAATGCCCAGCTATCTGCAACCCATTGCCCTTACCTTTCAACCCATTACATATCTGGGCAAGCTATCACCCTCTATCTGGAATCCATACGTTATCTGGAAACATTATATTCCAACGCTGGGAAAAAAAATATATATCTAGAAACCAAGAAGTAACCTATCTAGAAACATTTTACTAATCAGATGTCAACCAGACCCATTTCCATCACTTCTATAGATACATTATAATCAGAAGCCATCAGGCACCCATTGCTTACTAGGACAGGTGGCAGCTATCTAGAACACTTGACTAGCTGGACACAATGTAGTCAGCCCTCTAAAATGCATTGTCGTTTTAGTTATACAATCTCACATCTGGAACCCATCACCTCTCTGGATGCGCCAGACTTGGCTAAATGGAATTCATCAGGCAGCCATCCAGGACCAAACACCGATCTGTATTGGTACAACTAGAATCCATCATACAAGAAGCTATTATTTATCTGGCTGCCGTTATATTTAGTCATCCATAATCCTGTCTATAATCCAATATGTTTTACATACATATGCATAAAAGATAATCTGGTCTCTGGGTCCATCGCTTATCTGGACATGGCACTGCCAGCCATCAAGGATTCCTTGAGTCAGTATTAATATGTCGATTATTTTGTAGGACCCTACAAGTCCTGTTGATTTTCCCACTAAGTCACCTACAGAAGAATTTTCTTATAATCAAGAAGAAAAAAAGATTTGTCTCACTTCAAGCCTTTGAGGTGGTAGAAGGATTGTAGGTAATTGTGGTTGGGGTTGTAGGTAATTCTGTACATCATAATGTTGCATGAAAACATATTACAATATAATTTACATATATTTCCCAAAAAGTTTGCAACAGATAGTAAAAACAAAATCCCCTTCTGAGACCGGACAGATGTACGATTTTCAGACATACAGTACATACATTGCTGGAAATAGGTATTGATTTTCTACACCAAGACAGTCATAGGCATTCCGAATCCCAACTGGATTTCTTTGATAACTGGTCTAGAAAAGTGGGTGCTTACTGGCTTCGTAACCAGTCGCAACTAAGTACACACCAAGATTAATCTATTCCCATGTACAATAATTACAATGAATGCAAAGGCATCTGCGAAGGCAACTGATAAACATTGTTAGCTTCAAGTGTATACGAAGCTTGAAATCTTTTGGAATTAATCTTCCCCTAATTTTTTTTTTTTTTTTTACGTTTTATTTATATTATTATATTGTCCAGTTCAGCTAGTTGTCTACGGCTGTAAAACCTACTACCGCCATTTTTCCACATTTCCTATGTAATCAGAGGATGAGTTGTCCATCTCCATTTTATGGTTAGCGTGCTTGGCCCGTAAGATTTTACGTTGCTCCTGGCGCTTCCGCCGAGCTTCCTGGTGTTCTTTCTGTCTCATAAATTGGTATCTCTGTAAGAAAAGGTCTTTTGCATATTCATATAATTCCATATCTAGAAAATTCAAGGTCTCTATGCGCTTTTGTGTCTGATCGTCTATTTCGACACTTGAAGCTCTCGTGCTGTTGAACTGAGTGAAGGGGGAAATGAAGTTCATGTTGAAAGTCTTCTCAAAGAGATACTGCGTCTTCCTCTGAAACTCTGTAAGACCAAAGAAAGCCATGCGCTTAAGGTTTTCCTTGGCACTGTCAAGGAGAACCTTGTTTCGTTGATCCTCAGGCATGACAGATAGGTTATAACATCCAACCAAACTCAGATCAGCCAACATGCGGACCTGTCTGTTATTGGCCAAGTTGTAAGGGCAATCCATGAACTCTTTCAAAGAGCAGCCTGACCAGTCGTCACCAGTATAGCAACTGGGCAGCTCATCAGATGTTGGGGATCTTCCATCACATACATGTAGAGATGCCTTCCAAGTAGCTCCTCTCTGGACATGTCTCCATTCACTTAGGTATCGGGAAACAGGATCACGCAAGATAGTTATGTAGTAAAAGTTCCTGAAAAACATGAATAAGAAAAAAATGTACTTAGTTTCCAGGAAACAAAGGTTAAAAGATATAAAAATAGCAATGGTCATGTAATAAATCTCAAAAATGAAATAGATATTTAATACATTAGTTTAATAACATGATGATATGAGCGCTGAACCGGTTATGATTTAGGAGCTTTCACTTCGGCCATGAATGAAGAGCAAGGTTTGAAGACTTGAAACCATGGACCTTTTACCACCTGAATTCATGTAAAGGCTGTTCTTACAGCGTTGTTGGCATCAAGGACATGAGCCCTGAGGTTTTTGCCTGATGTCCTGAATGGTGAACCACTGATCACAACATTCTATTATATCTGCATCCTCCCTGTCCACCACTGCCCCATGGTCTAACATCCATGGGTGGCACCTTACAAGACTGACTTTAGATGTCCATGTATTATTATTATTATGGTTTATTTATATAGCACCATTAATTCCATGGCTCTTTACATTTGAGGATTTACATACGGTACACAAGATATACAAAACAAATATAATACTAACAGTGACCAACTGGCACAGTGGGATAGATATGCTGTATGCAGATTCTGTGGCATTCTGAACACAGCTGCAGAATACAAGCTGATACCATCTGAGGTCAATCTGTCATTAGTTTTTCAGCCGGTTTAGATAAGGCTCTGTTCATACTCATCAGACTTAGCTCATTCATAATGGAAGTCATGATGTTGTGATGGATCAACATATCTAAATGGATGCTGACAAATCCCATTGACTTTGCTTCGGTCCTTTGGGCTCCCATTTTTCTTACTGGTAAACATAATGTGGCAGACTTACAAAATTCCAGAAACCATGAAGTGCGATCACGATCACGGTAATCTCCAAGGGAATCCTGTAGATAGGCTCATGGAGAGGAGGGGGAGGAGGAGGAGGAGACAGTTAATTGATTTATTGCCTCATTCTGTGCAGTGGTAGTGTCTTATCTTGAAGATATAGCAGTGTCAGAGGAGCTCCCTCACTTACACTGTAGCAGAGTTTAGCAGTAGTAGTTATTTGTGTATCCTTTCTCCCTTACTATACACTTGTGAGTAACTCTATCAGATATGTGGAGAAGGAAACATATTTCTAGAATAAAATATATTACAAAGGTTCTTATATTCACCTGTACTATTCATTTATGAAAAGTTGTTTTATACTTGGAGTCAAACCAGACTGGCCTATCATCTAATGTGTATGGAGACCTTCTCACTCTCCGCTGTTGTAGACATCAGGGAGGAGAAGGGTCGGAGGGCTCTAATTTCATCAAACTCAATCCTTCTGTTCTCAATGAAGATAAATCACAGCCAGAAATTGTGAAGCAGATTTCTCCACTCTTCCACCATTCACAACACATGCACACTTGGCTGAGCTGATCATGTATCCTTGTATAGAGGGGGCAAGTGAGACAGTTGTCAGTCAACAGCTAGCTAATAAGTGTGGCCGATCTTAGCCATTTTCTACAACCTGCTTCTCCTTGCAAGTCTAATACTCTCATCTTTCACTATAGGAAGCTAAGCAGAAAGGACTCTAGAGTTTCATAATGATGATATTGTGGTATCTACTGTACAAACCGCATATTCCTGCTCACATCCTGGAAGCACTTACTTATAATCAGTGTGTTTATACCTGCCCATAACAATAATTAGCTTTATTAGAATTTATGTCCACGCTGCCAAAATATTCTTTAGCATAATTCAGCGTACATCTCAGCCTATACCAGCGCTAGAGCAATGAATAATTAAAAGTGACAGTACAAATAGACAAGGTGGCTAAACGGCACAGTATTCATGTCTCATAATCTATTTTTATAGATTGCTAGACTGACGTGATTTAACAGCAAATTAAAATTCATGGCCTTATTTTCTGAGCTGGTTATAGATTCAGGTAGCAAAGGCTTTTAATAATCAGCATAATATAGCTATCTGCAGAACATACAGAGAAAATCCATTTTTAAAGAACAAATGTAATAAAGAGACTGAAGTTTAATTATGTTAATGTCCTGTATATTACAGCATGTGTTGTCTGGTGTGAATTTAATCTAACAAAGGGAGGTAATTGGGTTTTGAAGAATACCGGAGGATGCACTTCACATTTCTGACCACTAGATGTCCCCAGTTAACTCTGAATTAATTTTTAATTTACAATCCATTCACCTATGCAGCGCAATATTGAGTGCTTCTTTGTGCACAATAAGCACATTCAGTTTTTATTAGAAATGCTAGATAGGTTTAGCAAGATATAACTGGAACACCACACCATGCAATGTCTAACAGCATTAGTGAGATTCCTTGCATCATTAATCTTTAACAATGCAACCCTACCCCAAAGCATCCAACCTACACATACCATAAAAAAGGCATTATCTATTGAAAGGGCTACCAAGGAGGTATAAATCTCTGACTGCGACAAACCTCCTATATTCCTAATTGCAGCATCATCAAAGCTAGAGAGGTTCCATGCCAAATGGTTATCTGATGTTTTATTACAATTAATGGACATTTAGCTGCACCTACCAACATGTCATTTACATCCCCTGTGCTAATTATTTTCTAATTTGTATATGTAAAATTAAAATCCTATGGCAACCCAAAATGCATAGGAAATTGAAGAGGTCGCCAGTGGGATTCACGCCAAAATCATTCATGAGGCTTTTTTTTTTTTTTGTGCCAGCTGGCAAACACATTGTTACTATACAAAATCTTCATTGCAATGCATGGAGGCTGCAGCGCTCAACCTTTCAGGATGCTTGTATTTATGGTACAGGCATAGGACAGGGTCACCTATTTTATTCTGAGTGTATTATGAAGCTTTGCAGGAATGATTTGAGGTGTGAATCTGCAGAGTCTGTTTTGGGGTCTATACAAGGTGCATTTGTTTAAGGGGTCATATTTGTTTAGGTGATCTGGTCTTTGCATTTGTGGTCTGAATTTATTTTGGTGTATTGTGAGGGGGGTATGCACTACTGCTTATTGAAATATTGTAGGTAGAGGGCATCCTATGTATCATAGGTGTCCAACACAAGGCCCATGACCTTGTCTTTTGTGGCCCAGGGCCATGTCTGCAATGAAGCAACCCGAGGAGATGGCCTCAGGTGGCACTTCATGGCACAAACTGGGGGGCAGCATACTTTTTTTACTCACCCCCTACCTATTGTATTATTGCAATACTACAAATTATGGCCAATAATTTACTCCCCTATCCACGCTCCTGCCACAGTGCACCTTGGTGGTGGCAGCAGTGGGTAGAATGGACAGGAGTGTGGATAAGAGTAATTCAACCGTTAGTAATATACTGTGCGGGGGGCAAAAAAGGGGGTCATATTATGTGTTGGGGCTAGTATGTCATGTTATCTGACGCCACTTAGTTGTGGTCCCCACTAAAGAAGGTACAAACAGTTATAGGGGTCACAGCATTTACTAAAGACAGTACAAACAGTTATAGGGGTCACAGCATTTGCCCTTGCGACTGGACCCCGAAACCAGGGGCCTCATTGGCCATCTTGCCTCAATAATGTCTCCAGGTGTAGGGAATTGAATACTTACCTCTCTTTCCTGCAAAGCACTGATATGGCGCCTGGCTGTGCACCTCTTTTAATGTCCTTCAGGCCATGCTGTCTCCCGCTCTATTGTATCGCTTGCGGTACCATAGTACAGGTGACAGGAGGAGAATAGAAGAGGTGCACAGCCAGGCGCCACATCAGCAATTTGAAGGAAAAATAGGTAAGTATGAATTGTGTGCCCGGACTGTATGTGATGTAATTTGGTGTGGGGAGACCTATTACCTGTGGGGGTCACCAATATCTATGTGGGGGACCTGTGTGCATAGACAATATGTTAACATCAGCCTTATGGTTGCCTTCAATGGGCTATAAATGTAACTACACCTAAGTGATATAGCTTCATTTATACAGTCACAGAATTACTAACTGCCCTTTGAAGACAACCAGAAGGCTGATGTGGCCATCGGGGAAAATGAGTTTGACACCCCTGCTTTACGCCATATATACAGATGTAGCAAAGTTCAAGTTGACACATATATGCTATATTCTGTGATAAGATGTCATATTGCAGCAAGTTATTAGTTATCAGCGTCGTTAACCTTTGCTACATCTATACCTTATATAAATGGGCAGAGAACATGTAAAACCTTCTAAATGCACTTAGTGCTTAGCATTTCTTGGAGTCTTCTTGATGGCACATCTCAAAGGTTGGCAAATATCCTTTATACATTGCTATTCAACACAAGTACATACAAGAGATATCCCACAAGTACACATTGCAGCTCCATGAGCAGAATAGTCATCTAAGCGGCAGGTCCTTATAACATTATACACTATTGGATCATAACTAGATTACTCCATAAAAACAACTATTTTACCTTATGTAACTCACACCCTATTATGTCTAGTGTAATTGCAGAAAATAATACTAATAATTCTTAACCTATTGTGCCTGAGCCCCTAGAGAATGGCTGCCTGCGCAATAACAATGATTTGTTAGTGATGAATTCCCATCTATCTTCCTAAACTCCCCACTAGATGTCACATCACTGCTGTGAATCAAGTACAAATTAACCCATTATATTAATTTTTGGCCATATAATGTTTGCTTGCGAGCCTTCCCAGCACTGTCTCGCACACTGTATGATCCATTAACCTGCGGCATGAAAATATAATGGCGAGGGCATTGCGAGTATGGCGATGTTTATTATGGCAGATGACATAATACTTGTTTTTTTTTCCAGCTTTGATGTGTGCACATCTATTCAGCAAGGAACATGTCAAATGAATCACATATAAGTGGATGTGCAATCCTTGGCCGTCTATATCCAAGTAGGTAATTCATGTCTATAGGAACTCTTATAATAAAGTCTCAAAGGCAATTGGTCATAAGTAGGAACCTTTGTCAGTGCTGTATGTTCTCTACACAATGGGTCTAGTTGTTACATTCAAATCTACAGTTTTGTATGAGTAATATTATTGTTCATGGGCGTCTATTGTATGAGAGAATACAAGTCTCCATTGTGATTCTTAGAGGAGATAACAGCACTTCATATCCGCACAAAGATTGATATGCCTGAATGTTCTGTGATCCTTTTGTACTGTAAATTACAGTCTGGTTGGGGAAGGGGTGCCTATGGCCATGTCGTGAGGAAGAGTGGGGGACTCGGACTTCTGTGGACAGGTAATAAATGTATCTATATTTAAATATAGAGGACCTATAACCTCTCCTGACATATCTGTCTTAGTAAATACAGTACATGTATTCACCAATATCTGTGTTGCTCCTCTGTTATGCTAGGTACACACTAGCATCGCCTTTCTGTTGTACTGGTCTGTTGGAGGACTAGAACAACGGACAGTCAGACTGCTGTAATAGCAGTAACACACAGAGCCCAGCAGACCCCATTGACTATAATGGGGTCCGTCAGGTGTCCATCATTTCAAAACTGACACCTGCAGAAGAAAAAGATCTCAGTGCAGGACTTTTTCATCTGCTGATTTCAGCTGGACATTGTGACGGAGACTCCAGCGCAGATGTGAACTAAGCCTTATTCCTCTATAAATTATATTCCCTATATATTCACTATATATTCCCTAATGGTGCATTTTCTAAGCTGGACGACTCCTATAAAGAGAGTCTGTCACCAGAACCTAGCACATCAACCCAGAGCCGCAGATGGATAGGTTAGGGTCTCCTGAATCAAGCTCTGTTTTTCCCCTTGTGAATCGGTGTCTCTGTTGTAGAGATATCGACATATATATTTTTGTATATATATATTTTTGTCAATATGCAAATGATCAATGAGAGTGTTACGGCTTACCTGTTTGGCGCAATGGCAACACTCTCATTACTCCAAAGAGCTCATTCGCATATTCACTGAGATGGTGCTCTCTCAGCAATGGAGGCAACAATTCTCAAGGGAAAACACAGTTGCATTCAGTTGATCCCAACCTATCTGCAGGGCTGGGTTGATAGGCTGGGTTATAGTGACAGATTCCCTTTAGGCTGGGGCCCCACGTGGCGTAAACGCTGCAACTTGGCCACGGTGGAAATGCTGTGGCAAAAACCGCTGCATTTTACATTCCCTGCAAAGTGGATGGGATTCTAGCGAACATGGTTCTGGAAATCGCAGATGTGAATTATACCTACTGAAACACTGGCGGTTTCCCTAGAGGTATAATAGAAGCAGAGAGTCTGAAGGAAAACCTCTGCCCACTTTCTGTGAAAAGCTCTGTGGGAAAAACCACAATGCGTTGCTTCCGCAGTTGTTCCCGCAGAGCTTTTTTGCTGCAGATCACTACGTGGGGCCTTAGCCTCAGTGACAATATGTCAGTTTCAGATCCTAGTAGCAAACAAATGAATAGGCCATATCTGCTGTCACCATGAATGTTAATAATAGTAGTGTATATGTCTTAGGGCCACCATTGCCATTCACCAGTGACAGTCATCAGTTTTCAGAGCTTTGTGCCGTTTGTCACTATCTCTGTCTCTGTGGCTTCATCTGTTGATATCCATGAAAACAAGCAGATTTATTGAAAAAGACTGGAAAGAATATTGTGTATGTGTTCCCTATTATAAAAATGAGTCATATTACCAACATAGGCACTGAGTGGCATGATCCCTTTAACAATCGATCTTCTGTAAAACAACATTGAGTGCTTAGGAATATGGAAACTGAAATAGCAATGTGGAGTCCAAATGCACTCAGTGAAAAACAACAGAGGCCTGGCAGAATATTTACTTACAACCTTATCGAATATAACTAGAGGCTGCATTTCAGGAATCAATAAGGGGAGTTTCTGTGCAGAGGGAAACATCACTTACTGTACTCCGATAAATGAGAAGTCAAACTAAAGACACGATTCACAAGGACCGGCAGTGATAAACAGCAATGTCATAGATTTAAGGTGTCACTATCTACTGCACCGCCTGCTGGGTTCACATTGATAAGGACTGAGGATTAATAGGAACCAATGAGATGACCTAAATATGTGAAGATTGGAGCTAAAGGGCTAGTTCCAGCTTAAATTAAATAACTGAATACATTGTACAGATGTGGGGATCCATGGTACGGTCAGGGATGGATCAATGTCGGTGGAAGTACTTGGGCATAATATTGGCCGTCTTTTTTTTCTAAGTATAAAACTCCCACATGTATACATATATGTGCATAAAATCCTATTTATGTCCAGATGATACATAGAGTCAATACTATACACATTGCTATGTTATGACCTGGGGACAGCATGATGACATGGCAGCACTGGGGTCCTGGGTCTGAAATTGACCAATGGCAACATCTGTATGGAGTTTGTATATTCTCCCTGTGCATGGATTTCCTCCAGTTTCTTCCCCAGAACATTTGCCAGTGGGACAATGGTGGCGATAAATATTCCTGCACAATAATAAGGCAGGGTTCACAAATCCATTGGAAATACTTTCTGGTAGTGTCCGCTAAAAAAAAAACAAAAAAAAATGGACACCTATCATAACAGACTTTAATGGGCACTAACTGATGTTAATGTGTCCGTTTTTTTAAATGATCCATTTACTGGATGACTTAAAAAAAATGGACACAGTAGCATCAGTTCGTGTCCATTTTTATACTGTCCGTTTTTGTTTTTTGTTTCTGCTTTCTGAGCATGCGCAGAAAAAAAAAAACGGACAGTAATAACGGACAGTAATAACGGACGTCCATCCATTACTGTCTGTTACCCATAGACTTTATTGTTAAAAAATAACGGACGCTTGACATCCGTCATGAAACCGTTATTTTTCATGGACACAAAAGTCCTTCATGTAGGATTTTTTGTCCGCGAAAAATAATGGACATGTGGTGCATTTGGTGTAAACAGACACTAACGGACACCAGATAAAACCAATTGAAGTCAATGGAATTTTTAATGAATTTGTGATGGTTCTGCTATTGTCCGTTGCTAAAATCTTGTAAAGGACAATAGCAACGGACACTACTGACGGTCACCAGCACTAGTGTGAACGACCCCCAAGTTAGCCCTATAAAATCAATAAAACAGCAAGAAATAATCATTTACAGGACAGATGGCACATGAACATAGTAGTGCTGGAAGCTTCTTTCCTGGTGTAGACAGAAAGTGACCAAGTCAACTGCAGCTTCTTCTCTCTCCTCCCTGTCATTCATGTCCTTAATTTACAGTTTTACACTAGATGAAATTTTTTGAGTGACTGAGGAGGTTAGCAAAAATTTACTGACCACTTGAAGGCAACAAAAGAGAAGCTACAGAAGATATCACGTTCTCCTACTAATATGTATTACTGTACAAGGTTTTATATATTGCACATAATACTCCCATTGTGAACATAACCATATTTACATTTGTAGATAATACAAGTCAAACTTTTTAACAAATACAGTATAAATAATTAAAATTTTGCAGAGTTTTAAAGAACGATTTCCTTATTGTAGACAGGTTACCAGACAGGGACACTACATACATGAGAAGATAACCCGGCCACAATAAGGAAATCATTCCTAATCAGTCCCAGACCATAGAAAGTTCCGGCATTCATGGTCATATCTATCTGCAACATTTTTAATTACATATATTTGTAAATGTTTAACTTTTAATTGTCTACAAATTGAACTATAGATATATTCATGGGAATAATAAATATAGGGGCGGCACAGTGGCCTTGCAGCGCTGGAGTCCTGGGTTCGTATCCTGCTGAGTACAACATCTGCAAGGAGTTTGTATGTTCTCCCTGTGTTTGCTTGGGTTTCCTTCCACACTCCAAAGACATACTGATAGGGAATGTAGATTGTGAGCCCTATATGGGACAGTGACCACAATGTCTGTAAAGCACTGCGGAATATGATGGCGTCATACAAGTAGGCATAATAAATAAAATAAATATAATGAAGATAAATAGATAGATAGATAACAACTCCACCTCTTTACATCAATTAATAGCTGCTGCTCCACTGATTCTGGTGCAGTGGGAATCAATCAGTTGGAAACAATAAGTGCAGTTAGTTTTGATGCCTGATATACTATTTAGGCTCTGTACTGTCAGTAGGGCGGTGTCAGGCAGGAGGAGACAAGGGGTGTGATTCTGAGCTCCAATCAGAGGCAGCCTGTGTCAGAGCCCTTCTGACATTACAGACAGGGTCGGACTGGCCCACCGGGGAACCGGTGAATAAACCGGTGGGCCCGGAGCCCAGACTATTAGTCCTCATGTTACCAATGCAGATGCATTGGTCAGGGGCCCGATCGGGATCCTGACCATCCCGATCGGGATCCTGACCATCCCGATTGGGTCCCTGACCAGTGGCGTAACGATCGCGGTCACAGGGGGTGCAACCGCGACCGGGCTCGGCGGGGTACAGGGCCCGCGGTCAGCTGGAGATGGCTGGGCCCCGGACCACTATGATAGCGGTCGGGGAACCAGGCTTTCCCCGACCGCTATACATACTGTTATTGGAAAGGGGCCCTGGCATATTGCAGGCCCCTTTCCAATAGATGGCAGCCCAGAGGAGGTGACTGAAAACAATAAATACATATTCTCACCTCTCCTGGGCGTTCTCTCCGGCGCTCTTCCATCCTGTGACTGAGGCCTGTGATTAGGCCACGGCGGTCACATGGAGTGCGGCCGCGTAAAGACGTCAGTGCGCCCACACGTGACCGCTGAAGCCCAATCACAGGCCTCAGCAGCGACGTCGGAAGACACTGAAGACGCTGAAGACGGCAGGATGGAGCGAGGATGCCAAGGAAAGGTAAGGGAAGGTGAGTATGAGTGTTTGTTATTTTTAATCACCTTCCCTGGGCCTCCGATTATTATACTCTGGGGTCTGAGGAGACCCCAAAGTATAATAATAGCACTGAAGCGGAGAGGGGCAGTTGGGAGCATATAATACTGTGTGGGGGCCACTGTGGAGCTTATACTCCATACAGTGGCTCCTTCACTGGTCCCCTATAATGTATGGGGACCATTGATGGGGCCATTATATTGTTGGGGGGGGAAGTGATGGAGGCCAATAGTCTGGGGGACATTAAAGGGGTTGTGCAGGATAACATTTTTTTTTTTTAATTACGCCAGGGCAGGCGAAAAAAACAAAACAAACCCCCAAACTTTCTCTCCTGTCCCCAGTTCGCAGTTCGGTCCTGCAGTTCTGTTGTTTTCTTCCAGCTGAAGTGCGCCCTGCACATGACTACCTGTGACGTCACGTGACTCCTGAGACCAATCAGCGGCCTAAGGGAAGGGACCTGGGACATCACAGCCATTGAGGAATTCCGGCAAAAAGAAGACAGCGGAGCTGTGGGACCGGACCGTGCTGGGAGGACACCGGAGCACCGGGGACAGGTGAGTATATTTAGTATGGTTTTTTTTAAATTTTTTTTTGGGGGGTAGGGGGGATTCACCTCCCCTGGACTAATTATAAAAAAGAAAAAAATTATACTGGACAACCTCTTTAAAGTGTGGCGCATTAGGGGGGTATATTAAAGGGGTTGTCCAGGCATAATTTGTTATGGTTTATCTTCAGGATAGGCCACAGATACCTGATCTGTAGGGGGCTGACCCTGGACCGATCAGTTGTATGGAGCCACTTCTGATGCCCGTACTGTACACAATACAGGGCCAGAAGCAGAAAGCTGTGTCCACTGTATAGGGGCTGGGCACCTTCACTGCATCTCAGCACATATTGAAGTCAGTAGGAGCTGAGCTGCAGTGAAGGCGTCTGACTGCTACACAGTGGATGGAGCTTTCTGCTTCCGGCCCTGTGGCTGCTTCCGGAAGTGGCTCCAAACAGCTGATGGGGCCATGTGTCAGCCCCCTAGCAATTAGGTATTTATGGCCTATCCTAAGCTTAGGCCATAAAAAAGATTAACCCTGGACAACCCCTTTAATATGCCCCACACAGTTTAATGTCCCCCCCACAGGATGTTAGCTCCTATTACTGCTCCCACACAATATAATGACCCCATCACTGTTGCCCATACAGTATGGGGGACCAATGAAGAGGCCACTATGTGGGGAGACCAGTGAAGTGACCATAGAAAAATTTGGCCCAGACAACCCCTTAAAAGAGGTTGTCCATAAACTAGAGAGACCACTGTGGCGGCCGCCAGGCAGGTGCAAAAATAAAAAAAAAAAAAAAAAAAAAGCATACTCACCTTTCCCCAACACCCCGCTATCCCCTTCCTGTGTCTGTTCGGTCTCATGGCGGCGCCTCATTTCTGGAAATCCTGTTCCTAATTGGTCTTAGCGGTCACATGAGGTGCAGGACTACCAGCAAGGAGTCATCGGCATGAGACTGAATGGACACTGGCAGTGGACAATGGAGTGTCGGGGATAGGTGAGTATGCTTTTTTATTTATTTATTTTTTACTTTACACCTCCCGCCAGCCACACGGGTTGCTCCAATTCCTGGACAACCTCTTTAAAGGATTTATCCATCTTTCTAATATTGATGGCCTGTCCTTAGGATAGGCCATCAATATTACATCTGCGATGATACAACAGCCAGGACCTCTGCAGATCAGCTTTTCCAGGACAGTGCGGCTACAGGTAAAAGTAACAATTCTAGGAGCCACGCTGTTCACTTGCCATACAAGGTGTAGCAGTGGGTTTAGGTAGTGCAGTGGTGCACATGGTATAGTGGGTGAGCAACGTAGCTCCCGACATGTTATTACCTTTAGCTGCCCTGTCTCGGTACCGCTATTCTGCAGGGGTCCTGATGGTGGGCCCCTAGAAACAATTCCACTGGTGGGCCCTAGACATCCCAGTCCGACACTGATTACAGAACTTAAATAGCACATCAGGCATCAACACTAGCTTGTTGCTCAGGAATGGTGGGGGCTACAGAAAAGATTCCAGCTAGAATCAGTGGAGAGACGCCTATTCACAGCTGCTAAGAACTTGAAAGGTCCTCTTTAAGTGTTTTAATGTGTAAAACAGAAGAAAAAAGAGTCTTTCCACTCCTCTAACCTTGGAAACAAATGTCATACAAATACAAATGTCTTCAATAATACCTTTGGTTGAATTTTGTTGAGGGCTCTAATTATAAGATAAATTCAGTAGAATATTGTGACAATATAACAAAATTCCAGAGAGCACAACCACTGGATGGCTACACAGACACATATAGGATTTACATCTCATGACATAGTATCACAAAACCATTTTGTTTTGAAAAGCTGCTCATCTCGTAACACTTTTTATGCAGAAAAGGAAGGATATGGAATATGGTGGCACACAGTATTGGACTGGGGTTCCATGGGGCCACCTGATAAAATGATTCTGGGTGCCCACCCTTCAACAATCCTGTAGGAAAAATTCCATAGTACCCTTCAAATTTGGGTGTCTTCTGCTGACCATTATTGTGTTAATGCCTGGACCCTCCCAAGGATTCTATGGTACTCTGGTGGGCCAGTCCGACATTGGTCAGGTAAATCTTAGCCATTGCTGCAGTCTTTTTTCCCATAGAACAAGTACATTTCCTGTCTTTCACTCTGTTGCTTTCCTATAAAATTAATTACATTGCCATTGTTTTTGCTTGAGGATATATAATGGGTAAAAAGGGAAAAATCATCAACTGTGCTGATCACGACATTGTAAAAGAAGACGCCTACTACATTATTTTAGCTAATATACTCTCTGATGGAAAATATTCTATGTCCTTGGACTAGGCATTCCCATTCTTTTAATTGATTTTGCTCCACTTGCTTGTATTACCTGATTAGCACATTTATTAACCAATCTGTTTGCTATTATTATAGACTTGATAACAGTAATTTGTGCTCTTCTTTCCCATAAAAGGAGATAAGGGAATTTGCTTTTCTTGTACATGTGGGTTTATATGCTCCAATCTTCAGGTTGTAGATATGTTAATTGCCAGCAGCCACCTACCTACTCGTAAATTGCTGATGCTTTTCTAGCAAGGATTCTAATCATTCTACTGAAAGGGACTAATGACTTCTAGGTTAATAATTACTTACTTGACGCCATTTATTCTACCGAATGCCACTTAAATCAATCAGGTACCACTGCCGAAGATTAATATGTAGGTATATTTGATCACAGAGCCATTGACATCAAGACTTATAACGTTACATGGCCTTGACACTGACATATGACATTGCCTCTCCTGTTAACAGCGTATATGTATATACCCTCCACCCTCTCTAGCATGTAGAGATAATAAGAGGATAATGAACATGCTATGGGATAAGCAATAGGTTATAGGCAGAATATAACAATGGATATGTATTAAATATGGAATAAAATAGAAAATTTGACCTTTTGCTACAAAAGCTACCCCATCTGTGGGGGTCTGGTGGCTGCTGAGCGTGAACACAGCCCTAAAGGTCACAGTTTTAATTTGCTTTGGTGCTTTATTTATACTGGTCCAGGTCTGCCAGCTACTTAAAATGGCAGATGGACTAAGCTGTTTTATATGTCAACAGCTATAAAACCTATAAATGATGAACATGCAGACGTCTGCAAAAAAGAGAGACCCCAAGATCCCAGAATCAAAGTAAAGTGTTACACCAGTGGTACGCTGCTACCAGTGTCCTGGTCCTCCTAGTGGTGCTTCCTTCTCCCCTATCCTTCCTGCTTCTGTCTGGCGTCCCCTCTTCCTGTCCTGTAGCTGCTAGCAGAGCCTGTAGGGTGCACACTCCAGCTCTGTCTCTTAAAGAGCCAGAGCACACAGGCAATTCTATTGCTAGCCAATCCCCCACTAAGCCAGCTGCTACAATACCAAGACCACCTCAGGGGTAGCAACCTGGCAGTCTCTGCACAGTGAATCCAGATTCCTTTACTGCTGTTAAATGGTGAATACTGGGAAAGCTGCTTAGATAATGCCCTTGAAATAGCTCAAAGTCAAACTGGTTTGGTAGGGCAGTGGATTCACACACTTTTCTCTAAGAGTTAATGGTGGTTCAGTGACAGCTACAGGGAGTGGCATTTTCCCCTGCAGTTATAAAGGTAACATTGTATAAAAGAGGTTTTCCAGGACTAGGATACTGATGACCTGTCCTTAGGATAGATCATCAATATCAGATTGGCAGTGTCTTACATCCAGCACTCCCACTATTTCCCCATTGTCTCCATCTTCTTCATACCATTGCATACCCATAAAACCTTTGATACAGCATTCACAAACAATAGACGACATCAAGCTAACATAATATTTTTACACACTGCCAACAAGTAGACCACATGTTATATTTATGGGCTATCGGTTACAGGAGTCATCTGAGCAGAACAAAACATGATCTGACCAGGACATGCCCTTTCCCCTCCCACCCATTATTGAATGTCATACAGGAGACTCTGCTTTTAGCCAAAATTTATGGCGCTCTCAATAAAAATGATCTCAATGCCAGACACAAAATATTATGCAAAAGATGGAGCAGGTGGACTATGGCTTTTAAAGAGATTGCATTGAGACTTGCGGTGTACAGATAAGAAATCATTTTCTATGGGGACTGATCTCTCTATGGCCGTTATTAAACCTTGCCCATAACCAGGCAGACTTCAAACCATTCCGCTTATTTTTTTTTTATCCAGTAGATCAAGAGAATATGCTTTTTTATTATCCTCACCATTTCCAAGTTACCATTGATGTCAGTAAATGAGAGCAAATTGAGAGACAGCTAAATTGTACATTACTACTGTTGCTCTCAGACTTCACAACTGTATCCAGTCTAGACAATATTCTGATAATGTATAATGCTCCACACTGATACACTGTAGCAAACTGGATTTGTGCAAGCAGTTTAGCAAACAAGATTTGTGCAGCTGCTGCTGAGGCACTTAGCTTAGGCTGCTTTCACATTGAGATTTATGTGTCCATTTAACATATGCATTGGGAGACCTATCGGCATATATGTAAAACGGACACAAAATAAATGCCATGGAGTGCCTTCCATCTCCCATAAACACTCATGTTAAAAAAAGTATACTAAACAATATAATCTACTGGGCTATTCCATGCAGCAAAATAACAGAAGCTATGACAGATGCCACCCAAACCGAGATCTGTTCTTTCTGGTGAATGAGAGGTGTACAGGTCACTTTAATGTATGCAGCGGGAGTTTTCCTGGTTCATATGTTAAGACAGCATGTCAAAGTATATTAAAAACTTTTTACTTATTGTTAAAGGGGTTGAGTGATCAATGAAAATTATTTAGAAAAGGCACAGAATAGAGTGAAAAAATAAAAAAATCATACTCGAAGTAGCAGTCACTTTCTGTGCAGCCAAATAGAGAAGAAGACCTGGGAAATCTAGAAGTGAAATCGGTGGTGTTATAGAATTGCTATGTGAGCAATTCCCTGATATGTCACAGGGAACTGATAGGTCTACAGACAGCTCACGATAATCCAACACCATTCTGGATCACAGAGGGCAAGGGCACCCTGAGGCTTTCACCAGGACTTGGCTGATTCAGGTCCTATAACAAGGTGACAGAAAATAGGTGCATTTGCAGGACCAAACCGGAAACTGTATAGAGGCAAGACAGAGTAAAATACAAGCCAAAGTTAAAATCGGGAGACTGCAGGAATTGCTAATACGAAAGCAGATATATGTGAGAGTCCAAGCAATGGTCAAATCCAGGAGGTCACAGATACAGCCAAATCAGAATCAGGAGGGTAATTCAGGAGAGCTAGTCAAGGACAGAGAACCAGTTCAGCAAATAGGGTACCGAGAGGCAGCTTATAAGTCTCAATGCTAACTTTAAATACCCTGCCAACCAGCCAGGGTTTGACTTGTAGGCTTTACAACCTTATAACAATGTCTGTGAGGAGTGATGCCCTGAAGGGTACCATGGATGCAAGTAGGAGAAGCAGGAGCACAGATATTGAGATTACTAATAGGGGGAAGACTGGGATGGTGAGTAGGATTTATTTTTGTCGACACCATTCTGAGCCTCTTAAGTTTTTATCAACCAACAACCCTTTTACCCATTATATATGATGAACCTTTATTTGGGTAAAACCAGGTCATTCTATTTATGCTTTTAAGTCTAATCTGTTGATATATAATACGGAAAGGAAACCCAGTGTTATATATATATATATATATATATATATATGATATCCAAAAACAGTAGAAGATATCAGATAAGTTTTTGCACTTTTAAGTCATTATGAAATCTTGTATGTATGTGTTGGCATCGCCGATGACTAATTTTTAAGAACTATCTTCATCTCTTCTAAAGAAATGACAGATTTTCTATGTAAATTTTTACCTGCTATCCATTACATTATTCAGTTTTTAAGTAAGAGCATCTTTAGCATGGATATTATTATAGGGATTCTTGATATATAATGCAAATTACAATAAAGTCAGTGTAGACAACGCTCACCCATCAGGAACCCAAATCAGCTCATCCAGATCACCATCACATCCTCCCCAGAGCTGTAGCTAGGCTTGCTGATTCCCTGCATATAGATTCAATTTGTTGCCCTCGCCCTATATCTTAATATTATGACCAAAGCAGATTGACTTGTTGGCGTCCCCTGGCACCAAGCTTCCCCAAATAACGATATTAAATTTGCTAAGTTATTTACTGGTTGGTTTAACGGCAAATGTCATGGTATGGCAAAAAACCATATACCAAGAGGCTGTCAGATATTTGACAGCACTGCACTGCAAGATACAGTAACAACATTTTGGCCTATCCACTCCCTGGCACCTTCCCTAAATGAAGGATCATAGACATTTAAGTCTGTATCTACAAAGCAGCGTTCCAAAAGGTGATATTTTCTAACAATTTTTCAGCTTATCAAGACCTGTAAGAACCTGAGTTAAATTCTGTTTAGCTCATGTCATTTCTACCTGCAGTTTGTAGGTATTAATGATAAAATATTAGAGAGTTGCAGTCTCAGCAATTTCCTAACATAGTGTTAGAAACAGACAACCAGGGGAATGACAAATTCCCTGTAATTGTCCTAGGTTGCCATCAGCATGTTACAGGCTGAGGTCCCCCCTGTGAAGGAGACCAGAGAGGTGCTGACATAGAGCAAGCCTGGTCTGACTAATGGATGGCCGCTGCATGGGAAACATACTGCTGGCTGCAGGTTTCTGTAAAGGGGGTATCTCATGAACACAGCCCTCTGGAGAACCCCGAGATATTTCTTAAATGCTAATGATACTCTGGATACCAGATGTCTGTACCCAGCAGACCTGCTATCCTGGATGCACTGCAAGAGGGCAGTGTTTCCTCCAAAATGCAATATAATGGAACTACTGTACTGCTGGAGCTGGGCCAACAAGGTCTTGATGCTGATGGGGACCTTGGTCTGAGGGCCTGTCTGAGGTCTGATTTATTTTAGCAGTTTGATCTGGGGTTTGAATTAATCCAAAGGGCTGGCTTGGGGTCTAAACTAATTTTAGGGGTCCTGTCAAATTATTTTCTGACAATAGTTTTAGATGGCACTTTTCTCACACAAGGGACTCAAAGTGCAGGGAGTGTTCTGTAGAAGGGGAGTTAGTGGCTGCCAATTTACTTATTAGTATGTTTTTGGCATGTGTGAGGAAACATACTAACTCCTTGCAAATGTTACCTTTGATTGGTTTTGCCAGCGCTGCAAGGCAACAGGCCTAACCAGTGGGCCATTGTGGTTTTAGGTCTGACTTACTTTATTGAGGTTTGGGGTCTGTTTAGGCATCTGAGGTCTTAAAGAATTTAGAGGTCTGATCTAAGTAAATTTAGGCTTCTAATCTGGTCTGCAGTCTGATTAATTTTAGAAGTTTGATCTGGGGTCTGAATTATTGTAAGGGGTTGGTCTGAATTAATTTTGGTGGGCTCGTCTGGGGTCTGAATGAATTTAGGGGTCTGAGGCCTTCACGAATTTAGAGCTCTCATCTGAATTAATTTAGGGTTTGATCTGGTTTTATCAACAAATTTGATAAACAGACTGACAATTAATGACCTATCCTTAGGATAGGTCATTAATTTGAGATTGGAGGGGGCCCCCACAGTATTCTGGTGTATGGAGCCTGAAGCAACTGGTTCTATACAAAGTGTAGTGACCCAGTAGTGCTTTTAAAGATCAACTCCCATTCATAAAAAATCGAAACTGAGCTGTAATACCAGTCCTCAGCCACCGCACAGTGTACAGAGACCTCATTCATTTTCAGTCTTGATCAACCCCTTTAATACTGTAAATCTACAAAATATGTGAAATATTAGTAAGACAACAACTTTACTTTTGGTGTTTATCTTGGAATGTCACTTATGTGCAGACAGGGCCATTTTAATGCATTGGGGGGCCCTGTACAAACTTTTTGAAAGTGGTCCCCCCAATGCCCCCTACCCCATAAGTTAATTTCCCATGCCCACCTCAACTACCAATGTTACAGTTCCAAAAAAAAGGAGAGAGTTGAAATCACCGCCTGCTGCCCGGAACAGCGGGACAAAATCCAAAATACAGTACTGTCCCACTCAACCATAGGGCACCGATGCAGCTGAACCATTGCCCCTATGGTTAAAGCGCCCTGTGTGCAGACCCAGTTAAGTGGACTAGATGAATACCCCTGGTTTCAGAACATTCTTGAGACAAGTACACCCTACTCAAATAACTCTAAGTTCTTTCCAAGGCCATCACAGCATTAGCACCACCTAGACACAGACATGTCCTCCTTGGGACCTCTACCACCCAGACTTTACAGTAGAAAGTTATGCAGGTGTTTTTTATATATATATATATATATATATATATATATATATATATATAATGGATGACACATAGAGACGACATATATTGCACACAATTAGATCTTGCAAGGCTGGGACATATCTGCTGAAAAGTGAAATAGCTGTTTGTTTCGATACATCCATTAGGAAAAATATACTTCATCTCTTCAAGCCCATTACATATGATCTGGTTTGCAGAGTTTCCAGTACTTCATTAAATGCCATATAAAGGCTACTACATAGGGAGACATGCCAAAGCCCGCTGCATGGTCAAGGCCAACAAAACCTTACATTCTAAGGTCAAAACACCAATCAATATGGAGTTAATGTAAAAAGGGAAACAAACCCTTTGCCAGAATCAATAGCGCATATATTTTATCACAGGCTGCCGGAGTATTTAAACTTTTTCACTGCTGATGATAAAGGAAATCGGATAAATAGAGTTCAGAGACGCTTTACCCACTCAGAATCAGAATCAGTCAAAAGCAAGAATTAACTGCAGCAATATCATTTATTGACCAAGTACATACAAGGTCCAAGACTACATGGAATATACATACAGCATATATTGTTATCTGTAATGTTTTAATGTGATATTATATTGATTTTATGTAGCCCTTAATACCGAATGTATATGAAACTTTATATAAATTCTTGATTCAGATTTTTTTTATATGATGAATTACTAAAAATATTCCGCATTCTCCGCTCAATTCAGTGATCCCCAAAGGAAGCATGACAGGTCACTGAAGGACAAAGTGATCAGGCCATTTTTTCATTATTCTTTCAGATTTTATATTCAATATTCAATATTTTTATATTTAATTCCATTCATGCAGATAGAATAATTTGACTTTTAGCGCATTTCCTTACAGTACTTATATAACCATTTTGTAGGGAGAGCATAGTTGAGTGGGATCTAAAATAGGTTGCTGCCTTAGGATACAAGCAAGTGTCTAATTCTGGGCGCAAGGTCATTACTGAATATCATCATTTTTCTGTCCTTCGTGTAAGAGCAGCTGCACTGTCCATTCACTATGACATTCTTGAAGTATATCCAGCTTCTCCATGGCATTTTTAATTGAATTCATTGAAACATACAGAATATATAACCCCACAAAGACATTGCATATCCTGGAGTGAAGGTTTACAATAATGGTGGTTTACAAATCTTGGCATCTATAGCCCTTTGACCCATTTTGGTGCAACTTATATGTGAAGTATCTCTCAGACATGAAGTCCCCTACGGCATTAAGCTCCATGTTAGAATCAGTAAAGTCTGAATATATTTTCTCTGCTAAAAAAAAAAAAAAGATTACAATGTTTTTCTTTCACTTAAAGGAACATTGAAACTAAGAAGAACAGATACAAGTAGACAGTAGAGAATTGTGCTCCAACTGTTTGTCAGTCTGCAGTCTTGAAGTAGTCCTGCAGAGAGCACGGGCACTGATGTAACTATAGGGGTCGCAGTGGTCACAGCTGCCACCAGGCCCAGAAGCCATGAGGGGCCCACATGTCACCCTCACCACACTAAGCTTCTTTGATCTCCTTTCTGATTTCCTTTCATGGCCCACAGTCTCTGCATCATAAATTTATTACCCCTGCCCTCTGCGTGAGATGGGGAAGATTTATTATACACAGTCGTTCATTCAGAAAGGAGAGAATTAACATTTTGCTGTCAAAAAGTAGCAGCTGTAAGCTTCATTAGTCAAAGAGGGAGGCAGTGGTACAAAAGGGTGCCTGATAACTGTGTGTGGGGCATTGACAAGGGAAGGGAAGTTTGTGTGCACAGACATGTAATGAATAAGTTTTCATGGTAGTCTAAGCCACTTAGAGAAGGAAATGGAACATTAAATGCTGCAAAAATGTACGGATGTGACTCGGCTGATGGCTGTAAAGAGAAGTTGTGAGATTGGGATTGGGCCCGAGCTGAAATTTTTCACCAAGGCCCATGAGTCTTTAGTTTCACCCCTGAACACAGGGGTCAATCTTCAGCTGATCATCATCTTCAACAGACAAATAGCTGAAGGCTTAATGCTTCACGGCACAGCAGGGAGGCTCCAGCCAGTTGTCTTACAGACAAATATAGGCCAGTTAGGAGCAGACACAGAGTTCAGATTTCTCAGTTTTAATTGTAACATAAGAGAGAATTGGATCAAAAGAAAAGAAGTAGAAGAGGAAGTGCTTGAACATTTATTATTTTTTTGTGCATTTTTCTATGTTTAGTGTTACATGTAAAAAGGAAATGTAGTGCCGTCTTTGTTATTATTACTGCCTTGCACTCATTAAACCCATATTGCTAAGATTTCATCTTTCCTGAACACTTGCCAGAACTTCTCTGTTCATCTAGCAGAAAGCAAATAAAAAGCTAGAGGTGAAACTTGTCTGTTTATTATCTGGCACAAAGAAATGCTGTAATGGTGTTAACTTCAAGGTTTCGACAAGTGTTAATTATATAGGAAATGTATTTTATGAAGTTCTTCCCAAACTATTTAAACCAAATTACTGGAACCAGATATCCGGCTACAGTCAGCTCACTGAGCTAATGGACTCACATCAGATTCATTGCAAATTCTCAGGGATATTGTATTTATTCTCAACCAGTTTTTAAAGGTGTTTTTGGGTTATAGGGGCATGTAACTTAAATGGGGTTATGCCACAAAAAGTATTTTGTCTCTATCCATAGGACAGAGTATAAATAGCTAATTGGTGGGCTGGGGGGGGGGGGGTCTAACCAGTGAGACTCCCACAGAGCCTAAAACCTGGGGTGATTTCCCCCTGTTGTGAATTTAGCTTGATCGCAGTCAGGCTGAATGTAGGCATGCCTCTACTGGTTGGGACAAATCCGTGCTCTGATTCACTTCAATAGAAGCTCAGGAGAAGACCAAGTGCTGTACTTTGACAATCTTTGGTATTCCCTTTTTCCCCTTACACAGTATAGTGGCCCCCTCTTTTACCTCATATGCATTATAATGTCCCCCTTTTGCCACCGCACAAAGTAAAATGTCGCCTTTTGTCGCCATATACAATATAGCGGCCCCCTTTTGCCCCCACACAGTATAATGGTTCCCCTTGCTAAAAGCCCAGGGAATGGGTGATACTACATATTTCACCCCCAACACCCTGGACTGTCAGCCCCGTCCTTATTCCAGTGCTCACATGGTAATTTTTGCCAGCTCAGAGATGGGGGTGTGGAGTCCAGGGAGCTGCCAGGGGTAAGTAATGAGGAAATATGTAGAACCGCTTGCTACTCCCTGGACTCCCAGTCCCCTTCTCTGAGCCCACATACCTCTGAGCAAGAAAGGGGAGGGCAATCCGGGGAACTGCAAGTGGTAACCATTGCTGCAATATGTAGCATACCTTGCTACTCAAGCTTTTAGCAGGCAATATGCGCTTCCACCTGTTCTGATGGAAGTGCTCACTACAGACCTTCAGAGGGACCCCCCGACAGCTCTGGGCCAGAGAGTTGGCTAGTGGAGGACGCTGCCCCTAAGCTGCATGACCAGAAACAGCCTATGGAGTTGAGTGGCAATTCTCTTTTCTAATTTCTTAGTTTTAGTGTTTCCCATATCATCACTTCCAGGACTCCTTCTCCAAAGGGTGGTCACACCAAATATCAATCAGATTTAGATTTCTTTTTTGTCCACACTTCTATTTATGAAAGTATTCTTACTTTGTCACATTGTTTCCATGCCTGGTTAGAACTTTTGCACAGTGCTGTAAGTGCTGTGCATGCCACAGTAATGCTGTGATTGTACCTTGATTTACAGGTGACAGGGTAAAGCTCCTATGGCTATATGAGATGAGGAAAAAAGGTCTGCTTTTTTTCCCCCTAGAAACAGCGCCACTCTTCTCCATGGACTGTATCTGGAATTGCAACTCATCAGTTTTTAACTGAATAAGCTGATATTACAGCCACAGTCCATGGACAAGAATAATACTAGTTTCATCTTATTACTGGTGCATTTGACTACTGATCCAGTCCATTCATTGTATGATGTTGTGCTCGTAGCTCCCCTTTTCCTCTGTTCTGCAGCCCACAGTACGTTAAACACATAGAAATGATGTGTGGCTGGATTTGCACAAATGTTACAAATCCTTGGCAACATCATTAAATAGATAGTATAGCAAGTTTAACTTAACCATAAAAGTCATTACATAAGCAACACTACAAAACCAGAGCTTGCAGCTATACACTAAAAACACAATCCAGGATGGCACCAGATTCCATATTATCAGCGCTGGTATTAATAAATTCAGTACTTATCTCCAAGCATGTGAGCCGCCTTGGACTCTATGAGCTGTCCTTGATTCTAGGTGATATCACCCTTCATTATTTCAGCAGCAAACAGTTGTGCCATTCTGCAAACCTTACACAGTAATTCATCCAGAAAGTGCTGAGTGGATATTGTATAGTTTCTTTCAAACTTGTGATAAAATAAACCCTGGAGTTATGCTAAGGCAATGTAAAAAATGCTTTGCTGTTTGGTAGCAGGTTATGAAAAATATCACTTTTCTGAAAGCGTTACCATTGTAATTTAATTGTGATGTTCTCTGCTCACTGAGCCATAAAGTGTTAAAGGTAATTAGTAGTTATTAGTAAGGATATACAACACTAGAACTGACAAGCGGTCTAATATCTGCTTTTGTCTACAATCTATTGTTAAAAGGGTTGTAAAAACAAATTTACTTCTAAAAATAGCGCCACGTCTGTCCACAGGTTGTGTGTGGTATTGCAGCTCAACCTTATTCAATTTAATTGAGCTGAGCTGCAATACTAGAGGCAAGCAATGGGCAGGTGTGGCATGACCAATCAGGGACAAACATGGATGATACAAGACCATACTGGATAAACAAAAATGGGACCTCCTGCTGGTGCTGGTCCTTTCATCCTAAGACAGAAGAGTCCTTCTTGAAGGGAATGTATCAATTGATAGCTCCATTAATATGAGTCTGGAATGAAGATTTTGTGATATTCTAACATTTTTTAGATATATATATGTTTTTAGAACTTTCCTGGAGGTAGACATATTAGAGACACCCACTTTTTTCTGCATTGTATGTACAATGTGGCAGGGCATATGTTTAATGGTAGCTGCAATGACTGGAAGTTAAAAGGCAGTATACTACCTCCCCCAAGCGTATTCAATTACCACCACGTTACAGGGCACATTACAGTGAGAATCATCATACCTTTGTTATATATGTCACTTTTGTAGATTAGTCAGTTGGTGCACTGGAGGTGAGTCTTCAGCCCTGAGAGCACTTCTGTTGCTGCTCAAGTAAGATGGGTGATAGCAGTGGAAGGATCAACTCTCACTGCATGGGGTGGCACAAGCAGTAGTTGGTAGGGGTCTACATGGCAAGAGCAGTGCTCCAGGGACCTCCCCAGTGCAATAACTGCCTCATTTGCATATCACTTTTTCTCCAAATCTACTAAACTGACATAGATAACAGAGGAAAGTTGTTTATCACTGTAATGTGCTTTGTAATAGGGTAGTAGCAGTTTAAAATCCTTAAAGAGATAGTAGGCTCCCTTAAATGGATAGAAAGCTGTCCACAGACTAATACAATTTCCATAAAGGAATGGGTTATTTCCCCCTCCCCCAAAGATGAGGGAGTATTAGCGGAGACTGATACGAAGCCTTCCCTCTTTGTATAGTGCACTTTAGACCCATCATCTATTAAATATATTAGATAAGGGAAAAACCAAATCCAACACAAATTTGTACTGGTAAAAGGGGAATGGACAGTTTTGGCATAGGCCAACCTCTTCATATGTCACATAGAAACTACATAAGGTGCCTCCATTCTACATACACTAGTGAAGGGAACTATTCATTTGCCATACAAACATGGTGATCATGATGGGACCCACATGGTCGGCACAAAATTCTAAACAATCTCTACAGTAAAACCCTATGAAATAATGGTGTTCTTTAAAGTATACAGTATTTAACCTGAAAAGAACATGAGGTTGAAATTGCCTGCTGAATTTTTTTTAAAAACCCACTGCTGCCGCTGCTGTTTGACAGACTGTGGCTGTACTGATGTTTTCTGCGGCTACACACGTAGTTATGGAAGGTAATTTATTCACCGCTTGTCATGCGGCAATAACAGTGTGTTTCTTGTTTTCAAGAGGTGGTAGTTTTGCGCTATTTTGACAGCAGCTAATCCACAGCTATGGTTCCTATGACAGCTGCACATTTCAGGCGGCTCTGAAGCAGATTACCTGCAGCGAATGCACCATGGGCAGACTATATAAAATATGTCCAACTTGACATGCTTTTAGAAGAGTCTACTGTGCCGTTAAAGTAGTTAATTCAGATATCAGCACCAATTAGAGCTATGACCTACTTGTGATGAACTTTGCCTACATGGAGAAGACTCAGTGGGTCCTGTCTTTAAATTAGACAAATTTGCTATAAGCCATTTTTTGTTTCTGTCACATACCCTCTCTGAGCACTTGCAGTTTTCACACAACATACAGTATCTGCTCTAGTGTGACAAGACCCTGGTGTTTGCAGTTCCAGCGATGTTCATGCATGCTGAGAATATAATTGTGTTCATACTCGAGGTTCAAAAAGCACTGACAAAGTCACTACGCAAAAAATGTTGGGAAATGGTTACCTTGAAAATAGTAAAAAATGTCCGGTTCTGGCTATTGTCTTTCAGATGAATCATTCAATTATTTTTTTCTTAGCTCAACAAATCAAAAGGAGTTATGTTTGCAGAACATAGGAAGCATATTGGCGATGGATAGTGGGGCAGGGTTTAAGGGGTTGTCCACTTTCCTAACAAATTTTAGTAATACCACACACTGACATAGTAAACTGTAAACTGCTTCATGGCTTTACCTTAGCTCGAAGCGTGTAGTCCCCTGGTGTCCTTCGGTAAGGAGATATATAAACTGTGGAGTCCATGGGTTTCCAAGAGGTGGTGGCTTCAATTTTCACAGCACCAGTGCTGAAAGTGTAAGAACAGGAACAAATATAGGATGTCCATGGGTTCCTCCTTTACTGCGCTGAACACTTTCAGCACAGCATTTCCAAGGTACCCAAGGACATAACTATTTGTTTGACTTGTTACCCATGGACATCAGGGGGGTAATTCATAGTAAGGGTAAGCCCTTACGTGGTTTACAGTTTCTTAAGCCATTATACATCACTGTATGGCAGGGGTCGGCAACCCCTGGCACGCTGCAAAGAGTGGCACACGAGGCTTATTTCCCTGGCACGGCAGCCCGAGTCCTCACCCAGAAGTTTCGATCGGACCGAACACGGCCGAAACGAAACTGCTATTATTATACTGTGGGGTTTCTTCAGACCCCACAGTATAATAAGCGGAGCCCCTGGGGAGGTGATGAAACATAAAAAACAATGATACTCACCATTCCACGCTCCGCAGCCACTCTGTAATCTTCGGAGGTGGGAAAGGTCCTCTTTAGATAGTTATTAATAGATAGTATTTAGTAAGTGGGGCCCCCCATTACATATTTTGCATTGGGGCCTAGGAACAAGTTACACCTCTGCTTAAGGCAATACTCCATTGGTAAAGTATGTATAACAACTATCCTCCAGAATCAAGAAACTTTTCAGCATTCTTGACCTATCACAAATCTTGAATAATTCAATGATAAAGAATATACAGTAGTTGTTCCCCCTGCAGGATCTTAAATGCTCAGTTGCCTCAAAGATGATGGATGAAGAGTAGCTGCTATGATGTCTCCCACATACTGCACACAGTAAGTAGAGGAGAATCTGTTCCACAGCACCTCCTCTCTTGCTCAGCACCCCCTACGTATTATGTGCTATTTATAATACATGTGTCAGAGGGGTCTTTTTGTCCCCTTAAGGGCTGGACTACCATCTCTGGGCCATCTATAGCTATGCCCATGACCCTCAAAAGTACCTCCCACCCATTGAATATAGGTGGTTAGTTATATAACCCACATTTACTAAGCAATGTAACCAATGTGCCCAGTTGGTTCCATCCATTTTGGATTTATTGACTAAAAAAGCAATGGCAGTCTATGGGAATTTTTATGATTTTGTGTTTTGATTGAAATAGAAGTTTTCTAGAACAAAATGGAACAGCTCTTTTTCCGTGACAGAAAGCAGATTCTATGTGATTCAGCTATGACAATAAATGTAAAGATCTATAAATACTTTTGTCCTTTCAGAACAGTCTCGGTAAGCATTATTAGATTGCTTAACAAAAGGGTTCTGCTCTATAAGAGCCTGCCATGTAGGGTGTATCTTATAGCCGTACAGCTCCATAAACAATTCCATCCCACCATGCCACCCACCTCAGGAATTTCTGAAGAGCTGTTCGGATTTTCACGGGAGATAGACGACACATCTTTAAATGTTTGTATGAGTGAAAGTCTTGGCAGCCAACTGCTGGCAGCAGTTGAAGGGGATAGCAGAGGCGATGGTAGCGTGAAGCCAATGGACCTTTTAAGATGGACAGCTGTTTCATTAAAGACCAAATTAATTATTCTGTGGTGTTCTCCATCACTGACTTGTGGAAGTGAAGAAGAGAAAGAAAACATTTTAACCTCTTCATCTCAATCAAACAGATGATGTGAGATTGCAGCCATGGGATTTCAGTGTGCAATGTGTAGCTAAAATAAGTGATGATGCTGCAGGGACAGAGGAAGAGAGCTGGGTCACCATCTGGCAGTCTCAAAAATGGGGGATTTTGGCTAGAAATCCCTCAGCAAATTGCAGATGATACAGACGATATACAGTCATATGAAAAAGTTTGGGCACCTCTATTAATCTTAATCATTTTTAGTTCTAAATATTTGGGTGTTTGCAACAGCCATTTCAATTTGATATATCTAATAACTGATGGACACAGTAATATTTCAGGATTGAAATGAGGTTTATTGTACTAACAGAAAATGTGCAATATGCATTAAACCAAAATTTGACCGGTGCAAAAATTTGGGTACCCTTATCATTTTATTGATTTGAATACTCCTAACTACTTTTTACTGACTTACTGAAGCACAAAATTGGTTTTGTAACCTCACTGAGCTTTGAACTTCATAGCCAGGTGTATCCAATCATGAGAAAAGGTATTTAAGGTGGCCAATTGCAAGTTGTTCTCCTATTTGAATCTCCTCTGAAGAGTGGCATCATGGGCTCCTCAAAACAACTCTCAAATGATCTGAAAACAAAGATTGTTCAACATAGTTGTTCAGGGGAAGGATACAAAAAGTTGTCTCAGAGATTTAACCTGTCAGTTTCCACTGTGAGGAACATAGTAAGGAAATGGAAAACCACAGGGACAGTTCTTGTTAAGCCCAGAAGTGGCAGGCCAAGAAAAATATCAGAAAGGCAGAGAAGAAGAATGGTGAGAACAGTCAAGGACAATCCACAGACCACCTCCAATGAGCTGCAGCATCATCTTGCTGCAGATGGTGTCACTGTGCATCGGTCAACAATACAGCACACTTTGCACAAGGAGAAGCTTTATGGGAGAGTGATGCGAAAGAAGCCGTTTCTGAAAGCACGCCAAAAACAGAGTTGCCTGAGGTATGCAAAAGCACATTTGGACAAGCCAGCTTCATTTTGGAAGAAGGTCCTGTGGACTGATGAAACAAAGATTGAGTTGTTTGGTCATACAAAAAGGCGTTATGCATGGCGTCAAAAAAACACAGCATTCCAAGAAAAACACTTGCTACCCACTGTAAAATGTGGTGGAGGTTCCATCATGCTTTGGGGCTGTGTGGCCAATGCCGGCACCGGGAATCTTGTTAAAGTTGAGGGTCGCATGGATTCAACTCAGTATCAGCAGATTCTTGAGAATAGTGTACAAGAATCAGTGACGAATTTGAAGTTACGCCGGGGATGGATATTTCAGCAAGACAATGATCCAAAACACAGCTCCAAATCTACTCAGGCATTCATGCAGAGGAACAATTACAATGTTCTGGAATGGCCATCCCAGTCCCCAGACCTGAATATCATTGAACATCTGTGGGATAATTTGAAGCGGGCTGTCCATGCTCGGCGACCATCAAACTTAACTGAACTGGAATTGTTTTGTAAAGAGGAATGGTCAAAAATACCTTCATCCAGGATCCAGGAACTGATTAAAAGCTACAGGAAGCGACTAGCGGCTGTTATTTTTGCAAAAGGAGGATCTACTAAATATTAATGTCACTTTTCTGTTTAGGTGCCCATACTTTTGCACCGGTCAAATTTTGGTTTAATGCATATTGCACATTTTCTGTTAGTACAATAAACCTCATTTCAATCCTGAAATATTACTGTGTCCATCAGTTATTAGATATATCAAATTGAAATGGCTGTTGCAAACACCCAAATATTTAGAACTAAAAATGATTAAGATTAATAGCGGTGCCCAAACTTTTTCATATGACTGTATCACCATGTTCTAGAAGTTTTGGTACTGATGCAAATTTCTGTCTAACAAACAAGTAAGGGCATTTACGGTAATTGGTGGTTTCAAAGGAATAACATTTTAATTGCTGTTTGGCTCGTATAAATAATTTTCAGGGGACCCTAAAATCACAGGTTGCATTTCCGATGTCAAATGTAAATATAGAGAAGTTTTTTCAAAAGACTTTATCTAGTTTTCGTCATGGAACAGATAAGCCAGCAGGCTCCTCATTTATACCAGCTGCCATTTTGTTCTCCTCTCCTAATTCCCTTATCTCCTGAGTGAGTACTTCTGGTAATCTATATTCATTCTTATAATCCTCTCATACTATAATAGCTTGGAATAAGATATAATGTAATATCATTTAAGGCTGGTTATAACACCATTGGGCATACGTCCAGCTTCAGAAATAGAAGATTAATACCTACTATGGAGTGTGCAAAGAGAGTACATAAAACAAAAACCATCTCTAAGATTTCAGGACTACTGTTCCTCCCTGTGGAGACCACCAGAGGGTGAAGGGATTCTAAAAGGCCAGATAATACTACCTGGGAAGGATGTTATGCCAATTAGCTCACCTTCAGGAAGAAATATCTCCTGCTGAAAGTAAATTTTTGGCAAAACGTTCGACTTGACCATTTATCCATATACCATATAGTCCTATAATCACATTCATTTTATTTAGCCATCCCTCCAGGGGCTTAACTATAGGCGACATTGAGGTTACAGTCTGACCCATGCCCTGGTGTCTTAGGTTCAGTGGATACCAGCACAGTAAATGGCATTAAAATAGTTAGGAGCACTGATACAAATTTGCAATGGGGGTTCAGTAGCTTTCAGTTACATTTTTGCTTCCCTTCTTTATTTTTCTTACAAAACCCATCAATTCCATTTCATCTTGCACTATATAGAATTCCATGTTATAGACTATACTAAAATTTATTACAATGTCTAAAATGTTTGGTTAAAGACTGTGATCCCTTCTTGAAGTTTACTGGCTGAGGTACTTTACAAAAGGAAGGTGAACATAATGCATATTTTTAGCAAAACATAAAGGTGGCCATACACATAAGATGAAGGTTGCTGATTGAGGTGGTACCAGCTGTCCATCTAAAGTGTATGGTGATGTCCCAGATCTCCCAATGGCACATTTTGGGAAGAAAGAAGGGTTTGCTCTCAAAGGAAAGGTGTCTATCTGAGATTTATTCCCATTTCCTATGCATGTGTATGTGGGTTAGTATGAATAGCAACAGCTACCCAAGGTCCTTGGCTATCATAAGAGTGCTCCTCTACTTATCATGGATGAATGTTTAGAATAACTGCATCAAAAGGGCAATTGAGAAGAGTTTGTAAAAGTGGATAATCCCTGGATCACACGCTAAACGGTGGGGCAGTCATACTGCGTATCTTAAACTACCATTGTACCAGAAAATCTAGCTCTGACACAACAATGGACTCCAAAGGTCTGGCAGAACACAACCCCATATGAAACTGAAATTGGATCCAATCGCTTACCACTAAGATCTATTTTCATGGATTTATTCCCAAATAACCTGAGACCTTATTGACAATTATCAATTTGTCCTCTGTGTACAACAACATGGATTATCATGGATGATCATGGATCACTCTCTCTGGTGAGGCCCAGAAACAATAAGGGTCTTTTTAACAATGAAGTAATCTTACAAGAAATGGCCATGATGACCTTTATACTTATCTTACTATAATGCAGTCACTTTCTGTATGCTATGTCATTCCACTAAAACATTATATCAAATCTACCATTTGAATGGCACATAAAAAGGTTAAGAGATATTATCAGATGTATTCACCCACTAAATAGTTTAGGAAGACAACATGATTTTTAGGTAAAGGCCATGAAGATGGGCAATCTCTATAATAAAGGTCAAATTTTTATAACGTTATTATAAGTTTTCAGTTGTATGACCATGATGAAGACAAATGGAAATCTCTCTCCTTGTTCCCATGTGTTGTTTTTCCAAGTTCAACCTTAAATAAAATATTGCCTTGGAAACTTGACCCACTTCAATTAAATCCTTCGGCCTCCCTTCGGAGAGCATATTTTATGTAAGGTTATAAATCACGATTCTAAGATGTGCACCTCGAGACATTAAACTTGTGATGATCTTGTTGTGTGCCCAGAGACTTCTACATGAAAACTCCTTACCTTTCCATTTTTCTCTTTCATCTGAACCTTGTACATCCTCGCGCGGCGGGCAGAGAGCTGCAGCCATTATTTTACAAAGGAATAATTTTACTGTTGCATTAATTTCAGCTTAGTAAAATGACTCTGTCCAGCTTAAAGTGTTTGGAGCTTAATGTGAATCTACAGAGAGTACATGAAGAAACAGATCCGGAAACATCAGCTAAGGCTGTTCTCTGCAGAGCTCCAGTATCTCATAATTAATACACTCCTGCCTAATAACACCATTTGTTAATATGCCCAGAGGAAATTTTCAGTGTCAGGATGATCTTCATCGCTTCACGAATGTTTTTGCAAGGTCAAGGAGCCATTATCGCAGGCACAAAATGTGTACAAAAATTACTACACTGTATTCACCAAGCCAGTTAGACATTCCTACAGAGAACACAATTCAATGACATGCGGTGTCATGTTAGAGGTGGGGTCTGTTCGAGTATATGTGTAAGTTGCCGGACCTACCCGTTCCACTAGTGTTTCTTTTTCTGTTTTTGGATTCTAGTATCATAGGTATGAGTACTACAGTAATGATTTATTAATATAGAAATATGATTTGGATATAGAGATTGCTGAGATGCTATGGACAACTGGGTCTCCAATGCTGTAAGGCGTCAAAGTATCAGACACAAAGCTACAGGGTCAAATAACTAACGCAGTCCAACACTTAAGAAGTACAGATGTTGCCAGCAGGCTCAAGATGGTAAAAGAGTGAGTAGATGGAGAGGGGAAGGTCTCTCTTCACTGCCTCTGTATGTTTGCACACAGCTTTTATGCTTGTACACTGTACAGAGAGGAATCTGCAGCATCTTATATCTTATAGTGAATGTAAGGAGGATCAAGGTACTTCTATCTAATTCTGACTAGCTGCTTGTGTTATTCTGATAGGATGCTAGTCATGGGCAGTACACAGCTTATTTTATTCTGCTCAGACTTCTCTATTTCTGTGTCAGGGATCTTTTTAGCTGTATCACAACCTAGATCTGGAGTCCAGTGTTCCTGGATCTCTTATGTTATGTTCAGTTGGGATTTTCTCATCTATTTGTTTGCTATTTTACAGTTACTCCTAGCAAAATTACATGTAAAAACCAGAAGTAGTAATAATGGATGGGGGAGATGGGGCAGACTGCTCTATATTGTACACACACCCTGCCTCAGAGTGAAATGCAAAATGTGTACCTATACAAGTTTTTTTTTGTAAACCTGCCATGTGTGTTCAGTCAGCTTCAACTATACGTATAACTGTTATACAACTCATCCTCTCAAAACTGGTGGGGACAAGTTGTTAATAGGAGTAAGCAGGCCATTTACAGTCATATGAAAAAGTTTGGGCACCCCTATTAATCTTAATCATTTTTAGTTCTAAATATTTGGGTGTTTGCAACAGCCATTTCAATTTGATATATCTAATAACTGATGGACACAGTAATATTTCAGGATTGAATTGAGGTTTATTGTACTAACAGAAAATGTGCAATATGCATTAAACCAAAATTTGACCGGTGCAAAAGTATGGGCACCTCAACAGAAAAGTGACATTAATATTTAGTAGATCCTCCTTTTGTAAAAATAACAGCCTCTAGTCGCTTCCTGTAGCTTTTAATCAGTTCCTGGATCCTGGATGAAGGTATTTTTGACCATTCCTCTTTACAAAACAATTCCAGTTCAGTTAAGTTTGATGGTCGCCGAGCATGGACAGCCCGCTTCAAATTATCCCACAGATGTTCAATGATATTCAGGTCTGGGGACTGGGATGGCCATTCCAGAACATTGTAATTGTTCCTCTGCATGAATGCCTGAGTAGATTTGGAGCTGTGTTTTGGATCATTGTCTTGCTGAAATATCCATCCCCGGCGTAACTTCAAATTCGTCACTGATTCTTGTACATTATTCTCAAGAATCTGCTGATACTGAGTTGAATCCATGCGACCCTCAACTTTAACAAGATTCCTGGTGCCGGCATTGGCCACACAGCCCCAAAGCATGATGGAACCTCCACCAAATTTTACAGTGGGTAGCAAGTATTTTTCTTGGAATGCTGTGTTTTTTTGACGCCATGCATAACGCCTTTTTGTATGACCAAACAACTCAATCTTTGTTTCATCAGTCCACAGGACCTTCTTCCAAAATGAAGCTGGCTTGTCCAAATGTATTTTTGCATACCTCAGGCGACTCTGTTTGTGGCGTGCTTTCAGAAACGGCTTCTTTCGCATCACTCTCCCATACAGCTTCTCCTTGTGCAAAGTGTGCTGTATTGTTGACCGATGCACAGTGACACCATCTGCAGCAAGATGATACTGCAGCTCTTTGGAGGTGGTCTGTGGATTGTCCTTGACTGTTCTCACCATTCTTCTTCTCTGCCTTTCTGATATTTTTCTTGGCCTGCCACTTCTGGGCTTAACAAGAACTGTCCCTGTGGTCTTCCATTTCCTTACTATGTTTCTCACAGTGGAAACTGACAGGTTAAATCTCTGAGACAACTTTTTGTATCCTTCCCCTGAACAACTATGTTGAACAATCTTTGTTTTCAGATCATTTGAGAGTTGTTTTGAGGAGCCCATGATGCCACTCTTCAGAGGAGATTCAAATAGGAGAGCAACTTGCAATTGGCCACCTTAAATACCTTTTCTCATGATTGGATACACCTGGCTATGAAGTTCAAAGCTCAGTGAGGTTACAAAACCAATTTTGTGCTTCAGTAAGTCAGTAAAAAGTAGTTAGGAGTATTCAAATCAATAAAATGATAAGGGTACCCAAATTTTTGCACTGGTCAAATTTTGGTTTAATGCATATTGCACATTTTCTGTTAGTACAATAAACCTCATTTCAATCCTGAAATATTACTGTGTCCATCAGTTATTAGATATATCAAATTGAAATGGCTGTTGCAAACACCCAAATATTTAGAACTAAAAATGATTAAGATTAATAGGGGTGCCCAAACTTTCTCATATGACTGTATTAACTCCTTAGTGGAGGGTAAAGCTTCATAGTACTTGATACACTAACAAAGCACAGTAAATCCTTTAAAAGTATTCATGATCAATACTAGCACATCATTTTGGTTTGAGAAATACTAAACTTACTACATTTATGGTTTCCTCTTTAGTTTACTGCATCTATTCATAGGGAATGTGTCACCGTATAAAATACCTATTTTTTAAAGTACATTTTTATGTTAAACATATTTTTTTAAAAACTTGTGCTATTTTGTTTTTAATTCAATTTCACTATCTATAACAAAAAGTAATACATTTTGCAATTTTCAATCTGGCTACTAAAACTCTTAATAGATTGATACTTGCCAATTCTATAGGGGTTTTCCTGGCAGCAGTCACCTCATTTATATCACAAACAGGGTTACAGTTGAAGATAACACCTCTAGAGATAACAGCACATCCACTACTGACAATAGATGATGTCACAGCTCATCTACTCCCCCTCCCTGCACAGAGTATGTGTAGAAAACTCTCCCATAGACCTAAGTGGTTCAGCTTCAGTCTATTGCTGCCTATGGCCATGACACTGTTATAAAGTATTAAATAGAATTAAAAAATCTATGATCAGTTGATAAAAACAGATTGGAAAAGTCATATATATGGTTTTAATAAATACATTTTAAAAAAGGCAATACATTCGTTTTAAAGGGGTTTTCCAGGACTTTTTGATTGACGACTTATCCGTAGGACATGTCATCAATTGAAAATCCATAGGGTTCTGAGCGTTGCTTCTGTTTCACAGGCCTTGTTGTGTCACGTTCATCGGCCACATGGCCTGATCGCAGCTTAATCCCATTATAGTAAATGGACAGAGCTGCGATACCAAGCACAGTTGCTGCACAAATGAACGGTGCTGTGAAAGGTAAGTACTGAAGAGATTGCAGTATTTGGGTGATCGATGGGGGGCTCTGGTGTCAGATCCCTGCTGACCTTAAATTGATGACCTATTCTAAAGATAGGTCTTCAATTATTTAGCCTGGAAACACCTTTTAGTCCAAGGTGAGATTGACTATTCAGTCCTTCAAAGCATAACTTGAAGCTCTTGGGTCTTAGAGCAAAATCTATAACAGCGCCCCATCTACTATGCGCCATTTATAACAGTGGTGTATCAGTGCCCAGGTACGACTGCTCTGCATCTGAACCTCGTGCAGTGGGCAGAGAGTTGCAGCCATTATTTTACAAAGGAATAATTTTACTGTTGCCTTAATTTCAGTTTAGTAAAATGGCTCTGACCAGGACCCAGGTGTGACTGCTACCTCCTGCACCCCTGTCCTTCAATAGCATGCCTGATAGTAAATCCAGAAAAATATCTTCCCCTATGATGATTACTATGATGGAACTATTGAGATATACACACGGGAATAGTATTGATGGCTCTTTTTATAAGATGCTCTTTTATATGCTTTTTACTATAGGGTTTATTGCTCCTTTAAAAGCATGTAAAATTTCAGCAGTATGTTGGCAAGGACGGCACAGGCGGTGATTAAAATAAAGGAAAGAGAGTAAATGAATGCAAAATGCAGGCACTATCTCCCTCATCATTGTCACTTCCACTAAACCAATTCTCTAAATAACTGTATTTCAGCTTCTAGTGTAATGCAGTAAGAAACATCTGCATTATTCATTTCCATAAACATCTTTCAGTTACTATGATCAAGGAGGTGAACAGCAGTGACGTCCCTGGCTGATTTATGTAGATACTTATATCACTGCAGCAAGTTACAGCAGGCTTGGCGCCTCCATGTCACAAACAAGCTGAGCAGCCAGGGACCGTCCTCTATAAGGGTCTACAGAGGTGGAACTATGGCAGTTTTTCATTTTCTAAAGTCCACTCACCCTGTTCCAGAAATCTTAATGCCTCATTGACTCATAATACAGTACATGAGATTTCATTTTTCTGCACACAGTGATAGATTATGCGGACAATGCATTTTGTCACCGATAAAAAAAAAAAAAAAAAAAAGTTTTCCAGGCAAAATAAATAAATAAAAGTCTCGTCGCTTTGACATTTAGAGAATTAGAACCATCTGTATAGAGCATGGAATATGCCAAGACAAACATTTTTATGTTACAGCTCCAGGTTTATGTCTAAGGAACAAGTGTTTCCAAAGAAAGCGCACAATTTTCTTTCTAGCACAGTCTAAGGCAATAGGTGTATTTCCAGGTTTTATTGAACGTGTTTCCTAAGAAAGCTTTGGCAGATGTGGCGTAGGAAGAAATTACATGTAAACTTATAGAAAATACTGACTTGGATCCTTTCACGTTCTTTTCTGCAACTAAATGTAAGCAACTAAAGAAAGAAATCTGAAAATGTATATACTATAAAACACACAACAATGCTAATCTTCTGCTACAACCAAGGCATCTAGGGGCAATATTTGCAGACAATAATCACACATCCATATACAAACTGGGAATATTTCCAAAACTTTTGGATCCTCGGAGACCTCAGTGTCATACACAACTTTTTAAAACATTTACATGCATTTCTGGTTCGAACTGAATCGAACTTTTGGTCCAAACCAATGAACCCAAACTCTATTTGAACCTTGATAGATTCACTCATCTCTAGTGTCAGTCTATTGTGTAAGTTTTTCTTAATAATCCTTCATGGCATGATTTTCGTTCCATGCTATAGAAATCCACAGGGTAGATTTCCTTGCAGGGTTAAGCAGCTGCAGAAACAGGAAGCGGCTGTTATTACAGGATCGGACCTCCTATAGGAAAGGCAGGGACAGTTTATTACCAACTCTGCCTTCCTGATTGCTGTATGTACACAGCTATGGGAGCCGCCATGATGTAGCTCCACTTCTGGCCCCACAGTCATATGACTGCAAGAGACCAGAAACTGTATGAGCTGCTGGGTCCTAGAGGACTCAGATTAGCTCTAGTATAGTGTAGGAGGCTGAACCTCACCTGTAACTGGGTCTGGTCTAGTCCTGAACCAAGGAAAATGACCCATTCCTGAACTGGTTAATGGAGATTACTGTATAACAAAATAATAACAGGAAAGAGAACTCTCTATACATTATCACCATTTCTACTCTCACTTCTGGACAAACCAAAGATAAGCTAAGCTCTGAGCCCTCTCTGAACATAGTCTTTCTGCGATTGCGATTGCAGGAGAAGTCATGGATTTGGGTGGAGTGTGGATGTGTGAGAAGTTCTAGGAGCCTAGATTATGGGTCACACAGATGCTATATGAATGCTATCACTATTTACATTAGTCAGATTTGGACCTCCGAACCCTTACATGCAGTGTATGCCAATGACAGGTCTCTAATGTTTTCTATGTATCTGACATAGTCGATAGGGGTACTGTTTCTACTGTCGGAGAATGCCAGCTTGACTAGGAACTCTTACAGACAATGCTTCCTGGGAAAACATATGCAAATTAGAAGGGAGAAGCCTTTCTCTACAGCGCCACCTATAGGTAGCTGTCCTGTAAGTCAATATCCAACCCCTTAAAGAGTCATCTGAATGAAAGTTATTTGCATGATACAGTTGGAGACATGGTTCTTCATGTTCAACAGCCACAACTGAATTCTTACCATTCCAGATTTTTAATTCCTTTTTATGTTGTTTTTTTTTTTTTTTAGGTAACATGAATTAAAGATGTCCCCACCAGACGCTCTTATAATAAATCTTGTCGTTGTCTCCTGTCTGTCTGACCCTTCATAATATAATATTCTAGACAACTCTTGATGACCTCAGAATATGTCTTGTTCTCTTCACACAACACTCCATTGATCTTTCCCCTCAGGTCTGTGTCCCAGTCTATAATGATTAACATTAGTCACACGTGTCCTGTGCTGAATTAGTCTATCACAAGGCGATATATTGCTGCTCCACAGGACCGGCTCTGCCGAAGTGTACGATAATGGTTTGGAAAATAATTTATCAAGAAAATCCACTTGTTCCTATACGAGCGGTTAGTCAATTAGATTTTAATAATAAATGAAAGCAGACACTTTAGCGCCACTTAAAAAGAAAAACAACTTGGTCTGATGGCGCTTCTGAAAAAAATACAGGAAAAAGTCACACGGATCACTTATGGACACAACCTTCTGACCAGGAATATATTTTTTACACATTGCAAAATGAGGAGAATTAATAATATGACAGAGTCAGATACTGTTAGCCTGTGTTCACATCTCTGCTGTTTATTTCGGTGAGTTCTTTTCTATCGTCTGAGATAAAAATGGAAATAACAGAAGACATCAATCCAGTATCGAAAATGCCCACCAGAGTATCAGAGGCACCCAAACTTAAAGGGTACTATCGTCTATTTCCCAGAGTTTACTGGAGGGTGGGCCCTCAGAATCATTTTATCTGGTGGCCCCCAAAACCCCCAATCCAACACTGTCCCAATTCATTGTATGATAAATACAAGGAGTAACAAATGCACCTCATTGACAATCAGTTACTGTCATAGTGTCCGACTATCTTGGCAAAATCTATGATGAGGTCTCCAGTGCAGATGTGGCAATAACCATATATAGTGAAGGGAGCCGGATACAAAGTAAAATCCCATGATCTTTCCTTCACAGTACACTTATTGCACAAGAATGAACCACCTGCCATCATATATCACTTCTGTGCCCACCCAGCATCCGATATGAAAGAAAAGTTTGGAGGATAGAAAAACAGATAGATAGATCATAGCTAGATAGATAGATAAAGTAAATCAACAGACTAAAAGACAGACAGGTAGATAAATAAATATGTGATGGATAGACGCATAATAATGACGGCGTAACCCACGTCTGTGACATCATTGAAGAGGGTCGAAAACAGCAGGGAGTTGCGCCGGAGACATGAGTAACACTGATTTTTATGTTATTCACCTCCGCTGGGCCTCCGATCATTATACTCTGGGGTCTGCAATATTTGCAACGAACACCTTATGGGCCACGATGGGACATAATACTGTATGGAGTCCGCTTTGGAACATTATACTGGGGCCGCTAATGGATGCTATACTATAATGTCACTTTGGGATTTTATAGTTTGTGTAACTGGGGTGCTATACTGTTCTGTTTGGAGGCCAGGAAAAGGGGCGCAATGCCATGGCGGGGAAAGTCAAAAGTTTGCTATGGGGCCCAGTCTTTGCTAGTTACGCCCCTGCTTACATAGATACATAATGAGATAAGATAAACAGATGATAGAGTTAGATAGATAGATAGATAGATAGAGTGCAGGATATAGAGGTGTTATTTCTTTTCCATGGTCCAGTGGGAATCCAGTTTCTTATTTTTTACCTTCTACATATTTTAAGAAAGAAGAAAATAACTTTCTCTCACCTATCTATCTATCTATCTATCTATCTATCTATCTATCTATCTCTCGCCCTCTCTCTACCTCTATCTTTCATACTGGATACACCATATTCATTATTACTATAAAATTGTATTTTTGCCTTGTGGGTTTTCTGGAGAGGAAATAACAGTGTGCAGCTCACAGCCTTGGTAATCTCACATCTCTTTTCATGTGTACCCATGACAAATGTATACTTCTGTAGAGCAAACACAGTTACTGGAAGCACAATGTAGGATTTAATGAATGGTAATAAAGTTTAGTAATAGAAATTCTAAAATGTTGACTTTCTACTCTCAATTGACTCAGTGAAAGGAAAAAAAGATAATCATCTATGCGGAATAACAGAGACCTGCACCTCATGTAAATGGAGGAGCGGGAAAAAAGAGAAATATTCGCTTCATTTTCTTTCCTCGCTTTGATGCCAAAACTAAATCTTCACTCACATTTCTGTGGATGTTCTCATCTCCGTAACACCAAGAAATAATTATTTTCATGAAAACAAATGTTATTTAATGAAGAAATTTCCATAACAATATGCAGCAGAAATCAGATCTATATGAGATGCCTGTTACAGCAAAATATATGTTCTGTGTGTTTCCAAGCAGTCGACTGGTCATATTCACATTTCTTCTTATTCACAATGAATATTGGAGTCAAGATTATCTGGTCTGAGAAGGAACATTATTGACTTTCTGGACCCCTCCTGAGAGTCAGACTCTGAATGTGGAGTATGGAGGAGGTATTGAAAGACTGCACAATCTTTTAGCTGTACTCATATGGCAATGGTGTAGATAGATAGATAGATAGATAGATAGATAGATAGATAGATAACTAGATAGATAGATCGATAGATAGATGTGATACTTATACTTTTTACCAGAATTTAAAATGTGCCTCAGAGCACCAAAATTCACAAATTTGGCACATTTAAAGCTATGCCCTTTCCCTCTAAACCACCAATTTAAGTCTCCTAGTATAGTGATGCCCGAAATGTGTCTAATTGTGGTACAAGCCATATGTACCAAGTTTTTTGGCACATATTGCACCAGATTTCTGCCACATTTAACTTAGTAAATCTCTTCAAATGTTTTGAGCACGACCAGTTGACTTGTCATACAAGCTTCACTTGTCCTCCATACTGGGCACAAGATGCTTGCATTACATTATGACAGGTAAACTCCTTCTGTATAAACATGTAATAACAGGTGGCACCTAAAAGCTACAATATGTTTTCCAACTGGCTGTACGCATATTCATTTTTCACTCAGGTGTTGCTGTCCCATCCATTGTATCGTGGGTGGTCCATGAAAAATGAAGTCATTAGGGTCCCGTCTGTGCAAACTATAGACCAGCTCATAATGTCATTTTTTATGGCTTAGACGAGTCGGCATCCCGGGTGCTAGAATATATGATGATGTGGTCACATTTTTATGCATATGCTAAATTACTTTTTTAGGAGTTATTTTATCCAGTGAAGTTTTGAATGATAGTCAATGGGCATAGTTGTAGGGATTTCAGAGGTAGCACTTGCACTTGATACCTGAAAGGACCCAAATGTCCCTCTGCCACTTAACACAATAGCACCTGGTAAGAGTATGCTTATGAATGCACATGTAGACACTATACATGCACAAGTTACACACATGATACTATGCATATAGCAGGCAAAAATGAGACCCCTGTTGCTATCACTAAGCCAAAAATGAACTCAGAGTAAGACTGGAGAAAAGCCTACTCTTGCAGGGAGCCCTGCAATTTTCCTATTGTATTAAAACTACTATGGTTATTAAATAATGAATTTACCATCACAGACTCTCCAGAATACCTTACCCCCATCAATAGTCCTATAGATGTCACAATGGGTGAAATACATCATAAATGGTGCACAGGAACAGGAGAGTAACAAGGGTTTGTCCGAACCATAAATAGAGTTGGGCGAACTGACTTGTACCGAGCTGGATTCGACCCAAATATTTCAAATTGTTCGGGGAGGAGGCCAAGAGAGAGAATGCCGGATGCTGCGAAGAGGCCCAAAAGAGTTAAGGAAAGGTGAGTGTGAATTTTTTTTTTATTTTCCACCTATTATACTCTGGGGCCTATGATAATGTTACTTTCACTTTGACATACCTTCGGTTGGTTGTACCTTAGAGAGCTAGAAATTGGATAGATAGGTTCATAGGAACCACGACTGTGTTCTACACTATCTATCTACACACAGGACATTCTTATTGCAATACTGCAGACATAGACTATAGGGGAAGTATCCTGCTTCAGCCAGTTGTCTTACAGCTAGACCCAGGACAGTGATGAGGAGATGTATCCTTCTCAAGCCGGTTATCTTACAATCAGACACAGGAGAATGAAGAGGAGAAGTATCCTGCCCCAGCCACTTGTCTTACAGCCAGACAAAGGAGAATGGCATATCCTGCTCCAGCCAGTTGTCTTACAACCAGACACAGGAGAATTGTAAGAAGTATCCTGCTCCAGCCAGTTGTCTTACAGCAAAACACAGTACAGATAGAAAGATTCTTTATCAATACCTTGCCATGAATAATACACATCCTTTGGAAGTCCCTGTGCCTTGACTAAAATCTACCACAACTCCTTGTAGATTTAGATTTGAGCTGTCATTTACACCACAAAATTGGAGCAAATGATGGCGAATTCAGTGCAGTCGATAGCGCACTCATTCCCCATCCACTATGAGAAAGTGGTGCAAACAACTTTTATTCCAAAGAAGTGGCACAGTTTCTTATTGAATCTGCCCCAATATTCTTTTAATAAAGATCTCTAGAATATAAGGGGATCTGGGTTTGAATCCTACCAAGGGCAATATCTACATGGCTGTTCTCTCCCTGTTTGTGTGGTTTCTTCCTACACTCCAAAACCATACTGATAATAGACTTCCTACCATAATGTATGTTTCTGTGAAAAGGGAATTAGATCGTAACCCTCAAAGAGAAAAAAAGACCATTGTGAATGATGATAACCACTTTACAGATCTCTGGGATATGTTGGTGCTGAAACAATAGCAATATATTCTCTTCTTGTGGTTTGGGTCTCTATATACTTTTAGCCATTGACAACATGCTTCTCATTCATTAGAAAGTGGAAAGTATGGAAATCACATTCTCTTACCTCAGGCAGAATAATAATTTCAGCTCAGGCTTATTGTATTTAATTTGGTAGGATAATATAATCACAGAAGCGGTCTCCAATGAACATTGTACTGCACGTCTTGCTCAGTGGAGCACACAGATCCTAACTAAATAATGAAAAGGGGATTCCAATTTAATTGAACTGGATATGCAACATATATTAGCAAAGGAAAGTTAATCAGGACAATAAAATTGAAATGGAGCACTTTGACATATCAAATTAATTTAGACACATGAAAGTATTTAATAATAGTCAGAAGATTTAGAGGCTTACTTCAAGTGTACCTCTAACCTATGGGCACCGTATGCTGTCTTCTTATGGGCAGAACCAATGAGCAATGACTAAAGTACAAGTTATTAAAAGATGTGCTCATATGCCCATGGGATCCATAACGTTTACGAGTTATCACAGCCGAATAGTTATATCTCTTCATTAAAGTGAACGTCCTTCATCACTGGTGCTCTGTTTTCCTGATTACAGACAATTCTGTCTTCCTGTGGCAGCACCAGGGGGAGCTAAGGAGCACACTGCATACCACATAAATACATACTTGCCAAATTTTCGTTGTTGAAATGCGGGAGGTACTCATGAATACCCCTTTTTTAAAGCACCATCGCTTTTCAATGGTGACATGCCCCTTTTTGAGATGGCCCCACCCATTTTGTGGTTGGCACATAAGGTGCCCGTCACATATAATATGGCTTGGAGCCCTGTGGATGCAGAAGCATTCCCCCAGGTTCCGGGAGATTCAGGAGCCTTCCAGCTGGCAAGTAATATTTACATGCACCATACATCACAACTTTTCTGAGTTGGCTCTAGGAGACTTGGCACTTCAGTAGGGCCCTACACCATTTGGGGCATGCCCCTTAAAATGTCTATGTCACATATAATATAACCAAGGATCTTTTACCCACTATTCCAGGACTCCTGCTTTTGCTTTTTCTCACAGATGTTTTGGTAGAGTTGGCAAGTATGATATAACTTAACTGAATAATGATACATTGTGATTTCTGCTCCTAAACTCCCACAATACTCACTGAAAGCAAAGCCTTCAAATTATTGCTTTATTTGCTACTGCATAATTTTGGTAGAATGCTCAAAAAAAGCACCCATACAAGGAAAATGACGTTGCTTCAGATTTGGTACATTGTAATGTCTTCCTCCAACTCTTGTTCAGATTACAAGTAGCAGCATACCCATCATAGATGCAGGTCATGTGAGTGCTATGGGGCCCATTGTGAGTTTGGGCGTGCACCACTTGCTGTCTGTAGACCAAACTAACAGGAACTCACTGTATACAGGTATATACGACTCTCATTGAATTGAATAATAACTGTATAATTCATATGTAGTTAGCTCCGCCTAGTGGTGGCTGCATGCAGCCAGAATTTATGTTTCTTAAAGGAGTTATCCACTTTCTAATTCACTCAGACTGTTTATCTGTATGAAATCCATCTCTGTACTCAGCTTCATATACAGACATCTATGGGGAGGGGGAGACTGCACCTGGCTAGATAAAGGGATTATCCAGCTCCTAATATTGATGGCCTATCTGTAAGGGTCTTGCCAACCGTAGCAATACCCTGACACTACTGCAGCGGTCTGGGAGGAAGGACAGAGATAAGTGAGCCCTAATCTCACCCTAGCCACTGTCCCTTCCTATTGCCTCAGTTACCCTAAACGGTAAAAGGACAACCAGAAGACAAGCCCTATACTGAGTAAGTGACACACAGAACAGGACAAGACAAAAACAACACAGAAGCAGAGTGAGCAAGCCAAGGGGTCGGTAACAAACGAGCAATGCAGTACAAAATCTAAATCCAAGAGAATAGTCAAAAGGCAAGCCAATGGTCAGAGAAACAGGTAACAAAGTAGCAAGGAATATAACAAGGAGAGCAGGCAAAGACAGTGCAATAACCAGCAACTTACTGAGAAAGTGACATCCTGTATAAAGAAAGTCTGGGCCCAGCCCCAGACCTGATAGGTACACAGGCTGTCAATCACACAGGCCAGGAAGAGATTAACTCTATGCAGTCCAGAGAGAAATGCTCAGAACACAGGTGTGGTCAGAAATCCATTACATTGACTAGGACCATGTTCAGACTAAGCAACAAGAAACCTATGCAAGGAATCAAACTGAACACGCCTCCTTCGCCGCAGCATGCGAGCGGAGGGTGGCGCAGAGACCCGAACAGGCAGAGACGTTACACTATCAATATAAGATCTGTGAGGGTCAGACATGACCCCACAAATCAGCTGTTCCAAGAACAGTGCAGCTATTGGTAACGTTTACTCACTCACTCGCAGTGCAATAGGCAGTGGCAAGCTTAGGTACTGCAGCGCTTTCCCATTGAAATCTATGGGGCATCACTACAGTATTGAAATCTGCCGCTACACTTTGCATGGTGAGTGAGAAGCACAGCTCCAGCATGTAAACATTACTGGAAACCATTCTATTCCAAACAGTTGTTCTGAGGAGGTTCTGACTGACAGATCTAATATTGCATAGTAGTCCCCTTTTTAAAAGTAGAAAGTGGATAACTCATTTAAGCCTCTATACTGATGTTGTAGTAAATGAACTGAAGACAAGTTACAAAATTTTCTAGTGCCATCAGTGGGACCCATTCTTGTAGGCCCATTCTAGTCCTTTTTGTGCACATTCAACTTTACAAAGTAAAGTTACAACCAGCTCATGAACACAGAGGAACAAGAAGCAGAACATAAAATTGGAACAGAAGGAAGTAGAGATTGTCTTATTTAACAATAGAATTAACAATAGAAACGTTTTTACTGTGCTGAAAGTAATTGCAAGCAGACATTTTTGAGGTGAAGCCAGAAGTGGATTTAAAAAAAAAAAGAGAAATATAATGGAAGGACTTACATACTTCTACCTCCTAGATCTACTTCTGGCTTTGGCTCAAAAACTGCATTAAAGTCTGCAGAATTTTACAAAAAAATGTATTGTTTATGAAATAATTGAAAACAGCATATTCTCTGCAGTCTCTGCATCGCCATAATTCTAAGCTTTACAGGTGCCACGAAACAGTGGACCTTGTGTTAGCATAGGCCTATGGACAAGCAGACCTTAAGATGAATAGATCCTTAGAGGCACTGTGATGATGTGTTGGTTGTATCCCTGTAAAAATACATTCTATGTAGAATTTCATTTCACTTTTCAGGATAAGCTGTCACGATAAGCTGTACATGAGGAGTAACACTATATCTGCTTATTTTAGGACCTATATTTAACAGTTTTAACAGTCTCCTCAATGCATGCTATATCTGAGAATTGCAGTCCTCTCTGAGCTGGTGGGTGGAGACTAGCTGTCACACACTACATACGGTAAGTAGAGAAGAATCTGCTCTATAACTATCTCTCTCTTATTCAGAAATAGCGCCAGGGCCATGCAGGACATAAGCAGAGAGTACTTACAATTCCTGGTATGAATAAAGTGCATTGGCTGTGACTCTTGCTTTTCCTACTTATTCCTCCCAGCCAACTTCCATTGACTACTGTAGAGATGAGTTATCTGAGTCATATGACCAGCAGTCTGTCTTGAGACAGACAGTAGTATAATGTTGTACCGTGTTAGCCATTGAACGCAGTGGAAGAGTGAAGAAATCAGGCGATACCTTTTAGAGACTGAGTATATTTGATGGCAGACAGAGCAGTGATTTTCACAGTGAAAGTCATTTTGGAGGAGGGAGCACAGAAACAGCCTGATATGAGCACAAAGAGGCATTCTTTTCACACAATCGCCTGTACTTTTCATTTATGCCAAGTTTCTATTTACAAGGATGCCTAGACATTGGTGGTTGCACAACTTTGATAGTGCCATCTCCAGTTAGTGCTAATTGACTTTTGTTGGGTTAGACCCATTTGGTTTCCCTAACACTAGTGGTATGTCCTAAACATGTGCTAATAGTAACTATAATTAGTATTTACTAAAATATTCACTTTTACCATTGAAACCCATTTCTGTGTCCTCACAGAATTCCTAGTAGTATATTAGATTTGGATAGGACCTAGAGGAAAGATTCACTGAGATCTTAAGCTATGTTCATATCCAAGCCGAAGGTTCTGTTAGGAGTCTCCATCTTGGATTCTATAAATATGCTGGACAAAATAGCACAGCATGCAGCACTGTTTTGCCCAGTAAAATGAAGGACATGATGATAAAAACTTGACGAGCCTCATTATAGTCAATGAGGCACCATCACTGTCTCTCCTATAATGGATTCGACACTGCCATGATTTTACTTTTTCGATTCCTATAACAGAAGAGAAAAATAGAAGCAGATGTGAACATAACCTTACCTTGTTTCCATGGAAGTCAGTTTTGTATACCACCATAGCCATATATTATACGTTATTCTTTTGGTAGCCAAATCGAACAAATACACTGTAAATGTTCTTGATCATTCAAGAGGTAGTCAATGCAAAAACCCATTGCCAGTCAACTATCATTGTATCGTCTCAATATAACGGCTTGTGGCCAATTCATATGATTGTGTCAGAACGGCACTGACTGACCATGTTCGTCCGAGTGATATGTTCCCTGTTTGCAAGTCTCTGAATGTTCTCTTGATTTAAATAACAAAGCAGTGTTCACATTTTACAGGTTTTATTCAATTTAAATGGAAAACCCACACTGTGTCGGCTCCCATGATTCCTTTTCATTCAGACTCTGCATTGCCTTATGCAGTCTGTTTTTTGGAGTTTACTTTTGGATTCTTCATGCTTCTCCATGAAAATATCATCAAGTGAAAGGATTTAAGAGATTATCAAGCTTAAAGGGCGTCTACCACAACCACTGAATCTCTTCTAAACCACTTATATGCTGTTGTAGAGGTGGCTAGTGACATAATGAACAGAAGTTTTTTTGTGTCTAAGTGCAATCTTGCTGCTGAGAAAATCAACTTTCATCCCTATACAAATAAGCTGCTCAGTACTCCTGGGGTGTGGCCACCTCTACTAGAGCACCCATTTTCACTAATCATGAGATTTAGGGAACCCATCAATCTTGAAAATGAGAATGACCACCACTCCATTCTCATCTATGGGAATGCTGGATATAGCCAAATATTGCGGATATTTTCCCTATGAAATTGGTCCTAGTGTGTGTCTAAGATGGGCAGATTATATTGTATGCCCCACAGGGGACTGAGACTGAATAATGCCCATCTCTGTACAGCTATGCGGTATAAGTTGGTGCTATATAAGAAGACTTAAAGGGCTTGTCCAGGAATTTGCAATTTATGGCCTATTGTTAGGATAGGTCATAAATATCTGTTCGGTGGGGGGCTGACAAAGGATCTGGGCATAATAATAGATCGCAAATTCAACATGAGTCAACAGTGCGGTGCGGTGGCTAAAAAGGCTAATAAAATTCTAGGATGTATCAAGACGAGCATTGAAGCTAGATCAAGAGAGGTAATTATTCCGCTGTACTCTGCCCTGGTCAGACCCCACCTGGAATACTGTGTACAGTTCTGGGCTCCCCAGTTTAAGAAAGACATCGATTTATTGGAGCAGGTCCAGAGAAGAGCAACCAAAATGGTGGAAGGTCTACAAACCATGTCCTACGAGGAGAGGCTAAAAGAATTGGGACTGCTTAGTTTGCAGAAGAGAAGGCTAAGGGGAGACTTAATAGCGGTATTTAAATATCTGAAAGGTTGTCACAGTGCAGAGGGATCTACCCTTTTCTCATTAGCAGAAGGAAGCACGAGAAGTAATGGGATGAAACTAAGGGGAAGGAGATTCAGATTAGACATTAGGAAAAACTTTCTAACAGTAAGGGTAGTGAGAGAGTGGAATAGGCTGCCACGGGAGGTGGTGAGTTCTCCATCAATTGAAATCTTCAAGCGGAAACTGGATAGGTATATAGCTGGGATGTTTTAGGAATTCTTGCTTTGCAGGGGGTTGGACTCGATGGCCCTTGAGGTCCCTTCCAACTCAAACAAACAAACAAACAAACAAACAAACAAACTTATATCTTATATACAACACAGGGCCGGAAGCAGGTGACTCCAGTCCCTGTATAATGGCCAGGTGCCAATATTGCAGCTTAGCTCCCATACATTAAAAATTTCTAGACAGCCCCTTTGAATTCCCCTTTGGCATTCCACACAGTTACCACCTTTTTAAGCTTGATGTCCAGGAGGTGGCATGAAAATGTTTTTCATGGTCATGCCCAGGATTTAAAGCCCCACAGCCTTTTGGAGTGTCACACCCCTTATGTGACATGGCATGTCCCTTTTCGTGACGTGAGCATAAAAAGTGCCATATTACATATAACTGGTAGTCCAGCGGCTAAAAGAACATATGGCTGTGTCCGGGAGATTCACCCACTCTTCCAGGATACTGAAAGGTCACCTTTTGGATGTTCTGTGAAAGTTGGCAAGTATGGTATTGCTATAACACTAATCTTCCTACTATCCATAGGATAGGGGGTAACTTATCAATTGGTGGGGTTCTGACTGCTGTGACCCTCACCAATCGTGAGTACTGGAGTTCTCTGCAGCCCAGTTTTGGATTGCCAGGCAACGCTTGCTGCTCCATTCATTTTAATGGGACACTGCAAACAGCTGCGTGCTGTGTTTCAGCTATCTCTTGTGTTCCCATTGAAATCAATACTCCCCGACCTTCCACTCCAATCAAAACTAGGCTGCAGAGCACACAAGTACTTGGGATTGGTGGTCAGACTCCCACATTTCAGTGATACTTTGTCAGGGCATAGCTATAGGGAATGCAGAGGAAGCAATTGCTACAGGGCCCTAGAGTCACAGGGGCCCAAGGCGTCTCTACAACATAAGGAGACACCAGTATTATAAATAGAATATGGTAAGTGGGGATCATCAAGTTACGCCTCTGTCCTTAGGATAGGGGTAACTTTGTGATACCTGAACACCCTTTTAATACTTACACTATATGTAAAACACTATTATGACTTATACTCAGTTACAAATGAGTGAATAATCTGAGACTTGTAGTCCACACATTTTCTAATTGTATACTGGGAAGCAGATTTACTAGAGACCTCTGTGTTCGCTAAATTAAAAATCTCTAGCCCTCTCCTGTGACCTTGGATGGGATTTGCAGAATATAATACAATGCTGACTGTAAGCTCTATGGGGATATAAGCAATATCTCACAGACACTGAGGTCCCGGCATAAAAACTAATAAGTGCATCTCCAATACATGAGGGCAATAAAGGAAGCGACATAATATGCTCATGTCTGATTATCTTTAGAATGTAAACAACTCTGATCCAATCTTTACTAGTAAGGATTATTCCGGTTAAAAATGTGCATGACATTTTAATTATCACATAGAAGTCTTGCTGCAAGCACCGAGACAGATGGTGTCCTGAATTTTATAGCCTTGCCAGCATTTCCCAGGCTAAATTTACTGTTTACTCATCAGTAAGCTTTCAGGTCTCACTTTTAATTCACCCCCCCCTCCACCCCCCGGACTGAATTGTAGCGGGCACATACACAGATACTCACTCTGATATAAGACCAAATCTATTAAAATCTATTACTTATGTTCTGCAGGAAAGCATTTGATTCGGCAGGAAGCGTGAAGTGTACATCTTGATGCGCTAAATGACACGTTATAAAATGTGACAGCCTTAAGATTTAAACCGTCATTCGCAGATCGGCACCATGGCTCATATCACTGGGGATGGAGCGTTTGCTACATGGCTGCTCAATTCAAACCCCGCCATGATAACATTCTCTAGGTTGCATATCTAGCAAGTGACATATTTAATGGGATTGTCAAGATACAGACAGTCAGTCAAAGTTCTTCACATTCTGCTTCAGCTTAGCGAGAAACGATGATCAACAGGTGCCTTAAAGGGAACCCATCTTGTTGAAAATGCAATCCAATGTGCAGGCAGTATGTTATAGAGCAGAAGGGGCTGAGCAGATTGATATACATATTTGTGGGAGAAAATTCAGAATAACTTGTCATTTATTCATTTAAACTTTTTAGGAGTCCAGTGGGCGGGCCAACTCAGTAACAGTGCACACACAGATAGCTGTCAATCACTGAGTAGGACCACCCACTGGACTCCTAAGCCAGAATGACCAGAGGATTAAATATCTAATGTTAGTTTTATTTAATATTTTCCTACAAAACTACATAACAATGTTTTTGGTTTATTTTGCTCAAAAACAAGCTGCCTATAATATGGACTGACCGACTTCAATGAGACAGGTTTTCTTGAAAGAGGATTTTTCCTTTACAATATTACCTTTGTATTTAAAATATAGTCCATATAAAATGAAGTAAATTTGAACACATTACATTATTTATTGTGTCCGCAGTTGCCTCCACAGTTCTAAAGCTTCAGAGCTGAAATCCCCCACCATTCCTTGCCTCAATGTGGAACACTTATTTGACTGCAAGTGCACCTACTTCCAAAGCTAGGATCTGAGGCAAGTAACACTAGAACTAGGGGCCCTGGATTCTCTGGAAGGCCAAATGCCTCTCTACAACATAAGAAGACATCAGTATAATAAACAGCACATGGTACATGGGGCCCCATTACATATTTTGCATTGGGGCCCAGAAGCTTCAAATATGCCTCTAAAATGATCCTTTCATAAGGCATCACCCACAGAATACAAGTTAGCGAACTGTTGTTAGTAACTGCCCATGACTCTAATGTTTCTGTTTGGGTATTTAAGTCACAAAGAATTCTGCAAACATGACAGAGTCATTTTGTGGGGAATGCCATTGTTCACGAACCTTAAAGGGGGATTGTGGGCTAAAAATATTGGTGGCCTATCACAAGGATAGGACATCAGTATCAGATTGTTGGGGTCTGACACCCAAACCCCTATTGATCAGCTGTTTTCAGAAGTTGATATGGAGAGAATGGAGCAGGAAGCAGACAGCTCCGTTCTCTGTGTAGTGGTCAGGACAGGTTACTGAGGCCCATTCTCAGTCACTTGAATGGAGACTAAGCTGCAGCCACAGAGAACAGAGCCAATATTGATGACCTTATAATTCTTGTCAGACTGGATATCTTAGCCCTATTATCAGTTTGCATCCATGAAAACTGAAGTGCAAGCTCGCAATTACGTCTAACAAATGTACGCTTTCTCTGTGCCTCGTTTTAATGCAATACAACAGGAATAACTGCAATGCAGCTGCACAGACATGGAAGAGCTAATAAAAAAGTAATAGGCAGGTAGTGCTAAATTACAGAACATCGCAGGAAATTCAGTTAACTCTCTCACTACATCTGTACCAATTATACTGCTAATCCTGCTGCAAAGCGACTCTGCTAAAGAGATGTTTATGCAAATTTCAGTGCAACAATTAAGCTCGGAGTTTGTGTAGCAGGTAACGAGTATTGTCATGTTGTGACATTTCTGAGCCCGCCGTGCGCTAATATTTCATATTCATCGGCTTGATTCGTCACAGGCGTGTCTATAAAACCATTTATGTGGGTCAGGGAAGTGGCTTTTATCTAATTATGTAGCTCCAATGTTTCAAGGATGGCATTAAAGGTGATGATGGGTACGGTATAATGATGGAGGGAGGTGGGGGAATCGAGTGTACTGATGCTTCGCACACAGAAATAAATTATACAATGAAGACATTTAAGTTGAACAGAACATTGAACTGTATGAAAACCTGTCCTTCACTCTCTCGGAAAGATTTTGCACAAATACAAATGGCCTTCATAAGGTATGTGCATGGAAATAAAAGACTCTGTGATTGCATGAAATTGATTTACAATGAAACTAAATCTAATAGAGTTATTAACCTCTTCTTTGCTAGGTGGGCGCCAACCTCTTTTTTTATTTACTGTATTACCAAAGCTAGACAATCTATGTATTGAAAAAGTAACTTATAGTCTTATACACTATACATTATAATGGACACATGATAAGTAAACATTTGGTCACTCATAGGGGATAAGTCATGCTTATCAGTCATAAAATTAGCGATAACTAAAAGAGGGTGCAGATGAACTTTTGGGTGGCAAAAAATCAGAATTTATATGGCTGACAACAGTAAATTTTAGACAACTCCCAAAAGCTTAATGCAAGGTAAATCTGGACAAATATTCTGCATTCTTTACACATAAAATAAGTGGTGTCTAGGTAATCTGCATTGTCTTAAAGGGGCTCTCTGATCCCATAATGCATCTAAAAAAGTAGTCACCATAGCAGTGACCTGACTACTGGAGCCAAAGGGAATTTTTATCCGGCCATACATTTTCAAGACTGCTACACCAAGCCTATCCTCCTTAATGACAGCTTTTTGCAGAGGGGTTATATTGATAAAACTGCCCCTTTAAATTAGCATGACACTAGCACCTTAGTGTACAAATATAATTGAAGCAGAAATCCAGACAAAATTGACTCCATACACATCAAAGACACAATCTTTGTATCATAGCCGCCCACTAAGGCTCTACCGTAAGCACAAGATAGAATTTCAGTTTTGCCTTTGTATGTTAAAAAGGTTGGGCTTTGGGCTTTAACACCCTTAGACAGGGCTACTTACACCATAGAGCAATTGCACTGGGCCCTCTGGAAGTAGCCCTTAAGGGGAACAATTTTCACCTGTGTCTGCATCTTCTAGAGCACAGAACCCGACCATTCCCACAAACCGATGCCTACTGGATTTATTAGGGAAAAAAAAAACAGGCAGGGGTTTCAGGCTGAAGAGAGAATGACAGAGAGAGATCAACAATGCCCCTTCCCCTCTTCTGCAGTTCTTGTTATCGTTGAAGGACCTGCACAGAAACAGTCACATGACCAGATCTGTGCAAGTCCTGATGCCAGAGAATGGATGTGGATTGTTAATAATAATAATAATAATAATAATAACAACTTTATTTATATAGCGCCAACATACTCCATAGCACTTTACAAATCAGAGGGCATGAGACATTACAATGTGACAAAGAAATAAAAATATCAAACAATAGGAGTGAGGGTCCTGCTCGCAAGAGCTTACATTCTATGAGGAGATAGGGGGAAACAAGAGGTCAGAGGGCTTGTTTGCTACAATGGTGCAGCCATCTTTTATTAGAAACGGTTGTGTGACTGAAGCTGTATGAACCAATCACCAGACAGTATCTGTGAATAAACAGATACTAAGTGCAAGGAGTGCAGTGTAACTTCTAGATGGAGGGGCCAGGATCTGAGGAACAGAGGAGGAAGGATAAAAGGTGTTATTGTTCTACACCTCCACACACTACACTGTGATCAGGGCATGTGATAATCCTGACCATACAGATGTGACTTTAGGGCAGTTTTAAAGCTGCTGTAGTTGGGGATTAATCGGATTGTCTGGGGTAAAGCATTCCAGAGCACCGGTGCAGCTTGAGAAAAGTCTTGGAGACGGGAGTGGGATGATCGCATAACAGAGGATGCAAGTCTAAGGTCATTGGCAGAACGGAGAGGACGGTTAGGGCGGCAGACAGTGACGAGAGAGGAGATATAGAGGGACGCAGCGCTATGGATGGATTTGTGGGTCAGTGTGATAATTTTATATTGTATTCTGTGATGGATGGGCAACCAATACAGCGACTGACACAAGATAGATGTGTCTGTGTACTGGTTTGACAGAAAGATGAGTCTGGCGGCCGCATTCAGGACAGATTGTAGTGGGGAGAGTTTAGTAAGAGGAAGCCCAATTAGAAGAGAATTGTAATAGTGAAGACGAGAGAGAATCTGAGTGACAATGAGGGTTTTTGATGTTTCCACGGTGAGAAAAGGGTGAATTCTAGAGATGTTTTTAAGGTGCTGGTGGCAAAAGCGTGCAAGTGTCTGAATATGTGGGGTAAAGGTGAGATCTGAATCAAATACAACTCCCAGACAGCGGGCATGCCGCCTCGGGGTAATAGTAAGGCCACAGAAAGAAATGGAAATATCAGGGTTAGGTTGGTTAGTAGATGGAGGGAACACAAGAAGTTCAGTTTTTGAAAAATTTAATTTCAGATAAAGAGAAGACATCATGTTAGAGACAGCAGATAGACAGTCACTGGTGTTCTGTTGACTGTTGAAGGCCCTGCACAAAAATAGGTGACCAGATCTGTGCAGGTCCTGAAGCCAGAGTATGAACGAGGACTGCAGGAACTGCTTATTTTAGGGGCACTTGTCTGGCATCTGTATTTAAGGGGGGGGGGGCTATTATTAAGAGGTCTTACCTGGGGTTCCGTATATAAAGATCTGGGGTCTGTATTTGTTTAGAGCATGTGATCTGGGGTCTGTATTTATTCTGGGGGTCAAATGTATTCAATGCTTGGGGTTCCACTCACAAAACCTTTGCACTGGCCCCACCATTGTGTTTAAAAGCCCTTGTCCTTAGAGTCCTACTTTCAAGAAAGACATTGCATGCTCTCGGTCATAGGATCTGTGCTTTGTCTATATGGTCTGAATGTGCCCTTGTTCTTTTGCTTTCTTTACTTCAGGTAGCCTCCTCATTCGTATGAGATGTAAACATATACAGACCCAAGTAGCAGAAGTAACACTGCATATATGGATTATGTGGAATTGCACCTCAGATGTCATTATCACCTTCACATGACTAGTAATGCACTATCGCTAATTGTTTTAACAATACTAAAACAGTCAACATTAAAATCTTTTTTTTTTTTTTTTTTTCATTTTGCATTTCAGTATTTTGCAGCTTCACCACATTTGCCCTCACCCTTTACCTCTAAAACATGAATTATTAGTGTGGATGTAAAAGTTTAATCATCTAAAGCAGTCACAATCGGCGATAAGCCGTAATCTGCAGTGATCATCACAGTTTTATATAGCTATAAATATCTGAAACCACGCACTAAATGAAGGCTGATAAGAGCGGTGGAGAAAAGCATATACATGTCATTTATGGAAATATATAAAGGAACATACTTTAATGGCTACATTTCCAGTCATATTCCGGGCGCATTAAATGAGGATGAAAACAAGACTGGCAAATCCCGTTATGGAGCAATATACTGTACATTTCATTGTTAAGTTTACAGGTGTTAACAATGGTTTGAGCAGCTTCATTTGGCACTAGGTTCTAAAATTTTATCAAGAACAATCCCTTAAAGAGGCATTCCAGAAATTTTAAGTTATCCCCATCTAATATAGGAGATCATCATGTAAGTGAGAATTTACAGGTGGAGTAGCATGCATAGACAGATCAGCTTTTGCTCAGAATCTCACCGTAAAGGTATTTCACTAATTTCAGATGTTCCTCTATCCACTAGATCAGTGGGGTCCAACCTCTGGGACCCCCACTAATCACAATGCACAACAACTCTATTCACTTGTAGCAGACTGTAAGTGACTGGCCAAATGCATTTTGATACTGATGACCTATCCACATCTGATCAGTGGGGGTCTGACACCAGGGCCGGGCACAGACCAGCTGATCCAGCTGTGGTGCCAGAAGCTACAGCAGTGGACGGGGAGGGGAAGTGGCTCAGCAACTCTTCAAGTAATAGCAGCGGTGCTGCACAGCTGTTTGTAGTGGTGGCGCCAGGGAACTGCAGCTCTGCTACTATTACTTGAATATCTTTGTAAAGCGCTGTGGAATATGATGGTGCTATATATAGTAAGAAAATAAATAATTGTACTGGAAAAACACCCAGGGGTTGGTGTAGCAGAGTATTTGGGTGATCTTCTTAAAGGGGTTTTCCAGGCAAAAAAAATCTTTTTTTTTTTTTCCAAAAAAGGTTAGTGCTATTAATGAGTTAATAAGTACACCCATATACCTTTAGCAGTGTTTTGAGTGATTTTTGGGTTTCTCTGGGAGGTTCTGGCATCTTCTGCATATGTTTACATGGTGTAGCTTCCTGCTGTGTACAGTAGCTTCCTGTGTACCTTCCATACTTCCTCCCTCTCACTTCCACCCTCCTTTCTCACTCTGTTACACCCCCTCCCTGTCTCCCTAGCTATCCCGCCCACTACTAGCCCTTCCCAACTAACTAACTCAGCCCACCCACCCCACCGCATCATACTTACCTCTCTTGCTCTCTGGGAGACGGCTCCTCCTTTTCTTTCACTGTGCGCAGGCTGGAGATGCGTCTCTTCCTCTCTGCCACCGCATACACAGACCGGAAGTACATCTGACACCTGCGCAGTAGAGATGGAGTGCCATCTCTACTGCGCATGTGTCGCAGAGAGGAACAGAGGAGGAGTCGTTCCTGGAGAGGAAGATACGTAAGTATGATGGGGTTGGGGGGGGGGAGTAATGGTGACGTTCGGAAACGGCGAAACGGAACTTCACTGGGTTATCAGAAAGTGTGCCTGGGGTGGTCATGTGAGCATATGAGTAATTATAGATTTTTTTTTAATACAAGTAAATTAGAAGTTAGGCGGCGGGAGGGGGGTTTAGTTTAGGGGTTAATTTTTATTTCATACCAGACTACCCCTGTAAGTTCTTCTCATACTGAATTTTAGGATAGTTTTTGGGGTAAAGAAGACATCCACATCTTGACGTGGCATCCCACACTGGCCAATTTCACTCTTGACACTAGCACCATGGCTACTGTCAAATGGATCACAATAAACCCTAAGATTTGGGTCCAATTGGGTCTATCATCACCATCAAAAATTCATTTAGGGCTAGAAAACTCCTTTAAGTCAAATATTGTAAAACTGCAAAAAATTCAATGACATAAAATTTCCTTTCTTCTTAAACAAGTAAAATATTCTAACAATAGCTATCATATGTATTGTCAAAAATAAATCGCCTTCTATTCCATTCTATGGGTATGAATCTCTGATTGTGGCCTCCGCAGGAGATGAAACCAACCAATTCGGCTCCTTTCAGCTTGCAGAAACACAGTTCTGAGACAGGTCATGCTCTCTATCAGCATTGTGCAACCATACAGTAATACTGCCACATGTCCTATTACGGTTTTGTCTTCGGAGATTGGCTACGTGACCAGTGCTGCAAGCACCTCCTAATGGAATTACATAATAGCAGGTATGTCATCTAAATCTGAACAAATTGGATTCACTTGTCAAGTGCCATGGAGTCAAAATGAACAGAATATCAAATATGTTATCAATGGTAAACTACAAATCGGCCTTGTAAGAGGTTTCTGAGATGGGCATGTTCTCCTACTGTTCATAACAAGTTGCCAGAGAAATTTCACATTCACTGGTAACGTTGTCGAATTGTGTTTGAAACTATTGTAGCAGCAGAAAGATACTGAACTAAAGACATAATCTATATGATTCTGAAAGCAAGTCGATAACGTCCTCATGAATTTACGTTTCAAGCCAACAAGCCGAGCCACAGTTCACAGCACACTCCGGAATATTGCAGATATTTTTGAAGTTATTTTGCTTCTTCATAACTAGCAGTACACAGAACTTTTCCCTGCCAACTAAGGGGTCGTTCACATCACATTTTTAATATCTATTTAGTGGATCTGTTAACTGAATACAAAAATGGATGCTAAAAAAAGACAAAAACAGAAGCTAAAGGACAGCCATCCATTTACATAGTCATTGTTTAAAAACAGAAAAAATAATCTGTTTCAGTGCAATTCTCTTTGTGGTGAAATGGGGGAAAAGATGCCATTGTGCATTCACTACGAGGTAAAAATGAGGTTACCTTTATCCTGTACGATTACAGCAATACCAAATTTAGGCTATGGCCCCACGTTGCGGAAAAGCTGCTTTTTTTTTTTTGTTGCAAATTTTGCTGCTTTTTTTTTTTAGCCAAAACCAGGAGTGGTTATTAAGCTTTAATATTTGCTTTTTTTATTATTTGTATAAAACTAATTTTAACTTTTTTTTACTCCCTACTGGTATTATGGAATTGTTTGTACACTGATGTGCACATATAATCTATTTTTTCTTTAACAGCTTGTCAATTATAACAGCATGTCAATTATACCTACGGAAACGCTGACGTTTTCCGTATAGGTATAATAGAGGCAGATAGTCCACAGAGGAAAACTCTGCAGACTTTCTGTGCAATGCGTTTCCGCCATGATCTTTTCCACAGTGTTGTTTGTTGCAGCTCGCTAAGTGGGACCTTAGCCTAAGGGAAAAGTTGCAACAAAGTTGCAATTTCACAATTGTGTCTTGGCAGCTCCTATTAGGTTTCCTGCCTTTTAAAAAAATATTATTGTTCTACATTTTTCTCTTCCTTAGCTTGCATGTTGTATCTAATTGTAACCCAATATTGGGTCCATATGTTCTAAATTCTCTAAACACGTCTGTGTATGATGGAGTGTTAGGGAGCGTTCACACTATCGTTGGTGTCCGTCAGTAGTGTCTGTTGCTATTGTCCGTTACAAGATTTTAGCAACGGACACTAGTTGAACCGTCAGATATCCGTTAAAATTTCCATTCATTTCAATGGGTTTTTATATTGTGTCCGTTAGTGTCCGTTAGTGTCCGTTTGTGTCCGTTTCTACAAAATCCGTCAGAAGTCCGTTATTTTTTCACGGACAAAAAATCCTACATGCAGGACTTTTTGTCCGTTTGAAAAAAATGGATTCTTGACGGACAGCAAGTGTCCGTTATTTTTTAAACATTGAGGTCTATGGGTAACGGACTTATAACGGACAGTAACTGATAGTCATCAGTTACTGTCCGTTATTTTATGTCCGTTTACTTTCCCTGCGCATGCTCAGAAAGGAGAAAAAAAAAAAAAAACTAGCAGTGTTAGAGGACATTTCGTGTCCTCAGGCACATGCGGTTTTACATACCGCTAGAAAGCCGACAGCGTGCTGAATTCAGCGCACTGCCGGCTTTCCCGGTATGTGCCCCAGAGATGGAGATATCGGCGGTGTAATGTTTTACTGTTAGAAGGGCGCTGCGAGGAACTCCCTGACACTTCTCTTTGTTCAGAGACTTGTACTGAGGGGGTGTTCCTCACAGCTGAGCGTCATCGCTGGGCTCCGTGAGGAACGCCCCCTCTCTCTGTTCTCGTCTATAGCTGGGTACTGTCAGATGAAGTACCTCCCTGACACTTCTGTTCGTTCATAGCGCTGTACTGAGGGGGCGTTCCTCACAGCTGAGTGTCATCACTGGGCTGTAAGGAATGCCCCCTCTCTCTGTACTGGTCTATAGCCCTGTACTGATATGATAGCCCTGTACTGATTTATTTTTTATTAACGGACACCTTCATAACGGACTCCAACGGTAGTGTGAACCCTGCCTAAGAGTTGTAGCTGCATTACAATGTAAGGCAGGGTTCACACTACCGTTGGAGTCCGTTATGAAGGTGTCCTTTAAAAAAAAATAAACGGACACCTATCATAACGGACCCTAACTGATGGCTATCAGTTACTGTCCGTTATAAGTCCGTTACCCATAGACCTCAATGTTTAAAAAATAACGGACACTTGCTGTCCGTCAAGAATCCATTTTTTTCAAACGGACAAAAAGTTCTGCATGTAGGATTTTTTGTCCGTGAAAAAAATAACGGACTTCTGACGGATTTTGTAGAAACGGACACAAACGGACACTAACGGACACTAACGGACACAATATAAAAACCCATTGAAATGAATGGAAATTTTAACGGATTTCTGACGGTTCAACTAGTGTCCGTTGCTAAAATCTTGTAACGGACAATAGCAACGGACACTACTGACGGACACCAACGGTAGTGTGAACGCTCCCTTAGAGTCCATGCACATGTACCTGACTTGACACAGGTTTTATTGTAGTGAAAGTCTATGGACTACTTACTTCAGTTGAAAAGGATTGCCAAGGATTAGTCCCATTCAGTGGCAATGGGACTAATCCTTGTGTGAATCTGCTGCAGATCCACTGTACCATCACAGCACATCTAGGGCAGAAATCCAAGTGTCAAACGCTGATTTCTGCTGCGGACAAAAGTGTCAGATTTTAATCAGGTGTGTGAATAGTCCCTTATAACACTTCTGTATATGTAGAAACCAGTAATGAAATGGTTACCACCTAGATCAGAAGTCAAGATGTTACTTGACATCCTGATGCTTCATAGACTTGTATGTCATGCAATGTAATATACAATGAAACATCTTCAATAGACCACTTCTTCGAGAAGACCATCCTCTTACCCAGACCAGATTGATTTTCAGTTTTCCATATTAACCATCTTCTTTGAGAATATACAGTGGGGAAAAAAAGTATTTAGTCAGCCACCAATTGTGCAACTTCTCCCACTTAAAAAGATGAGGCCGACCTGTAATTGACATCATAGGTAGACCTCAACTATGAGAGACAAAATGAGAAAACAAATCCAGAAAATCACATTGTCTGATTTTAAAGAATTTATTTGCAAATTATGGTGGAAAATAAGTGTTTGGTCAATAACAAAAGTTCATCTCAATACTTTGTTATATATCCTTTGTTGGCAATGACAGAGGTCAAACGTTTTCTGTAAGTCTTCACAAGGTTGGCACACACTGTTGCTGGTATGTTGGCCCATTCCTCCATGCAGATCTCCTCTAGAGCAGTGATGTTTTGGGGCTGTCGCTGGGCAACACGGACTTTCAACTCCCTCCAAAGATTTTCTATGGGGTTGAGATCTGGAGACTGGCTAGGCCACTCCAGGACCTTGAAATGCTTCTTACGAAGCCACTCCTTCGTTGCCCTGGCGGTGTGCTTGGGACCATTGTCATGCTGAAAGACCCATCCACGTTTCATCTTCAATGCCCTTGCTGATGGAAGGAGGTTTGCACTCAAAATCTCACGATACATGGCCCCATTCATTCTTTCATGTACACGGATCAGTCGTCCTGGTCCCTTTGCAGAGAAACAGTCCCAAAACATGAGGTTGCCACCCATATGCTTCACAGTAGGTATGGTGTTCTTTGGATGCAACTCAGCATTCACTCTCCTCCAAACACAACGAGCTGTGTTTCTACCATACAGTTCTACTTTGGTTTCATATGACCATATGACATTCTCCCAATACTCTTCTGGAACATCCAAATGCTCTCTAGCAAAATTCAGACGGGCCCGGATGTGTACTGGCTTAAGCAGGGGGACACGTCTGGCACTGCAGGATCTGAGTCCCTGGCGGCGTAGTGTGTTACTGACGGTAGCCTTTGTTACGTTAGTCCCAGCTTTCTGCAGGTCATTCACTAGGTCCCCCCATGTGGTTCTGGGATTTTTGCTCACGTTCTTATGATCATTTTGACCCCACGGGGTGAGATCTTGCATGGAGCCCCTGATCGAGGGAGATTATCAGTGGTCTTGTATGTCTTCCATTTTCTAATTATTGCTCCCACAGTTGATTTCTTCACACCAAGCTGCTTGCCTATTGCAGATTCAGTCTACCCATCCTGGTGCAGGTCTACAATTTTGTTTCTGGTGTCCTTCCATAGCTCTTTGGTCTTCACCATAGTGGAGTTTGGATTGTGACTGTTTGAGGTTGTGGACAGGTGTCTATTATACTGATAATGTCAAACAGGTGCCATTACTACAGGTAATGAGTGGAGGACAGAGGAGCCTCTTAAAGAAGAACTTACAGGTCTGTGAGAGCCAGAAATCTTGCTTGTTTGTAGGTGACCAAATACTTATTTTCCACCATAATTTGCAAATAAATTCTTTAAAAAATCAGACAATGTGATTTTCTGGATTTTTCTACCTATGATGTCAATTACAGGCCTTTCTCATCTTTTTAAGTGGGAGAACTTGCACAATTGGTGGCTGACTAAATACTTTTTTTTTTTCCCCCACTATATATATATATATATATATATATATATATATATATATACACACACTTAAATAAAATAAATCATTATTGCAGGCAGTATCTCTTAGAATAATATATTTCCTGCAGATTTCTTCAATGTGAAGTCAGAAAAAAATACTATTGTTCCGTAATCTGCAATGCCGTGGTGTGGACAATTCAATCATGTGGAAAATATGAAGTAAAAATCCTGTCAAGCTGTAATGAGTCAGTGTACAAGCAGAACAATAGAGACGTATCCAAGAGGAAATCATCTGTGCTCAGATGGACAAAGTGCCCAGTACTTACCTGGGGAGTTGCGTAGGTCCAGACGAAAGTCTCTAACATAAAATGCGTCAGGTCACAGAAAGCTGACACAATCAAGGTGAAGCTGACTGCTCTGATTGACTGTAAAAGTTAGGCCAGATGTTCCTATTGTCAAACGAGGATCTCAGTGAATGTTTATAAAAGCCTGTTCAGCTTTTTCTGATCCATATGAGTGCACATAGTTATGTGTATAATGACTTTTTACTGAGCTTACCATTTTTAAAAGGAAAACATACATATATGCCATATACCAGAAACATATGTCCTAGGTAACATTTTAACAGGTCGGTGAGATTGTGGAAAGGGGTGTATTTCCGGACGGTGGGCAACATTATCAATACCTGTGCACCGAATACTATCTCTGCATGTCCCCATACACTTGCAAACTCACTTTGGTCAAATGTGTATGTGTTCTAATGGGGAGAGGATAATAAGGTAATGAGAGACATGTCTGGCAGTGACTTATCTCTCCATGGGCCAAACATGAAAGGTTTGGTCATCCTTAGTCTAATAACTATGGCCACCTTTACTTAGGCTTTACAATAGATTGAACATGACCACCTAGGCTAGGATCTATGTTGACATATGGTCAGCTAGGAATCATGGCACATCACAAGTGGAGTTGCCACAGTGATCAGCAGACCAACAGTTACTGGCCAAGAGTGACTGTGACAATGGAGGTGTCTACAGGGCATGCATATAGTACATGGATGGCTTAGGCTTGCCAGAGATATGACTAGTAGTGGCTCTCTACTCTGGCTGAGAGAAGGATCCACCTTTCTACTCTCTATATATCTTTAATAGATATTTTTTTATTATTTTAGCAAGAAACTGATATGTTGGAAGAGGAAAAAATGAAGACGGAAAGATTGGTACATCTTTCATAAGGGCCAAATATTAACGGCTAGAAGTCTAGGTCAGAGCATCTCCAAAATGTCAGGTCTTGTGGTTTTTCCTGATTTGATGTTCAGCAGTTCATACTAATAGTGGTCTATGAAAGACAACCAGTGAACTGATGACAGGGTCATGGAAACCCAAGACATATTGATGAAGAGAAGGGTAGCCCCTCTGGTTTCCGGACAGCTACTGTAACACAGAACTGACTGTTCACTTGCCACCTCATATGTCTGACTGACAGGTGTCACTGCTACAAGATAGTTCATGTTCTTTACTTCATTGTTATGGCTAATCGGCGTGTATTTCTAGATCTTTCTTGATTTCTTTGCCGAGTAAATTATAGTGCTCTTTGTCATAAATGGAAAAATAAGCCCATGGGAATGCAGTTTCTTACAGTAGACAGTGCACAATGTCATTGTTTTCCACTAGAAAATAATGTTAATTATAATCGTGGAGATGCGGCGCCCCTATCTCCAGTTCACTGGCATTTCTCTTGAAATCCATTGTCCTCCATCCATCTGCCCCTTTCAATTACAGCGACAGCTGACTTTTTCTAAGTAGTGACAATGCCAAGTGACCTTTAAAAGCCTTTGGGAGATATCATCAGCATTATTATTGTTTTGTACGCATATGATTAGCACGGGAAGGCCACACTTCCAAAAGAGACTTTCTGTGACAGCACAAAAGCTCCTTATGTAATTTAATGTCATCTTTGTGAAAGTCAGCAAGCCAGCAACATCTTAATTCACAATGCACAGCAAGTCTCTCCGCTGTCTGCTAGAATGTCATCTCCACGGACTTTAACAGGAGAAGACTACTCCAGCACTTAGTTATACCTGGCATGTCAGTCCAATAGTCGTCTCCAACTTTTTATTAAATGGATTTGATGGCCGGCTACAATTATGCTCATAACAATCTATATAGAAAAGCGGCAAGTTTTGTATTGGTGGTTTTTCACTGGCAGTCACTCAAAGCAAGATAATCTCTATTATGGTGGAAGACTTTACCATTTTCTGTTTGAAGATGTGTTGCTAGGACAGGAAAGATTTTCTCAGGAAGAAATGGAAATGTTAATTCATTCTATACCTGGGAACTAGGCATGAGCTAACTGGCTTGTAACAAGATGGGTTTGATATGAATTTTTGAGTTTTTTGTGATCATCACCCAAAAATCATTACAGTATTAGACTCAGGGGTCTGAAGAGAATAAGAATAATCAGAGACCCCATTTGAAAAAAATTGACATAGATGGCGACATCATGGCGCTTTGATGCAAGTGTCACAAGTAGAGATGAGCGAATCGATTCTGCAGAAGTGAAATTCGATCCGAATTTCAGGAAATCTTCCATTCTCCACGATTCCGGATTTCCTGATGCTTCGTGGTAATGAATATTTAGTAAGGACCTTTGTGACATCAGACGGTCACAAGATGTTCTCTAGTGATGTGATTGGGTAGGCATGTCTTTGCTTGTTAGTAGATCCTTCCACATGAATAAAAGTTGTCCGTGCTGAAGAGAGAGAGAGAGAGAGAGAGAGAGAGAGAGAGAGACATGACCGTGGCATCCAAGGGCTTCCGGCATTTTGCCGACCATCCCGGGTCTCTATAGCCCAGAAATAGCTGTTTAATCGCCGCAAAGTAATTCAGATCGAAGCAAATTTTTTTTGGAACTTCGAATCGAACTTTTGAGAAATTCGCTCATATCTAGTCACAACATCTATGCCCCTCACGTGACCACTGTGACCCAATCATAGGCCTCAGTGGTCCCCCAGGAACAGTGATGTCATCCAGGAGGCCAGAAGAGGCCATAAGATGACAGAACAGGAGAACGGGTGATGCAGCAGAGCCCCAGAGAGGCGAGGGAAGGTGAGCATGAACTGTTTATTATTTTTCTGCATCTTCCTGGACCCCCAATTATTATACTCTGACTCTGTGGTCTGAAAAGCACTTCCTTTTAGAATTGAAACTTGTGGGCGAACTTTGAAAATATTATCAAGATAAATCTTGTTGGGTTTATCCATCACTACTGGGCATCTACCAACTATTTTTAAAGGTGGATTGATGCCATGATCATAGCTTCGGGGGGTGGACACGCCACTATGGTGGTCAGATTTTCTGTGCAAGGTGTGGGTGCAAACAAGTCACTATGTCTTACACAGATATTAAAGGGGTTGTGCAGTAGGGGAAAATACTTGCAAAATGTCTCCATCTGGGTCACAAAAATAAAAGGGGTGATACTCACTTCACCAATCCCCAGCTGCTTACATTCTGACACATTCTGGGTTTCCACTGGCATCTACATCCTTATCCTGTCTTAACACCAAATAAATGCCAAGAAATGTCTGATCAGGCAATCACTAGCTGAGGTGGGTCACCACTATGGCCGGTGACTGGCTGAACCACCATTTAATGTGTATTTAGATGCAACCGGGAAGAACAGACCAGCATAGGAAGGGGAACGGTGGGTGATCAGTAAGGTGAGTAACATTTCTTTTTTAACCCATTCTGAGCCCTGGGTGAAGCAATGTCTAGCTACAACGGCCAATCAGATTTCATCTTTCATCACCTGAATGGTATTGGCAACAACACTGATTTTCTTATAACAATTTTTATACATACAGACTAAAATATTTCAATATAGCTTAGCAAGGGCGGATATATGCCACATGCAACCAATGCTGCTGCAAATGGGTCCTGCTGCAAATGGGTCCTTATTGTCTATTAGATCATCTGTGTAACATGATGCTTATGGGCCCAATCTAAAACCTGTAGCAGGTCCCTCCATTATAATGTGTCATTTATAGTACTGGTGACTACTGGGATCAGATGTGACTGCACCCTCTGCATCCCTTGAAGTTGAGCCCCTGTGTAATGGGCTGTGATCCTTCATAAATATTCAGAAATGTCACAATGCAACGTTATAAGAAAAGATGCTCCAGAATTCACATTTCATGCAGGTATTTACTCAAACAGACATGTCAGGAGTAGTGACAGGTCTTCTTTAATACATGAGTCTAGACCTGCAGGTCGCCGGTCCTTTAAGGCATCTTAGAATTTTCAGGTATTGGTTAATAATAAATGTTGCAGCTGACCCCCATCTTCCATAAACATTGTTGTTACATTGCCCGAGGCTAGTTATGATCTTCCAGCTGTTCCTAGTACAGCTCTGGACCACAGAAGTGCAGTATACCCCATGCCCTGTGTTTCTGTATACCTATATAACCTTAGTAGAGTCAACAGCAGCTTACACAATATTACATGTACAGAGGAATGCAGATCTGATGATAAAACTTTGGACTGTTTTGGAAAGCACAAGATATAAGAGACAATCTTAGAGCCGTATTTCATTAAAGGTTTTCTTTCTGCCTAGAATATTGTCCCCTGGTGAGGAGTATAAGACAATATATCATCACAGTCTCCTAAACAAGAAACGTCAATATATTTCGCTATGATCTGGGTATTATTATGCTTTTTATTGTCTTGCCGATCAAGTCTGAGCCTCAAGTACAGGAAAATGATCTTATTGGTGTGTGTATATATATATATATATATATATATATATATATATATATATATATATATTAGTAAAGTAAATAAATAGTACTATACAGGTATTTGAAGGTCATAGAGTGGGGTCCTATGTGAAGGATACCCCTCTGTGTGCCAAAGTGAAAAGTCACTTAAAGGGAACCTGTCAGGTTCTTATAGCCTACTCCTTACAGTGTCAGTGGCCACTATGACAAACTAACCTTTATACTCACCTAGCGAAGAGTCATAAGTGTCTTCGGGCTCATCACTGATGCCTACAAATTTGTGCACTGAAGTCAGAGAGCTACACCTTAGGTACCTCAGGCACTATCTATAAGTTTTCATGATTACAATGCCAAATATCCTATATCACATCTCTTACTTAAAGAGGTTTCCAGCCTAAAACTAGTGATAGCCTATCCTAATATCATATTCTCTATGCAGGGTTCAGAACAGGTTACTGCAGATCAGCTTCACTTGAATGAGAGCCAAGATGCAGTGACTCAGTTCAGCCACTACACAGAGAACGGTGCTGTCTGCTTCCTGTTCTATTATCTGTATATCAAAAAACAGCTGGTCAGTGGGGGTGCCAGATATCAGACCTCCACTGAGCTGAAACCAATGTTTTTAACCCAGAAAAATCCTTTGAGGCTAAGGCCCCACATTGTGGAAATGCAGTTTTTTTGCCTGCTGAAACACAGCAGAAAACAAATGCGAATGAAATTTTGGTTAATCTCATCCACACATTGCAGAAAAAAAGAGTTGCGAGAAAGCTGCTTTTTCAAGAATGCAGCATGTTAATTTGATTTAATAGGAGAAGGAAAAAAAAAACTAAAAATGTGGCAAAAACTGCTGTGATGTAGCTTTGTTTTTTCTGCAGTGTTTTTTAGCTGCGCTTCACTATGCGGGGTCTTAGTCTTAAGAAGTTTTTGGACCTCAAATTAAACTTGCCAAAATATTTACCGAACCTAATGAGATCCTTAATACTACTATTTAGAACTAGATTTGCACAAAATTCACTCAAAATGTGTAACTACCTAATATGTACTGTACAGTTATGAAGATTTGATCTATTATAGTGGTATGGTAAGTATTTATCACAGGCAAGCTTTTCCTATCAGAATACTAAAACTGTATTGACAGGGGTACGCTAGAGGGGTGTTTCCAAAACCCCTTAACGGGACAAACACATGATGTCATACTATTGCATAATTGCTGGCTTGCAACTATGAGTATATTCCTAATATGGTAAATTACCTTCCTAACACTAAACATGAACATGACTGTTTTGGAAACAAAAAGTTTTCAGATACACATTTCTAAATATATAGACCTCTAAATAAGGCTCCTACAACATGCAGAACTTGGATAACTGAAAATGAATATCTGAATATTGGATATCGTCCCCTAAGAAATTCTTACTTCCGATCTAAAGCTCTGCACAACGTCTGATTTCTGTCAATTACTTGACAGACTGAGCTTTGATTAATTAGGTATAATTACTGGAAGGCAAAGCAATTGTTAATCTTTCAGCTGTCAGTAATTGAGCAGAAAACTATGATATATTTTCTGGCCAACTACGGAAATATATTTGTAGCTGTAAATGTAAAATAAAAATTTTATAAATTACATTAGTAATTATATAAATAAAAAATGCTTAAATAGGGAAATCCATTGTACAATAATTGCTAATCTTTATAATTATACTGTAGTTATCGACCAGCAATGACTAAGAATTTATTCTGCAAGCATACTTTTATATGTTCCCCTAAGGATGGTGCATGATGTACATTAGACTTGCAGAACCAGAGGTTTAACTTGAAAATTCTGGGACTCACTGCAAAATCGGGGCTACCCTTGTGCTATCTATAATACTGGTGTCATCTTATGTCCTTTGGGCACATTCAGGCTCCAGAACCCAGTAGTGATTGTTACCTCCTCCATATAGCAGCATCCTTGTGCAGAACCATTTTACACAACTAAGCCACCATGTGGTGTCACTGTAAGGTATAGAATCTGTGTAATAGTAGAATTATATGGTCTTATGCACATGGCTGTGCCATTTTTCACTGACCCAATATCTGCAAAAAAAGGGGTTCTCTGTACGTGCAAGTGTTTTTGAAATGGCAGTCACATGGCCATTATTGAACCCATTAGTTTCAAAGGGTCTATTCACATGACACTATATATGTTCATTGGAGCCAGCCAAGCTGGGTGCTGGTCATCTCCATTCCTCTAAGCTCTACAGAACCAGAATTACTCTAATTCATAAGGTTTTTCTCCTTTTTATTTTTCCAACTGTTTTGTCTTGTCATCTCTTGTCTTTTTCATATATAGCACTGAACCCTTTGGGTATTAAATCATTAAATGTAATGGTACTTGTTTGCTCTATGAACCCATTAGAAGTGTTTTGCCTCTGACTGCTTGGAACTGTAGTGAGTGTTTGGAATTCCTATTGATTCTGATTCTGAATACAATAGGTTGTGGCTGCATGTATTTGGGGCGTGTTGACTGTGTTGGTGTATGATTTACTCTCAGTTTGCAGCCTGAGTGAAGGGTGAGTGCAAGATTGAGTGAGTGGAGTGAATTGACCCCTGAAGTCGCACCCATGTCACATGCTAGGACAATCTTGTCCATCAGTCACGTCATATTTGCAGTTCAGTTCCAGTCAGAAGTGAATGGTGCTGAGCTGCAATACCAAGTACTGCCACTTACAATATATGGTGCTGTGCTTTATAAGTAGTGAAGAGCTTGCAGAGCTAATCTGAGTGATATGGTCTCTCTTAACAACTGATTGTGGGTTTGCCGTGTGTTCGACCCACTTTGATCTGATATTATTGACTTATCCTAAGGATAAGCAATAGGCCAGCAATATTTTAGCCCTAGAAAACTCCTATCATGTCATTAACAGTTGTTATATGGCTGGTCACCTTGATATACATATAGACAGACACAGAAAAAGATGCAAGGTAGAATAGAAAGACAAGAACCATATTATAAACGTACGTACCTGCTCAGTGTTTGAGTGGCAGTAACACTTTAATCCAAAATAGCTGAAAATTGTTGTCACTTCCTGTCCTCAACAGCAGTAGGAACAGCAGCTCTGAAGGACAAACTGCTGCTCTAACAAGTCGCCAAGTCTGACGGAAAGACGTGGGTATATATGAAGGATAATACTTGGGCAGAGATGATGTTTTATAAAAAGACCTGCATATTTTTCCCTCTGAAAAGGAAAGTCTAATTGTTTTACAAAAGCCGATGTTACCATCAAACACAGAAATGGGCTACTAAAGTATTCTGTAAAGTATTATACAGGTCATTTGGTGTTTTCTTTAGCTGCAAGCTATTCATATGTTTTCTTTTTATTCCTGGTCCTGGATTGCGGGAAAACTCTACTGTGAAATTTTAATTCCTCCTAATGCTGCCTTTTCATAGCTTTACATTCCTATTTCAAGGTCACTTATAAAAGCTTCGGAGAAGGTGGCTATTTGATCAGTTAGGAGCATGGGAGTTCCCTCAGGATGGCAACAAATTGGCGAGCCATTTACAACCTTTCAACTTGCATGAATTCCTGTTCAAGCTCTGTAAACAAGAGAATATGGGGACATGGGTACCGAGTGCGAAATTCAGCGCCAATAGCCAATGAATTCATTTCAAGCTAGGAAATTGCTTTCAATTTTAACTCCTCGCAGTCCTGAGGAACACCATAGGGAACTGAATCTCAGGGGCTTTAGGCTTTTTTAAAGCATTTGTAATAGGAGATCCACAAAGAACTGGAAATTAAGCCCAAGCCTTGTGCTATTTACAGTATGTGAGTAATATCACTAGAAGGACACGATAGGTATGGGAGGCCGCTTAAAAAGGTATTTACATTTGATCTTGCAGATGTCCTTTCGGTTGTGCAGCACTTGCAGGAATTGCACTTAAATTACAATGTCTGGGTTGTTCTTTTGGTTGTGTATATTTTTGTTGTCATACATGATTTTTTATTTTGCAACATTTTTTAGGCTACAAAATTGTGACCAGAGCTATGGACTCATTAGGCCAAACCACCAACTCTGACTCCTATCTTTTCGCAGTTTGACTGCAATTCCTGCTACGAATCTGACTCCTTTATAAATGGCCGAAAGCCGTGATTAGTTAGAAGTAGTAAGAATCCTCTAAACCATTAAAAAGCAAGTGATTGTAGTCCTACGAAAGTAACTATGTAACAAACTAAAATATGCATCTAATTAATTATACAATATTAATAACTGTATTATATAATTAAAAATAATTCATCATTTTATTTTGAAGCCAGAGTCTAACTTTTTTTTTCCGACTCCACCCAAAAATTGCATCATCACAAGTGCCCATATACAATAAAATACCTTTAGACAACAGTTAATAATTCAGTAATTCTTATAATTTGACATTAGTTACCAGCACAATCTGAAAAATTATCTAGAATCTTACAAAGTAGATTTAACTTGCCTCAGCCACAGTATTACAAGCTAGGATTCGTAATGGCTAAGGTCTATCATCAGGGCAATATAGGTGTTGTGTATGGGGCTGTGTAGCTGTAGAATTAATGAGTGCCCATGCTGACTAGGCTTGAATGTTGAACAAGTGAATAATGGTCACATAAGCATTAGAATTGGACCATGAAGCAATGGAAAATGGCGACCTGATCTGGTGCATCACATTTTCACTTACAAAACCTGGACAATGTGTGTGACATTGTACAGACCAAGTACACCCCTTAATGGTATTCCCTAATAGAAGTAGAATAATTAATTGTGTCATAGATCAAAAATTGTCCAGCAATGATTTTAGGAACATGACAGAGTTTGTGGTGACTTCTTCCTTAGATCTCAATCCAATGGAGCATCAATGGGATGTACTGACAAAGTTCAATACATGAAAGCCTAACCTAGCATTTTACAAGTAAAGGAACTGCTAACAACTTGGTGCCAGATATAACAGGACACCTTCAAAGATCTTGTGGAGTCCATAGGTAGCACAATTCCCATATCACTTCTGCTTTCATGTTGTTGCAACTGGTTGGATGTTTGCAACTTTTTTACTCTAAATATCTGGTGTAAACTAAATAATAATTATGCCCAAACTAGGTCTAAGTGGTTTTGGCAGCACAAGGGAAATCTACACAGTATTAGATAAGTGTTTTTGTTGTTGCGGCTGATAGACAATATAGACAACAATAATAAAATTACTAATGATGGAAAAAGTGGGCACAATACAGAATACATATATGGCAGGAACAATGATGATTAGACAAATAATGATGATACACAATAATACACATATGTGAGATAACAGATTAATAATAATTAAATAAACATAGTTTATGTCATTGCCATAAATTTCCCCATAAATGGTTTCTAACGGGCTTTGAGTACTAATTTTCTAAAATCTACCTGGTCCGCCACAATGATGATGTGAGTGAAATGAGTAGACTAAAAATACATAATCTTACAAATTAAATAACAAATCAACATTTTGGCAAATGGTTTGACGTTACTTTAGCTCCTCTACATCCCTACTCACATTCATCAGCACAATTACCTTTCGAAAATATTTTTGGACAGTAGAATATTTAATTTTTTTTTTCTCAGCATCCTAATTTCAGAAGGATTAAGTATCCCTATTACTCTGCAAGAGACAGGCCAGGAGAATGGGAAATGTGGCAGCCATTCATCTTTCACAAGACTCATCATCCTGTGGATTTGGCAATTACTGCAAACAACACAGGATGGAGCTCAATAGCAGGTGAGTGAAAAATTGGATCTGACAGCACTAATTGAGCCCAGAGTCCCATTTACTGAAAATGATCTGGCATAATTAAAAATTCACAACTGGGGACTAGTTGTGGTGAACACTATACGTTATGGGTTCCCTGAAATACTCCGGCAAGAGACTTTCTGAATTCCATGCTTGCAGACAAAACATCTTGCTCTTGAATGACAGTCTGACTCCTCTTTTAGTCGTCCAGGCTGAGAAGCTCTTCTCCAGCTCGTATTGACTTTTACACCGTTTCAATAAGTGAATTCGTCTATTCTATTTTAAAACACGCAGAGTCTACAAGAATCGGACCTTTTGTCCTTGAAATAGACTTGTATAAGGTGACCTAAAATTAACTCGCCAATGACACGTCACATTTCAATACAACAGACTCTCTATTTTATGATACCATGTACTGAACCAGTGGACGGCCAAATTACTAGTATCAATGACATGCCTTCAGCTTGATTGTGAAGGACTTCTGGGTTACTGACATTTTGCACTGGCCCCAAAACTTTCCCTGACTTTAGTAGACGGTAAACCCCAAGTATCAACCACCTGGAGATCTCCTCTCCAACCTATATGTTCAGTTTGAGACACGGCAAGAAGCATAGACTTTGACTTTGTATACCACTAAACATGGCAAACTCCTGGTACATGCGGACATGCTCCTCATCCATAACATCTCTAAGAAACAGAAGCATATCGTCCGCATATAGATATATTCTACTTCTCTGCCCCAAAAGAAAAGCCCTTATTTTGAGAGTCAAACACCTTCCATGGAAGTAAAAGGCCTGTGCATGATAGATGTGGCTGGGGCTAGTATTAGAAAGATAACAAACAGCTTTAGTTAAATGATGAGTGGTACAATGGTAAGATTTTCAATAACACCCAAAAAATATAATTGCCAGTGATTGATGAAAAGGTGAATCCAGTCTTAAATGCCCATATTGCAATGTCAAAAATTTGCTTGTACCTGGTGACTAATTTTCGGTAAGAATGAAACTTAAAGACAAAAGGGAATTTATAATATCTTAAAAGGTGTACAGATGTTTCCACCTGTACCTTAGCTTGAGTTTAGTTAAGTTCTCCAATTTCTTATCAAACAAATTAAATATATTATCACAACATGCTAATAAAACCATTCTCAGGCTGCAATTCACAAAACAACCACTTGATGGCCACACATAGAGACATATAAGATAGACATGTTGCGACAGAGTACTTTAAAATCTTACCATCTTACAATACAGATCTCAGGATATGATGAGCCAAGAGAGTAGTTAAGGGAGGACACATCTGTATTTTATCTTCTGACATGTGAAAATATAGCACTGATTGGGTCAGAGAGTTGTGATTGAGCCATGTGCTTTGTACACACTAGTATCCAACGCTGGAGTTTTCAGCTGGGTCTCCTCTTTCGTCAGTACTGAACATGTACACATTCTGTTTCGGTTGGGGTTGTCATTTGCTAGTTCTTAGGTGCCCATTGTAGTGTCAAAGTTTGGCCTACTAGAGGATGATTTGGTACTATAGGCGGGGACCAGTAAGACCTATCTGAACCATTTCAGTTCTTGACAAAAATTTCTCAATAAAGTGATTTTTTAAGTAAAAAATTTTTGTGTTACTGTGAACATTATTCCCTTGGAGAGTAAGCGGTTTTTTCCGTTGTAAAAAACAAGATCTGTTGGGTGGGTGGATGAAGCGTAATGGATGATGGCAATGATGCTGTACAACAACACACATACTTGAGATAAGATGCATCAATGTCACCTCTATGAGGTAACATATGAAGGTATATATGAGATTGTTACATACATTGGAGGTCCAGAGAACAAAAGGTTAAAAGGAAATGGAGAATTCTGACTTTGATCTGTTCGGGAAGCTTTGTGCTGTTTCTATATTGGAAAGATTCAGCTTTTGCATAGTGGCAGATTTACTGGGCCGAGTTGTTTTCATGCGTGTCGGAGCTATAATTCTCATCTGAAGGATGATGCTCTGCTCTACAGCTCTGCCGAGTTAGCGTTCTGGCGATTTAATGCACCATCGACATTGAGCGGTCTGCCATGTTCCAGTTCACACAGAACATGGGCATTGAGGGGAAAAGATAAGATTCTGGTCTGTTTCTATCTCTTGACTATTAAGCCAATGTACTTGATAAGTGTGGATGAGACTATTGAGGCACTTAGGACAACTTAGATGTGGTTTCATAGATAAATACTGCAAAGGACACAAGCTGCGGTCTAGAGTTGATGCTCCAAGCTTGCAGTGATATGCTTCTAAGCCTGGTCACAGGATCCATACTCTGCAGTGCAGGCATTCAAGCTTTCTATGCTAAAGCTCCTACATTTCTGGGCCCAGATGATTCAGAATAATGATAAAGTACTTCTTCCAAGACACTTATCTCTATTGGAGGAAAGATTACTTCTGAAAATGACTTGTCTTTTATCTCTTCTACTCTGCAATCTATAGCTTGGTTACTTTTTTGTAATCCTATCATTATCATTCTGAGAACACATAGTATAGCACTTACAAATATAGCAAAACTTAACTTGACACTAACTATGATTTGGCGCAGGACATTAACTTCATTCTTTCAATGGCTTTTATTCTGTGATAACTTGCTACATCTGTGCATCTATATGTATGTTATTAAATTCTGCAGTGAGTGCGCACATAGCCAGTAGTACTCACAATTTAATTTCCACCTAATATTCACATACAGTTTCCTCAAGTATTGTACAAGAGAACTCTCAGGCTCTAGGCAGAGAATACAAGTCTTAAACAACGGTGTGAAGAATATCGCCTCGCCCAGCCGCCTGGCACGCCTGAGATCAAACTTCTTTCTTAACCTCCCACTCACACACCGTGAGTAGACCGGGTCATAGGATAAAACGAAATGAGCGATATAAATTTTATATGTTTAATAACCCAAGTGGGTCGGTATGAATTAATAGCATATACAGAAATATACAATATTAGTACGATCAAGCATAAACATACAAGCAAAAGTGCGATGATACAATACACAAAAATAAACAGGGGAATTAAAAGATAGAGAAAATACCGGCATAGGCTCGTAGTCCGTTTCTCTAGGCCACAGCAGAGTTTTGGGCCTAGGGCGCAAGCTTAAGCAAGTTGCATAAAACAATCCTTCTACATGCTGTCCAGAACTAGGCCCTCAATGCATTCCTCAGTAGGGCAGGCCCTCTCATCTTCTCCCAGATCAGAGCTCCTTACTGCCTCTTTGCTGAATGACCCCAGAATCCAGGTCTGCCCACAGCATATGGCTAGTGCTCCACCCACCCCTTGCACCCAGGCAGCCCCCCTTCTCCCACCTTTGCAGAACCCTCGGAGAGAAGGGTGAAGTTAAGGCTTGCTATCCCCCATCCCATCTGGCCAGGGATAATAAAAGTGCCTGGCTATAGCAGGCCATCTCCAATGAACACACATAAAAACAGTGAAGCGTATCGTCCAGCAATGTGGACTCAACTAAAGCACCGCATTCCAAGTGGGGGAAGGACTGACCTAAGCAATTAAAACACACTTCCAAGAAAGATATAAAACTGAGGGTCGGTTCATCACAAACGGCTACTACTAGCAGTCACCACCAGGTAGTGCATTTTATCCAATCTACATGTGGCATTCTATAGTGTTTAGGAGTCCAGTAGGCGGCCTCACTCAATGACTGGCAGCCATAGGGATCGCTGTTTTTATGGGGTGTGGCCTGTATTTGTGTGCGCGATTTACATAAACTAAGTCCTGCAGTGAGCTTTGCATGCAACATCTGAAATATAGTCAAAATTATTCATAAATGTAGGTAACTATGCCAGACATCAGCACTTGAGCAATACAGATATGTCTTCCCTTACCTTTCCTCTTGGCTGGATGTGCCCAGATATTTGTGTCATAAAATAAGCAGCTTTTGTACTATGATATAATAGCATAAAGTTACATCCATCTATATCAGGGGTCGGCAACCCCCGGCACGCATGCCAAGAGTGGCACGCGAGGCTTACTTACCTGGCACGGCAGTCTGAGTCCTCACCCAGCAGTTTCGATCGGACCAAACACGGCCGAAACGAAACTGCTATTATTATACTGTGGGGTCTCTTCAGATCCCAGAGTATAATAAGCAGAGCCCCCGGGGAGGTGATCAAACATAAAAAATAATGTTACTCACCTTTCCGGCGCTCTGTGATTTGCAGGCGCTTCTGCTTGAAGTCAGCTGATAGGGCCTCAGGTGTCACATCTGTGCCTGGCATTATTACGCATAATGAAACAACGTGACCCCTGAGACCCAATCAGGGGCCGCTGACTACAGGCAGAAGCGCCCGAAGAGAACAGAGTCGCCACGGAGTGCAGGGAAGGTGAGTAACATTGTTTTTTATGTTTGTTACCTCTCTGATGAGACCCCACAGTATAATAATAGCTAGTGAGTGGCGAAAATTGGAATATTATAAAAGTTAGAATATTATACTGTGTGCAGGGGCCACTATGGGACATAATACCGTGTGCAGGGACCACTATGGGACATAATACCATGTGCAAGGACCACTATGTGACATGTACCATGTGCAGGGGCCGCTATGGGACATAATACCGTGTTCAGAGATCATTATGGGACATATACCATGTGTAGGAGCCGCTATGGGACATATACCGTGTGCAGGGGCCGCTATGGGATATAATACCATGTGCAGGGGCCGCTATGGGATATAATACCGTGTGCAGGGGCCACTATGGGAAATACACAGTGTGCAGGGACCACTATGGGACATATACCGTGTGCAGGGGTCGCTATGGGATATAATACTGTGTGCAGAGGCCTCTATGAGACAAATAATATCATATGCAGGAGCTGCTATGGGACATAATACTGTGTACAGGGACTGTTATGGCTGTGGGACAAAATACCATGTGCAGGGATGACTATGGGACATTATTCTGTATAACAGTGTGTTTTCTGTATTAAGGATGTGTTTTTGCACAAAAAACTCAGACATTTTTTTTTGTGCAAAAATGCACTATGTGAACTCAGTTTTACATCGAAGTAAAAGTTCCAGTGGCCTAAGAATATAGCTGCATCCAGATACATAGCGTATTTCCACCATAAGGGTGCTGCCATACGGTGCTCCTGGACACATACATTTACCAGTAATTGGGGGCTGCACATGGACTTTCATTGCTTCTAATCGGAAAGTACAGGAGCGTCTCAGGAAATAGCAGTAAACACATGCGTCCTAAAGCATCTGGTGGCAGCACTTCTGTGTTATGGTTTGTGGTATATGACTTTAGTTTAGGGGTCGTCAGACTTACAGTATAAGGCCGGCACTCTGAGTACCTCATCTTTGATTAAAATCGGCACGCCGAACAAAAAAGGTTGCCTACCCCTGATCTATATTATGTCTGTGTTCTGACCACCTAGTCATTGTGTTGTGATTTGCAGCCTGCCAATGTTTTTTTAGCATGTACATTGTGTTGAATTGCTTTTATGAAAAATTTAGAGGGGGTATGTGACCAGAACCCAGCATATCAAACCTGCAAATAGATAGGTTAGGATCACCTGAATCAAATGGTGTTTTCGCCTTGTGAATCGATGCTTCCGTTGCCATGATACTGCTGTTTTTGTCTACATGTAGATGAGCTCTTTGAAGCATTGGGGGCATTGCTGCTTACCTCTGTGGAGCTATGACAACACCCTCATTGCCCTTTCATCTGGCCATACACTTAGCTCTGACAAGCAGTGCATGTGTCCTCAAAGGAGAGAGGGAAAAAAGCCAATACCCGACTTTCCCCAAAAACAAAAAGACGGAGCAGTTGAAATCCAACAGCCTGATCCTTGTCTCTCCTGACTTTCTGCTGTCGGCAGAGAGTCAAGAGGCCCCCATATACATTAGATGGTCATCTAAACCCATTGAAATCTGTCACTTCGACCAACCTACATCTAATGTGTATGGGCTGCTTTAGTCCTTAACCAAATTACGGCTATGTTAACAGTGGACACATCTGTATACAAAAATAAAATTATTAAAAATGATTACAAAATGGGCTTAAAGGGGTTTTACATGAGACAGTTTTGACAAATCAACTGGACATGACAAATGTCAGACTGGTTGGTTTCCAGCTATGGTGACTACCACATATTCTTTTTTTTTTTTAAACTCGGTTTATTGAACAATCGTACAACAAATTACACATCAATAGTACAAGCTTAAAAAGGAATAACAAAGGACATATTCTAAAAGTTGTACAAAGACATATCAGAAACTAGACAAAAAGAACCAAAACAGTGCTGCATAGTCCATGGTAGATGTAAATATCAGATACAAATCGTCCAGGAGAGAATCCAGGCAAGGGAGCCGAAAGAAACACAGAGTCCAAATCAACCTGTAGGGAGCAAAGACATATACAAAAACCCCACACATATACAAACAAGATATCCTAATAAATACTTCCTATGGCGGAACTCCAGGGAGACTTAGTAGATAATAAGGAAAATACTATACAACTCAAACTGGACACTCCTTCCTGCATCTAAGCAGTGAGTGTGTGCAGGGCATTACGAAATGATGGGGCTGTGTATAGAGTCAGAGGTGAGTCACACCAAGAGCCCCAAACCATCCGAAATTTTTCAGGGCAACCTCTGCCTTTATATACTATTTTATTATATGGGATAATGGAATTTACCAATTTCCTCCACATGGATAGGGAGGAGGGGCGAGGATCCATCCAGCGCAAGGCAATAGCCTTCCTGGCTAGGAAAAGGGATTCTCGCAGAAAGATGCGAGTATGATGGGGCCATATTTCCTCATCCAGGATACCAAAGAGACAAATTTCAGGCGAACATGGAATTGGGGTCCCCAGTATGTCTGATAATAAGTTCACGACCTCAGTCCAAAATGCTTTAATTATAGGACACTCCCATATCATATGCCAAAAATCACAATATCTAGCAGTGCACCGTAAACATCCAGGATGTTGTAGCCGTCCCATTTTATGCAGACGTGCAGGGGTCAAGTAACTTTGATTCAAAATGTTTACTAGTATAAGCTTATTATTAGCGGCTGGGGAAACAAACTGTGCCGACTCCAAAAGGTCAGAAAATGTCTCGTCTGTGAGAGCAGGGATAAGAGTGCGCCATTTCGTTAGAGCCGGAGCTTCCAGACGAGACATCCTGACCTGTATAAGATGGGCATACAATGCTGAGATAAGGCCCTGGGGACCTTGAGACCTGAGCACCCCTATAAGGAGATATGTGGAAATGCTGACAGTCGGTGGAGGAAACTGTGTGGACATGGCGTGTCTAATTTGGAGAAACCTGAAAAATTGGGTTCGAGGGATACCAAATTGTGTACTCAAAGAGTCGAAAGAGCGGAATACGCCCTGATCATAAATATCAGCCAGGGACATAACTCCAAACTGTTTCCAACTCCGTGCATCCGAAAGGGCATATAATTCGGTCAAACCTGGGTTATCCCATATCGGAGTTTCAGTAGGGACTCCAGTATAAGCCGCCACCCGCTTAGCTCGCTGCCAGACCTGTATTGCCAATGTATGGATTGGGAGCAAGCTACCTCTATACAGGTGTGGGTGTTCCAAAACCGGCCATAAGTTGGGTATATGTAGATGATATGCTAAATGTGCCTCAGGGCCAGGCAGAGGATCCACCAACAACCAGGACCTAAGATATCGAAGTTGACCAGCAAGATAATATAAAAATATATCAGGAAGAGCCATAGCTTTAGGCCGCTGCAATGTGGAGAAACGTAATTTAGACCTCGAACTGCCCCATATAAAGGGAATAAGTATGGAATCCAATTGCTTAAAGAACTTCTGTGGTACTGACACAGCCACATGTTCTAAAATATACAAACATTTGGGGAGGACCACCATTTTAATAAGATTAATCCGCCCTGCAACGGACAGGGGTAAAGCCCCCCACACCCTAAATTTAGCCCGAAAATGACCAAGCAGTGGATATATATTTAAACTCAGGAATTGTCTATGATCATTGGAAATATGGATCCCTAAGTATTTACAGGCATCTACAACCTTCAGGCCATAAATATATTCTCCCATATTTCCCAGTGATTGTCTAAAAAGGGGCATATATGATGATTTGGCCCAATTTATCCGTAGACCAGAGTATATACCAAATTTATCGATTATTGCCATAGCTCTAGGGAGTGTATGAGCAGGGTCAGACATAAATAATAGCAGGTCGTCTGCATAAAGGGCTGTCTGTTCCTCCTTAGTGCCAATAATCACTCCCTTGTAAACCGGGTCTGTCCTAAGGATAATAGCAAGAGGCTCTATCGCCAATGCAAAGAGTAATGGAGACAACGGACATCCCTGGCGAGTTTCCCTAGAGAGAGTGAAATACGGGGATAACGCACCATTAATGGAGAGTGCGGCTCTAGGGGACTGATAAAGGAGCATAATCCAAGCAATAAACAATTTCCCAAAACCGAAACACCTCAGAACCTGAAGCAAAAATGGCCATTCCACCGAATCAAATGCCTTAGTGGCATCAAGGGAAGCCACCGCCCAATCCTGTTTAAGAGCAGCCCCTATCTGAGAAACCACTTGGACCCGTCTAAGGTTATCAGAAGTAGATTTGCCGGGCATGAAGCCCGTTTGGTCTGAGTGAATTAAATCCAAAACCACAGTATTCAACCTCTTAGCGAGAATTTTAGTAAGTAATTTATAATCGATGTTAAGGAGAGAAATAGGTCTATATGACCCACAGTCCAACGGATCCCTATATGGTTTAAGAAGGAGAACAATATTAGCATCATAGAAGGAATCCGGCAGAGTGCGGGCCACAAACGCATCTTGATAACATTTCAATAAGACAGGGAGCAGTTTATCCTGATATTGTACATATACCTCAACCGGAATACCATCCGGGCCCGGTGATTTCCCTTTGGCCATGTCCACCAATGCATCAGATAATTCCTCCAGTCTAAGGGGAGAGTCCAGAAACTCCCGTTGTTCATTTGTCAGGGTTGGAAAGGAAACATCTGCCAAATACGGGACAATATCCTGAGTAGGTGCATGTAACTGAGATTGGTAGAGGGTCGAGAAATATTGATGAAAACGGTCACAGATGGCCGCACTATCAGATAGGGCATCCCCGTCCATCGAATTAATTCTCAAAATTGCTGGAGAGGCTGTGTTATAATGGATAAGATGGGCTAAAAGGCTACTAGACTGATTACCCAACTCATAAAATCGTTGTTTAGTGAAAAATTGAGACCTGCGGGCCTTTTCATGTAGAACATGTAGATATTGCCTACCCAGTTGAAGCCACTCAGTTCTGGAGTCATCAGTAGGATTAGCTATATACGCGGCCTCCAACAATGCACATTTTTCAGCTAAGTCTCTCTCAAGGGAAGACGATTCTCTTTTAATGTATGAAATAGAGGATTTGAGACATCCCCTCAAATATGCTTTCATAGTTTCCCATAAGATAGTAGATGTGGTGGTAGGGGAATTAATATCTAAGAAGGCTTGCAACTGATCCGGAATACGGTCATGCACTGCTATCAGCTTGAGCCAAAAGGGGTGAGTATGCCAGTTATGAGAAGGTCTAGAGAGGTCAGTATCCCCAAATTCCAGCAGCAACGGAGAATGGTCAGACGTTGCCCTGGGCAAATATGAGATGTTAAGCAAAAGGGAACATGCCTTAATATTGCCTAGTGCATGATCAATACGGGACAGAGAGTGATGAGTGGCAGAATGACAGGAGAACACCAGGGCCTGTGGATATTTAAGACGCCAGAGATCATGCCAACCCATTTCCTGTACAAGCTGGGCCAGGGGGGTAGGGTGAGCACCAGAGGGGGCAGGGGCACCTACATTTAATCTATCTAGGGAAGCATCCATTAATTTATTAAGATCTCCCATGCAAACCACTGTAGCGGCAGGAAATTTAGCCGCAAAGTGGGCCGCTTCATGTAAAACTGAAAAGTCAGATGCAGGTGGCAAATAAAGTCCTAGGATGACATAAAGTTTAGACTCTATCCAGGCCTGCACAAACACATAACGCCCATCAGGGTCCCTAACAGTAAGGCCCGGCTCCCAGCGGAGCCTGCGGTGAACCAGGAGGGACACCCCCTCTAGAGAAAGAAGTATGAGTGGAGTGCAGGGCCCACTGGACCCAGGGTTTTTGTAAGTATCTGGTCGTATCAGGTGCTAGATGTGTTTCCTGCAAGCACACCAAATCAGGGTTGTATTGTCTAAGGTGGGAAAAAATAGTAGAGCGTTTCTTCACACCGCCCATACCCCGTATATTCCAAGAGCATACTTTAAGGGTCGCCATAACACCATACAATCACATTATACATTAAGAATGAGGGGGTCCCCCCGACCCCCACCATTAACCTCCCCACCGGACCGTTAAACCGAAAAAAGGACTTGCAGCAATAATTCAACCAAAACTGGAAACCCATAAGGGGCATTCCAACTATTAGTGAGGAGTCTAAGATTGCTCCTACACAATACGTGGCACTTGGTAAATGGGGGAAGTAGTGCACCCAAGATGATATGGTAATAGGGCACTATCTTCAAACTAAAAAGCACAAGCAATAAACTATCACTATAATGTGAATCTCCAAAGGGACCCTAAACAGAAAAATTCTTGGCCGGTGCCCATGGGGCAGCCAAACACCCATCATATGAAAAGTCCATAGGCAACCGCAAGCGATAATAACAGTCATTAGCGGGGGCTGGGCCACAGGGGGCCCCCCCACCAGTCATCATATACCCTGTTACCGTCTGGGAGGTCGAGGCAGTAGGTTCAGCCAGTCTTCCGCCTCCTGCGGGGATGTGAAGAAAATAACCCTCTCCTCATGGATCACACGGAGCCGTGCAGGATAAGCCATGGAGTAATGAATGGAACTTTCCCGCAGTCGACGCTTGAATTTAATCTCTCCAAGTTGACGTGCTGCCCGCAGCGCTGCATCTCGATCCCCACTGCTGAGAAGACGGGCCAACAGCGGCCTCAGAGGGGCACCCTGAGGGGGCGGTCTGGCAGGAACTCGATGGGCCCTTTCCACGGCAAAGGCAGGAGAAAACTTGGCCTCCGGTAGGGTTTCTTTCAACCACCTCTCCATAAACTCACACGGATTAGCCCCTTCTGACCGTTCCGGCAAGCCAAGAATGCGCAGGTTGTTGCGACGGAGTCTGTTCTCAAGATCATCCGCTCTCTGCGTCCACAACTCAGCTGATCTCTCCAGTGCAGTAAGCCTCGCCGGTACTGGGGCTGAATTATCCTCTAAGAGAGAGATGCGATCCTCCACCTCCTTCACTCGACCCCGTAAGGTCTGAAAATCTTGACGCAAAAGGCCCACATCAATCTTGACTTCCTCAATTTTACCTGTGAGGGACGAGGTGCTGGACTGGATCGCCTCAAGCAACTGAGTCGTGACCTGTCGCAACGTGGGCTCCGCATCCTCAGCAGGAGATGCCGCCGACGGTGGATCCAGTGCCGGCGGGCTGCGCTGCGGATGGTCCCTGGTAAATCCCCGGAGACGCTCAGAAGCCGATCCTTTAGACTGGCGACTCATGGCAAGACAACAACAGTGACCACCAAGCAGCCAGTAGGTAGTATCAGAGGATTAGGATGCAGTACTCAATAGCCAGATAAATCAGCCAATAGGTGTTATCAGAGGGCAGGCTATAGCGGCATCCACCATGCAGCCAACAGGTGTTATCAGAGGGACGGCCCCCAGCAGTGTCCACAATGCGGCCAATAGATAGTAACAGAGGATCAGGATACAGTATTGACTTGCCAGACAAAACAGCGAATAGGTGCCATCCGAGAGTCAGTCTGCAACAGCATCCACCACACGGCCAGTAGGTGTTATCAGAGGAGCAGCTCCCAGCAGCGTCCACGATGTAGCCAATAGACAGCCACAGAGGGTTAGGATACAGTACTCACTCGCCAGACAAAGCAGCCAATAGGTGTTATCAGAGGGTCAGGCTATAGTGGCATCCACCATGCAGCCAACAGGTGTTATCAGAGGGACAGCCCCCAGCAGTGTCCACGATGCGGCCAATAGATAGTAAGATAGTAACAGAGGATCAGGATACAGTACTCACTCGCCAGACAAAGCAGCCAATAGGTGTTATCAGAGGATCAGTCCATAGTGGCATCTACCATGAAGGCCAGTAGGTGTTATCAGAGGGACTATATCTAGCAATGTCCACAATACAATCTGTAGATAGTAGCAGAGGACCAAGATATGGCACATCAGCTGCCAGGAGGTGTTATCAGAGGGCCAGTTTGTTTCTGTGGGTAGGTACCCCAAAGTAGAGGCCCAGGGCACCCAGGCCGGCAGCCCCAGTCCCCTGTCACCCAGCGCTCCACCGCAGAGCCCAGGCAAGCTACACAGCCATTCACCGCAGGACCACCACGCGGGCAAGATGGCCGCCGCAGCTCACCGCCTGCACGGATCTCCACCGCCCGGCACAGCCGCCGCGATGTTCAGGACAGCCACCGGACCGAAGACCCGCGCAGGAGAAGATGGGGTGTTCAGCGGTCACCAGAGCCCGGACACAAGGAGGATATCGGCAGGATTATAGGAGTCCTCGTCGGAGCTCAGCTCACATGCTGCCACTCCGTACTCGCGCTAGCCACGCCCCCCGACTACCACATATTCTGAGAACAGGAGTGACAATAAGCAGTAGATACCATAGACTACTGCCCATCAGACAGATTTTGCACTGTACAGTTGCACACATAAATTGAGAATGTTGCCGATGGTCGTAAAAATGTCCAAATGACTTTAATGAAGGTAAAAAACATAAGGGCATAAAGACTGCATATATGTATCTGCAACTGTATAACAGTCCACTACCGTGCATTGTGTGGCTGACGTCCAAGCCAAAAATCAACCATCATGGATGAGATATGGGGTCCAGTAATTTGGGGATCTGATACAACATTGAAAATGAATTTCAGAAATAGCAGACTTGCAACATTCCCAATATGTAAGGGACTGTCTTACATACCTGAGCAAAAAAGGTGTGTTGTCTATGCTTATTTGCATAAAAAGGGTATATCTTTTGCAATTTGGGCAAATAGTTTTAATGCCCCTCAATTAAACATGTATTATAGCAGACACATGCTTAAAACCTTATAGAATACGGGCATCTATGGACTATGGGCATCACAGAGTTAATTACAAAAACACATCAAATATTTCCCATCATTTCAATTTCTAGGAGAAAACACTGCATTTATAGAACTGCATAAAAGATGAATCAATTACGCTCTTAACCCTTTTACCACTTTGAGTTTTTGTAACCTTTTTTTTTCTGTAGCAGGCAAGGTTATTTGTTCAGTTGTAATCATTAAATCTATAGCCTGCCGGCAATGAATAGCTACAAATGGATACACACAAAACACTTTACCTAATTTTGCAACCTTAAATCCATTAAAACATTCGTATCTTAATAATAACTAATGCAAAAACACAAGCGTAGAAGAAAAGCAGCAATGGCCTCTATAATTGTGACAATGAGGAGAAAATGGCTCATTGTTCTTGGGGGTTAGCCTAAAATTAGCAAAAAGCAACATATTTAATTGGTGTACAAGTGTGGACATATGCAAAAAATGAATCACTCCAGTTATCAGATAGAAAGAATTTCCCTTTTGTGCTGTGAGTACAACTTCCAAATTGATCAAGTACATAATAATTCTCGAGCTGGCTATCTCCCAACATTTTCCTAGACTTTTTTGTGTTAATTAACGACTTATCAGAGGCACAGGATAAAAGCTTTGCGAATAACAACACCAGGGATAACAGCTAATGAGTTCTAAAGATGAAATATGAAGGTAAAATTGCCTGCCAAACTTCAAACCAACAGGAGATCCAAGCTTAACTCTCACATCGCCAGGAGGGACAGCAAAGGTGACCATCCAATGTAGCTAGCTGCATGCAGTATCATCAATAGGGGGCTCACTCTGATTTACCGTATACTAGATGATGGATGGCGAGATACCCAAGGAACAGATACACCACGGTAGATGCACATCTGTTACCCAGTCAGGTGGAACATCAAAACAAGGACACAGGTAGAGACCATACAGTCATGGCCAAAAGTTTTGAGAATGACACAAATATTATATTTTCACATGATCTGCTGCCCTCTGGTTTTTATGTGTGTTTGTCAGATGTTTTTATCACATACAGAAATATAATTGCATTCATATTATGAGTAACAGAAGCTTATATTGACAGTTAGAATGAGTTAATGCAGCAAGTCAATATTTGCAGTGTTGACCCTTCTTCTTCAGGACCTCTGCAATTCTCCCTGGCATGCTCTCAATCAACTTCTGGACCAAATCCTGACTGATAGCAGTCCATTCTTGCAGAATCAATAATGCTTTAATTTTGTCTGAATTTGTTGGTTTTTGTTTGTCCACCCGTCTCTTGATGATTGACCACAAGTTCTCAATGGGATTAAGATCTGGGGAGTTTCCAGGCCATGGACCCAAAATCTCTATGTTTTGTTCCCTGAGCCATTTAGTTATCACCTTTGCTTTATGGCAAGGTGCTCCATCATGCTGGAAAAGGCATTGTTGAGCGCCAAACTGCTCTTGGACGGTTGGGAGAAGTTGCTTTTGGAGGACATTCTGGTACCATTCTTTATTCATGGCTGTGTTTTTAGGCAAGACTGTGAGAGCCGATTCCCTTGGCTGAGAAGCAACCCCACACATGAATGGTTTCAGGATGCTTTACAGTTGGCATGAGACAAGACTGGTGGTAGTGCTCACCTCTTCTTCTCCGAACAAGCTGTTTTCCAGATGTTCCAAACAATCGAAAAGGGGATTCATCAGAGAAAATGACTTTACCCCAGTCCTCAGCAGTCCACTCCCTGTACCTTTTGCAGAATATCAGTCTGTCCCTGATGTTTTTTCTGGAGAGAAGTGGCTTCTTTGCTGCCCTCCTTGAGACCAGGCCTTGCTCCAAGAGTCTCCGCCTCACAGTGCGTGCAGATGCACTCACACCTGCCTGCTGCCATTCCTCAGCAAGCTCTGCACTGCTGGTAGCCCGATCCCGCAGCAGAAACACTTTTAAGAGACGGTCCTGCCGCTTGCTGGTCTTTCTTGGGCGCCCTGGAGCCTTTTTGGCACCAATGGAACCTCTCTCCTTGAAGTTCTTGATGATGCGATAGATTGTTGACTGAGGTGCAATCTTTCTAGCTGCAATACTCTTCCCAGTTAGGCCATTTTTGTGCAGTGCAATGATGGCTGCACGTGTTTCTTTAGAGATAACCATGGTTAACAGAAGAGAAACAATGATGGCAAGCACCAGCCTCCTTTTAAAGTGTCCAGTGGTGTCATTCTTACTTAATCATGACAGATTGATCTCCAGCCCTGTCCTCATCAACACCCACACCTGTGTTAATGGAGCAATCACTGAAACGATGTTAGGTGGTCCTTTTAAGGCAGGGCTGCAATGATGTTGAAATGTGTTTTGGGGGATAAAGTTCATTTTCTAGGCAAATATTGACTTTGCAAGTAATTGCTGTTAAGCTGATCACTCTTTATAACATTCTGGAGTATATGCAAATTGCCATTAGAAAAACTGAAGCAGTAGACTTTGTAAAAATTAATATTTGTATCATTCTCAAAACTTTTGGCCATGACTGTAGACTCATATGGCACTTGTTGCACAAAACTAATAAGCAATTTGCTGTAGAGTCCCTGGCTTAAACAAACACCGTGCATTCTTGTTGGCTTGCATTATAGTAAGTTCATCATCCTATAGAAAGGTATAGGTTGAAGCTACTGAATCCCAATACAAATCTGTAATAGGGCCCCCACCTTCCATGTGCCTAAAAGAGGACCTTTCACCACCTCCAACCCTTTGCATCCATTAATATGTCCTGCTCCACTCATTCCAGCACAGTTAGAATTTTTATCTAGTCCCCACCGTTCCTGAGCAATGAATTTTGTTAGATTCAGCACCCAATATGATAATTAGGCTCTCTACTGTTGTGGTTTTGAACTGGAGAAGATAGTCTGGGATCACCCACCTCACAGTAGAGAGCCTAATCAGCATATTTGGTGCTAAAATTAGCAGCACCAACTGCTCAGGAAGGGTGGGGGCCAGAGAAAAAATTCTAACTGTGCCAGAATCAGTGGAGTGTCCCAAAGAGGTGATGGTGAAAGGTCCTCTTTAAGTTGTGTAAACGCTACCACTGCAGCTATGCCCCTGATCCTCAGTAATAATAAAAGGGGTTTTCCAGACTTATGAATTGATGACCTATCCATGGAAAGAGCCTAAGTTCTACAACTTAGGACCAAAAGGTCCACAAAAGGGATACATAATTATATATTATGTGACAAAGCGCGTTGTTAGCAAAGTTAATGTATTACAACTTGGCACAGTCTGGCTTATTTGTTATGTTGTATCATGTGATGTTAAGTATTTGCACTATGCTGAATGCTTGTGTCACTCTAATTTGTGCAGGTCATCACGGGGTTAGTGTTCTAGTACTTTCGGGAAGCTGTATCTTGTGGTGACTCCCTATAGTGAAACAAATTTGCGCCTGTGAGTTGCACCACAGAAAAAGTTGTTTGTTGCTCCCGCCGTGGTACAACACAATGGTGACATGCATCAGATGCCCAGGGTGGGAATGGCTCCCTATTTAAGAGACAGAGTTCATTGGACAGCTTCAGAAGGAAAGCTTCCTCCTGGCCATATAGACACCATGTTGTTCTGTAAACTAGACAACTGTCCATCTCTATGATGGACAGTGGAAGTGTGCTGAACATTCCTTGTTTATCTGTCATCTACCTCAGTGAAGAGGACTTCTGTGAGAAGTGACGTGCCTTGCCCTTCATTGCTGGTGGGCCGCCAGGGGTGACATGCATTGGTTAGTATTGGGGGGGCAGCTCATTAGGAGACAGGTTAGGAACAAAGACTTGTTGGCTGTGGAGTAGCAGCCAATTTGCCATTGTCTGGGCACTGGTGAATTGACCTGCTAAGCAAATCATTAACTAAAGTGGGTCTTCCTTGTGGTCAGTGACTAGTTGGTCTGGAGTTTCCTGTATGTCGAGGTGGGAGCAGAAAGCAGAGACCAGTGGGAATTAGTGGGTAAGTTTTGAAACGGAAGTGTTGGAGGTTTGTTGAGGCAAGTATTGCTTCTTTTTTAACCCATTCATTTAGCACAATTTTTCCTGGCTGGACAACCCCTGGAAGCATCAGACCTTTACAACCACCAACCAAAATATTGTACACTTGTGTTTGCCCTACTGCAAATGCAGAAAGATAGAGCATATAATCCATATATGCTGCCCACCATATAATCTACAACCATGAAGGATGTATTTAATTTCTTAGCGAAGGCCTGAAAACATTGTCAGTCTTTTGATATTGGTGTTTACACTTGTGTTTGCCCTATTGCATATTTAGGCAGGTCAACCATATAATCCATGTATGCTGCTGCCATATAATCATCTGCAACCATGAAGGATGTGTTTACTTTTTAGCGGTCATACGAAGACTGAAAATGTTGTCAGTTTATTGATATTGGTGTATAATTTCATTAGTGCCAGTGATAACAGGGACAGTCACCCTACTGAAAGAAAGCGGGTATGGAAATGGAAGAGAATCTGTAATCCTTTCAACTAAAATATCAAACACTGACAGCTGTATTTCTAAAAGCTCAATTTCTAAGCTACAGAAGAGCAAATAATTATGGCACTTCACCAATGTTGCTAAGAAAGAGCGAAAAATAAGGAAGGTTGTATCCACTTTTATTTCATGGAAATGTCTATTTTTAAACCTTTTCATCTTCTCTGGGTCGAGTATCTACATTTGCTGTAATGTAAAGGGAACAGGGCGCGAGGAGGAAAAGAGACATTCTCATTAGCAACTGTACGGCATTGTTAAGGGGAGAGCATACTGGTGGTGCTAACCTCAAAGAGCATGCCCCTCTCACTCCTCTCCACTGAAGTCATACACAGCCAAGTAATGGTCCCCCAGTGTGCTAGTTACAATATTCCCATCATCCCCTTATTCAAAGCCCTGAATGACAGTATTTTATTGGACATTATACCATACTGCTATGTTAATAATCACACACTTACTATGTTCAATCATCGTAATTTTTTTGACCTTCCCAACACAATGGAAAATTCTTCACATTTTGGGAAAGGCATCAAATGCCTCATTATATATAATGTCATTAAAAGTAGCCCATTGTATAGCTACAATATATGTAAAAGTCATGGACATGAAACAATGATGTCATCATTCTATGTTCTGAAATTCCTTTTTATTAACTTCTTTTTATTGATCACCATAGTCATACAATAATATCAAGGAGAAAAGAAATGTAAGGAACACAATTGAACACCCCTACTCAAGGCTACCGCCTCTCCCTCTAAAGTTCTTTTGTGTCTCTTGTGATCAATAATGAGCTATTATGATGGTTATCACTGTGTCCATGGTAACAAATCAGTAGGAGATTAACATGGATTTAATACAGTTTAAAAATATTTTTGGAAAAAATAGTATATATATATATATATATATATATATATATATATATATTAGAATTTATTGTAAAATATTGTTTTGTATTGGCTATAGGTATTTGATAATCATATAAGAAATAATTCACATTTAATACACAATGAAATTTGCAATATATGTTTGCATTGCTTTTTTTTATATAACTGTAATTTTATTGAAAAATTTTTCATTAACAAGGAATAAAGAAAAAACAAAAAAACAATAATAATCAAACAAACAGGAAGCATTGAGGTAAATAGAGGCTATCTGCCTCCTCCCCCTTAAGCAATATGCATTTAAATTAAGCAGTGAACAAGGGAGGGGGGAATGGAGGGGTTAAGAAGACAAGGGTAGGACCAAAGGGAAGGGGGGGGGAGGGAAGGAGAGGACTAGAGATCAGAGACCCTGTAATGTACAATACATGTCCCAGGGTGCCCAAATAGCCCCAAAGGCTTCCCGTGAATTATGTAGGCCAGCAGTCAGGTATTCAAGACTCCTCACATCCTTCATTCTAGCCACAAGCTCAAGACTAGATGGGGGACTCACCTTCTTCCAGTTTCTAGCTATGAGAGTTTTAGCTGCAGTACAAAGATGCAAGAAAAGCCTGGATGACTTATTGCTCAGGTGTCTGGGGGGAAGGTTCAGGAGATAAAGAAGAGGGTCAAGAGGAACCTCTTGCAAAAAGAGAGCAGTCGTCAGAGTCCTGACCTCCCTCCAAAAACCGAGGATGAGAGGGCACGTCCAAAAGATATGGTGCAGGGTACCCACCGCAGCTCCACAGCGCCAGCACCATGGGGGAACTAATGGGTTTAAAGTATGAAGGAGAGCCGGGGTATGATACCAATGCATCAACAGCTTATACTGCGTTTCCCTAAACGTAATGCACTGAGATGATTTCTGGGCCCGAGACCATACAATCCGCCACTGTTCCTGGGAGATGGGTTTACCCACCGCCTCCTCCCATTTAAGCATATAGCGATGATTAACAGGAGAGCCTGTAGTTTGTGAGTTAAGAAGTTGGTAAATAGAGGATATAAAGCCCCTAGTGGACGTGCCTGCACGGCAAATCTTTTCAAAAGCGGTGGGGAGTGACACCTTAAGAGACCCATGGAGGGAGCGGACAAAGTGAACCACCTGCAAGTAATGGAACCATTCAGTACTTGGCAGGTTTTGATTAGCTGTAAGATAAGCAAAGGACCTGAGTTCCAAGGTTCCAGGGTCAACCATGTCAGCAATCCGGTAAAGGCCAGCTTCAGACCACACTTTAGTCATGGCAGAAGTCAGGCTCTCTGGGAGAAGGGGGTTGTATAGTATGGAGACCATAGATGAGCGCGGGGACATCAGGGAGAATCTAGCACAACAGGTAGACCAGATAGATCTAGTAAACCGAATGGGGCCCAACAGGTACGAGGCAGGGGGGGTGGGGGGGGAGCTGACCCACAGAAGCGCGTTAGGATGCATGGGTGCCAGCCATAGCTTCTCTATCTGCACCCATCTGGTGTATGCTGGCATAGCCGCCCAGAATGGGATATGGCGTAAGTGGGCCGCCCAGTAATAATGTAACAGATGTGGGACAGCCATACCCCCCAGACCCCCTATCCGCCAGCATAACAGATCTAGGTATTCGGTGTCGTTTTGCTTTCCAGATAAACTGGAAGATAGCTTTCTGTAGGTTCCGTAATTCTCCCCGAGGTATCGCGACTGGGAGCGTCTCGAAAAAATACAGTAGCTTCGGGAGGAGAGTCATCTTGACCGCAGCAATTCTCCCCAAAAGGGAGATAGGCAAGGGTTGCCATTTGTCCAATAGGGCTCTTAGCTCACAAAACAACCGCGGGTAGTTTGCCGAGTAGAGGGTCGCATAGGAGGTGGATATATGGACTCCCAGGTAGCGGATAGAGGACTCCCGCCACTGGAAATCGTAATTACTGCGGAGGAGAAGGAGAAGGTCCCGTGGGATGTTAAGTGGGAGTGCCTCAGTCTTCGCGGGGTTCACCTTATACCCTGAGAGATCACCATAGGTCTCTAGCGAGCGCAGCAAGTTTGGAAGGGTAGTATGAGGGGAGGTGAGAGTGAGGAGTACATCGTCCGCAAAGAGAGATATCTTAAATTCCTTATCTTGGACCATGATGCCCTTGATATTAGGGTCTCGCCTAATCTTGGCCGCTAGCGGTTCAATGCAGAGGGCAAATATGATGGGTGACAGGGGGCAACCCTGCCTAGTGCCATTTCGAATAGGGAAGAAGGGCGAAGATGCATGGGGAAGCTTAATTGCTGCTGAGGGTAAGGAGTAAAGGGCCTGGATAGCTGTGAGAAACGGTCCCGTAAGCCCGAACGCCTTAAGCGTAGTATGCATACACGACCAATTTATGCGGTCAAAAGCCTTTTCAGCGTCCAGGCTCAAGAGAAGGGCCGGGGTAGAATAATGATTGGCCACCTCCACCAAATCCACAGTCCTCCTGGTGTTGTCACCACCCTGACGACAGGGGATGAATCCCACCTGGTCCTTATGGACAAGCAGAGGGAGCCAAGCATTCAGTCTATTGGCTAAGAGTTTGGTGAAAAGTTTCAGGTCCGTGTTCAGCAAAGCAATCGGTCGGTAGTTAGCACAATCCTGCAAGTCCTTACCCGGTTTAGGGACCAATGTGAGTAGTGAAGAGAGCATAGTCGGGGGTATAGGGGAACCTGAAAGGAAGGAATTGAAGAGGGACAATAGATGAGCAGAGAGTTCACCCTGGAAAACCTTATAATAATTGTAAGTGAACCCATCTGGGCCTGGGGCTTTCCCATTTGGGAGGTCCCTCAGGACCCCTTCTAGTTCCTCCCTGGTGATGGGGGTATTCAGGGAGGTTAGGGCCTCAGGAGGAAGGCGTGGGAGACAACAATCCTTTAAATAGTCTTCCAGTAGTGTTGAGTCATCCCCAGGGAGTAGTGCTCGTGGGGGGGGTAAGTCATACAGCTTAGAGTAGTAAGAGTGGAACGCCAGCGCCACAGCATCAGGGTGATGTTGAAGAGTACCCGCGGGGTCACGGACAGAGTGTGGTGTGGAAGAGGCCCGATGATCCCTGAGGGTTCCTGCCAGGAGGGTATGAGATTTATTACCTCGTTCAAAAAACCGCTGACGGGTATAAAGGAGAAGTCGTTCCACATGGCGGGTCTCCAAATCACGGAGGTCCGCCCGGGCCAGGACCAAACGGCGAAGAACCCCCAGGGATGGATGCGCTGCCAAAGTCGTCGTAAGGGACCGAATACGGGCTTGGAGGAGCTGTTCCTGGGCCTGTCTGTCCCTTTTAAGCCTAGAAGCCAATGCGATACAGCATCCTCTCATGACCGCCTTATGGGCTTCCCAGAGAATGGCAAGAGAGTCTACCGAGCCTAAGTTGTCCCTAAAATAATCTATCAAGTGTGTGCGCAGGGTCTCGAGGGAGGTCGGCGAATTGAGCAGTGTTTCGTTAAGACGCCAATGACATTGGCGAGTAGGCACTGGAGTCGTAGATAAGGTAACCACGACTGGGGCATGATCAGACCAGGTGAGAGGGCCAATGTTCGTGTCCCTAAGCAAACGAAGAGCGGGAGCATTTCCAAAGAAGTAGTCAATGCGGGTGTGAGTGTTATGAGGGTGAGAAAAGAAGGTGTAGGAGCGCGCCATAGGATTGTCCACTCGCCAAAGGTCATACAAAGAGTGGGCGCGGATCAGCCTGCGGAACTCCCTTGCAAGTTGGGCCAACCTATGGGGGGTTGGGCCCTGGGGTAATGCCAGACGATCCGCCCGTTCAGAGAAGACCATGTTAAAGTCTCCCCCCACCAGCCAAGCTGATGGTGGGAGAGCGCGCAGACGGGAGAATACCCGGCGCAAGAACGGGATCTGTGCTGAATTGGGGGCATAGACATTGCATAAAACAATCGGGGCACCATAAAGGAGCCCCCTCCAAGATAACAAACCGGCCACCTGGGTCTATGTGGGAAGTCGTCACTGTAATTGGGCAGGATCGAGAAAGAAGGATAGCCACCCCAGCTCTGCGTCGATTGTGGAAGGCTGAAAAAGCTACGGGAAAATAATGCTTAGCGAAGGCAAAAGTACCAGCGCGGTCAAAATGAGTCTCCTGAAGAAATGCCACATCCGCTCGTAAGGAGCGGAGTTCTCTAAGGACATGGCGCCTTTTAATGTTGGAACCCAGGCCCTTGACATTACTTGTCACGCACCTAACCATTGGGACCCAGGATTGGAGGACAGTGGCGGATTGCAATAAGCTCACCCATCTCACATGACGCTGGCAAGTTTCCCTCGGAGAGGCAAAAGGGCAATCCACAAACAGGAACCCAAAGTCGAGGCAGGGTCTCTAGATCAGGGAGGGGGGGGGAAGAGAGGGAGGGAGGGAGGGAGGCAAAAGACATCATAAATGACAAAGTAAAAATAAAAACAGTTAAACAATACTTTGTGGGCGAGGCTAAGTCACTCGCCTGGGGACCAATGAGGGCAGCCAGAGGTCCAATCAGGATCAATGGCCGCACAGTCCAAGTATCCCCTTAGGGGGGAGAGCATGGACAGGAGGTCGGAGGGGAGGCGGTGGATCCCCAACCACCAGTAAAAAGAAGGAAGGAAGGGGAGTCACCGGAACCCCACCCCGCCCCACTCCGCTAAAACAATCCAACAATAAGCATAATAGATGAGACCCGTAGACCTAAAAAAGAAAAAAAGAGAAGCAAACATAACATTAAGGCATGCAGATTCCAAAGCACCACCGAGAAAAGGGAGAACGTCTCAAGGGGGGGCAGCCTCCTCAGGGATCAGTCTCCAGCCGGGGCCTCCGAGTGGTCACCACCGCGGAGGATGCATGACGTCGTCTGGGCTCCAATCGTTGCCAAACCGGTGGTGGGGGAGGGGGTGGAGAGAATAGCTCCCAGTCTGTTAAATCCGGCAGGGGAACATCCAATAGGTCACAGAAGAGAGGCAAATCCGCAAAGGAGCGAAGCGTAGCGGAGCGACCATCCCTACGAGCAATGAGAGCAAACGGAAATCCCCACCGGTAAGGAATTTGGTGCTCCTGAAGAATCTGGAGGAGGGGTCGGAGATGGCGGCGTTTCTGGAGGGTGATTAGCGACAGATCCTGATAGAATTGTAGTGGAGCTCCCTGAAACTCGAAGTCTTTGAGTTTGCGCACTTTGCTCATTATAGCCTCTTTAAGGGTGAAGTCGTGGAGGCAGCAGATGACATCACGGGGTGTGGCGGAAGATCCTCTGGGTCGAAGGGCTCGATGTGCCCTATCAAACTTAATTTTGTGGGACGGGGGCTCCTGCAGTATAGTGTTGAAGACAGCCTCCAGCAGAACAGGCAGATCCTCAGATTGGTCAGCCTCTGGGAGTCCCTTGATGCGTATATTGTTGCGCCGGCCCCTGTTGTCAAGATCCTCCAAGTGGCGTTGCATGTCCCGTATAGCTGAACCCTGTTCAGTGGTAGTATCATGCAGTGAGGCAACATAGTCCCTGGTAGTGTCATGGTCATTCTCCAGCGTGTCCATTCGGTTAGCAATGGAGTGTAAATCAGTGCGGAGGGTAGCAATTTCAGATTGGAAGGATGCTGTGATTTCCGCAACCATACTTTTAAGGTCTTGTTTAGTAGTAAGTTGAGGAAGAAGGTCCGCCATGGATGATGGTGCTGAAGATGGGCCTGGAATGCAGCTCTGGGGGTACAGGACTGGAGGGGGGGAGCCATAATCCTTGGGAGTGCGGGGCGGAGGAGCCCCTACGCCAGCGCCTTCCACCGCGCCATCCCCCCCTGAGCTATGGAGGGGAGGGGCGATGGGGGAAGATAGTAGATGGGGGGCCACAGAGACCAGCTCTGTGGCCACAGGCTGCAACTCATCAGCGGTGTAGGAGGGAGCAGAGCCACTGACCTCAGAACTCCTTGAGAAGCTGGAAACATCCGGGGTCCTCTCATGCCGCTCTGCCAGGAGTGCTGGTGAAGCAGAATGTAGTTGCTGGGACATCCCAGGGTGAGGAGACTGTGGGAGTACTCGTGCTGGGGAAACTCTGGGTTGCCCAGGCGCCGACAGGGATCTCTGTTGAAGCGGCGCTCCGCTGGCTGACAGGGGGAGCGCGGGAGGAGAGAAGCTGCGCTGCGACCCCTGTGCCTGGAGAGCGGAGGAAATCCAAGATGGCCGCCCCGCAGCAGCCTGGCCCGGTAGAGAAGGCCGCTGGGCCAGAAAGGCGTCCAGGGTGGCCCCCCCAGACCTCTCCACGGGCGCTGGGGTGCCCGGGGCCACCTTCCTCGGTAAGCGCTTGCCCATACTGCGCCTGCTGAGGGGTCCACGGGTCTCAGTAGCGAGCGGAGGAGCGGAGAAGGACCTGCGCGCGTGCCACTCCATGCGCGTCCATGCCACGCCCCCTGTTTGCATTGCTTTAATAATTTTACTAATATTTTTATTGCATGGCTTTGATTTGAAAATGTAAATTGAAACTTTTTCAAAGAGGTTTGGTTGACTTTAGGGGGATTTCTGGCCCCCAGGTATTTTTTTTTATACTGAAGACCTATCCACTGAATAGGTCAACAGTATCCAGATGGTGGGGGTCTGACCCCATACTGATCAGCTGATCTGTCCACGATCCAGTGCTGGAAGCTACTACATAGGACAGTACCAGGAGCAGCTCTGTTCCTATTGAATTAAGGGAGAGGCTCCAGCACTGAGCCTACAACTTGAGCCTACAGCCCTGACCTCCGCAGTAGCTTCCAGGGCTGGGACGCCGAGATGAGCTGATCAGTGCAGGGTTCAGATGTTGGACCCCCACCGATCACAGACCAATGGTCTATTCTATGGATAGGTCACCAGTATTAAAAAAAAAAATAAAAAATAGACTCCTGTTGGCCGGAAAACGCCTTTAAGTACATAAAAAAAAAAAGAAAATTACCCATAATCTGTACATTTTTGTGCTGGCCCTTTGTTGTTAGATCTATCGTTCGTAGTATCTATGTCATATTAAGCATGGCATGTCTTAAAAGTAATCTGTCACCACCAAGTTTATTCTACCCTATGCAAAGAAAGCATAAACTAATTTGCAGTTCTGGGTCACTCACTTTATTCTTAGTAGCAGTTTTCATAAAACTTGCAGAAGCTGGAACTGAATACAGAGTCCTTGCATTCTTGTGTGGTAGACTCTCCCCATCCATTTGACAGCTTTCTTTCTATACTGCCCATACATAGGGCTGTAGATGGGCATGCGGAGTCCGCAGCTTCTGAATATTGAGGATGTAAGAGCGCGCACACACAACATTATGACCAAGTCACCAAGAACTGGAATCAGGGTCTCTTTTGTTAATTTATATAGGGCAGTGTAAATCTGCTTACATATTCCTTTTAAAAGTCAGAGGTCAGATAACTTGGCCCCTATAACACCCTAGAACAAAGAACAGAACCAAAGAGGGTGCAACAACTAGAAGTCACAGCCACAGTATCATACATTAGTGAAGGAGTCGCAGGGTGACACAGTGTTCTTTGGTTGCACAACAAGTTGCAAGTAGCTAAAGTTGCCTTGTAGCACTAGACTAAATCTTACATGGCACCCATAGTCCTTCACAAACTGAGGAAAAATTTATTGATGTATACATTATATGTGACCGCAATAAACCAAACATGAATCTGGTCGTATACAGACAAGACAATCTCCAGGACCATCTTTTATGGCATAATCCGACAGTCTATCTGGAATATGTGGAGCAAGGCTCTGACAATTTACCATGTTAGTGCCCATGTACACGGCAGACGCTGGGTGATTTAAATATGAAGGTTGAAGCTCGCAATCTTAATCTGTAGGAAGCGTTATCACTGCAGCGCACCCCTGACTTAATAAAGCGCTGGTACAGCTTGGGCCATACAGATAGGACTCACATCTCTTTAATCATTCCTATTTTTGATGATTGTTATCTCTAGGATGCGATGCAGATTTTTTTTTTTTTTTATCTAAGCAGTAGCAAATCTATTTCTCTTCCAAAACAATTTTTTTTTCTAAATAATGTAATGGTGTTCACATGCCTCTACTTGATAAAAATCCAATTAATAATTAGCATAATTAATACGCAAAGCTTCCCTACCCCCACTATGATTCCAAATCAGATCTGAAACATCACACATCTCTCATTCTGCCTTTTAGTGTATCTAGCATACCTACTATGTATATTTATATATATTTCTGTAGCATTCTGAAGATCGGAACATTTATCTCAGATGATAGGAAATTACAAAGGGAAAACAACTGTCAGATTTTTAGGGTCATTTTAGGTTTAAAGCACTATTCATACATTTATTTATATCTGTAGTTTCAGGAACATTACAGGGGAAGACAACTCGATTTATAATCATTGACATTGTATTTGGTGAAAATACCGTTTAAAGAGAACCTGTCACCACTCCTAATACATCTGTTTTAGTCAATAATTGTATTTCCTATAAGAATTGTAGAACGTCTGTTTTCTTAACTCTTCTTTGTGCCATACTTCTGTTGGTCCTCTTAAAAATGTATGAATAAATTTACAAAAAGTTGTTACCATTCCACTCCAGAAAGGGGTATGTCCCTACACAATCTGTCACATCTCCATTAGTAATATGCAGCTGTCAATTCATACATTTCTAGGAGGAAAAAAAGCAAAACCAGACTTATGAGAAAAAATGCTCCAGAATTCTTACTTCATGTGAAATATAATTATTTGCTAAATTAGTCCTGTCTGAGCAGCTGCATAGCAATAATGAAAATGAGGCACCCTTGTGGTGTTGGTTAAAGCAACACTTCAGCATTTTTTTTAGCTATGCAAGGTATCGAACTAGATTCAAAATCTGCTATTCCTGAAGAAGACACCCATGTCTAGTACCTGTACCTATGTCTGATTCCTGTTTCTGCAAAACACTGCAGAGTTAATACTAAAATGGACCTTCCAGCACTTTAGACTGTAGGGATGACGACACCAAAGGTCCTGAAAGCTGCACCAACTGCTGCTGATAAAACTGGTAAAGATAATGGAGGCATGGGGACCATATTCAGAGAAGGGGAAACTATGGGAAGCACATAAGAAAAGGGGGCTATAGGGAGGAGATTATGTCATAGGCACGACTTTGATGAATATGAGGTTACATGGTTATTCTCAATTATATCTGCAGGCAACAGAGAGACCTCCTGTTTACATATCAACCGATGCTAGAAAATGCAGGTCACATTGTGATCATGTAACTTATTGAAGAAGATGAAAAGCAGGATAAGGAAAGACACTGAGTATAGACAACTGTTACTATTGAGGGGATGGTCTTTTATACAATATAATGAATCAGAATAAATCACTGGATTGTCCTTTTAACACTATTACAGCCCTAACCACATGGAGCTGCATTGTTAGCAAGCAAATGGGTAGGCAAGTGACCTAAATTGGCCTAAAGGTCAAGAAAAGAAAGCCAAAAACTCTAGCCCAACACTATAATCTGGGACCATTTTGATCTTTGCTATGGAGCTCTCTTTTTATATGTACAGTGTGCCACCATCCATGTCCATGTTGTAAGGCCAGTTGAGGGGGATTGTTGTATATGTTCTCACCACCCAAATTAATCAGAAAAATGTAAGCTGTGCTCCCTCTCCCTGGGGGCCACATAGCATCCCTACTGGCTGTCCCTAGGATAAATATGCCCTGGAAATAAGTCAGATTTATTAAACTATATGGTTGTATGTGTAGAAAACTGGTGATACAATAACATGATATGTAAAAGCTCAGTTTACATAATAGCCCACATTGACACCAGCAAGCAAAGTGTAAATGTAATTCCCCACATTTATCTACTAGTGTGGATTTTAACATTCACAAAGTTTTCTCATATCTAGTTATTGTATAAATTTTCACTGTGTAATAGGCAGCATACATGTCTACAAAAACATACAATGTACAGACAAAAAGTGTAATTGCACATTCTGGAAATCTTCAGCCACTACAAGGTTTCTGTAATTACAAAAGCCGCCGCACCATTTACATTATAATCAAGAATGCTGCATCTGATCACTTATCCGGTTACTTTGAATATCCCTTCAATCACAATCTAGAAGAGTTCCTTTAACAAAAGCTTTTCTCAAGCGCAGTTCATAAATCTGTTTTTTTCCTAGTGTGCAATTACGCGGTAAAAGACGGGCTTAATCAAGAACTTGTATCAACTCCGGTGGAAAATAATTAAAACTAAAAATATCAGAGTGTGGGCGTCTGCTTGTATTTTCTAAAGAAATTGTGAAAAAGGTTACATTTTATAAAAGACAATTCTTTAAGACAGCAAACAAAGGGTGTCATAGGCTGCTATAACACTGCAGCTACCTTTATGGCTGCGTTCACACTACTGTTATTAATATACATTGCTTTCATCCATCATAGGATGACAGCAATGGACATAAACTGTAGCAAATTAAGGGACACACAGAGAGTCTGTGTCTGTTCCCATTGACTCTAATGTAAACATGTTTTACTTTTGCAAAAAAAGAAAAATCCCTGTATGCACAACTTTTTCTTCCATCAGAAAAGTAAAAAAATGACAAAAGGAAGCTTTCCTCATGTGATTTTTACATTGGGGTGAATGAAGATGGACACCTGAAGGAGGGGGCACCGTCTGCATCTGTCATTTAATGTTTGTTCCTCTCATCCTGTGACAGATGGGAGCAAGAGACATTAAATAATGGTAGTGTGAACCTAGCCTAACACAGGAAAGTACCTTTGCAGCTACAGGTCCCTTTCATTTCATTCCAATACTGAGTATTAGAGATGAGCGAATTGAAGCTGATGAAGTGGAATTCGATCCGAATTTCAGGAAATATTCGATTTGCATCGAATCCAGGTTTCCTCACACTTCGTGATAACGAATAGCATTTTGTTCAAAATGGCTGCTGCACATGTTAGGTCATGGGGTAAGAAACTCTGGGAACGCGGGATCACCCACAATACCATGCTTGCAGCCAATCAGCAGCCAGCCCTGTGAGGTCACAGCCCTTTAACCCCTTCGTGAGCGCCCATGGCATGTTTGACCGCTGCATCCAAGGTGTTAAAACTCCCGATCGATTATGGAGCAGGGTGTTAGCTTTAACTGACAACTAACACCCTGCTCCATAACCAATTGGGGGGTTTTAACACCTTGGATGCCGCGGTCAAACATGACCGCAGCATCCAAGGGGTTCCGCCATTTTGCCGCCCACCCCGACTCTCTGCAGACAGGAAATAACAGTTTATTCGCTGCGATTTAATTCGCATCGAATAGAATCGTATCGGAAAATTCGGCGAAGTTGCAGAATCAAATTTTTAAAAACTTCGCTCATCTCTACTGAGTGTACCAAATAGGTGCCCAAAATATATTTACCAAGTCAGGACTTCTGTATCTTCCTTCCTCCACTGTTCATCTCTAAAAAGATATTTTATTGCTGATACTTATCTTTTATCTGGTTGTAGGCTGTATCTTTTACATTATGTTCACACTAGTGTTAGGGTTTCCGTCTTTTGGTTCTGCTTGGAAGCAGTTACACATAGAAACCCGCAGACCCCATAGACTATAATGTGGTCTGCCTGACTTCCACCGAAAACAGTGAAGAGAAAAGTCCTCCTTGCAGGATTTTTCTCTCCGCCTATTTTAAGCAGAATGGGTGGCAGAGTCTCGTACAAACACTAATGTTAACCTAGCGTAACTTGGCTATAGCTGTAACTTGTGGTCTCTACATGTACAACTTTGAGTATATGGATAGATTAAGCCATGGGCAAAACATTCTAATAAGGTCACAGGTATTGAGGTTATAAATTTTTAATTAGTATAAAATGGTAAGTAGAGATGCGCAATCTGGTTCAGATCAAATCAGATTTGACCCAATCTTCAAAAAATTTCTGGCTGCACACAAAGCCAAAACATTGGGAGTACATCACCCATGAACCTCTATTATACTATAGGGTCCCTTTAGATCCCAGTTTGTAATAAGCAGAGACTCAGGGGAAGTGAGCAAATATAATAAACAGTTACACTCACCTTCCCTCACCTCTCCTGAGCATCCTTGTGGCATTTGGAACTCCTTCAGGGTCCTCTTCTGACATTTACCTTGTGATGTCAGGGAGTAAGGACACTGTGAGGGGAGATGTCAGCCACACCCAGGAGGTGTGAATAGCAAGTGGACAATGAGACTAAGCTAAAGCTGCTCCCTGCCCACCATGACTATTGAGAATAATTCACATATGATATTTTATTCTTTCAAAGATTTTTCTGCACTTTTCTGCAACAAAAAGATTACAGAGGGGATGCAATAGAAGGGTAAATGCTTCATCCTGCACAGGATGGGGCCAGTTTATGGTGGAAAAACCACCTGACAAGTTCTCTTTAAATGTCTATGATACATAAGACAGTCAAAAAGTTTTTATCATCTTGGGTCAGGTGTTTGCTTTCTTGACTATTGCTAATGGCTATCTATACATCATTGTGGCCAGTCCAACAAGTCTTGTCACATTGCTACCGATCCATCTTGATACCAATAATGTTGGGTCAAAATAAAGTAACATAACCTGAATTGAATTTCCAGAGCCTATGCTTTTTATATATTCAATTTGTGAACCGTACAGACTGTGTTTCACGTTGCCAATGAAATTAGCAATCTTCTTTTATGAGTAACACCAGATCATATTTCCATCAGTAAGATCATTAATCCATAAAAATCCAATCGAAAGTTGATTATTTATAAGTAATTAAGATGTGAACTTTTGGCCACCCTGGAAACTTAATTTGTTAATATGTACGACATATTTTTTGCTTCCTAGAATGCTGACTAATTCATAAAGACTTTGCCTTCAGAAAATCAATACCAACTGGGTTATTAAACAGCATGCAAATCGAAAATTGCTTGCTCCTTCACTGAAGCCTGGGTGTACTCCAGGTCACACCAAAGGGCATATAATTGGATCTTGCACCTAATTACATTTCAATCTATAGAGTTCTGTATAAAATTATGACTGGTTTGTGATGGCCTCATACTGGGATAATGCATGGTGAACACCACACATTATCATGAACCTGCTGGATGATCTTGGTTTTACAGTCCATAATGGAGACTTACAATGATTTTGTAAATGAAAGTGGAAATTAAGTGCAGATGTATTATATGTTCTATACATAGGGAATTCATTTTGTAAAGCCTAAACGATAATAAAACCTTAAAAGGACAAGTAAAAGACCGATACACTAATCGGGGACATAGAAAGTTATGGGGCTGTTCATGGCAAAATCAGAATAGGGCTTCACCTCCCACACAATTGGGTTCTCCCCACTTTCTTTAGACTTACAGCGCTTCTGAGGTGTTAGGCAATGTTGGACTGGGTTTCCTTGGGTCTACAAGAATAAATGCTTTTATGACCTAGCCTCTATCTATACATATCATGTTATTTCCTTTAAATGGCACACACAGCATATCCATAAGGACTAATAGGGTATTTGTTTTGAACCCATAAGAGATAGACCTTAATGGCAAGTGGTTGGCTCCTAAACAAAATCCAAAAAGCTTTGCCTTGTTCCTGATTTTGGGGTCCATTTTTATGTCAGAACATAAGCCCACTAGAGAATCCTCTGATGCTTCTCATGTGATAGGCAGCATTAAACTGAGTTTCCCTGGGTACACAAGAAGAAATTATTCTAAGGACTTAGCCTCCATCTATACTGATCATGTTATGTCCTATTAATGGCACACATGTGACATGACATTTCCACAAGGGCTAATAGGGTATTTGTAGTGAACCCATAAAAGATGGCCCTAATGGGGAATGATTGGCTCCAACAGCAACTTCAAACAGTTTTATCATCTTCTGGATTTTTGGGATCCATATTTGTGTCTTAACATGGGTCAAGTGGAAAATTCTCTGCTATTCTGGTGTGCCAGTCCAACCCTGGTATTAGGTTTGAATGTCAAACACACATCAGCTAACCCTTCCACAGATATACCCAAACATGTATGGAGTTCTTATTTGGCCACTGTACATTAATATTATTTGAGCACTATATAGCGGTATTTACATTGCATGGTACTGTTGCTTAGATATGGTAAAGTATATTATTTTTGCAGCAGCACTGAATAGCATTGTTATTGAACTGTTTATAAGGGTTATTTGTCCAATATATGGCACTAGAGATTAGCGAAACCCATGAGATTTGTTTCAATGAATATTTGTAAAGTTTGGCCCTCCATTTTATTTGGAGCAAAAATTGTTCAGCATGAACCAGAAGTGCCGTTATTATACTCTGGGATATAAACCCAGAGGAGGTGAATACAAATAAACAATTATACTCATCTTGCCTCAGCTTTCATGGGCATCCTTGCAGCATCTGTTGGTCCTCTTCAAGCTTCTTCCAGCTTCTGGCTGATATCATGCGCCCCAAGGTCATATGGGGCACGCCAAAGTCATGACACTTTGACCCAAAGGAAAGGAGATTATAACTTTTGTTGTTTTACTCACCCCATCTGGGGATCAATTAAATATGCTTTGTGATCTGAGAAACCAGAGTATAATAATATTTCATGGTTGACAAACTCCCGAATTTCAGGTTTAATTTGAACCCGAAACTTTTGAAAAATTCAGGGCAAATCCAGTTCTATCCAAATCGGTTCACTTATCCCTATTTTTGGTATGTCTAAAATACTCTCTTTATTAATATAATCTAAAAGATAATGAGTCCCAATAATCTCTCATAATAGAACTTAAGAGCAAGTAAAGTCGTGCATGGCCAGGGGATTTGAATGTGTGTAACACATATAATATGTCACCCCTAGTCATGAAACAACCCCTCCCCTTTCTCAGAAGTGCATGATAGTAACTTAAATTTGCTCAAAATAGGAAAGCCGACCCCCAGCAAAATATTTGCAATGCTGTTCAATGGCTGTCGGACTAGTCATAGACAAAAAAAAACAAAACACTTCTGAGAAGTAGGAATAATTTAGTGCCAATATTCACATGGACACGATCAAACTACCTCTATAAAACACCTGACGCGTTTCTAGGATAGTGCTAACCGCTATCCTGTCATCAGAGGTGTAAAGTTACTCCAGTCAAAGTCTGTTTACAGAGAGCTATAGTTTCCCCCGCTCCCCCTCGGCACTAATGCATGGCCGTAAGAAGGAGTAGCGGAGCCAGCCTTTTAAAGCATAAGAAACGCCCGCTGTCATCAAGACACACCAATCAAGGGGCGCCACGTGTCATCAGCATCACAGAGAAGGATGAACCATTTAATGGATAAATGAAAAAATTTTAGTGTCCGTTAGTGTCCATTTTTTGCTTTTTTTTTGTTTCTGCTTTCTGAGCATGCGCAGAAAAAAAAACGGACAGTAATAAGGGACAGTGTAACGGACATCCGACTGTTACCCATTGACTTTAATGTTAAAAAATAAAGGACGCTTGAGGTCCGTCATGAAACCATTTTTTTTTTTTACAGACACAAAAGTCCTGCATGTAGGATTTTTTGTCCGTGAAAAAAAACGGACATGTGACGGATTGGGTGTAAACGGACACTAACAGTCACTAATGGACTCAAGATGAAATCCCATTGAAATGAATGGAAATTTTAACGGATTTCCAATGGTTCAGCTAGTGTCCGTTGCTAAAATCTTGTAACGGACAATAGCAACAAACACTACTGACGGTCACCAACAGTAGTGTGAACTCCCCCTTAACACTTCTATTTCTGAAAGCATTCATACTATGTTGCAATTTTTACACACCTGCCTAAAACTTTTTGCACAGCACTGCATAAATATAGGAATATAAGGAATGATAGCACAATCCACCTTATTTACACCAATGCACCTCTTTTCCCTGAGGGCCACATTATACCACAAATCATCAGCTAGATCACATAATGAAAATGTACAGAATATGTAGCACTCCGTAACAAGAGCAGGCGTGAACATGGCTTACATAAGGATCTGTATCCTCGCTATGCAATGATAATGAAGTTCTTCAGCCGTGCTTCTTGGTAAAGGATTGCATTACATTAGAATGCTAACATGGGCTGTTCTGTAAGAATCATTTATTTAAGGCTTTCAGTGATGGCTATCAGAGGAAGATTTATAATCCTGCTGCTTCTTTGCATGCTCGACTGCGCTATGAGAGCTGAGACAGCAGATATGTGTCTTGGTACAGGTGAGTTCTGACTCATCTTTGTACGGATCTCTTTCCCAGCAGGCTCTACAGCAGAGAGGCAAAAAGCCAAATGGAAACGGATCCATGATAAAACAGGCTAACTCTTACTGAGAACTGACAAAAGTCACATGCAGAATTTTCAGACTATTTCACTATAAAGGCCCACCAAACCTCAGGGACATCTCCATATACATATATATAGGGACAGCATTACAATGTAATATGCCTTACAGAAATTTCTCCTACGTGGAATTCTTCCATTACAATCCTGGGGGTAGGAATTCATTTAGTTTCCTGAAATATAAAAAACCTGGCTGCAAGTATATGCTCCAAGTTTGCCTTTGGGATATAGAAAAGGGAACAGAGATGCTGTTGGCAGGTCTTTGTCTTGCAACAAAGCATCATGGTCCTACCTTTTAAGACTATAAAAATGGAAGAAAATCCCTTTTTCAGATATGTAACTTCAAATTCCTTGACGCCAGTGCAAATCTGATACAGGATCCCCCCAATGTAACATTTTGTAGAACTTATGTCCATCTATTGTATGTAGAAAAGTAGCCGAGTCCAACTACAGACAAGATCCTTTCAAAAGCAAATGTACTGGATACAAATTGAATTTTTTTCTAGGTTTATTTAAAGTTTTCAATTTGAATAATTTTTCAAAAAATTGTGTGTGTCTAGATGGTTACACATTTGTCATGGTGCCCCTGGTGTTCATTTGATTCCTTATCAGAATGTCCACCTAATGTGACCAGAGTTGGTAAAAAAACGACATTTAAAGTGCACTGATTGTTACTGGCTCCCTGCACAACAGCAGGTATCACTTCCATGTTCAGAAGAATCCTGGTCGGGAATCTCAGCTATTGCACCAGTAGTGGACACACTAGGTAAATTTTCTGACAGGAATTCAAAAAGACACCAGGGGTTGCCAAAACAAATATGTAACAATTTAAATCTTGTTGAGTCCTGTCTTTTATAACAGAGACATGTAATATTGATTTGCAGGACAATCCCTTTAAATCTGCAGTGTCAAGACAAAAGTTGATAAAAAAAAATTAGACATTCAGAAAGTAAAAAAACGAAAAAGGTAACATGGAAGACACAAATTGCATTTAATTAAATTATTCTAAAATTCGCAGGTGAATAATTTCACACATATTTATAAGGGTCTTAATATCTTGCTGCTCTACACATTGACATATAGAGGTACATTTCTTGCTATCTGCATCTGCCACTACAGGAAGCACACTGCATACACCTGTCTACTGCTCTAACTCTGGAGATCCGTATGCGGTTAGTTCCCCTCCTGAAGGTGGCAGACACCCAACTTTTATTATTTAAACAGGGTTAGAAAAACATGGCTGCTTTCTGTCAAAAACTGCGCCATACATATCCATGGTTTGCATCTGAGATCCATTGTAGCAATTTGGACTGAGCTGCAATACTGCATATACACTGTGCATACTTGCCAACATCTTAAAATGTAAAAACTGGATATTTAAGCCGCGGCCCTGGAAACACCTGTTAATGCCCCATAATGCATGGAATTGTATAAATTCGAGTCCTTTCATGGTCTGTTTCCCAAGACCATCCTCACCAAATTGTAACTGATGGCAAGGATGACTGTTGATAGGTATGGAACTGTTTTTGCCAGAAAAGAGCCATGTTTTTCCAAACATGTACAACCCCAGGATGCTCCATGACTCTCTTAAAATAAGGTAATACAGAAAAATCATCTGTTGGTCAAAGGACCCACATAACCATCATTCTATGTTTGCCCTGGATACAAAAATATCACTGAAAAAGAGGCCACATTTACCTGATATTATGTGAAGCAAGGGTTCACAGCAGGATGCAGACAGGCTCAAATGGTATTTGGTTTTATAGTACTGATAAATCATCCAATCATACACCTACAATCCATGAAGGGGTGAAAATCTAGTATTCCAAATGCACACATATATGGTTACAAGCTTGCATATTTTGGGCAAAATATCAACTAATCTCTCACAGTTAATTATTTTTTTTTTCAGAACACAGTTCAGCCAAGTTATGTTGGTTGAAGGAAAATTGGGTGCTGGTACTTGTGGAGTGTATGTATATACATCCTAGGCAACCCACCAGATCTAAAAGTATGGGCACCCCTAGTAGGCTGTAAACCAGCATTGTACACTTCACGTTGTCATGTGACTGGCACCATATATAAGCCTTACCTATGTGCATCTGAAATACTGGGCATCCACCCCCCCTCATGGATTGTAGTGTGTGAATGGTAGCTTTATCAGTAATTTGCACCTGTGCAGCCTTCATCATATGCCAGTTGGGACTGTCTGCAACCTGCTGTGAACCATTGCTTCCTCTAACATCAGGTAAATGTTCAGTGACATGATTTATGATAACGTCTTTTTCAGTGGAATGGAAGAGTATCAGTGCTCAGTGTGAACACTTCTAGATGCTGTAGATGGATATAACCTTTATCCTCAACCTTGCACTATAGGTTGCTATGTCGATGGAAGATTTCTGTACATGCTATAACCAATTAGATCTATCGATCTTCCAGACAAACCGTGTAGTCAATCTGATATAATTATGTCGCACTCTGGTCATTTTTCAGTATAACATACATTCCGTGATGTATCAGTGCGGAGGCATGTAACGGTTATATAATGTTTCTATATTCATATAAATGGAGATGGGCTTATAAATGGCTCTCAGCATTGAGACATTATAATTGCCAACAATTATTCACTGAGTGAAGTATTAAAACGGATGATGTTACTGTCAGTTTTCGGCTTGAGTCTGCCATAAAGAATGAGCTCATACCTTTAATTTATTTGTATTAATCATCTTAATTCTGCTGCAGTGTTGCAGTAGTCAGCCAGTGTTATAAATGTGTTAAAAATGAAGTTTTATGCTACTCTTTACTGCTTGGAGATTTTTTTTTCATGTTGCCCCCGTAAAACCTGATTTATTGAATGTTCAACAACATTAAACAAACTTAGAAACCAAATGTCTCTAGGGAGCAAATCAGTCTAGCTTCAGATCGATGCAATTTTTCACTGGCAAGTAAAAAATAGTTTTCTAATGACTGTTTGAAGTCTATAGGCAGTGTGTTTTTTACTCTGTTAAGAAAATAATACAACACTAAACAATTTATATGTAACTTTATATTGTGTACATCTTGAATTTGACTTGAGGATCCAACATTGTTTCATGCTGATATTGCATTAGTCTAGAAAACCAAAACCTAGGTGCACTAATTTCAGATTATGTCCAATCAAGATTAAAAGTGTCCATAATCCATGAAAAGGTGGCAAACAAGTATTTGGATGACAACCATCCCTTATACATTCACACTTGGTTTGGCTAAACATACATGTGCTCTAAATAGGAAGACAGGAATATATACCTGCTGTACACCACCATTAATGACTTAACTGTCCTGAGATTGTTCAGGATCTGGCATGTTTAAGGCCTACCTCCAACAGTAAAATTAATGTTCATAAATGAATTGTACAGGTGAATATAACAAATTTTGTAATGTACTTTATTAAAGAAATAAGTTTCCTTTTCCACTTTCCATGCTGAACTTCTTTTTATATAGAAGTCTATGGAGGGGAGAAGGGGGCTGCTAGAAAAGACACACAATCACTACAGTTGCTACACTGTAGAGAGCTCTTTTGACACTGCTATATTTCAAGATAAGACTAAATAATAAATCAATTAGCAGCCTTCCTCCCTCCTGTCTCCATAGACATCTGTGTGAGAGGTGAGTATGGAGACACAATCTCTACACATATAATGTCTCAGCGAAGATAAGAGAATAGCAGCCTCATAATTAAAGAGGGGGACATATTTCTTTAAGATATATTACAAAGTTTCTTATAGACACCTATACTATTCTTTTATGAAAAGTAATTTTATGGTTGGAGATATGCTTTAAATTAATTTGTGTTCATTTCCAGGTAGACGACATATCACCGGTAAGCATGCTCCTTCAATGAGTTATGAGCTGCTATGGAGATCAGAGAATGGGATTCCAAAGTGCCTACTCTCTTGGAGCTCCAGCACGCAAAGCTGACTGCTACTGACAAAAATGTATTGGAAAAATTCATATTGTAGCAATTCAACAGTCAAAGGATTTATTGCAGGATGTTATACCGGACCATGGCTTATGGGTTTAACAACTGGACAAGAGAGAATGTGGCATTTTGACACCTTTTGTGACATTTTGGCAGGTGGTCAAGTCGAAACTGTCAACCCCTTGTTCTTTCCTAACTTCAAGAAGGAGAAGAGATCATAAGATATTGTTAGCGTTTAGGTGTTTATGTATTTTTATTATTTGTACTTTTTGTAAGCACTGTATCTTTTCTGTTTAAGCTTAAAACTATTATTTGCTTGTATACTATGCCTGTAGGAACCCATAGCCATTTGTAGAGTCTTTAACTCTTTCATTGGTGGAGAGCAAAATGTGTTGGGATTTATCGCCAAATCTAATAGATATGGAAGGTGAGTGTAAGATTAAGTGGGTGGAAATAGATGTCCATTTTCCTGGGTCCTACTGCAGCCCTCAATATTGTCTCTATAGTATTTATGTTACTGAAACAAAGAAAGTATAATGTACCAAAGTACCAATGTATCCAATTGTAATTAATTGAACTTGTGTCCGCTATTTGTGAAAAGCACAAATATCACCTACGTGACAAATTCCCGCCACTATGATGTTATCCTTTTCCATCACCGCCGCCCAATTCTCAGATGTTGCACTCCGCAATGAAGATGTAGAATCCTTCCTATTTTGTAATTTCTTGGTTGTGTTAATTAATTATACAGCATGTGCTTAAATTACAAGATAATGAATGTTTGCCATACAGCTTCTCCTGGATGTCAAATCACTTTTAGACAGACATCAAACAAGCATATTGTCTGGGATTCCCATGACATCGGGGCAGAAATGCAACACATGAGCATAGCTGCTCAAGCTTGAAATTATTATTTTAATGGGTTGTGAATGTACAGGAGTTCATGCACAAACAAATGGGTGAAAAAGGATTTGTAGGCTGTTGTTTGCCTCGCTCTTCTCCAAAAGTCCTTGAAAGATAACCCACAATTACTTTCAATAATCATCCCGGTTATTGGTTAAAGTGACCTCTACTTTACTAGAATCTCATTTCTATATAGGACATTCTTAAATGGCTAAAAATAGTGGATGCCACAAAATATGTTAACACATTTAGTACTGCACATATCATTTACACCCTAATCACTTGACTTTGTGAAAAATAAAAAAAACAAGAAAAAAAAATGTATATTCGTTATAGTAAAGGCTATAGTATAAGACTAAAATGAATGTTTACTTTGTACTATATTGGCCAACAATTGTCTGGTTCCAGTTGTAGTATAAAAAGTCAATCTCTGGGTGTCAAAATCATAATTCACCCATATAAAGTATCCAAATTCTACAAATACCTATAATAGTACCGTATAGTTAATTGGTTTGAAATGTGCAATTCCAGATTCTGCTGTGGATCAACAAGTGTGAATTTATTGAGGATTTTCAGTTCCCTTTTTAAGTCAATGGGTCAAATCCAAAGAAAATTTTTACTAAATCTGTAGCATAAACTGACATGAAGCAGGCTGAAATATTTTTTATAGAATGCAGATGAGTTTTGTTTTCATATGACATCTTCTCAAGTTACCATGTACAGAAATAGCAAAGTATAACATTACAGTTAAAAGGGTTGGCCAGGAATTTTTTATTTGTGGCCTTTCCATATAAATGCTTGATCGGTGGGAAACCAGTAGCTGGGCCCCGAACGGATCAACATTTTGTGGCTAGGAGCTGGTACTGCAGCTCGGCCTGAAGAGCACAGCTGCAGTACTGGCACCTAGCCACTATACAGGGCACGGAGCCATCTACTTCTGGCAATGTGAACTGTATAGCAAGGGCATTGGAAGTGGCTCCCAATTGCTGATTGGTTCAGGGACTGGCTGTCAGACGCCCTCCAATCAGATATTTATGGTCTGTCCTAAGGGATAGGCCATAAATAAAAATTCTGGACAACCCCTCTAAATAAAAACTTACAGTACAATTTCAACTGCAATGGCTTTCATTTGCTTTTGTTGTGTAATATCAAATTCAAGTTAAAGACTGTACATAAAAAGCTTCCATTGTAAAGCTGCCTATACGCCTCCAATAGCTTTTGGTGCAATTCTTTGTCGGCTGACAGCTATTTTTCTTGACTCCCCCATACACATGCACAGTTGGGTAGGAAGAGCGTGTAAGTGTTTTCAATGGAGAGAGTGAAGCAAGCTGCTGCCAGACACCACTAAAATAATCTTATCTTCTGGGAAAAGGAGGTTTGGTCATTAAACTGCAACATGCATTTGACCAACTTTTTTCTAATGTGCATGGGGAACTTAAAAGAATTTTTCAGGATTGTAATATTGAGCACCTATCCTTAGAGTTGGTCATCAATATCAGATTCATGGGGGTCTGACACCCACCCCCCTCACTGATCAGTTGTTTTCAGTGACCTCAGCCTCAGTCATCTTCACTTCTTACCAAGCAAAGCACCGTACAGTGGCGTAACTACCGCTTTAACAGCCATAGCAGCTGCTACGGGCCCGCAACCACTGGCCCTACTGCTTTTTTGTTTTAATAGGCCATTACCTGCTGGAGTTTGTCACCTCCCCTGGGCCTCCACTTATTATACTCTGGGGTCTGACAAGACCCCAGAGTATAATAATAGTTTGTGGGTGGTGTACCCCAAAAATTTCAGGTTCTGCCAAACTCAAAATTTTTGCAATATCTGTAACAAACGCCATCATAGGGAACACTATATGACATTATACTGTGTGGAGGGGCCGCTATGTGACATTATACTGTGTGAAGGGGCTGCTATGGGACATTATACTGTGCGGAGGGGCCACTATGGGACATTATACTGTGCGGAGGGGCCACTATGGGACATTATACTGTGCGGAGGGGCCACTATGGGACATTATACTATCTGGAGGCCACTTTGGGCCATTATAGTGTTTGTAAATGGGGTGTTATACCGTGTGGGGGCCAGGAAAGGGGGCACTATGTTGTGTGGGACTGGACTGCATCTCTATGTGCCTCCATCATATGACATCATGTCAATGAGGTTTTTTGCATGCTATACCAAACACTATATTACGAAGGTGTTCTCATTGAAAGTCATTGCATGAGGCCTAAAACAGAGCACAGGCGACTTCATATACATTAATACAATATCTACACAAAGACATGTACAGTATGATAATATTGGCTTTCCATCTGATTTTGCTGATAAAAGAGTCCTTCCAATTATCTCAGCTTTTCTTCTCCTAAGGTGCCTGGTATTCCCAAAGTCTATTAGAAATCTAGTCTATCTGCTTATTATGTTTGGAAAAGTAGCCCAGTAGTCCCTTTTAGATAACAGCTTCTAAGCCCAAAAGATGCATTCAGCTCTTGTAAACTAATAAGGTTAAGAAATGAATGGTATTTTTTTGGCAATCTGTTGAGCGTCCTGCTGAGATGAGACACTAGCTTATGAGGCTCATTATGATCAGACTGCAGTAGTGACCTTCAGCGTGCTGTAAAAGAAATGTAGGATTTACAGCTCCCGTCAACAGTGTAATGAAACAACTCAGGGGAAGGCCAATCTTATCTGCAACTTTTACCCCGTTTGGAAACTCGCAGATCTAGACTAAAGAAGTAGCTGGAAGCTCAGACTACAGGCTTGTAAAGTCTCATTAGTGAGAACTAAGAGTGTAAACTACAAACAGTCCTGAAATATAGGGCAAAGAGATGGGCTGCTTGATCTAATGATGTAGAGAAATCTCTCGCAGCAATATCATTCCTCAGATCAGTTTACCACTACGTCAAATCCTAAAAATCCTAGACATATTTAATAGCCCAATCCATGCATGGCATGATAGAAAACTATGAAACATATGAAAACTAAAAAGTTAGGAAGGAAATTAACTGCTCATACTAAGTAAATACTGGGCATACTATGTAATACCATTTAAAGGGGTTGTCCACTTTTAGCAATCTCTTACTGCCTGATCTCCCTATGTCCTGCTGATGGGATCCTCAGGAAACAGCTGCAAACTGTTGGAAAACTACATAGATTTGGAATACACTTTTCTCACAATGAACTCAATGTGCATTCCAGCGGTTAACTGAACATTTTTTTTTCAATATTCGATGCATTGCAAGGGTGTTATTTGTCCTCAAATGCCAAACTGAAGAGATGCGTTTTGAGTCCTAATTTAAAAGTGTCCAAGGATGAGATTTTTCTGATTGGTCTGAGTAACGCACTCTAGTTATCTGTGCTGTACAAGCACTCTGTGCATTGTACTTAATATCCCTGCACTGTGACATCACTGTGTGCATTATCCATGTACTGTGACATCACTGTGTGCATTATCCCTGTACTGTGACATCACTGTGTTTAATATTTCTGCACTGTGCCATCACTGTGTGCATTATCCCTGTACTGTGACATCACTGTGTTTAATATTCCTGCACTGTGACATCACTGTGTTTAATATTCCTGCACTGTGACATTAATGTGTGCATTATCCCTGTACTGTGACATCACTGTGTTAAATATTCCTGCACTGTGACATTAATGTGTGCATTATCCCTGTACTGTGGCATCACTGTGTGCATTGTGCCTGTACTGTGACATCAATGTGTGCATAATTCCTGTATTGTGACATCACTGTGTGCATTATCCCTGAACTGTGACATCACTACGTGTATTATCCATGTACTGTGACATCACTGTGTGCATTATCCATGTACTATGGCATGACTATGTGCAGTATCTGTGCACTCTCTGTATGAAAAGGAGACACTTTGTAGAGTTTTCAAATTCTGAACTTGCTGCTTAAAGGGGTTGTCCAGGGTTAAGGTTTTGATGACCTATCCTGTGGCTAGGCCATAAATACCTGATCAGTGAAGGACCCACCAGATGGCCCCTGGACCAATCAGCTGTACAGAGATACTTCCAGTGACTATCCTATACTCAATACAAGAGGAGAAGCAGAAAGCTCTATCCCCTTGTGATGAACCGACCCTCAGTTTTATATCTTTCTTGGAAGTGTGTTTTACTTGCTTAGGTCAGTCCTTCCCCCACTTGGAATGCGGTGCTTTAGTTGAGTCCACATTGCTGGACGATACGCTTCACTGGTTTTATGTGTGTTCATTGGAGATGGCTTGCTATAGCCAGGCACTTTTATTATCCCTGGCCAGATGGGATGGGGGATAGAAAGCCTTAACTTCACCCTTCTCTCCAAGGGTTCTGCAAAGGTGGGAGAAGGGGGGCTGCCTGGGTGCAAGGGGTGGGTGGAGCACTAGCCATATGCTGTGGGCAGACCTGGATTCTGGGGTCATTCAGCAAAGAGGCAGTAAGGAGCTCTGATCTGGGAGAAGATGAGAGGGCCTGCCCTACTGAGGAATGCTTTGAGGGCCTAGTTCTGGACAGCATGTAGAAGGATTGTTTTATGCAACTTGCTTAAGCTTGCGCCCTAGGCCCAAAACTCTGCTGTGGCCTAGAGAAACGGACTACGAGCCTATGCCGGTATTTTCTCTATCTTTTAATTCCCCTGTTTATTTTTGTGTATTGTATCATCGCCCTTTGCTTGTATGTTTATGCTTGATCGTATTAATATTGTATATTTCTGTATATGCTATTAATTCATACCGACCCACTTGGGTTATTAAACATATAAAATTTATTTCACTCATTTCGTTTTATCCTATGACCCGGTCTACTCACGGTGTGTGAGTGAGAGGTTAAGAAAGAAGTTTGATCCCAGGCGTGCCAGGCGGCTGGGCGAGGCGATATTCTTCACACCCCTATATATCATCTGGGTGCCGTCACTGCAGCTCAGCTCCCCTTGACTTCAATGGGTCATGGTAAAGAGGAGCCCCATTAAAGGTTTTGTTATAGGACCCCATGGTTATTTGTTACACCTGTGGTTTGGGATCTCATCTATTAGCTTAGAATTCCATAACAGCCTAAGAAAAAATTACTTTTCTATAGAAGGCAACTCCTTTAAGTTAAATGCAACAAGTTAAGTGTAAAAAAAAATAGTTCTAAAATAATACAAGCATCTATCACCCTTTTCTTATGTTTCCCCGCAGGTTTCTGTACTTCCAGCTCCATTGGCTTTTAATATTACCATATTGGGACGTTACCACTAGAGCAGGAAGTACAGAGACCAGTGTTGGGCCATGAAGTAGAGGAACAGGAGCAGTGGGGAATCCGTAAGGTCAGAGTGACTTATTTATTATTTCATAACATTCTAAGCTGTGTTTTGTTTTTTTTTGTTTTTTTTAAATAATTTGGCTGGTCAATCCCTTTAACTAAACTAAGTTCTTATAAGCTGCATTGATCACGATGCTCCTGCTCCAAGTCATATAAGCCTTAAAATCTCACCAGTGGTTATCTGATGTAGAGATCCCTGTTGCTTCTTTGACCTATTTAGCCAAGTTAGTTAGTTGGTTAGTTATCATTGTCTACTCAATCAATAGTATAAAGATAAACTCCTACTGTATATCACAAGATCCAGAAAGGTGTAGCCATACACAGCGCCTTGGAGTTTGAGGGAGTCCAAAGGCCTCTCCACAATATAAGAAGACACCAGTATTCTAGATGGCTCATGGTAAGTGGAGCCCCATTACATATTTTGCACTGGGGCCCAGAAACTTCAGGTTATGCCTTTAGAAAAATGCATTCAATAGTCCTACTGCAGAGAAAGCAGATCAGGAGAAAATGTCTGTCATGTAACTCTTAGTAAAGATTTTGGAGTGGGATGTCAATTCTGACCAGATGAAATTTTTTATTTTTTTCCAGGTCTTAAAAAAAATTCATTCTCATTTCAGTATTAGTAGCAGTTGCATTCATAAAAGAAAGGTGGCCCAGTAGCAAGATGAAAAAATGAACCTCTCATTATGATGTCTGATGTTTCCTCCATGGTAGAAGAGCCTGCTTTCTGTGCCCCACTTGATGCCCTTTTAATGATACGTGGGCCAATACCCCACATGTTTGATAGAAGTGCAGTTCTTCTGGAAAGGGGAGTCTTACATATAATCTCACCACTGAGTGGTAAAGGGAATGGGACCAAGCAGGGCTGGGCCCTCTTTCTCCAAGATCCCAATACCAATGTTCTACACACTGTATATGGCATATACTTCAAAGCTCTGTATTTCACAATTTTTTTGCATTCCATTATTATAATATTCTTATTTGAAAGCCGGAGAACAGGGTTGAGTTTTTACTGCAGGTATCTGCAAAAACATTGCTCTTGGCATTTTTACTTATGGGAAATTTCTAGTGCTCAGGAGTTAAATGGGTCAGCACATTAGTTTATGCTTCTACAGTTCACCATCTGACACAGCAACCAGGACACGTTATTAATCTATGGACATGGAAAACATGAAATGTAAGAGCTTGTTGTAAATAATTTGTGTTGTTTGTGTTAGTTACAAAATGGATGAAATAAAAACACCACAATCTGTTTATCAACAGATGGCCGCATCCCCGAGGTACACACAGCCCAATATCACCGTAAAAGAAAAAGGTCGGCAATTATGGCAATTATTGTTTCAATATAAACAGAAAAGAGAAAATAATCACAAAGGATAATTCTAACCTTTTTACTAATCATAAATGTAACAAGCACTAAATGAAAGCTCCTTTAACTATACACGGCTCCCATGTGGATGATGGACCGTATGACAAAGAGCTGTTATCTGGAGAATCTTTAGCAAGATTTCTGCATTTTAATGAGTTCTACAATTTTAGACTGCTAAAGTGTAACTGTCATATCATAACCGAAGGGGCAGAAGACCTCAGCTGAGCAATGTGCGCCTTGGATTGTGATCGGCTCTGTTCTGGACTCCTCGGAGAGTTGAGTGAGAGGTATACAACTGTCTATGAGCCAGTTGATTAGAACTGAAGGGGCACAAAACCCAGCAGATTGATCAGTGGGTGTCTCAGAACCCAAAATCCCCACTGATCAAAACTTCTGACATGTCACCATGACATGTCAGACTTTTTCGAAACGATAGGCATACTTTAAAGTGTTTAGTTGCTTGGATCCCCAGCAGTAGAAGATTACGATATGGCCTTTTTTGGGCGGCCGTCTGGGGTCTGAGGATTCTGGGGGCTCATGGCCACCCAATCTCTAACCAACTATAACTTTAAGTGTATGCCACTTAAAATCGGCCAGTGGTGGCAGTAGAATTTTACATGTATCTGCAACTAGTCTTCCCATAAGCAAGGGGGCAGAATCATAATGTGAGCATTGTATGTCTACTACTCCCGGTATAGCGAGGGAGCTGCTGCTCTTTCACAGTGATGTCGCCCCTCCTGTATCCCATGGTCATTATATAAATTTACCTTCAGCTACACAGATCCCTGGCTTTGGCTGCATCTCAGGTGCACATTGTACGCATTGCTTGCACTATGTATAAGCCCAACCAAATTCTGGGAATTGGTTGATAATGAGAACCTTTAGCCTGGTGGGGTCCACAATTTTCACACAGGTCAGGGCCAATGGTAGTCTTAATCCTCCTCTGATCCCCAGTGATTAGCTGTAATCCATGCATTGCCACCAATGGAGGAATTAGGCAGTACATATTTCTACTGAAAGTAATTTGGTGTTCATATGGATCATATTCATCATGGAGGTATAAGGTCCTACAGCATGCTCTTAGTTACAGCTCTCCAGTCTGGCTCACAGATAAAGATCCTGAATAGCAGAACCTTCTCTATAATTGAGTATTTGTGTGTCAGACAAATCCTTTAATACTGTTAATGTATTCATCAACTTACAATTATATTGATCCACAATTGTTTGGCAGCCACTTCTAAGGTAAATAATTTCATGGAGGAAGGAACATGTACATGAGAGAAACAGGTTTGTATAAATCCCAATGTACATGGAGGCAATAAATGGAGTCACCTGTAGGATCCCTCTATTAGCCAGTGTATTGGGCCACCTCAAAGAGTGTTTCCTGCTCTGGAGGACTTGACATGTCTACACATTACATTAATAGTCTATGATGTCAATGAGCGTAATGTAGTGCTCAGCCATGCAGATCAGCAGCAACAGGACAGAAGTCATCTCATTGTTTGGGTAAGTGGCTGCTTAACAGAGACCTCATCCAACATAGACATAGCAGAAGTGGTCTAAGGAAGTGTCGGTCACATTAATAAGAAAAGCCTGAGAAACTGGGGTTTGTATTAGTATATTATTTATAGATATGTACTCGATCTCGGTACAGAGATCTGGCCAATCATCTCGTACTATCTAGGCCTGGTAGCAAATGAAGGGAATATCCAACGTTTGTTGTTTTGTCTTACCCCATGTGTTAAGATGCTGTTGAATAACCAAATTTCCTCCCGGATCAATAAAGTACTCCACTCCACTCCATTCTATCTAAGGTAAAGAAGGTTGCACCATCAGCATAGAAACTGGTTTTTACAAAGACTATGGAACCAGTATAGGATATGGTAATGGTTAATGCTATAACTGAATCTGAAATGGCCGAATAAAGTTGTATACTTCTCACTGTAAATACATACACATTGTTGTTATGAGTAGAAGTTAATTTGGGTATTAATTTGACCCCCAAATTGTAAATAGTTCCTGTGGACATTACTCTACGACTACATGAGCTACTTTATCTTGAAGCCTTAGAGGGTTTAATCTGGGCTCAGGAGTCCAGTGAGTAGTTTTATTCAATGATTAAAGGGATTTACTAGGACTAAAATTATTAGTTACCTAGCCTTAGGATAGGACATCAATATCAGACTGGTGGGGGGGGGGTCTGACACCTGGCACCCGAACAGATCAGCTGTTTGAAGAGACTGCAGTGATAAAACATTGTATAGTGGCTGTTCTTCGTATTGCAATTCAGCTCCATTCATTTGAATGGGAAAAAGCTGGAACCAGGCAATGTGATGGACGAATGTGACATCACATGGCCTATGAAGCAGAAATGGTGCTGCTTTGAAGAGTTGATCTGAGTGCTCCCCGATATTGGAATCCTGCTGATCTGATATTGATGACCTATACAAAGCATGAGTCATCTATGGTTTAGTGCCAGAATGCACGTTTGACAACTTTCCCTGTATAACTGTACATACAGAGAAAGCTGTCAATCATTGATTAACCCCGCCCACTGGACTCCTATGCTCAAAGCAACCAGGGTTTTAAATAACTAAGTTATGCTAAATTTTTCTCTATATATCAGTCTGCTCAGCTCCTCCTGCTCTACAACATGCAGCCTTCAGGTTGGATGTGACAGGACTGAATTTATGAGATTATTCTTAATAACTTTATAAAATGTATAAACTTGTCAATATTCCATGTTACATTCTTACCACTAAGTAAAACTGATTCCTACTATGGAGACACTTGATGCTCTAACACTGTGAGATTTCTGATGATTTCAGTTAACATTCTTCTTTTTCACACCCAGGATCATAAAACTCTACTGATACTTTTTGTCATCTAAAAAATAATTACGTTTTCACAATGAAATGTTTATTCTTTGCTAATTAGAACTGCAAAACATAAGAAGCAGGAGAGAGGAAATTCTAAACAACGCACCTCCTGTGGCTAAAACCAACCCGAGTATGAAGGCAAGGGAAGAAAGAGAGGCATTAAATAATGCACCGGCTTATTCATCCTGAATGGGCATCGCCGCAACTCAGCTTATCAAACGCAAACACTTTGATGTACACCCAGAAATTAATTTGGAATACAATATTGTTACAGGGTAGCCGCGTTTTTTTCTTTTCTTGCAAGGTGCTTCTCAATAGAATTTGCCTGAAGCTGTAAAGCAAAAATATATGATTTTTTTTTTTTTTTTTTATAGCAGAAGGATTTTCTGTGAGTGCACATTTTACAAGCCTTCCCTGCAATGACTTACACCCAGCATTCCTTCGACTAGGACAATTTATCGTTTGCACTCAACTTGTAATAAATGGGAATTGGATTTTAAAAAAAGCCTTAATAGTTCATGTTTTATAAGGACTGTAGCAATGCCTTTTTAATACTACCATAAAATACGTAAATTATGTTTATGCAGCTCCGGTTTCTGACCATTAAAACTGAAATTTTGTGTTTGCTAAACTTTAAAATCATCTAATCCATTAGGACTTTTTACTAAGTATGCTTGACTAATAGGCACCATCCGGCGTCTGGGCGTGTAACTGAGCCTATGCCAGGTGCTTTCTGCAGGTGATGTGTGAACACTAAGAAAACCTTTAGCACATTGCCCACTGTTGCCACAATAAGGCCTGGGCCCCACGTGGAGTAAACGTCACAGCAAAAACGTTTTACAGTCCCTGCAAAGTGAATGGGATTCTAGCAAATCACATCCACACATTGCAGAAAATTACCCACAGCGGAAATGCTGCAATTTCCAAAACAGTTGCGTTTTCGGAAAATGAAGCATATCAATTGTACCTACGGAAACGCTGGTGGTTTCCCCATAGGTGTAATTAGAAGAAAGCTCTGCAGACTTTCTGTGAAAAGCTATGCGGGAAAAACCGCAATACGTTTCCGCTGCGTTTTTTCCGCAAAATGCGGCCTTAGCCTAATGGTGTATTCACATGCAGCTGATTTGTCGCAGAAAGTTCTATAACTGAGAATGAGTTCCATTTATCTGACTGCAGCAATCACATTGACTTCTGCTAGCCCTATTCAGATGCATGTGGCAATTGGACAAAGAGTTATGCAAGAATGTTCAAGGCAGTCAGAATAGTCAAAAAATATAACCTCATGCACATGGGCTGTTTTACGGCTTCATGGAAGTTCCAAGTTGTTCGGTGCCCTTATACAGTCCCTATAGGGGCCTTTACTGTAACTCGAGATACCAAGGGGCAGAGTTATAGGAGGTGCAGAGGTACAAAGACACCATTATTATAGGTAGAACATTGTAGGTGGAGCCCCATTACCTGTTTTGTTTGGGGCTCAGGAGTTTCAAGTTATGCCTATGGAGATACCTAACTTAATACACACGGAATCTAGTTCTGCCATATTCCATTGGTTGCTATATAATATAAGTGAATCCCTTAGAAGTATTGCCCCTAGGATAAAGGGCGGATTTCAAATTTTTAACAGAGCTGGGAGAAGGAAGGGGTGTGGGGTGGCCACTGTGCACATTTTTGAGGGGGGAGGGGTGGTTTGCTGTAAAAGGCCATGCCCCCTTTCACACAGAGCGATACCCCTTTTAGAATCCCCCACAATGCTTCCGATAACCTAGAGTAACCCCCAAATTAATAGCCCCCTTATATTAAAGGGTTAATAAATATTTCTAAAAATGATGGCCTACGCTATGGCTAGACCAATAATATTAGATCCGCAGGGTCTGGAAGCAAGGACCTCCACACATCAACTATTCTGGGACAGCACAACTACCAGTACTGTCTTCATGCCGGGAACTCCACTGTTCACTCACTATACAATGTGTAGCTGGTGTAGGTACTGCAGCAATATGTTCCATAGATTTCAATAGAATCACTGCAGTACCTATACCAATGCCTGGGAGAGTAACGCACAATAAAAATGGTGCTACACAGCACCATATGGCAGTACACAGAGTGTCTATGGCTTCATAGTACATAAATTGATTATTCCTACACTTAATAAGATAATGTATAAGTTGTAAAAATATGATTTTTTTTTAACTTGAAATCAAGATATTTTCTACAAAGACATATTTACTAAAAAAAAAAATTAAAACCATATTCATCATCATCTTTTTACTTTAATTTCGCAATTTTGATGCATCCTATGAAGTCAGGATAGATCTGGCAGATCAGAGAGGAGGAGACCATTACAACTAAATAAATTATTCCACAACAAAAACATGAAAATTCTTGTATATTTGAGAACAACAGCTGTTGTAAGTCTTTGTAGACCTAGGAGCTCTCCTGTCTGCACAGACACATGCTCAGCATTTCGGCACTCTAGATTTAGGACCAAATGCCATCTGCTGTTTTATACAGTGAATGGACCTTCATTGATTAATGGGTTATTCTGCTCGTCGCAGTAAAACTACTTTTTATGATAATATTGGTAATACTGCTCTCTGAGTAAAGGTACAAAAATAATGCACGTTATATTTCTTATTGTTAATAAAGCACCAACATCTGTATAGAGACTGTAATCACTTATACCAGTTCCTACTTATAACAAAGAATCCTAAAATAAGTTGAAAAAGTTGAGATCATATTAGAACCAAATTTTCAAGTCATGTAAGAACTTGACAAGTCAGTAGAAATCTACTAGAACATAGAACATCAGTAGAGTGTCTAGACTCTAGAGCCTAGAGCATCAAAAGAAGACCCTAGAGCATTACAAGAGTATCACTGAGCATAAGCTGAAGGTCCTAAAGGCTAGAGCATCGTAACAGTGATTTAGAGCCTGTAGCACTAGAACTAATCCTAAACCCTAGAGCATCAGAAGATTGTCCAAGTGCTTAGGGCACTAGAAGGGTATCCTAAAGCTTCGAGCATCATAAGATTGTCCTAAAGTTTACAGTGCTGGAAGAGTGTCTTTTTAAGAGCCTAAATAATCAGAAAAGTGTCTTAGGGCCTAGAGCACTAGAAGATTGTCTGAAAGTCTACAGCATCAGAAGACAGTCCAGGACCTAGTAGCGTTCCCTAAAGTCTAGAACATAAGATTGTCCTAAAGTTAACAGGATTACGGAAGTGTCTTTTTTAGAGCCTAAATAATCAGAAAAGAGTCTTGGAGCCTAGGGCACTAGAAGAGTGTCTTAAAACCTAAAGAAGATTGCTTTTATGCCTAGAACAACGGAAGAGTGTCCCAAAATCTAGGGCATCACAAGAGTGCCCTAGAGTCTAGAGAATCAGATAGGTGCCAGTAACATTTGAAGAGTTGAATGAAAAGACATAGAAAACAATTGGTAACAAGATGGATATTATTATTATGAATATGATACTGTGAAGACTGAAGATCCAAACAGAAGGGACATTCCAGAAGAAAACTATTCACATGTTCACCAGGAGTCAAACCAACCTGATGACCATTAACAGTAATAAATATAACAATCAGACTGATGCTTCGTTCACACCTGCGCTTGCTGTCCGTCCGTTGCCAATCCAGTGAAAATCTTGGCGAACTGGATTGGCATCGGATACAGATCGGTCAGCGACGCATTGGTTAAAAACCCATTCATTTGAATGGGTTTTTAAAACAATGCGCGGGTGTGCGCTTACACCCCCTGCGCTCCGAAGCCGTTTTTTTCGTCGGACACAAAGTCCTACGTGTCCGACTTTGTTTCCGACGAAAAAAAAAGATTCTCAGCGCAGAGCGTGCAATCGGACACCCGCGCATTGCTTTAAAAACCCATTCAAATGAATGGGTTTTTAACCAATGCGTCGCTGACCGGTCTGTATCCGATGCCAATCCAGTTCACCGAGATTTTCACTGGATTGGCAACGGACGGACAGCAAGCGCAGGTGTGAACGAAGCATGATCCAGACCAGCCAACTAGCATTGCTTTCATGGCACATTGACAGCATGAATTTTTAAATAAAAGTCTGTTATTCGTCATAAACAGCCCCTCTCTTGTCCATGGCTGTATCTAGAATTACATCTCAATTCCGTTCATGAACTACAGTAACTGCAATACCCCACACAGACCATGGATATAAGTGGAGCTGTTTCCTGGTGGGAAAAAAAGGAAATATTTTTATTTCTGATTTTCTCTAATACTTTTTAAAATATTTTTTGATCCTAATAACTATAAATGTATAAAGTAATACATAAAAACCTGCATTTATTAATTGATTTTTTTTTTTAAATATGAGCTCATATTAGCAGAAATTATAGCTTCACGCTGCACATAAAATAACTTTACATTCCTTTTTCCCCCATAAATATTTTATTGAACGTATCTGAATAAGACATCAAAAATATTAATCTGCCAATCTGTAACATGGAATATGTATTTCCTCACTTTCATGCCATTAAATGGGAATGATCTCATTTAATAGCAATGTGTACTCAATAATTAAAAAGGGAGCGATGTTAGTCTTCAACTTGTCCAATAGTGCATAAAATTCACTATGTCACAAGGGTGTGCAAGTTTACCAATTATGCAGTTGCCACATGTGCCAGGTTTACCAAATATGCCCAACTATAGCTCTATTTTTATACAGTGCTGGCCAAAAGTATTGGCACCCCTGCAATTCTGCAAGATAATACTCAATTTCTTCCAGAAAATGATTGCAATCACAAATGCTTTGGTAATAATATGTTCATTTAATTTGTCTTCAATGGAAAACCACAAAAAGAATTGTCAAAAAGCCAAATTGGATATAATTCCACACCAAACATAAAAAAGGGGGTGGACAAAAGTATTGGCACCCTTTGAAAAATCAGGTGATGCTTCTCTAATTTGTGTAATTAACAGCACCTGTTACTTACCTGTGGCACATAACAGGTGGTGGCAATAACTAAATCACACTTGCAGCCAGTTGAAATGGATTAAAGTTGACTCAACCTCTGTCCTGTGTCCTTGTGTGTACCACATTGAGCATGGAGAAAAGAAAGAAGACCAAAGAACTGTCTGAGGACTTGAGAAGCAAAATTGTGAGGAAGCATGAGCAATCTCAAGGCTACAAGTCCATCTCCAAAGACCTGAATGTTCCTGTGTCTACCGTGCGCAGTGTCATCAAGAAGTTTAAAGCCCATGGCACTGTGGCTAACCTCCCTAGATGTGGACGAAAAAGAAAAATTGACGAGAGATTTCAACGAAAGATTGTGTGGATGGTGGCTAAAGAACCTCGACTAACATCCAAACAAGTTCTAGCTGCCCTGCAGTCCGAGGGTACAACAGTGTCAACCCGTACTATCCGTCGGCGTCTGAATGAAAAGGGACTCTATGGTAGGATACCCAGGAAGACCCCACTTCTGACCCAGAGACATAAAAAAGCCAGGCTGGAGTTTGCCAAAACTTACCTGAGAAAGCCAAAAACTTTTTGGAAGAATGTTCTCTGGTCAGATGAGACAAAAGTAGAGCTTTTTGGGAAAAGGCATCAACATAGAGTTTACAGGGGAAAAAAAGAGGCCTTCAAAGAAAAGAACACGGTCCCTACAGTCAAACATGGCGGAGGTTCCCTGATGTTTTGGGGTTGCTTTGCTGCCTCTGGAACTGGACTGCTTGACCGTGTGCATGGCATTATGAAGTCTGAAGACTACCAACAAATTTTGCAGCATAATGTAGGGCCCAGTGTGAGAAAGCTGGGTCTCCCTCAGAGGTCATGGGTCTTCCAGCAGGACAATGACCCAAAACACACTTCAAAAAGCACTAGAAAACGGTTTGAGAGAAAGCACTGGAGACTTCTAAAGTGGCCAGCAATGAGTCCAGACCTGAATCCCATAGAACACCTGTGGAGAGATCTCAAAATGGCAGTTTGGAGAAGGCACCCTTCAAATCTCAGGGACCTGGAGAAATTTGCCAAAGAAGAATGGTCTAAAATTCCAGCAGAGCATTGTAAGAAACTCATTGATGGTTACCGGAAGCGGTTGTTTGCAGTTATTTTGTCTAAAGGTTGTGCTACCAAGTATTAGGCTGAGGGTGCCAATACTTTTGTCCGGCCCATTTTTGGAGTTTTGTGTAAAATGATCAATGATTTGACTTTTTTTTTCATTCTCTTTTGTGTTTTTTCATTGCAAGCAAAATAAATGAAGATATTATTACCAAAGCATTTGTGATTGCAATCATTTTCTGGAAGAAATTGAGTATTATCTGACAGAATTGCAGGGGTGCCAATACTTTTGGCCAGCACTGTAGGTGTCAATCTACTTGAAAAATAATGGTGGCCCTAGTGTACCGAGTAAGGAATGCTATTCTGTCTGTATTAGGTGCGATCAATATTAACCTCAGAGAATCACTCCTATTTCTCTCCCGCTGTGTGACTGTGTTAATGGCCATTTGAAGAAGTCAATTAGGCTTAGCCACTGTAATTATTCACCGGAGCCGATAACATTCCACATCTCCAGCTTCTCAATGGGTCACTGACGTACTGTTACTTTATTAAGATATCTGCAGGTAAGAGACCAAAAACTACTCAATATATCAGATTACTTACTTAAAGGTATCAAAATGCACTTATCAACTAACCACAGAGGAAGCGGCCATTTTGTGGGATGAACAAACACTCAGGAGAACATAACCTATCAATACACCAGGATAAAGTGAAATTATTCAGGCATTATGTCAATATAAAGGTAATACTATAGGAACAGTTGATATCCATAGAAGAAACAGATGGGTGCTTAAATTTCCCATTTTAAGGATGGGACTCTGACTTCTTACCCAGTAGTCACCTGGCAGTTTAGATATAAAATCCCTTTATCGAAAGATGTTCATATATCTTGGAATTCAAAAACAGTAGAAAAAAATCCAAAGTAGAAATTGGCTGGTCACCTATTAAAGCATCCATATCAACAGCCTATAGTACAAAACATGACCATGCCAACTCCTAGTTTACCTTGACTCCCACAGATTAGGTGCATACACGAAAAGTGATGGGAAATGCTAAGAGCAGGAAACAAAAGAAATTGGGCACAGTAATTTGTCCAAATGTAAAAAAAAATGGATCTTTTTATTGAAACATCTAGGATAGGGTGCAGAAGCTGACGCATTTTAGTACGGCACTGCCCTTAGTCATAGCTAATAATAAAATACAATAAGGATAGGTTCACACCTGTGCCCGGTCTCCGTTCGGGGTTTCTGTCCCCGAATCCTTTTTCGGGCAGAAACTGGGCGGAAACCCTATTGTCAATGGGGTCCGTGGGTTTCCGCAGGTAACCGCTTTTTTAAGCGGATTATGTTTCCATTCGTGGGGTCTGCTTGGGGACCCAAACGCAGGTGTGAACCTAGTGTCACAAAGTTAAAGTACTCAAGGTCAGGACTACAATAACCAGATTGTCTCTCCAGTCCTATTCCTGAGTATTTAAAAAGTTGTCTATTATGTTTTTCATGGCTCCCCCACCAATAAGATATTTATGGTCTATCCTAAGGATAAAATCATGGACAACAACTTTAACTTTGCGTTTGCATCTTATTATTTGATATAACGAATAGCAGTGACTTCCTGAAATGGTTCAGCCTGTGTAGGTTATCCCAAATGTTCTATATATCCTATATACAGTATAAAAAAAACAATAAAAAAAAACTTTAATTCAATATCTTGTTACATAGGTGATGCATCCCTTTTAATATTTTCATTTCACTGGGCTACTTATGGTTCATCTATTCATCTTTTCTCACAAAATCTATAGAATTATAGAAGGCATTCCTTTTTGAGGTATGATTATTTCCCAGGAAACTACAGTAGTCCAAGTTACAGGTCTCTGAAATTCTAGTAGTTGGATAGAAATAGTAAACTTTCTATATAAATGTCTTTAGCACTATATATAACAATGCTGGACTGGTGTGAAGCCATGTGGCCTCCAGCAATGGTAATGTCGATATAGATATAGTAGATGTGGGAAGAACATTATAATTGACAATAAAATATTATAGCAATAGAATAAAATGAATACATTCCTCAACAAGTAATAGGTGTTGCTAAGGAGTTATGAAGTGGTCGCCAACAATGAGAAGCAAAGCTTACAATGGAAACCCTTCAATGTATTGCATAAAGGAAGGTCCATTTATATCTTGAAGGCACAGGCTCACAATATCCCTTTAAATCATCACCTGACATTGTTCTGTCGTTAAGGAGACAAAAAATACATGCTGCTCGAAATTGGCACATCCAAGCCCATTACTGAATAGCCGTCCTTGTTGGCAAGGTTACAGCAACAGGTGCCGGGTTTGTTGTGCTGACATTTTCTGCTTTTCTAAAGTTGGCCTTTTTCTATTGAGACTTCAGCCGCCTCTAATCAGATATGAACTCTGTACAAGATAAAAGCCTCCGACGTCTTTCATATCTAGTGTTTGGTAATAACTAGTACAACGCGGCGTAACGTGCAAACAAAGGCGCTGCTATTTGTGTAATGAGTCATGTCACTCACTGGACCTTTTTCTTATTTTTTTCTCTTCGAGACCTTAAGATGATCAAACTATTTTTAGCCGCCTCCAGGCAAAATTTTCTCACCGTTGAATCCCTTGCTCGACAAAAGCAGCAAATTGTCCAGTAACCTTTGTGGTGTTGAAATGAGAATATGAAAGTGGGTCATTTAAAGATCATTGTGTTGTCAAAGTACTAAGCGGAATAAAGCATTGCAGGTACTCATGGTTCACTAAACTGTTTAATAGCAGGTCGACAGATCAACCCCGGTATGAACCTGCTCTCGGGAAAGGTCTTGACTTGAACCTAAAACGTTGACCTGTCATTTAATATTTTTCAGGAGAATGAGCGCCAGTAATACTTTTCCTTGAGTTATCTTGGCTTGCGGCCATCCTACAGAGCAGCTCAAATGATCATTCTCTAAAGTGTCTTCTGAAAACAGTGCCAGAAGGGAAAGGAAAAGCTGCTTGTTGATGCCGAGTGCAGTTGTACAGTAGTTGCAGAAAACTAATAGAAGTTGGGGAGAACATTGCCTTCCAAACCAATCATCGGGTAAGACTTGCAGAAATCTCTTTCTGTAACTCAGGAGAGTCAATCAGAGTGACTGCATCAAATTAACTCACCGATTAATGGTACCCTGGGGACTAGTTGAAGAGCTGGAGTATTAAGAGATGCTGCGGTTACTGGAGGCTGAAGCAGTGGGGAATCCTAATAAGGGTGATTGTTCAGTGTCCAAATGTAACAGTAGCTTACTGTCTGAGTGTCACAAATTAACTAAGATGTCCTTTCACTTCAATGGTTGACATTGTCCTAAAGGATTTCTCCATCCAATCACGAATTTGCTCTTAATTCAGTAAATGTAGGTATATTGTGCTGTATAGTGGACCTGTCATCTTTCTTGACATGTCTACATAAATAATAGTATTTCCCATGAAATAACAAATTAGGAGCATATTTTCTTATTCTGTGTTGATATATCCCTCCGAAAAGGGGAAGGCAACACCTGTTCATATGTAAAAATCTTAGAGTTCCATGTTATAAAGTTCTTCTGTTTGTACTCCAAGAAAACTTACTTCAAAATTGGTATTTCAAGTATTTTCTATATCAGGAGAGGTCACAGGTTTTACTCTAGAAAAAGTCTGTTGAGGGCTGTAATGTCTCATGGTGTTTTAGACAATGGAACAATAAAGATTTGTCTTCTATGGATGGTGATGTCATCATGTATTTCTTAGCTCCACTATAAACATTACATTCATGAGCACAGGGATTATGTTTTTACAAGGCTATACAAGACATACAAGGCCGATCACAATCTGCCCACTCCATACCTCTCTGCCCTAATCTAACAACTATCAACAGCCGCTTGAAAAGCCTAAGTCTCCAACCTTCAACTTTGCCACTATACCATCTGAACAGGTTGTATCCTCACCTACAGTCTTCTTCCAATGGTTCTCTCTCCCATTGTGCCAATTGGTCCCTGAGTTAAATTTTTGTACTTGTTTTTGTAAACCCTTTTCATATGTACAAAACCATGGAAATAATGGTGCTCTAAAAATAATAGTAATAAGCAAAATATCAGTCTATGCAGAGTATTGTTCCAACTAGTTTATCCGCAAGTAAACATTCACTGTCTGGGATCTCTATCAGGAAAGAGTTGTCCTCTGACACCTACTTTGTAATGTGGCTGACAAGTCCTGCATCTACCAACAGATTGGAAGAAGACTGACCAGCAGCTCTGTCTTTTCAAGCCTATGGGACAGATTTATTATGTCATGTACACTACTGTAGTTATCTGGCATACAAGACATAAAAAGTTACACATTTATTGCACAAATTGTGACTTTTTGTTTTTTTGCGCCTTGGCCCTTTTCTAAAAAGGGAATGCATGGGACATCGGCACCAACAGATTTATTATCCTTTGCACCAGAAATCTGGTGTAAATGATGTAGGAAATGTACCCCAGCTATATGTAAATGTGTAAGATGGGAACACCCTATCTATATTGATTCCTATATGAAATCGATGTCACCTGTGATTTGCTTGTCTATGCCTGCCCAGAAGATCTGAAAGAGGGCAAGGAGGATCTAGTTATTGACCAGCCTCTCCCATGGCCATACATGTATATAAATGGTGGATATGCCATGCTAAGCCAAGTTAAAGGGGTTTTCTGGTTTTATGATATTGAGCTCCACTTCCTCTTCTCCGGCCAATGACATTACGTTCATTGGGCACATGGCCATACTGCAGCTCAGTCCCATACAAATGAATGGGGCTGAGCTGCAATACCTAGCACAGCCACTGTACGGCACTGCGCTTGGTAAGTACTGAAGAGGTCACAGGAATCAATATCACAGTTCTGGTAAACCCCTATAAGCTCTGAGATAGCTCGTAAGGTAGTAGCTCTACTGCCGGCCATATGGATTCTCTTGATAAAATTACTTTTTATGATGCATTTTTTACACCTTAGGTAGAAATGCTGTTCAATTGCATACTATAATACAGTGTAAAGGGACTGCAGACTCAGCCGTAAAATAGCCTATACCTGCTGAGTGGTCTGCATTGTGAAGGATATGGAATTAATAGGTTATTATGGGAATGTTCCTTTAGCTAATGCAAGCGTCGCAGATAATAATAGTACACTAGGAAATTGCTATGTATGCAATTTCCTAATATAACCTCTTCCGTGGCTCTAAAAACAAAACAACCATATTCACTGCGATATTCCTTTTCTTATCTGGAAATACTGTTACGGCCTTTGAAGAAAGTCCAATACAAGAGGACGTCAAATGTAATGTGACACTGTCTCCTAAGTAATGGGAAGGGCTCTAGATGGGCCACGGACTGGAAATGATGGATGCTGCTCACTCCAACTGTAATTAAATCTCCTTTCACAAGAAGGACGACAATCTGTGTTCAGATGAAAAAAAATGCTGGATCATGGAAATAGAAAAGGCTGATTGAAAGAAGAAAGAAGGATGCATAGGAATTTCTCAGCTGCAGAACCGGGCTGGGAGAACTATGCAGAACCAGCTACTTCTAATAATGGCAAGGTGACGCCAAGAACAATTATTGTTCTCTCTCTATTATCAGTCCGTAAATATACAGCCGAGGTTATGGCATTGTGGAAAATAAATGTATGGTTCTCCTTTGGCTTCAATCCCTATAAATAAAGTATAGAGGTTTCTACTCTAGACTGGACCAGATCTAAGAGAAAATACTTCCACATGCGATTAGATGACTGACCAGTCATATAGGAGGGAAATACGAATAGAATGGTGTAAGTATACAACTTAAATACCTGCAGAAAAAATATTAAAAAGTAGGATGGAAATCACAAAAGTTACCATCTGGTTTTCAAATTTTGCTGTAACAAGACAAAAATTATAACCTTAAGGATAAGGCCCCACGATGCAGAAATGCAGCTTTTTTGGTTGCAGATTTTGCTGCAGTTATTTGACACAAAGCCAGGAGTAGATTGAGCAGAAGGTAGAAATATAAGAGGTCCCTATATATTTTCCATTCCTTTTGTAACCATTCTTGGCTTTGGCTCGAAAAAAAAAACGCAGCAAAATCTGCAACAAAAAAAGATGCGTTTCCGCAACATGGGACCTCGGCCTAAAAGGAGTCTGCCACCATAACCCAGCATATCAACCCAGCCTGGAAGTTAGATAGGTTAAGTCACCTGAATCAAACAGCATCTTCTCCTTGCTCTTTAAGCAACAAACATGTTGTGAGTTTTTGGAGAAATGGCAATGCCCTTGTTGCTCCAAAGAGCTCATTTGCATATTGACCAAAACCAGTGATATCTTGGCAACAGAGGCATTGATTCACAAGGGTAAAACACTGTTTGATTCAGGTGACCCTGAACTCTCTATCTGCAGGTCCGGGCTGATAAGATGGGTTCTAGTGACAGACTTCCTTTAAAAGGAGTCTGTCAGCAATAAATTGGTTAAAAAATCCTAATTCCAGTACCTTGCAGAGGAGATTCTACAGTTTCCAAATATGGCTCTGTTATACAGCTTTGTAAATTGACGCTTAATTTGCATACAAATGAGAGGGAAAAGTGCTTTACCCAGGAATCTAGAGCTGAAACCAAAGTATGGGCAAGCTAAGACACGCCCCCCAAAACACGACCTCTTATTTGAATATGAATTAAATATTGATTTAAATGAAAATGGGGCTCTAGAGTTGAATAACAGAGGCATATTTGGAAACCTCTTTAATTAAAGGAGCATTCTGGCTGTCAAGAGAAACAGCCAAGCATACTCAATCTCTCAGAGGACAGCATTCTTGTCCAACCCTTATGTCCTGTTGGGGAAAGATTGTGGATTAGGCTATGTTGTCCCAGTTTTCAATGTGGCCCCCACCAATCTAACATTTTGTAGAACAGGTAAATGTTGATGGCGCCTAAATTTAGCAATATAGGTGGCATAATATGGGGAACAATTTAGCTCTCTTATTAGCTAAAGCAACATAAAAATGGTTATGCAGTTTGGTTAATAGGACTGATCAGTGAATACATGGGGCACATAGATTAAGAGTCCAATGTATTTTTCAGACAGGGTAGGTCACAGGAAGGAATTATCATATTTTTGCATTCTAATATGACTGCTGTGTAGAATCCTAGAGGACAGGACTTCATTGGTTATCTCTGCAGTAGTGGACCCCCAATAACTAACTATTGGGGGACTGGAAAATCACTATTAAGTCTACATCACAATCAATTCTTAGTTTCTGCATTAAGCATAATGGAGACATATAACAACAATATATACCTAAAAATGAGGGACACTTACCTTTATTGTGAAAAAGTCATTATTGGCAGAAGAAGGATTCAATTTGTTGATCAGTCAGGATAATGATCAGAAGCAAAAAGAAAAAAAAAAACCATTTATTAGTGACAAAAATAGAATATAAATACAATTCACATTATGGGTAGTATTTTTGCAAGTCTCAGTTCAGAAGTATAGGACAGAAATTTTTGCAACAACTCAACAATTTTTACAAGTGTGAACATACCCTAAAGGGTTTTTCCAAGATTTTATGTATACTGATCTTGTATACCTATGCAGTGACTCAAGGGTTTACTCCTTGATTTAAAAGGAGCAGTATTTTTAGTCGCTTGTCTAAGTCATCACTTTGTATTACAGAAACAACATCAATTGCTACATTTTAATTCCTCTAAACACGTACACAAAGCATTCAATTACCCAAGAGTGAGGACTCGATCATTGCACATAAGCAGCTATATATACACCTTAAGCTTGACACAGTCACACAACTAGATGAGGTGATATGTTGTAAGCACAATGTTGAGAAAAGTGACAGAATTACTATGCTGTGGTTCTTCTCAGAAAAGTGTCTGTTATAAATCACCCAAATTTATAGTAAAGTAAGAAATTGGAGCAGCCAAAATTACTTTAGGGTAATCTACAATATCTATCTATCTATCTATCTATCTATCTATCTATCTATCTATCTATCTACGCAAAAAGCCTATATTGTATTTTCTGACAAGCAGTCACATTGCATATACACTCATTAACCAAAACAAAATAATGCACCCATATAGAAATGTCAGATTGTTGCAAAACTTTGCACACAGTGATGTCTGAAGCAGATACAGTCATATGAAAAAGTTTGGGCACCCCTATTAATCTTAATCATTTTTAGTTCTAAATATTTGGGTGTTTGCAACAGCCATTTCAATTTGATATATCTAATAACTGATGGACACAGTAATATTTCAGGATTGAAATGAGGTTTATTGTACTAACAGAAAATGTGCAATATGCATTAAACCAAAATTTGACAGCTGCAAAAATTTGGGTACCCTTATCATTTTATTGATTTGAATACTCCTAACTACTTTTTACTGACTTACTGAAGCACAAAATTGGTTTTGTAACCTCACTGAGCTTTGACCTTCATAGCCAAGTGTATCCAATCATGAGAAAAGGTATTTAAGGTGGCCAATTGCAAGTTGTTCTCCTATTTGAATCTCCTCTGAAGAGTGGCATCATGGGCTCCTCAAAACAACTCTCAAATGATCTGAAAACAAAGATTGTTCAACATAGTTGTTCAGGGGAAGGATACAAAAAGTTGTCTCAGAGATTTAACCTGTCAGTTTCCACTGTGAGGAACATAGTAAGGAAATGGAAGACCACAGGGACAGTTCTTGTTAAGCCCAGAAGTGGCAGGCCAAGAAAAATATCAGAAAGGCAGAGAAGAAGAATGGTGAGAACAGTCAAGGACAATCCACAGACCACCTCCAAAGAGCTGCAGCATCATCTTGCTGCAGATGGTGTCACTGTGCATCGGTCAACAATACAGCACACTTTGCACAAGGAGAAGCTGTATAGGAGAGTGATGCGAAAGAAGCCGTTTCTGAAAGCACGCCACAAACAGAGTCGCCTGAGGTATGCAAAAGCACATTTGGACAAGCCAGCTTCATTTTGGAAGAAGGTCCTGTGGACTGATGAAACAAAGATTGAGTTGTTTGGTCATACAAAAAGGCGTTATGCATAGCGTCAAAAAACACAGCATTCCAAGAAAAACACTTGCTACCCACTGTAAAATTTGGTGGAGGTTCCATCATGCTTTGGGGCTGTGTGGCCAATGCCGGCACCGGGAATCTTGTTAAAGTTGAGGGTTGCATGGATTCAACTCAGTATCAGCAGATTCTTGAGAATAATGTACAAGAATCAGTGACGAATTTGAAGTTACGCCGGGGATGGATATTTCAGCAAGACAATGATCCAAAACACAGCTCCAAACTACTCAGGCATTCATGCAGAGGAACAATACAATGTTCTGGAATGGCCATCACAGTCCCCAGACCTGAATATCATTGAACATCTGTGGGATAATTTGAAGCGGGCTGTCCATGCTCGGCGACCATCAAACTTAACTGAACTGGAATTGTTTTGTAAAGAGGAATGGTCAAAAATACCTTCATCCAGGATCCAGGAACTGATTAAAAGCTACAGGAAGCGACTAGAGGCTGTTATTTTTGCAAAAGGAGGATCTACTAAATATGAATGTCACTTTTCTGTTGAGGTGCCCATACTTTGCACCGGTCAAATTTTGGTTTAATGCATATTGCACATTTTCTGTTAGTACAATAAACCTCATTTCAATCCTGAAATATTACTGTGTCCATCAGTTATTAGATATATCAAATTGAAATGGCTGTTGCAAACACCCAAATATTTAGAACTAAAAATGATTAAGATTAATAGGGGTGCCCAAACTTTTTCATATGACTGTATGTAAATGATTACAGGTGTAGTCTGATTAGACAATGGGTCTTTCCAAAAGAGGATGTAAAAGGACTTCCCCCATTGACTTAAAAAAGAGGCTACTTTTGGGTAGTGTACTACTTGGTGACAGATCATTGACTGCTAGACATTTCTCTACAAAGTACTTAAATACATTTTGCCCAGTTGACAGACTTGATGAATGACTGGATCAATGGACTGAGAGAAGCAGGATGATTATTTCATTGAATTGTTCACCTAGGCCATTAGGTGGTGTTTGCTGCAGTGGTTATGTGTTGGAACACACACAGTAAACAGGCTCCGGATGGCACAGACATCAGTAGAGAGGATTGTTTGATCCGCCAACAAATTCAAGCAGCTTCCACAGCTTTCTTGTCCACCATAGACTTCATTACACCTCACTGTCTCTGCCCAGACCATTTCCAGGTGTTTAGCAAAAGAAAATATGGTTTCATGGTGCCCATGACGTGTCCTGACATTGACAGACAGGAACTGTTGCTTTCATTTGCAGTGGTGTTGTAAACAAGAAACCTGTACTGCTATGGCCTAAACTGTATCATCTTTAGCAACAAATCTAGGTTCCGTATGGCATTCGATGACGGTTGGGTTTGAATATGGAGGTCTCATGGTGAGCACTTCAAGCCTGTCTTTACTGGATCTCAACTTATATACAGGCTTGGCTAGAGTTGGCCCAACAGGGTAGAAGAGCCTCTGCTCAATAGTACAGTTTTCTTTTAAACTTCTGCTTTCGCAAAGATACATTCAATTCCAACAACTCTTTCTTGGTGCGTTATCTTTTTTGTCAATGATAGTATATTCATTAACCAGAGGTGGAATTATTTTATATGCTCACATGTACTGTTACCGATATGGACCCTATAAAAATGCTGAGAATATATTCAATCATTTCAGTGGTAGCCAATTATAGATAGAGTGGTTAGAACACCATATGAATGTGTCTACAAAGTGGGTGTTAACATTTACATCCATTATATATTAGCAGAAACTGTAAAAATCTGGCCTACAAATACTCATTGAGGGTTATTATTCCCATGGGGTCACTTAACCTGTAAATCTATTAGTGAGGAGGAGACTCTGATACACTATCAATAATGAAACATCTTCCCTTCTAAAATATACATCTTTGGATATAGATTATCAGCAAGCGTTAGCATGGAACCAAAGCTCCAATATCTCATCCATTTCACACCTTGTACACAACACTGAACCGGGTGCATGCAAGCACAAGACAAGCTGGAAAGAGCATGAAAGTGGAAATATCCAATAATTAGCTGTGTCATATATGCTGTATTTTCACCGGGAGAGAAACAGCAATGTATGTTTTATTTGGGATCCATTTCCAGAAATTAATGTTATTACCATTCACTGCATTAATAGGATGAGGAACATTCTCTATAAACAGTTTTTTTTTGGATCATTAATGAATATTTCTGAATATGACTCCAAAATAATGGTTGTTTAAAGTCATGGAGACAAATAGTCCCTGAAAAAAAATCAATATTTGCCTTGGAAACTGCAGCTTGTGCCTTGGGTTATGGAGCATAAATCCATCAATAAGTCCATCAAATATAGAATTTCATTTCAACCTACTTATGAAGTCCACATATAATGAACCAGTCACATATATGATGGCTTCCCAAATAATTGACTGTTAAAGGACACTAACCTCAATGTCACCTATGCCTTTTGTTTTTCACAGCCTACAGTGAGCACTGCAATCTAAAAACAGTGGGTGGTCCTATGTAGTGATTGACAACCTCCCCTGTATAAGTGTGTATGCAGAGATAGCTGTCAAGCATTGAGCAGGACCGCCCATTGGGGCGGTCCTGCTCATACAAATTATACTAATCTTTTCCCACAGATCTATATAGCAATCTGCTCAGCTGCTCCTGCTCTTTAACATGCTGTCCACAGAGTATTGGGAGAATGTCATATGGTCAGATGAAACCAAAGTAGAACTGTTTGGTAGAAACACAACTCGTCGTGTTTGGAGGAGAGTGAATGCTGAGTTGCATCCAAAGAACACCATACCTACTGTGAAGCATGGGGGTGGCAACATCATGCTTTGGGGCTGTTACTCTGCAAAGGGACCAGGACGACTGATCCGTGTACATGAAAGAATGAATGGGGCCATGTATCGTGAGATTTTGAGTGCAAACCTCCTTCCATCAGCAAGGGCATTGCAGATGAAACGTGACTGGGTCTTTCAGCATGACAATGATCCCAAGCACACCGCCAGGGCAACGAAGGAGTGGCTTCGTAAGAAGCATTTCAAGGTCCTGGAGTAGCCAAGCCAGTCTCCAGATCTCAACCCCTTTGAAAACCTTTGGAGGGAGTTGAAAGTCCGTGTTGCCCAGCGACAGCCCCAAAACATCACTGCTCTATAGGAGATCTGCATGGAGAAATGGGCCAACATACCGGCAACAGTGTGTGCCAAGCTTGTGAAATCTTACAGAAAACGTTTGACCTCTGTCATTGCCAACAAAGGATATAAAACAAAGCATTGAGATGAACTTTTGTTATTGACCAAATACTTATTTTCCACCATAATTTGCAAATAAATTCTTTAAAAATCAGACAATGTGATTTTCTAGATATGTTTTCTCATTTTGTCTCTCATAGTTGAGGTCTACCTATGATGACAATTACAGGCCGGCCTCATCTTTTTAAGTGGGAGAACTTGCACAATTGGTGGCTGACTAAATACTTTTTTTCCCCCACTGTAGGAGTAAATTAACTTTCTCCATATTGCAGGCAGTTCAGCAGGAGTGGTTTCTGCAGCAACAAGCCACCTCCCAGCCTTTTCTTAAAAACCCACTAAAGGAAGACTGTATAGATTTGCTTGCTTTTTATTTTTCGCTCACTTACTCTTTAGCATTCGAATATCAGTTGGAACAGAACAGGAATGCAGGATAAATCATGGGTGGTAGTGTATTTTATATTTCTTAAAGGGGTTGTCTGGGACTTTATGAAGTTTGTCTACAAGCAGATAACAGTATATAATAAAAAAAAATATATAAAATAAAAGTTTTAGGCAGGTGTGAGGAAAGCTGCAAAGTAAGAATGTTTTCAAAAATATAAATGTTCATAGTTCATTTTTTTTCAATTAACAAAATGAAATGAATGAAGAAAAGAAAAATCTAAATCAATATTTGATGTGACCACTTTGTCTTCCTTCAATTCTTCTAGGTACACTTGCAGATAGTTTTTGAAGGAACTCGGCAGGGAGGTTGTTCCTGCCATCTTGGAGAACTAAGCACAGATCTTCTGTGGATATAGGCTTGCTCTAATCCTTCTGTCTCTTCATGTAATCCCAGACAGACTGGATAATGAGATGAGATCAGGGTTCTGTGGGGGCCGTATCATCACTTCCAGCAGTGTCCTACAAAGTGCGGTCACACCAAATACTGATGTGATTTAGATTTCCCTTTTGTTCATTCACTTAATTTTGTTAATTGACAAAAAATAAAGTATTAACACTTCTATTTTTGAAAGTATTCAGATTTTGCAGCATTTTTTACACACCTGCCCAAAAATTTTGCACAGTCCTGTACACCAGTTATGTGAGCGCTCCAGCCAATCACTGGCCTTAGCAGCGACATAATGAAGCAAATAATGTCATTGCTGAAGGACCACCAGGGACTACTGGAGCCCCCACTTGTAGGAAAATGTAATAAAATCCTAGACAACCTCTTTAACCAGTGATGGTAATTTTAGTTTATTTTAATACCAGTTTATTGGAAAACAAAGGGGTTTATCTGATATGTCATCACTTTCTGTGATACTCCTATAATATCTTTATGCCCACAGCGCCAGATACATAAGTAAACCTGGGCATTACAGGTAATCTATACTGTGCTATTCTCATATTCTCCAGACACTGATGAAATCCTGAAGTCATTTTAGTTAAATGAGGAAAAGCTGGGATTATTATCTAATAAAACAAGAGAAATGACTAAATTCCATTATCTTGTTCATATCAAATATTTCCACAAGAATTTATGATAAACCCAGAGAGATTAAACAAGTCCAGTCTCTTATTTGAATAAAGTGATGGTATATACTGTATACAGATGTATCTGGGCTGAATGTGTCATTTATCGCATTTGGACAGCATTGTTTATTTAGGTGATACTGTTGAGAAAAAAAAACACAGCGGGGGGCAATTTACTAAAGGACATACACCAGAAAAATGGTGTAGGGGTAGAGCACAAGCATGATTTGAGCCAAAGATGCGCCATTTGAATGTTTTAGTGCCCCTCTTTTTAAGAAAAGGAGCAGGGATCAAGACGGGCTGGGGCGGCCATCGGATTTACCATATCACAAGACTGGTATGAGTTGTAGATGAAATTTATGCCATCCCTGGTTGTCCAGGGAGTAGAAATATACTTACCTTGTCCTGAGGATCGCTGCTGGTGGACCCAGGGGCTCCGGTGACGTCATGACCCCCGGGTCATGTAATCCGATCTGTCCTGTGGGTTACTCCACCCTCCAGCTCACTCTGCCCCATCCTAAATTACTTGTGCTATGGGGGAGGAGGGGACAAGCCAACCTTATAGGTAGATAGATAGATAGATAGATAGATAGATAGATAGATAGACCTTATCAAGACCTTCCATTTTTTCAGCATTATTGGAGTCCTGCCTATGTAAAAGTTACTTACTTACATGGTCAATAAGCTGCTGCCCTAAGGTATTTGCACCCATTTTTACACAATGTAACCCTTTGGTGCTGCTCTCTTGTGGACTTTAGATAGAAAACAACTATTAGTCCTTTGTAGCAATGCATACCTTTTAAAATGGATTTAGCAAAACTCCTGTGTCATGTGCCAATGAAGGCTCAAGTGTCCACTGGGTGTGTCCAAACCTTGTAAGACTTCTGATATCTTTTGGTAAAGCCATCCCAGGATCTACTGAATTATCTGAATGACACTTCTAACATCATCCACTGGTCACTCCTGCAAAAAATCAGCAAGTCCCCCCTGTTAGCATGGGACTTCCAAAAAAAAAGCTGAGTACCAGCAGCCTCATAAAACTGAATAGATCAGCAGCATGCATGCACTACATTTTGCTTTCTATCACGAGGTCTTGGGATCCCCTTCTCCTGATCAGCGGGGGTCCCAGCAATAAGAAAACTAATCAGAAACTTGTTTCATTTATCGTATAACCCAAAGAAACCAGGGACAAAAAATATAGGTAACTTTTTTCATAAATAAATAGTGCAGGTGAAGATGACAAACTTTGCAATATACTGTATTAAAAAAAAATGGCCCGTTTGTTCACTTATTTGCCTTCTGCCACTTATAAAATCTTGAACTCTACACTTGAACTCTACACTTGAACTCTATGGAGAGGGTAGGGAGAAATATGGGAAAGCAGAGAGACCCCCTGTACTATAGATTAGAATTACTTTCCAGCCATCTACTGTCAGAAATTACTAATTTAATTATATAGACCACCTCATATCTCTGTCTCTCTCCTTCTCACCCCTCCCCTCTCCATAGACATCATTGTAAACTGACAAGGCTTGGGCATGGAGTACGGGACAAAATCAGGTAAGAAGTAAAGACAGGAATAATAGTTAATTCCCCCTCTCCCAAGCATATTCAACTGTCACCAATGAATTACAGAGCACATTACAGTGATAAACATCATAACTTTGTTAGGCATATCACTTTTGTATACTGGGAGAAAAACAACTTAGTATAGTAGTTTAAAAGACACAGGCACTTTTCTTTAGTGAAGTATAATGCTAAGCTTGTTCCCTTCACCTGCATTATTGGTTTATGGAATAATAAATAAAAGTTTACTTACACTTTAAGTAATAAGTATTGACTTGCCAAATTTTATATTTTTTTTCCACATGAAGTAAATCAAATTTATATTATTTTCCATTGTTTCAATTTATGTAGGGTGCCAACACATTTGCAAAGGAAAAAATACAATATACAGTATATATCTATATTCTATGTATGTACTGTATATACTGTATAGCTTGAAAAAGGCTCCAGTGACAGTACACTCACTCTATTTTGTATCCTGGAGTGCTGCCCAATGTGTTACATATATACATGTACATAAATATATGTACTGTATATACCATATAGGCACATTCCTGTATTTAACTTCCTTGTGAGTATGACAGATGCTAAAGACGCTTGGCAGAGAACAAATGTCGCAAGCTATTACTCGTAATGAGCACTCTACAATGATACCACGCTAGCTCCAGGCTAAAAGAGCGTATTTTGGGAAAAATAATGGAATATTTAACAATGCTTAGCTCTCAGAATATTCCGTAGAAGACAAATAATGCTATATAGTGCGTATTTTCTTTGCAAGCACAGCAATTAAAACGTGCACGCACACCCTCATCCACAATACGGGCACACTTTCTATGGTTCCCTCTGCTAACATTCAGCACAGGAATCTGTCTCTTGTATAATTACCAAGACAAAACACAAGCCGCTCTTTTGTCATTGTGAAGAACTGCAAGCCTTAAATATGCTCAGAGGATTGCGCTACGTCTTGGATAACTGCATAATTTGTGCACGCTTCTTATAGGCCTATTAAAGCCCTGCGTATGGATATGTTTATTGCACGCTTGTCTCCATGCATTGCTCTGGGAAAGAATTACTATAATTGCAAGCTACTAATATTACGACAAGACATAAGACACAGCAACATATTTCAGCATTAATAAATGATGCTATATGTAACAGAGACCTTAAGTGTAAATCTAAGGCTTAAGGAGACTAAGTGCAGGCTAAGAGTTTATATATGAGGCAGCGATGGAGAGAGAGGGAGAATAACAGTCTTCTAGGAAGAGATCTACTATAAATTGTAGAAGAAAAGCAAAAATTAGCATTTCAGGCAGGTGTAAACATCTGTCACATAGCAGTTGATAGGGAAGCACTTGGTGGGTTATTTATGAAAATGACATTGTGTTTGAGGCGAAGCCTAGGATCCAGCGTCTTCAGTTTAATTGCTTGTGCATAATTATAATGTATTATGTAAACATTAAAACCTTGTGCTTTCATTCCTTATAGAGTAATGCCAAGGTATAATCTAGTATCAATCCACCAAAATCTGAAAGAGATCTCCTGGCCTGTTTCACCGGGTCATGACAACCTCCAGGCCTGCACAGATTGGAGTCATCCAGCCCATTCACAAAAGAGATACTTTGACTGGTCCTGTGCATTTATTTATACAGAATACAGGCCCTTAGGTTATCATCATCTATAGGATGCAGTCCATTCAATCCCAGAGGTCTACACAGTCAAGTAGAGATGTGTCCTTCTTTTGTAAGGTTGTGAAGCAATACATCTGCAGTAACTAACTTTTGTCAGTAGGTGGCAGCAAAGTAATAAACTGCCAATAAATATATGTATTAATGCATGAGAATGTAAATATTCTTCTAGGTTGCAAAATCTGATTATAGGTAATTACTGGGACATTTTGGACTCCTACAAGCCTGGCAGTGTGCTGGATTGCAGTTTTGATGTCTCCCACTGGAGATAGGGTACTGCATTATCACCCATCTGGAAACAGGAAGTGACATCTTTTGTGAAGAAGGGTCTTGAACTGTGTAAGCCTGTGCTGTGTTGCTACAGAAGGTTATGTGCTGGATGGAGGCCTGAGCTGAGCTGATTGCAGGAGAAGTCTTGGTGCTGGCTGAGGACTGAGTCTGGGGACACAATGACCGTGGTGCTGGCTGATGACTGAGTCAGGACACCCCTGTCGCTCAGAAGTTAAAGAGACTACATGAAAGAAAGGCCTCAAGAACTTGTACGTACGGCTTGGCCGCATCTACATAGACCACGTGGTGATTATATAAGGGACTCTTACGCTGACACCTTATCATTGAAGAAATTGGCCTGTCTTTTAAGTGGAGAGCTGGAGCAAGGCCTATAACTGTACTTTAAGGGGAAGACAGCATTTTCCTGTGGATTACAAGTTAACCATTGGATTATAAATAGTACTGCGCAATACTTTGGGTGCACCACAAGGGACCGATCCAGGAAAACCGCATTCTTAAAGGACTTGTATCCATCACCTGTTTAAGTAACTGTGGGAACTAGGGGTATAGTGTTGGTTTGCTGCAATACTCTGTTCCATATTATTTTGTATTTCTTCTCTGTTTATACCTTGTTGCATATTTTCCCAGATCTCTCTTCATTGCTTTACTCAGTAAACATTGTCCTGGGAATTAAAACTCTGTGTGTGTCTGTGTGGTATCGTCTACCTGCTGAATCTGTGGGCCCAGCCCTGGCCCTCTTTCACTTTACCTTTCCTCTTGGCTGGATATGTCCAGGTGTGTCTATTACAGAATGATCAGCTTTTCAAAACAACATGATTTTGTGATATTCTGCCATGGGATGGATATCCTATATGTGTTTATGTGTGGCCACCCAGTGGTTGTGTTGCAATCTGCATCCTGTCAATGGTTTTGCTAGCATCTCATGACATTTTTTTAAATTTGTTTAACCAGAAAGTGGAGTTTTTAACCAAACTTAAAATAAACGTCATGAAAATGTCTTTATTTAGAAAAATAAGGGAAAAGCTAAAATATTTATAAAACCTCTTGTGCCTATGTTCTTCTTATTCTGCTTCTTACTTTACGTTTATGCTGTGAGAACAATATTCATCATGTGTTCATGCCTATTCTGAAGGCTTTTATTTTTTTGGCAGGTAAAGTGGTTAATCTGGAATAACATTTTACAATGCATTTATGACATGCACCTTTTTTAGAAGGGAGCAAAAAAAGGCGCAATTTTACTTCAGGCAGTAGAAAAAAAAAATATCTGAAAACAATGAAACCTTAATTTCCTTGAGGTGGATATGCACAAGATTTATTACGCATGTTGCACTTTTTTAGTAAATTCAGCACATGAAAATGCTCCTCATAAAAAAGGCACACACAGCTAAAAAAGGGGCAGAGAAGACACAAATAAAATAAAAAAAAACCCTTCCATTATTTGGAGCCCCAAGTTGTGAAAGGCTTTTATTGCAAAGAAGTATTTGCAGGCTAGTAAAGTCAAGTGTTTGATTTGTGTTTTTCTATTTTTCTTGTTGCTTTCTAGTTTTTATGCACTTACCAATTTATACTGTATATCCAAAATCAGTACATTTATAATCCACTGTCGGGAAAGCCCCAAAAAAGGGCATTTCTGTATAAACACTGCACTTTTGTTGGGAATTATCCCACCAAAATTGAAACTTTTGGTGTATTAGTTAGTTTTCTCTAAAATATTATTATACAGAGACATGGTCTACGCAATGTATCTTGCCGTGAGTTAGAGTAAATGGCTCAAGAACTGGATATGTGCTGTTCTGCAAGTGAGCCGCAAGTAGGAAAAGGAATGATTCTGATGACTGCACCCACTATCTTGGAATAAATACCTTTATTAGAGATTGCTATGGACATTATATCATGGATATGCCCTCTGTTTTAAGAAGGAGTTAGTGGAATCATTTCGCACATACCATAATGACAGTTCATGCCAAGAGTCCCATGTACAGAGGAAGACCAGGCTAGGTTACCTACAGTATATGTCTCATATTCTCTGTAAATAGGTTATGACAACCTGGGCAGGAAACCTTTCTCCACACTCAAATAAGGGTGTGAGGAATTAACCCAAAGATCCTGGAAAGAAGATGGTGCAAATAAGCACAAAGGAGCTGATTTATCATGGTTTGTGTACCAGAAAACTGGAATACAATCTTAAAAAAGTGAGAATCATTGCAAAAAAAATGTCAACTTTTTCAGTTTTGTGTTCTGCACACCCTTTTCCGCAAAGGGGCATGACAGGGTATAAAGTGGGCAGAGCCATCAGCCCCATTACATTTATTTTCACCAATTTTTTTGTCAGAGAATGCTGGCAAAAATTTCTGTTTTGGTGCATGGACCCCAGAGTATTTGCAAAATTCATGACAGGTCATGCACCATAAATTACGTACATTAGGATTATCAAGACCAGAGTGGAAACCACCAGCCTTGATAAATCAGACCCAAAATCTTCCTATCCCAAGTGGTTGGGAATAGAATGGTTTAAAACAGGGGATCTGTCAACTTTTATGACAAATCTGATTTAGTAAATACATGTATTCTTTATTATTTAACAATTCTGGAGCATTTCTCAGAGCGCTATGGCGTGTTGTCCCTCTGTTATTCTTCATGAAAATGTATCAGTAAATTGACAACTGGGTGTTGCCAGCTTAATGCCTGACACTGACCAATGAGTGCTGTGTATATAAGGCCACGCCCCTTGGAAAAGGGAAACATACTATTCTAGGAAGAATAACAGAAGAACAATACAGTGCAGAGTTATAGGAAAAAATACTCTAGAATTGTTATATTATAGGGAAGACATGTCAGTAGAGGTGACAGGTCCTCTTTATCCACCACCAGACATAAATCCCAGACAAATAGGTTTCATCTACTTACAGACAATTCCAGTCACCTTAACCAATAAAAAGATTTATATTACTGGTCGTCAAAACCAGTACATTCCCATTTACAGACACAGATAACCGGTGAGAACATCAAGGGGATTGCGGCACGGAAGAACGATCTTTATAAATTGTCAGCAGTTTTGTATTGCCGATCCCTTCCACCCATTATAAATAACTTTGGTAGATATTGTCATACACAGTAAGCATCATTTATATCAGGAATTCCCACAACACATAATATAACAAAGATTTTAAGGACAAAGTGATGTCAAGCTCTTCTTTAAAGGCATCAATCACCTAGGCTTAAATGGCTTCATTATGTTATTGCCGGCGGTCCAGTTTGTGCCTATGTGGCACTATGCCTTTAATGGTGACAAGCACAATTTAAGAAGATTAATGTGCTTTTTAATGGAAGATGTGCCTTATTTGGTGGGATTGCTAGTCAGCTTCTGCAAATTTACCCAGGTCTCTGAGGGACATAATATGATTAGTGCAGGAATATAGCAAAGATGAAGTACGGAGGAAAAAACATAAGATAGGAACATCAAGCTTCTCTTCAGTAAATTGTCACCACATTAGAGTGACACAAAGACAATCAAAATGTAAATATTCTAGATATTAAAATGCTCTATTTTCTAGACTAACATTTATCTTTTAATTTGAAGATGTCTCTGCGGTAAAACGGATGACAGACCTTTCCTATTGTCACATAGTTTATATTCCAGTCTATTAATTTTCTAGATTTAGGTATATTTATATGCGACAGGTGTTTCTCTGCTACACGTCATAGTCTTGTTGTACAATGGGATAAATGTACATGATACATGTAGCTCAAAATAGGTTACCTGCTTACTATACCCAACACACTTCAAGGGCCACTGAAAAATTCTTACATTGGAAAACTTTCTATTGTCATATACAACTAACACTGAGGTTACAATAGCTCAACAGGAAAGGAAGTACATTGTAGAACCAAGCACTGATACCTCAGATATACTCAAGTGTCACCTACTTGGAAGTCATTATACGTGTACCAAATTTTTGCGAGACTAAGAACTTTGTTGCAGCTATAATCCTTTAATAGCACACCTAAAGATGGGTTGTTTTTATCAGGTCTCCGGCCTTTCTACCCCCATCAATCCCTGGAAGAAGCCTTGTGCACGCAATCCGGAGCATCATGTACTAACTATTCAATGAAACAACCATAAATGCAATGCCAAGATGCCCCAGAGTAGAATCGTCACTCTGGAAATTAGAATATGCAGCATAACACAGTTCTACAACCAAAAGATGGTTATATGGCACCCATAAAACTCTATGGGACCATACTGTACTTTGATATGTCTCTTATATCATGTGGAAGCATAGGAAATATGTATCTGGGAGTCAAAAATTCCTGCCATGTCCCACTGGATGCCATATTACCAACATATTCTAACCAAGAAACACAAGTCTAAGCACAAGTCGTCCATAATATAGTGCTGTATGAAGGCAACATACAGACTGCCTATGGCTCATAGTATAGAAATGTGCATGAAGCCATGCTTACATAAACTTTATAATGGGCTACAAAACAAATAAAATGAGCTGGAAAAATAATTGTGTCCACCGATGATCATAGGGTTCAAGTACAGACAAAACACATGACAGTAATAAATCAATTCACACAATAAGAGTGAGGGCCCTGCTCACAAGAGCTTACAATCTAAGAGGTAGAACAACAACAGAGGGTCAGTGGGGTTCAACATCTGGGACCCCCATGCATCAGGTGTTTGAACAGCTATACTTCATATTTTATACATGTATTATAATACCTCTGCACAATATTTCATTTCAGTGGTATCCCATTGGTTTTGGTTGTCATTCTGCCTATATCATCCAGTATACCATATGTATAAAAATAGTCAATAGAAGTTAGGAACGGACACTGAAGAACAGACTAGGACAGGAAAAAGTAAGGCTCGGTTCACACCAGTGCTTGGATTATGTTCGGGGGATTCTGCAAGCATGACCTTTCTCTCTGCATTTTTCACACAGAAACATGGCGGACCACAGGTTTGTAAGCGGTTTTTCAGGTCCCCAACTGGACAGGAGAAGAACGGAAACCCGAGCGCAAGTGTGAACCTAGAGTAAGAAGTAAAGTGTCCTTTCCACCCATTGGTTGGACTTGATGGACATGAGCTTATTACCAGCCATACTATGTTACTATGTAATTGTAAAAAGTATAAGCGAATAATAACATAAATAGAAAAAAAAACAATTACAAAAGTAAACACAATTTACTTTTACTCTTAAAGAAGTAGGGGAAGGTGAGAATATAAAAATTATTGCAGTCCTGCAAAAATAAGAGCAAAATCCAATGGGAAATGACCGGGCTAGTCTCCCTTCACTAGAAATATACCTGTTCCTCTATCACTTCTCGTAGTTAATTGTCCTCCCGTCAGCCGGCCAATGGGAGACATTCTCTCTTTCATTTGTGTCAATATGTTCTGCTTTAGTTAACTAATCAGTTTCATTTCTTAGATGTCCTCCTGAAGTGCTATTTATCTTTATTCTCTCCACACAGCACCTCCAGGTCATTCCAGATACAGCAGCTGTAATTCAATTAAAAGTGCATTAAAGTAAATTAAATTAAATACACGTGCCCTGGCAAAATCAAGATAGTGTTTTGCTATCAGTACATCTGCAGCACGGGGATCTGGTGGCACTGACTGCTCCGACTGTATACTAAGTAGTCAGGATGCTGGGATATTTCACATTCCTATTTCTTTGCATTTAAGCTGGTTTTTCATATATAATGAATGCATTATTGAACAATGCCATTGCTCAAGCACCTGCAGCGTGGCATAAATGCTGGATTATCCGATTTTTGGATTTATTTTAGGCAGCCTAATATTTAAGGCCTCATGCAGGACAATATTCTGGCTTTGTAGAAAGCTGTAATATGGGACCTATCAAAGTTTATGGCGTCTTACTGAATCATACAATGGTTTTTTTTTTCATGTTAAATCCAATAAAATAATATTGTCGCAGATTTATTAAGACTGGTATTTCATACACCAGTCTTGATAAAGGCCCCCGACTAGCACAAGGCACACTGGAATTATCAAGAGGCTCCGACCTCTGAATAAATCAGATGAACACCCATGCCCCAGACTGGAAGTCTACGTCAGTCAGGAATAGGTGTAGAATTCCTATATAACTTACATCAGAAAACTGCCATGAGTTATAATAAATACGTTAGGCAGAGATGTCCCTGTTTTGGCCTGCCCTGCTCTTTGCTCTGTTCACTTTTGCAACAAATGGTAAGCTTGGCTCACCATGGGGGACGTGTAGCATCTTTGGCATAAAAATGGGCCTTGCTCCAAAGATGTACCAAATTATCACCATCTATGCCAGAAAACCGGCAGAAAGCCATTGATAAACCCCCCCCTTATTGTGTAATGTTTCACTGGACACCATAATATACAGCTATTCTCCATTAGAAATATTCCAAAATATGCGTTGTATAGATTGCCATAAGGTAAAAAATGGAGGGTCTGTGACTCTATTGTCACTCGTGCAGGTATCCTGTGTGCCATAACCTAGGTTTAGTGTTTGCCCACATAGGACATAATGGCAAGCAATAGTCTGAATCCAATAACAGAAACTGTGCCTAATATTAGGCTTTTTCATAGTCTCTCTCTATAGAATAGGTGGGTACAGGCCGGTGACATCATTCACCAGGGTCTGATCACCCATTCCACACTGTAGTACTGGGTGCTAATCTGTTCTACATATGTATCAGCCACTCTTATAGGCTGCATTTTATAAGTTGTGTTCATAAACTTTTCTCTTTTTGATACATTTACCTACAGTAAAAGTATTCATAGCTTTTATACCATTCTAAGAATCTTTTCATTATTTGACTAATAATATTCACTATTTCTTTGAAGTCACGTCATGAGCCAATCAGAAGTTAGCATGCAGAGGAAGCTAAGCAGGGGCGGGAACCTAATGAATATTCTTAAAGAGCCATTTTAAATAAAAAAATTCTGACAAAATTCAAGCAGGCAGTCAGAGAATTTCCATAATATAGTGCAAATTTTTTCTTCCTAAAGTGATTTGTGCAAACACATACAAAAACTTCATTTTAATGACAGATGCTCTATAAGCTGGAAGACCCGGTATGTTCATAACCTAATGTCTGCAATGAAGAGCGTTCTTGAATGAATATGTTCTATAATCTGGAAAGCAGCTTGATGTTCAGATCTCTGGGGAGAAAACTGTGCCGTATATAGAATAATTGGATAAAATTCTAATTCCAAATAATGATTAACACCTTAACTATGAAACGCTCGGGGGGTGGGGGGCGCCTCCGATTCATGTGTATTCAAGCATGGCAAAGAGTAAGCCACCTCTTGATAAGAAGACAACGTTTATTAACCTTACCTTAATAGACTCAAAGGCAATTGGGAATATATGACTTTGACTATGGTAAATTTTAGCGGGATGTCTTGTTAGTTAAACCAAACAGAATGACAGAGATAGAGAGGAATAGTCCATTTTGTTCTAAAATCCTCTAGTTGGCGCCATGGGGTTTCTAGTTTGTACAGTTCATTTTTATGGCAGCAATACCTACAAAGTGACATGTAATAATGTAAGCTAAATAGAGAGAATAAGGAAGTCAGGCACAAATAAGGCAAGGCTAGGCACCTAAGCGAAGCTTTCCTTATAAAAATACAATGAAGTCGCATTGTAGAATGACATAATATAATTAGAATGTATGTTTTGACACCAATTCCTCTTTAGCACTTTATGGAGAGTGCTAGTTACAGCTAGAAGAAACTTAATTACTGAGCTAAAAAAATACCAGCTCAATTTATTCTTCTCTTATATAAATTGTAATTCTCAAACTGTAAATAGGACTTCAAGTTTTTCTACTTCTTGCTTTATTATACTTTGTACTATGTGTTTGCTGCGGTGGGGGTCTTTCTTGAGACCATCCTATTTGTTTAAAATTAAGAATTTCCTAGCATGCTGTAAAATGCTTGGACTACTTTGTTTATTCTTTGTAGAAATTCCTGTAGGAAAACTGTACCAGATGTGTCCTTCCTTAAATCTGTTCTTGGCTCAACATTCAGTATCCAAGAGATAACCAGCTTTTAAAAACAGCATGATTTTGTGACACTCACAAGATGTTTCTACGTGTGTCCGCCCAGTGGTTATGATGTGAATTGCAGCCTCTCAAATATTTAGTAGGCATGCTGTAAAGTGAACTGTGAATTTGTTGAGACAGGTTCAAAAAGTGTCTAAAACACATAATAAATTTGGTGTATGTGTTTACTATGCGTCTAAAAGACATAGTAAAGTTGACGCATACAAATGAGCTTTGCTTTTTAAACAAAAAGTACAGAAATATGGGCAGCTGAAATAGTAGGCACTGTTCACACTGGAGCAAAAATCCAGGAAGCAGTCCAAAAATATAGTGAAAAGTGGGGTACTTAATCCCTACCCGATGCATAGTATCAAAATAAAACAACCCACCTTTCACTATATTTTTGGACTTGGATTTCTGTTCTTTGTTATAGGATTGTGGCTTGAAACCAGTCTCTTTTTTTGCGGATGCTTTGATTTTTTACTCTTCTCTATTTACAAGCAGGAACAGCAGCTGTCATGGCTGTATTATACATGGAAGCCATTATGCTAGTGTGAACAGAGTCCTAGAGTAGTGATCAAAGAGGCTGACAATATAAAAATCACACTTTTTTCTGTTCTTTCATCTGTGGATTGATTTTTTTTAAAGGCAATTTCATGACTGTACAGCTTGTACATATAAAGATCAGCGCTGGAGCTTGATTCAGCATGTTCCACGATGTGATCCTGATTTATCAAATACACATGTCCAATAAAAATGACAACTGAGGTTGCAGTAATTCAGCGGTCTCAATAAACAGCGCTGAGAACAGGAAGCTTTGAGCCTTTCCTGGGCAGTATAAAACACAAACTCAGAACTGGCCTGAGATTACAGCGTCCCTAAAGAAAGCTGCTGTGGATTTCAGATTGACCATAATGTTTGATTCATGTTCTCCTAGCTTTAATAGCGGCTTAGCAGAACATCACAATGCATATCTAGACAGCCTCTCGTCGCTGCCATAAATAAGACCATTTACACTGAGGTCTATAGATGTGCTTAATACTGGCATAGTCATCACTACTGATAGTAGAATAGGACGGTACTAATGATAGAAACAGGTTTGTCCCTTGTGCATAAGCCATTACAACCATGCCCCACAGCAAAAGCTGACAAGTCTCTGGGTCCTCTTAGATGTTAATTAAGGCAGCCATGCATAAAGGAGGTTCATGTGGCGGCGACTTCCGTCTCTGTAAACTTGTTTATTCTGGTACCTAAAGCGGCATATGGCATGCCAAGACTGGCAATAGGAGGGCAGTTTAATAGATGAGCATGTACCCACTGGCTTCTTATTGCTAGGCTTAGCATCCCAAATTTATCACATGAGAATTTAGTAATGTACAGTCATGGCCAAAAGTTTTGAGAATGACACAAATATTATATTTTCACATGATCTGCTGCCCTCTGGTTTTTATGTGTGTTTGTCAGATGTTTTTATCACATACAGAAATAGAATTGCATTCATATTATGAGTAACAGAAGCTTATATTGACAGTTAGAATGAGTTAATGCAGCAAGTCAATATTTGCAGTGTTGACCCTTCTTCTTCAGGACCTCTGCAATTCTCCCTGGCATGCTCTCAATCAACTTCTGGACCAAATCCTGACTGATAGCAGTCCATTCTTGCAGAATCAATGCTTTAATTTTGTCTGAATTTGTTGGTTTTTGTTTGTCCACCCGTCTCTTGATGATTGACCACAAGTTCTCAATGGGATTAAGATCTGGGGAGTTTCCAGGCCATGGACCCAAAATCTCTATGTTTTGTTCCCTGAGCCATTTAGTTATCACCTTTGCTTTATGGCAAGGTGCTCCATCATGCTGGAAAAGGCATTGTTGAGCGCCAAACTGCTCTTGGACGGTTGGGAGAAGTTGCTCTTGGAGGACATTCTGGTACCATTCTTTATTCATGGCTGTGTTTTTAGGCAAGACTGTGAGAGAGCCGATTCCCTTGGCTGAGAAGCAACCCCACACATGAATGGTTTCAAGATGCTTTACAGTTGGCATGAGACAAGACTGGTGGTAGCGCTCACCTCTTCTTCTCCGAATAAGCTGTTTTCCAGATGTTCCAAACAATCGAAAAGGGGATTCATCAGAGAAAATGACTTTACCCCAGTCCTCAGCAGTCCACTCCCTGTACCTTTTGCAGAATATCAGTCTGTCCCTGATGTTTTTTCTGGAGAGAAGAGGCTTCTTTGCTGCCCTCCTTGAGACCAGGCCTTGCTCCAAGAGTCTCCGCCTCACAGTGCGTGCAGATGCACTCACACCTGCCTGCTGCCATTCCTCAGCAAGCTCTGCACTGCTGGTAGCCCGATCCCGCAGCTGAAACACTTTTAAGAGACGGTCCTGCCACTTGCTGGTCTTTCTTGGGAGCCCTGGAGCCTTTTTGGCACCAATGGAACCTCTCTCCTTGAAGTTCTTGATGATGCGATAGATTGTTGACTGAGGTGCAATCTTTCTAGCTGCAATACTCTTCCCAGTTAGGCCATTTTTGTGCAGTGCAATGATGACTGCACGTGTTTCTTTAGAGATAACCATGGTTAACAGAAGAGAAACAATGATGGCAAGCACCAGCCTCCTTTTAAAGTGTCCAGTGGTGTCATTCTTACTTAATCATGACAGATTGATCTCCAGCCCTGTCCTCATCAACACCCACACCTGTGTTAATGGAGCAATCACTGAAACGATGTTAGGTGGTCCTTTTAAGGCAGGGCTGCAATGATGTTGAAATGTGTTTTGGGGGATAAAGTTCATTTTCTAGGCAAATATTGACTTTGCAAGTAATTGCTGTTAAGCTGATCACTCTTTATAACATTCTGGAGTATATGCAAATTGCCATTAGAAAAACTGAAGCAGTCGACTTTGTAAAAATTAATATTTGTATCATTCTCAAAACTTTTGGCCATGACTGTAGTTTAAAAATGCGTCTAATGAAAATGATTTTATGATAAACAGATTCATTTTTCTTTTTGCATGTTTCTAACTACATATAAAATTTCTGAAATATTCATGCTTTATAGCATTCACTGCTATAAATAAATAAACTGGCATTTCCTGTTTTCTGCAGTTTAATTGTCAGTTTTGCTGTATAGACTGGGATAGAATATGCAGAGCGATCACATTATCATTAGAGGCTTGATCAGTTAGCAGCTATTAGGCTAGGACTACGTGGCGACATTGGTTGTGAATCCGGTTGCATGATCAAAGATCACTGGGTTGTCCTGCAACTCCTTGTTAGTGAATGGAGTCATATTGTGGCCCCTAGTGTATGATCTGCTTGCGACTAGAAGTTCCAGTCATGATCCTAGGGGTTGTAACGTGACTCCATTCATTAACATTAGTGAAGAAGTCGCAAGGCGTCCCGACGATTGTTGGTTGTGCAACGAGAGTTGGTGCCAATGTCATTGTGTTGCTCTAGACTTCTGCATCTGATAGTAACCAGGGCTGTGGAGCTGGAGTTGGAAAAAGTTACAAAATCCTTTATATTATTTTATACAATTATCAATATTGGTTCTATAATCTGTTACATATTTATTTTCATAGAAATTCACTCACTGGCTTTTTCAAGAATTAGAGACCACACAACTCTATCCAGTAAGTCTCATTGTTTGCAAGGCCAAGAGTATAAAAATGTACATAGAGGCAATGGTACTTTTTTTTACGAAGTAAATAGTACAGTACATATACAGTAATGTATATTGTGACAAACTGGGGGTTAAACAGCTCATGGGATCATCATCTCCAGCCTAAAATGGTTAGCACATCCAAGAGCTTCAATTCCACACAGGCACTTCAGGTTCAAAACTGACCTCAGCAGCTTTATTTCTCCAACCACAATGGGCGGAGATACTACACAGGGTCACCAAACAGTTCTAACAATAAAACCAACCCTGGTCGTCTGACCACTAACTACACAGTGTAGTGTCCCTTACTATCAGGGTGTAGGCCTAATACCTAGAACCTCAAAACATAATAATATTCATACCAGAACTTTTAGGTGCAGCTCCCCAGGCCCTTAGCTCAGTCTGTCTCCCTCAGAAATGTCTTAGTAATGATCTCCTTTCTTCAGGAGTCCTCCCCAGCTGACGCCTAATGAGGCTTATTAAAGAAACCAAACTTTGGACTGCCCTGCTAGATGGTGCGGAACCTGCTAACTTGTTCTTTTCTTCTTCCCAGTCCAGCAAACCAGCCACTTGAATAGCTGCACTGCCACAATATGTATACATATTTGATAAAACTACTGAAAAGTGCAATCCGTGCTTTCAGTATAGATTGTAGGTAGGGGGTAGGATTATGACATATTATGACATATACTGGCCAAACTTGAGCTTAAAGGACATCCCTTTGGCATATGGTACATTTAAGCATTAAAGGGGTTGTCTAGGATTTTCCAAAAAAAAAACAAAAAAAAACGGGCAAAACGCAGGGAACCCTGTTAAAAAGTAAAAAACTTACACTCACATGACCACACTGTGGTGACGGGAACATGACTACTAAAGCCAGTAATTAGACGACAGGGTCACTGGAGAAGCAAGTGAATTACGTGGTGAGTAAGGGCGCATTCACATAACCGCGTTTTACTAGCCTGCACTGGATTTAGCGGCCTGAACAGTATGTCGGGAGCATGACTCCTAGCACTGTAGTTATCTATACTGCTAGGAGCCTATGCCTCCCATTGACATACTGTAAGGGAATTGCAAGTTGAGCAATACATTAGAGCTGCTGCTGAAACTTGGGAGGAAGGGAATGGCAGAGATAGTGTGCATTACACATGCTGTCCTGTACTGTAATCAGTACTATAATCAGTGACTATGGTCACACCGGTGTATATGTCATCAGTATATGTAGAGACTACATCACCGACATTATGTGAACTTAGCCCTGCGATGACAACCACTTCTATTGCAATGGGGAGTTATATTTATTTCTCTTTCTTTGGATAGCACCATCATATTCCACAGCGCTTTACAGGCATTGTCAGTGACTGTCCTATATAGGGCTCACAATCTAGATTCCCTATCAATATGTATTTCGAGGATGGGAGGAAACCGGAGTACCCGGAGAAAACCAATGCAAACATGGGGAGAATGTACAAATTCTAGTGCTGCAAGGCTACGGTGCTAACCACTGAGCCACCATGAATTTTGACAACAGTTTTCTATGTGGAACAAAATTTACCACATATGCCCAAATTCCCCAAACTGGCCCGTGGATGTGTGAAATTTGTTACACTTATATTTACTAAATCCTAAACTGTCACACAAATAAAAAAAATCCTATCTACAACATAAGAAGGGCTTAATGTTTTTAGCATAATGTAATAGTCATTTTTGAAGTCACTTTTGCCACATCTTAGTCCAGGCACAAAATGTCAGATCTACATATGGCCACTAGCTGGCGCTACTTTCATCCCCATAAAACATAATTGGAACAACATTACGTGCCCCCTCCCTGCACCGATAAGTATTCAATGTAATTGCGCAGTAATTGTAATGATTTAATTTGGCCCGTTTTTCTTTCCAGTACCTTAACTCATTTAACCCATTGCAACATGGAAATAACACTGTATGCAATGTTATATCCTGAGTGTCTTTTACTGCAGTTACAGGAAGGTTAAAAGATTCCAATCAGAGAAAAAAAAAGAAATCAATTCTAAAACCTATACCCACTTACATATACCTCATTGTGGTTAAAGTGTTCTTTGATTTTTTTTCCGCCAGCTTGATTGCTTTCGAAAGTCAATTGTAAGCACTTTTACAGCATCTGGAACTGAAATGATTTTTAGTTCTTAAAGAGAGGCGCTTTGTTCAGTCTCTGAATACTTCTCTGAGTAAAGCACGTTATTAAATTGTTAAGCTTCTCCACATTAAGTCTAAACACTCACATGTAGGGTAGAAGTTGCACACATACTGCTTTAAATAATATCTCCAGGAGAGATCTGTCCTTCTTCTACAGTGCCTCTCGCTAACTCGCAGAAGTATAAGAAGGTTTTTAGGAAAGCAACTGTTATCTTGTCTTACATGCAGAAACTTAAAAATTGATGACCCAATCTCTTTTTTTGGATAACATTAAAATTCAAGCTCCACAGTTTCTTGGTTTATGCGATGATGTCAAATATAGTTCAAATGAAAGATTTGTCATTTAAAGACTGTATAGGAAATTGCACAAAAAAGCTATTGGCTCATATAATCCTAAACAATCAAATCCAATAATAATTGATTTGTAAAGTTGGGACTATATAAATAAAAATATTATTATTTATATTATTATTATTATTATTATTATTATTATTATTAATTCAGGTATTGAGAAAATTCACACACCCTTTACTTACCTGCTAACACCAAACTATTATACTTAAAATACAATAATAAGGCAGTGTGCAGCAAGCTTGTAAGCTCCCTCTAGTGGTAATTACCAGGAGCAAGTATGTTATTCTTTAAAGGGTATCTATAACTGTGATGATACGAGACGCAGATATGTATTTATTGTACTCATATTCGACTCATATAGTGTCGTTTCTGTCTGTTATCAGCTATTGGGTTATAGGCTTGGGGGATGTGGTTCGTGGGATCTGTAATCAACAACCCCAGAGAGTCACTGACACAGGCCTTTATTTACATAACAGTGCTACACTCATTAACACGGTCGGGGGTCCTGCAGAAAGGAAATGCTGGGGAAGTGCTTAGCATACTGTCCACAGACAAGCTGGAGCCAGCTTTACTTCAAAAGTATTATGGTTTTATGACAATATCTGCCGTGGGGAACATCTTACAGTCGCCCCGATAAATTCCCCAGATGCGTCAGGTCAAGGCACATGCTCAGAATACACACTTCACAGTTCAAAGCCCGGAAAAGACATTGATCTCCTTACCAAAAGGGGATTGGGGTGTCATCCTTGGGGTCTACGTGTTGGGGATCTCGCCACGAACCCTATCATACCGCTGGCCCGACTTAGGCGCTGAAACTAAGGACTCATGCACACAACCGTAGTGATTTTGACTGTCTGCAAATACTAATCTGCAATCCGCAAAAAACATGTCCACCTTGCATCAGTATGTCATCCACAAAAGAATTGTACAATCCCCTATGCTTTTATGCACCACAAATGTGATCAAAAATAGGACATGCTTCATAATTTGTGGTCCTTGTATATGCCACAGACACACGCCTGCAAAAAATGCTGTTGTGTGTATGGGACTATAGAAATGAATGGGTATGTACTTTTATCCACCATTGCGAATAAAAACTATAGTCATGTGCATGAAGCCTAACAGAACTGATTGCTCAGGAATGGTGGGGGCTAGAGAAAAATTACAACTGCACCAGAATGCATGATGTGGCGCCTATTGAAGGAAGTTGGTGGATGTAGTGAAAGGTCCTCTTTAAAAATGTCACCTACCTTTTTTTTTTACTAATACAACCAAAATCTGATACATATTCTTCTTTTTCAATGAGCTTTTATTTTTAGATTGTAGGTTTTTATTATTTGTTATGTACATGATTATAGGAGAGCTGCTGCTCTACTTTGTTAGCAACATTCAGAGATATACCTTACTGCAGCCACATGGCAAGTTAAGTCTTTGGATAACTCATTAACTTTCATGGGAAAGTGTTGTGGTCTGTGACCTGCACAGAGGTCATTGTGGAGGGAGGCGTAGTAGGTGAGCCATAAGCAACAACTACTGTCACTGCTTTCATCTGTGTTATCTGCCCCCAACTTTCTTCATTTTACCTTTCATTAAGATTCTGCTTGTGAATGATAATAAGATTAAGGTTGAGAAGGGATCTCTACAGAACAAATATCGCCAAAATTTTTTAAATATATCTAAAAATATGTAAATGTGCACAAAAAATAAGCTCTAGTTACTCTAAAAGGGAATGCTTCACTAGAAAATGACCAATTTTTTTAAACCAAGTTTTCATGTTAAACATAATTTAGAAAATCCTGCAATTTTCACTCTGGCCACTAAGCCTAATACTAGACTGCCGCTTGACAAATCTATAGGGGTTTTCTTTGCAGCAGTCACTTAATTTACATTACAGACAGTATTATAATAGAAGATAACATCCCTATAGATAACACCTATAGTGACCCATCATTGCATCCACTACTGACAACAGATGATGTCACAGGTTATCTACTCCCCCTCCCTGCACAGAGCATGTCTAGAAAACTCTTCCATAGACCTCAATGAGTCTAGATTCAAATCCAGTCAAGGACAGTTTATATGTTCTCCCCGTGTTTGCGTGGGGTTCCTGCAGGTACTCCGGTTTCCTCCCACAATCCAAAGACATACTGATAAGGAATATATAGATTGTGAGCCCCATATGGGACAGTTACCACAATGCCTATAAAGTGCTGCAGAAAATGATGGCGCTATATAAGTAAACATAATAAATAAATAAAATCTACAACCAGAAAATAAAAACGGATTTGAAAAGTGATTTAATTATCTGGTTTTAATAAATAAAAAAATATGGTGACACGTTCCATTGAAAGTATCTATAGAAAATAATCACTAAATAATTTTCAACCTAAAAATGACAATGATAAAAAAAAAAACAAGGGGGAAAAGTTGCAGGAGAGAAGCTTGAAACAAAAGAAAACAGCAAAAATGAATATTCATAAACTGTCCTATTCCAAATAGTTAATCCTATCAAAAAAATCTAAAAATGTACAACATGAAGTAAAAGATAATGTAAAATTACCGTCATAAACGTACCATTTATCATCTCTCCCACAAGCAACATATGGTCTGAAATAAATAAATAACACAACAAAACACCTGTCAACTCCTAATGTTGAGATAAATCGAGAAATCCACGCTGCCTCTTCCAATATTCATAGGAGAATATTAAGATGGATTCCTGGCTAGATTTCATTTACTATTCAAGACTAAATAAAGTCTACCACGAAGATCAAAATGTCTGTTCAATGGATAAGAGAGCAACTCTCTCTCTCCCAAGCCCTATTGACACCTGAGGAACCCACAGAGCCATTATCACTCTTGTCTCTCATCAGCGAGCCTTTCATGTCCTCAAGTCTATTATTGATGTTCATTTATTTCTAGAACCTTCCCTCAGCCATTTGTTTTAACTGGACAGTTTTTGAGATGAAAAAAAAAAGAAGAAGAAAGTGAACTTTGAAGAATACGACAATCAGGAAAGCTTTTTGTGGTTAAATGTTCTAATTAGATAATTATTGACCTTCACATTGACATTCTCATTTGTACACTACCAGTGATAATTACAATGCTAGTAATAGGAAAGGGCTTTTTTAATCTTTCTCAGCATTACCTGCTCTACATGATGATAAATGATATCCATGGCCACAATTTATGTATAGCACATTTGACCTATTGTACTGTAATTTCACAAACTGAGTCAAACCTAAAAAAAGACAAAGCACGGACACTTCATTCTAACATTTATTTTCCAGGCTTGAGTTTGCAGAAATTGATTTTTGCAAAAAAAAAAAAAAAAAAAGTAAAAATATTGTTAAAGATTTTCTCAAAAAATATTTAGAATATATACCTTTATCTATAATAATATACTACGTATTGACAGATTTTTTTTTTTTTAAGAAGAGCCACATCTCTATTGACAGTCTTCTGCTCTCCTGATCACTGGGGAAATAGCAGTTGGACCCCCAATGATACGTGACACTTTTTCCCTAGAGCGTAAGTATCTTTAATAGGACACCCCCTTTAACAGTTTTCAGAGAGGTAAGAGCCACAGATTGAAGAGATGTGGCTCTTCTTACCTCTCTGCAAATTGTTAAAGGGGTTGTCCTATTAAAGACACTTACGCTCTAGGGAATAAGTGTCACATATCGCTGGGGGTCCGACTGCTATTTCCCCCAGCGATCAGGAGAGCAGAAGACTGAAATTCCCCATGTTTCTTTCATGTGAATGAAGCTCCAGTGCACTACATTCACTGCTATGGTGTGGCCAGGGCTGCCAGGGATTGCATTCCTGGCAGCCCCATAGCAGTAAATGGAGGGCAGATAACACATGCACACTGGCACTTTAATTCTCCTGATCACTGGAGGACCAATAGGTTGGATCCCCAGACATTTGAGTTATCCCCTGTGCTGTAGATAGGGGATAATTGTCTGTAATGGGACAATCCCTTTAAAGACTCTAGACCAGCTGTAATTCACAAATTAACCACTGGGTGGCCACATACAGTATAGAAACATAGTATATAGCAGTGATGGCGAACCTTTTAGAGATCGAGTGCCCAAACTGCAACCCAAAACCTACTAATTTATCGCAAAGTGCCAACACGGCAATTTAACCTTAAATTAACCAGGATCTGTTTTATAGTGACCGTGCAATGTTATTACAGCCTGTAATAATATCACATGTCTGCTATAAAACAGATACTGTGTGATATAAATAATGAAGGGCCCCCACACAGTATAATGCGCTCCACAGTGGCCCCCAGACAGTACAATTCACTCCAAAGTGGCCCCCAGACAGTATTATATGCTCCAGAATGGCCCCCAGACAGTATAATATGCTCCAGAGTGGCCCCCACTCAGTATTATATGCTCTAGAGTGGCCCCCATACAGTATTATATGCCCACAGTGGCTCCCACACAGTATTATACGCTTCACAGTGGCCCCTGCAGAGTATTATATGCTCCACAGTGGCCCCTGCACGGTAGTTTATGCTTCACAGTGGGCCCCCACACACTAGTATATGATTCACAGTGGGCCTCCCCACATTAGTATATGCTTCACAGTGGGGCCCCACACAGTAGTATATGCTTCACAGTGGGGCCCCACACAGTAGTATATGCTTCACAGTGGGCCTCCACACAGTAGTATATGCTTCACAGTGGGCCCCCACACACTAGTATATGATTCACAGTGGGCCTCCACACAGTAGTATAAGTTTCACAGTGGGGCCCCACACAGTAGTATATGCTTCACAGTGGGCCCCCACACACTAGTATATGATTCACAGTGGGCCTCCACACAGTAGTATATGCTTCACAGTGGGGCCCCACACACTAGTATATGATTCACAGTGGGGCCCCACACAGTAGTATATGCTTCACAGTGGGGCCCCACACAGTAGTATATGCTTCACAGTGGGGCCCCACACAGTAGTATATGCTTCACAGTGGGGCCCCACACAGTAGTATATGCTTCACAGTGGGCATCCACACAGTAGTATATGCTTCACAGTGGGCCCCCACACACTAGTATATGATTCACAGTGGGCCTCCACACAGTAGTATAAGTTTCACAGTGGGGCCCCACACAGTAGTATATGCTTCACAGTGGGCCCCCACACACTAGTATATGATTCACAGTGGGCCTCCACACAGTAGTATATGCTTCACAGTGGGGCCCCACACAGTAGTATATGCTTCACAGTGGGGCCCCACACAGTAGTATATGCTTCACAGTGGGGCCCCACACAGTAGTATATGCTTCACAGTGGGGCCCCACACAGTAGTATATGCTTCACAGTGGGCCTCCACACAGTAGTATATGCTTCACAGTGGGCCCCCACACACTAGTATATGATTCACAGTGGGCCTCCACACAGTAGTATAAGTTTCACAGTGGGGCCCCACACAGTAGTATATGCTTCACAGTGGGCCCCCACACACTAGTATATGATTCACAGTGGGCCTCCACACAGTAGTATATGCTTCACAGTGGGGCCCCACACAGTAGTATATGCTTCACAGTGGGGCCCCACACAGTAGTATATGCTTCACAGTGGGGCCCCACACAGTAGCATATGCTTCACAGTGGGGCCCCACACAGTAGTATATGCTTCACAGTGGGGCCCCACACAGTAGTATATGCTTCACAGTAAGCCTCCACACAGTAGTTTATGCTACTTATCTAGTCCCACAAAGAGTGTCCTCCTTCTACTTACGTCATCACGCCTGTGTCAGGGCAGAGGTTACACTCTGCAATCAGTGTAGGTCGCGGTCCACAGGACAGCTCAGCTGAAAGAAGCAATCACTCACTAACGTGAATCCTGAACCGGATTCCCCGTTAGTGAGCGATTGTGGCGACACGTGCCACAGGTTCGCCATCACAGGTATATAGTATAAAAAGAATTGCAAAATAAATAAATACAAAATTGTGTATTTTTGAAGCTGATCATCTTGTGTCATTTAAGTCAGGATTTGTCAAGCCTACAGGAAATGTAAATAAAGACATCTGTATGTGCAGTTAGCTTATGTATAAATCATAGATGGGTATTCTTGGGAAACCCTTGTAATAGTCAGTGTCACTAACAAAAAAGTTGCACTTGCTTTGTATGACTCTGTCTAACTACTTATTACATGTGGCAGCTACAAGTAATACATGCGACCATCCGCAATTTCCCCCATCAATATCCGTGATGTGCAGTATCCAGGTTGACTGCTGGGCTGGCTTCATTATAAAAAGTGGCAACAGCTTCCACTCTTATATTCTTCTCAGAATTATTCACACATTCCTATGTACTATTTAAAGAGGTAGTTCCATCATTTAATATTATGTCATATTGGTAGGATTTGTCATAACATTACGGTCAGTAGGGGGTCCAATCTCTGTTATCCAAGAGTAAAGCATTGGAGGTCCATTACACATTTCTCATGCACTGGGAATGACAACACAGCTTCATTCAAGTAAATGGATTGTCACTCAATAACGCTACAGACCCTTCATTCCAAGGGTCATGGGGTCCAGGCTGTCAGGCTTGTGATATGCCATCATTTGCCTCAGTGGAAAAGCAACTAATAAGCACCAGAAAAGAGAAAGGCTTATCTTAAGAGAACGTCAGTTCACCAGGTTTGTGATGTCTGACATTTATCATTGTATCAAACCAATTGGCAGTCACACAATTATACAACAACAAAATGTGTTTTTGAAAGTTAGACTAAATATAGAAACACATAAAAAATAAAAAAAAATATAGCAGTGCTTCTATTTTAATGTTTTCCCATTTGTCTTAAAACTGAAATATATAAAGAAACCTTCTATGTATATGTCTGAAGCTCGGTCATGCCCCACCTCTTCCTGTCTTGTGCCTGGTTATAAAACAACTGGCTGGAGAAGGCTTTCCTCCTCTGAACAACGTGCATTCAGCTAAAAAGAGTGCAAAAACAATGCATTTCCCACTTAAATGCAATGCCCAGGACTATAATATTGATTGCTGTGACCTCTTTACTACCTACCAAGCACATTAACATACAAATAGTGGGGAATAAGAAAAATTTTTATCATAAATTTTTCACATTTAATGGTCTACGATGGTTTTGGAAATTGCAGCATGTCCACTATGCTTATTTTACTGCAAAGTAGGGCCCCGGCCAAAAGCTGAAACTGGTTATCACATCACTGGAAATAGATCATGAATTAAGCTTCTCTTCCCTCCTACCTGTAGAGTGACCTCTGCACTTGTCACAGAGCATGCTCCCAAAATTCTCTGAACTCAATTTCTGGAGCTAATCTTTATAGTTCAGAGGAAATTGACCCATTATCAGGTAGTTAATAATAGTTATTTTATAATCATAATATAATAATAATGACCTACTTCCAGGATCAGACTGGCCCACCAGAGTACCAGAGGATCCTCTGGTGGGCCCAGTCTCACAAAAATAAGTGTCAAGTCTAGCAGGAGACAATGAGGCCAATGTATCATGCCTTGGACGGAAGTTTTCTGGGATATAAGGCACAAGTCACAAGTTTTGCTGCACAAGCATAAATTTTTGTGCAAAAATTGTGACTTTTCCCATTTTCTACCTGGCTTCCCACTTTTTAGTAGAAATCTAGGCGGGCCTGGGAAGGGACACCTCAGCCCATCAGATTTACTATAACTCATTTTTTGTGCTCACAGTGCTTTACAGGTTTATATTACTATAACTCATGCCAGACAACTGGCATGAGTGACACGAGAAATATATGCCAGTTCTTAACTGACATAGCTTTCTTTTTTTATGCATGGGATCTCCCCTTAGTGCGTCCTCTTAATAATTCTAGTGTATCTTACGCCAATGCACACAAGGATTAAAATCAGTACACAAAACTCTGGTCTTAAATGAGCCCCAGTGTCATTTGGAGGCTAGTAGGGTCTATTTCCTAGGAGTTGTTAGAGGGTGGGCCCTCACAATAATTTTATTAGAGCTGGGTGAACCGACTCTTACTAAGCTGGGTTCAACCCGAATATTCCAAATTATTAATTTTTTTTTTTTTACAAAAACAACAAATAAGGATTCATCTCGGTAAACTAAAAGGGATAGATAGATTCCTAGGAGCCCTGACAGTGTTATACATTATGTTTTAAGGCAATTTAAGGTGTGGTTTGTATCAAACTTATTCGACCAGAAACAAATCTGGGACCAGAGCCAACTGAATCCAAAACTAAATTAATCCTGAGAGGTTCACCCACCTCTACATTTTATCTAGTGGACCCAAGGAAATCCAGTCAACCACTGCCTACTGCAGTATAAGGGTTGTGGAACTCACAAACAGCCCATTACTATAAATGGAGAGATAATTCAGGAATAACATACTGTAAAGTAATAGAGAAAATATGTGTTTTTGTTGGAGTCAACCTAAAAAATTCAAATTTATAACTTATTCCGACCTATCAATGTCTTTGCCAGGGTAATAACATAAAATTGGAACACTAAATGGTTCCTGTTGATAGAAGGAGTTTATACTGGAAAAAAAAAAGTCACAGATGAAATCACAATCACTCATTGGAAAGCATTATTTATATGAGCTAGTTAACCTGCCCTAGTGTTAATAACTATAATTGGACACCACCTGTCTTCCTCTATGTAACATCAGAATGTGCTATAAAACCCAGAACAGCAAGAGGTGGAAAACTAGCTCCGTGCTTCACCCAGGTCCTCTAACAGCTCTGATTTTTAAATCCTTCAGATGCTGCTCAGGGAGTGCAAGAATCTGAAAGCCGAACTGGGCTGATGCCAAGACACTGCCTTTTAAACAAGGTTATCTCAGGTATAATAGCAAGAACAGAATTATACCTATTGGCAGGAGTTACCCTGTATAATACATAGCCTTCTCATTGTACTCATGGCAGGAGACGCTTGCAATGCTCTAAGAGAATATATTCCTGACTCAACCAGGTGCAAGAAAAGATATGAAAAACTTGACCACAACAATTCTATCCAATGACAATATGTTCCAAACCAAGGAGAACAAAAAGTATATAGCCCTGCTTCAAGTTGAGTTCAGGTTATTACACAAAACCCTGTAGTATGCTGTCCTCTGAAAAAAGGTGATACTATTAATCAATGTCCTCTTTAGATAACAGGTGTATAACAAAAGGTTACAATGCCACGTAACTGAAGAGTGGCAGCATTGCTGGGAACCTGGACTGAATCCGAGAACAGTGTAATGAGATACCCAGGTTCACTTGTTCATACATGAACATTGGCTTTTTACAAGCCCTTTACCTTGTTAAGCTTTACATTGTATCCATTTTATATTCATATGTATTATATCACAGAAATGAACGACATTTAAAATAGATTCTAATTGATATAATCAAAAATAAACTAATTCATGTAAAAGAAATTAATACAAAAATATAAGTAAATGAGTAAGGTAAAAATAAAATTGTGTATAGAAATGTTTCTAGAAAATATATCTCAAGACTGAATTAAATCTGCTGTAAAATTTAATAAATATATATAAATCATGAGATGCAGGCAGACATTTTTAAACTTTCCCGTGTACTGTCTTGGCAATATTTAACTTTATGTTTTTGAACGTTTTAAAATAAATTTATCTTAGGCTAATATTGTATGTTAATTTGTATAAGGGGTGGGTTTGAATATACTTTTTGGTAGGAGGTGCCTAGGGTACTGATACTAAGTTGATCTCATACAGAATGTAAAATTTTGCCATTACAATTTTGAGTCATTTCCAATTATCCTAGTTTTTTTTTATTTATTTAATTTGAAATGTAAAATAATATTAAGAAATATAAATGAAAAATAAATAAGGGCAACAACATTAATTGTAAACAATAACACATTTATAATATATTTAATAATATTTATAATAAATAAGTATTATATATTCATTTCTAGAATTAATTCCATAAATTATCTAACGAACAAACAACATTTAATGTTAATCTGTGATTAAACATTTACTACATGACTTACAATTTAGATTTTAGATTTTTTTGTGTCAATAACTATTCCAGGGTGATCGCGTACATTTTTTGTATGAGGGATCTAATACAATTCTTAAATATCATGCACACATTAAAGTAATGTACATTAAGTGTGAACACAGAGCCCAGAATCCTTATGGCCCAGCTCCTGTACAGAAACTTATTCTCTACTGGAGAATACTTCCATATAAGATTATGACCAAATAATCCAGGGGGTCATTACACAGGCCCTAATACCTTTTTGCAGGTACATTACCTTTTGGTTACTGTAGGTAATCTTGATTTATGGAGACATGGGCTATGCATTGCACACTGGTTTACACCACACACACTGAAAGGATAACTATCAGCCTGTTACTGCTAATTGCTGGGATAAGAGAAGAGGAGGGGGCTTGGTACAGATAGCTGCAGCACCTGAGTGTAATTTCCACACAAATGGGAGATTATGTTACACTGCAAATTGTCATCCATCAGAAACAAGAAAGAGAGCTCACCCTAAGGATTAAAATCAATATCTATTCACTTTAATAGCAGCAGATACATTTTCTCCCAAACAGGTCTTAATCGGGATGTACACTGCAGTATTGTGTTTATATGCAATGCGAATCTTTGCAAGGCCTTGTGTTATCTGAAATGTCAAATTTGATTTTGCAGAGAAAAAAAATCCACAGATAAAAACGTATTAAAGACGTCTATATTGCACACAGAATTAAATTACTTTCACGTTCCGCCATAATATTTAATAAGCATGAGTAAAGTAACAGAAAGCAGGAAGGCGAGGTTTAAGATAACACAAGCTATGTGGTTTTTGATCTTCATCCAACCCTCATAAGGAATGTACCAAATCCTCAGTACCACAACAACAAAATCCATACAAAAACAGTATTTACTGGTATAGATGAAAACTAGAGAACATAAAATACCACTAAGTAAAAGTAAAATTATTGTAAAATTATATTATTTTTTTATTATGTGAGAATCTAAATTTATCTTAGATCAATTTAACGTTTAATATTTTACTAAATATATACTATATTTTATGTTCACATAAAATCTATAATTTTAATTTCATTTATCAGCTATGTATTAACTGAACATTAACATTTTGTGTATGCAGTATATTAAAAACAATAAATGTTTAAAAATCATATTAACACTTAAATCAATATAAAATATTTTATATTTAAAAAAGTAATGAACATTCAATTAATTCCATGTTTAATATTTAATTACATATAAAATTTTGCTATTAGTGAATCGCAGGGGAAAAAATTAACCGGTTAAAAATACACCTTGAGGCTGAAGCCCCACGTTGTGGAATCACAGCGTTTTTTTTTTTTTTTTTTTTTTGCTGCATAGATGGCGGGAAAAGACGCAGCGGTTTACAATACCAGCAAAGTGAATGAGATTCTAGCTAATTCCATCCACACATTGTAGTAAAAAAACGATGCGGAAAAGCTAAAAAAATGCACAAGATTTTGAAAAATGCAGCATGGCAATACCTGCAGAAACGCTCACATTTCCCTATAGGTTTAATAAAGGAAGAAAATCCAGAGAAAAACTCAGCAAAAACACAATGAAAAACACTGCAAAAAAAGGCTGCATTCTGCAACATGGGGCCCTTAGCCTCAAGGTTGGACCCACACTTATTTTATAAAAAGATAACCTGCCTCACAAAAAAAAAAAAAAAAAAAAAAAATTAGGTCCTAAAGGAAGTTTTATAAGTCTTATGCTGCTGTATAGTATTATAATGATATTGATTACTATTAATACTACTACTACTATTACTACTACTACTACTAATATATGTGTTATATCAATGCAAGCTTTAGGATCTGCTGCTAAATCCTATGTTTTAATGAAAATGGAAATTGAAATTAAATGGTTTATTTAAATTAATATAAAAAATTAACATGGAACAGAAAAGCTACAAAATTATTGCAGGACTCAATCTGAGAAACACCATAGAAACAGAAACCCCATGGCAGACGCTAAGATCTATATATCACAAAGAGCAATAGCTTCATGAGGTGACAGGAGGTAGAGACAATTTATTTTATTCATTTTTTATATGCATTTTTTTACATCATTTTCCAAAATTAATCTCTAAAAGCAAAATGTATATATTTTATTTATTTTTTAAAGCTATCGTCAGATATAAATTTCAAATTAAGAATCTAATTCTCATAAGTATTTGCTTTAGTGCAAGTACATGGAATTTACTGAGTTAATAAATGAGAATCATTTACACAGAAGACATGAACAGGTGCACCTGAAACTCCATCTGATCCCCTTAAGACCTTATGTACGTCACTGGGCACGTAACTGAGGGATTAGGAGGTGAATAAACACAAAATGAAATCAAGAAAAACTACTGTAACAAAAGCTTTGATTTACATCTAAATATCACCCTCACCCAAGGATTCTTATTCCAATGCTTCAAGACCATAAACCCCAACAGCAGCAGTGGACCTAAAAACTTTCATGTCTGTCTCTAACATGAGGAAATAGAGGCTTGCCCTCCAAATTTCTTCTGATCTATTACTACTACATACTAAGCCCAATGAGATTTGTCATTCTTAGAAAGATCTTTGTGTGATCTTCATATAGAACTATCTATGCTTTTGCTTTCAGCATTTAGTTACTATCAGTTGTACTGCTCAGTTTTCCTACAAAGTATGGTAGACTAATCAATAAAATAAATCCCCCCCAATTCTAAAAGGTTTTTACTAAAATCTTATTGCGATAACCACCCAAAATTGGTTGTTTAAGGCTAAGACCCCACGTTGCGGAAAAACAGCAGAGAAAATTGCTGCATTTTACAGTACCAACAAGGTGAATGAGATTTTGGTTAATCTCATTCACACATTGTGAAAAAAAAAGGGCTGTGGATAAGCTGCTTTTTCAGAAACGCAGAAAGTTAATTTCATCTACAGAATCGCGAAGGTTTTCCCTATACATTTAATAGGGGGAAGGAAAAAAGCTGTGAAAAATGCTGCAAAAACTCAATAAAAAACACTGCGGAACAAAACGCAATGGGTTTTTGCTCAGTTTTTCTCTGCAGATTTTTTTAACTGCATTTCGCTATGTGTGGCCTTAGCCAATTTTGGGTCTGTTCAAAGCAGAAAATCTATCACAAAAAAATCTGCTTGAGCTGATCTTCTCCAGTGGTCCTTTTGAAGAGGTTTAACTAATCTTTATGATGAGTATAAAAAATTCTAAATGAATTTATGAAGGCATGCTAACATTTTTTCTGACCCAAATGTCCATTTACTGTGGATTCATTAAGTGCGACTCATATTCCTACTACGATTACGTTACATATTTGTGAATACACGACAAAGCAGATCACCAGTCTTCATAAATGTGCCAACTGTGTTTCCTCATTCAAGGGTACAAAACATAATAAAACACCCAAGTTCACATGTAAATGCTACAGCTCAGTCCCATTTATATGAACATACCTGAGCTATAGCATGGCCTTGTAACTGATAGTCATGATGTCACTTCCTGAGAAGAGGTAGTGGAGCTCCTTCTGAAAAGAAAGTAGTCTTTTTTTTTTTTTTTCATAAGGCTAGGTTCACACCTGCGCCTGAACGTGTTGGGGGATTCCATTCCCCATTCCACTTGAAAAATGTGGAGAGGAAAGTGCTGCAAGCAGCGCTTTTCTTTCCGCATTTTTCTCCCTTTTTGGGCAGAAACCTGGTGGACCCCATTATAGTCTATGAGTTCTGTGGGTAACCACTTTTTTAAGTGGATTAGGTTTCCATTTGGGGGGTCCCCAAGCAGAACCCCTGAACGGAAACCCGAACTCAGGTTTGAACCTACCCTAATCCTGGATATTTCTTTTAATGCCTTCAAGGAACATAACATGACTATTAAGGTGGCCATACAATCTTGATAATCCTCCAGACTCCCAATATTCAAGCACATTGGGACCAGCCAAGCATTCATGTGTTTTTAGGGAGACAGAAATAAGACATTGCTTGACAACTCTGTGGTCACTTATGTCCCTTAAGAATAAAATAATAGGACATGTTGCAATTCAACATGCCCAACCTTTCTTTTCCCCAACATCTTCTATGTCTTATAGTCTATGTGAATCTATAAAACATTGAAAGTTACTGCATTGGAGCCATAAATAAAAGTGCTATTGGCTATAATGTATGCCATTCTTATCCTTCTTTCCACTAATATCACAACCTTATAAATCACTTTTAGATAACAATAAACTTTTTGTAGTGCCCAGGCCATGCACATCAGCTGCATTCAGAAGTATTCAGCATCTACAATAAGGTAAAAGAATTCAGGATTTATTCATCAACAGTTTAGATCCATATGTAACAGGAATAAGGCACCGCGAACGTTTTTCGGATCAACTGCGGTCCTTACTCATAGCAATACAATATAAATCATAACAGATAACAAAAAGCTTTGCTGTTATCATAAAATTTTATGCGACTTGAGAGTATGTAAGACAGATGCATCAATGCTGACATACAATGTATGCACCTTAGCTGTAAAAGGTCCACAGTTTATAAATGTTCCCAGATTTACATCAACCATTTATGTGCGATGACATGAGAAGAGAAGCTGTCTATCATTCAGCCGTGGTATACTGCAACAAGAACCATACAAAAATCTCATGAACTGGAACTGTCTGCCATATCGGATGCTCACAGACAATAGTGTACCTTAGACATCTTGAACAAAGGCTTTTCTTTTTTAAGAAAAGATGATATTATTTTGTGGATGGAATCGCAGCAAATAATAGTGTCAGTGTGATCAGAGCTGGACCATCTGCTGTTCCAGTTTTGACAAATATGAAACTTTATTGTGTGCATGAAAGGATACCCAAGTTTTCATCAAAAGTTGAAAAATTTTCAGGGTTTTGCCGTTCAGTCTGTTCTCTGGCAGTTTAAACCTTCATATATGGTGTCCTATCCGTTTTTCTACTGCTAGTGGGCACATTATGGCTTCAGCATATTTTACATTACTCCAAATGGCCCCCCTTCTCTATCCATTACTACTACTACTGGTTTATTCACATGTAATTCTGTCAAAAGTAACTGTAAAACACACAGCTGAGAAAAGTGACCACACTATAAGAGATCCAGGGACACTGGACTTCATTTCCAAGTTATGATACAGCTAAAAGATCTCTGACATAGAAAAAAGGGGACCTGAAGCTGTTTGTTGTCTATGATGAACAGCCCTCAGCAATAACACAAGGAACTAGTCAGAAGTAGATAGAGTCTCTTTACGCTCACTGTGAGAAACTATAGACTCCTCTCTGAGCAGGGTACAGACAGGGAGCATAGAGTTAACATGAAGTACACTTTGAAGAGAGGCCTGCCCCTCCTCCTTCTCTTCTTGTGTTCCAGCTTGTGACAGTTGGTTTCTACAGTCAGACCTTCCCTAATAACAGGGAGTGAGCAGCAAATTAACAAGGAGACACCTTGTGGCAGGAACTTAGAGAATTTTTTTCAGGCAGAAACCAGCATGTTTAAATAAAGTAAATTACATTTCGGTTAGAATCACATGCTCTATTTTTGCCTGTAATGTGACCATTTAAAGTAAAGTTTGACTTTTCACTAACATTATTATTATTATTATTATTGTTTATTTATATAGCACCATTAATTCCATGGTGCTTTACATTTGAGAGTTTACATACGGTACACAAGATATACAAAACAAATATAATACTAACAGTGACCAACTGGCACAGTGGGAAAGAGGGCCCTACCCGCAAGGGCTTACAATCTATGACTTTACTGTCATTAGGAAACAGAGACTCCAAACTGAAAAACTTCAGAACCTCAGATTATAATATTTCATAGTAAATTAAAATTACAGACGAGCGATCCTCTCAAGATTCATTCATTCATCCAAGTTTCATGTCAAACAAGTTCGGTATAATCCACACCTTAAATTGGCTTAAAACATAGTGTAGAACACTGTCAGGGCTCCTAGGAACCTATCTATCCAATGTCTAGCAAGGCAAACATAGTTATGTCAAAGTGAAAGTGACATTATTATCCTCTCGCATCTCTTCAGATCCTAGAGTATAATAGGTGGAGGCCCAGGGGAGTTATAATAAAAAAAAACAAAAAAAAAAAAACACATTTATCGTCAATCAAAGGCCATGATGTCATGAGGCCTCAGCATGCTCATGTGATGCCCATTGGGTCATCAGCGGTGACCCCTGGTACATGACGTTACCAGGAGCAAACTGGATACTGAGAGAAAGTCCAAAAGAGGTAAGGGAAGGTGAGTATGAATCACCAGAGTATAATGTGGCAGCCATTTTAGTTTGGTCGAGACAAATCTCTATTTGTCTGGTTTCATAAAAAAAACCAATTTGGAATATTTGCGTTGAACCCAGCTCAGTACAAGTTGGTTCGCCCATCTCTAATTAAAATATATTGCAAAACAGTCCATATAAACATGAATCAGCACATTTTTACATGCCAATTTTCTTGGTTCTTGATGCATTGTACACTGGGTGTGTCAAATAAGGCTAGGTTCACACACACGAAACACAGAGAGACCGACTGCTCAAAGAGCATTTACCCGCAGACACCGCGAACCCCCTAGACTATAATGCAGTCCATGCAGGACTTTTCTCTCCACCTATTTTCAGCGGAATCTGTAACAGAGTCTTACGGAGTCTCCAACGCAGATGTTGTGTGTGAACGAAGTCTAAGTACATTAATGTGGTGAGCTCATATTCTTTATTAATATATTGATATACGTTCACTATATTGCCGTTAAGTGTAATATTGAAGATCTATGAAATACAGCTTTACTATTTTTGGCTGTTTTTACTATTTACTGTAGAGTAGATTAAACAAACTGAAATTGTTTGCTACAAGGAAACCATCAACAAGCAGGCTATTATTCAAATGCTATATACAGAATTGTAATAAAAGTAACAAATCTGTTAGCAGCAACAAGATAAAGGTTACCAGGTAGCAATAGGAGATTTTGTTCCTACGCTGTATAAATGAGTAAAAACAAAACTGAAAAATTAGCAGAATTAAAGGATAGACTTCAATATAAGCGTAAATGGTTGTATAGGATCAGAACATATCTACAAATAATGTTATTAGTACGGTAAAGAAAAATACGTCCATCAATCTATAGCATTAAAGTATAACTTTACATATGGACAAGAAAATTGCATCACACGCCTTTCTCCAGTCGATATACATGGTGTGATGCTCGTGGTGTGATAACCTTCACTTTGAAAACAATTGTATTGTGCTGCTGGTAATTAGGTCCCTGTGGAACTTATGGTGTGTTTTCTACAGGGATCCTGCACTCAACTTTACAGACTCAGAAAACATCCTGTAAACATCCGCAGTGACAAAACCACCAGGGACTGGAAGACTGCAATGTGCAATGTGATACAAACATTATATGGGCCAAACAGATGGTAGTGGCGATAACCTCTGTGGGGTAACACCTTGGTCATACAGCATTACAGGGCATTCATTAAGTCTCTAACTCAGGATGAGGCAACCTACACTCTCTTTGGGACTTGTGCAACTTATAACTTAGTATGCTTAAAGGGAGTCTGTCAGCAGTTTGGTTCCTAAAATTGCTAACAGAGTTATATGGAGAAACGGAAGATCAGTGTAAATTCACCTAGAGTTGCATGGCCAAGAAATCCAAGTTTTAATGACCTGGATGCCACAATTGCAAGTGGTCAGAAGGGGGCACAGACTTCTCAGCACTGAAAGCTCACCAAGACTTCTTCTCTACTCTGTGCGACAGCTCTAATGTCCAAATGGAAAAACACTAGAGCAAAGGCAAAGGGTGGGGAGCCTTCAATGAATAGATCTCTGGGCACGGCACATAAAGGGGCTGCCTCCTGGGCACATTGTGATTGCAAGGGTGGGGATATTAAATTGTATATTTCTTGGACCAGCAACCCTGCCTTTTCCCTGTCTTAAGGATAGGCAATCAAGTTTTAAAAATTGGAAAACCCCTTTAAATGTGTGGTTGGTCGCAACAAGCCCTGGCAATGGCAGCTTACGCTTTGTTCTTTCAGAAATTGGTCCCACAACATCAACAACATGAGCAGTTGTTCTCAGGCAAGGAGGTGTCTTCTTGATGTGACAACCCCTTTAATATGAAACTTAAGTTTACAAAGAAAAATGAGATACCTTGTGGATAAATACTTAACCATATGATCTATTTATTATTATATTTTATTTTGTTATTGCATTTGCTGATATTCTCTGTATATTATAATTTAGAATTGGTAGCAGAATGCATACAATCAAAATATATCATGATAAATGCGACATTATCATTAAATTGTTTAGAAAGTACTGTTATCTTCCCACACAAGAAAAACACAGATTGTTTGATTTCCTATCAAAGTGATATATTTGTGAGTATATGTATGTGTGTATGCTTGAAATTAGATTGAGAATCAAATTAGACATTCTATATACAGTAATATAGAACATTTTGGAAGATGCCACACCCTTCTGGGTATCACCACGCCCCCAATGGACATTGCCACACCCACTTTCTCAGGACATGGGGATGGAATGTCCTGGCCATCCTTCTTTTTTCAATGTGAATGACACATAAAGGGCCCAAGTCAGATGTAAGATGGGCCCGAGAGATTTGGCTGCTCTTCCCGGGAGGTCACCCTATTTTGCCACCTCCCAGACATTGTTGGTGAGTTGGCCTTTATAGTTAAATATATTAAAGGGATTTACTACCATTATGATTTCTAACACAGCAATATGACATAAAACCTTAACCAGTAGAAATATGACCATTGTGCCCATTCCTGTACCTGAGACTTACTTGGTAGTGGTTCCAATTGTAATGACCTTTACTATTCATAGGTCGTAAAACATGATGCTGTATTTTTATAGTTTTGATCAATATTCCAAACTACAGTACACCGTAATATATTGTTTTAATTAAAAATGGGATGTGGTCAAGGTCATTTAATATCTTTTGATGGACTCTTTATTAACACTTGAAAATATTAATATATCCATAAATCTGTATACAGAAAGTATATAGCTATTATATTATAAAGATACTCAGAGGCAAACTAAGGAAACACAATAATATATTTATAATATACTTTATATCTCTGTCATAGCTCCACGTGAAACCCCAATGTTTCCCTCTGTGCTTCAATTTCGAATCTTGGCTAAAGGTACATTGACAATAATAATGTCACAGGCTCTGGCCGTGCAAATGCCTCAGAAGTATAGTTGTAACACACCAAGGGACTGAGAGGTGTTTTATAAACACAAGTTATTATTATGGGCCCTCGCTGGACCTCTGGTGTTTAGATGATGAAACTGGAAAGAGGCAGTGAAGCATGAAATTGGTTGGAAATGATGAAGTGAAGATCTGCTTTTTTGCAAGATTGAATCCATTCAGAAAACACTGACAGCAGGTCTATAAAATGCCTATGAAAACTGATAGTATTGTATTTCGAATGTTACCTTACATTACACTACTTAACATCCAAGATGCACACCCCTATCCTTGTTATACTGACACCAAAGCTCACACATGGTAATAGGCTCATTGATGTATGGATTTGTTTCTCGAAAAAACAATTTTCACATTGCCAGGATCTGAGGATGAGAATCGTTACGTTATATCCTAGGCAGGAATGACTATTGGAAACGCAAACTCAAAGTTTCTTGACTCACAGATTAGACCTGACCACCTATGGAGTGTACAATAAAGTAATGCACATCCGTGAACATAATCCTCATCATTATTCTTGTCAGAATGCGATATAGATGCAAGACAAAACACTTCATTATGTTGTTAACTTTTAGATTTTTCACATTTTGGCATTCTCCACTACAATTATAGCCATAGAAGACAATCTGCAATGTTGCTAAAGGTATCGACGAGGTCATGATACTTATATAACAGGACTATACGCTATTAAAGTAGTTTGCACTTGGGACTATTTTTCACAACAAATGTTTTTTACATCTGAATTTTAAAACGGCTAGTAGTTAAATTAATGATGCTTTATATGTCATGTTTGTCAATACCACATGTAGACATCATACATGCCAACATTCTAAGTGATTAGCCTGGAAGAATGGGTCATGATACTTTTGCACAAATTTTACGGCGAGGCTAGTACCCCACCAGGACATGGACACAAAATGTGTTGACCACGCCCCTTTCTTGACCATAGCCCTAACATAAAGTGCCTGTTTTACATATAAAATGACAGCTTGCTTGGTGTATATGGGAGCTTTTTGCCAAGCCTTGAAGTTATGTTGACGGGACTCACCTGGCCTCTTTTTTTTTTTTTTTTTTTTTTTTTTTTGTGGGGAGTCTCCTAGATGTTCCATGTAAGGAATATGCGTAAATCTAGATTCATTTTTTTTAAACATTAATTTTATGCATTACATTATTAAAGTTTCCCTTAGGCTAAGTTTAAGTCAGCACTAAAGTTTCCCATTAGTCTGATCCATCAGAGGATCAGGAAAATGGAAAAAAAAAAGTTCGTTGAAAGCTTTTGACATTCAGCTATTACAATGACTTAGTGGCACATTAAAGAAAACTAAACCTAGAAATTAATAATAATAAAAATAAAAAAACTGAAAAAGTTCCTAGATTATGTCTGGTGCCTCGAAACAGAGAGGGGAATATTGCTTCTATTCAGTTTAAGCTCAAGATAGGGAGAGGGAGGGAGAGATAAAATGGATGCTCTCAGCAAAAATACAGAACGAGACTTTGTGGTATTTTTTTAACCTTTCTGAATTTTGTTTTACATTAATGTTCTTCTAGTGACACCTGGTGAACAAATCAGTGTTAATTGTTCCTATACCAAATGTAATTCAACAGTATACCTGAACAGTTGTATCATCTACTAACCAGACAGGAAAACAGTAATAACTATGTCACTATGTCAAAAATGTTATGGGAAGCTTTTCACAGTCAATAAAGTGTCATAGAAAGAAAACTAAACCTAGAAATTATTATTAATAATAATACAAACTGAAAACTCCTTAAAAATTCAATTTAGGGCCAGTTCAAATCTGCGTTCGGGTTTCCATTTGGGAAGTCCACTTGGGGACCCCCCGAACGGAAACCTATACGCATAAAAGCGGTTTACCTGGGAAACCACATGGACCCCATAGACTATAATGGGGTCAGTGTGGTTTCCGCTTGAAGCAAGCGGAGAGAAAAGTGGTGCAAGCAGCACTTTCCTCTTCACATATTTCCGCATGACCACAAAACCCCATTATAGTCTATGGGGTTCGCGGGTTTCCCAGGTAAACCGCTTTTTATGCGTATAGGTTTCAGTTCGAGGGGTCCCCAAGCAGACTCCCCGAACGGAAACCTGAACGCAGATGTGAATTGGCCCTTACTTCATCAAAAGAGAGTGGAACCTATTGTTCTTATTCAATCTAAATTAAAGAAGTGGAGAAGGAGGTAGAGATAAAATAGATGCCTTCAGAAAAATTTAGAAAGACACATCTCGGTTTTTTATGATAGAAAGTCCACAGAGTTTTTATGTGCGGACTTTCTGCTTCTATTACACCTATACGGAAAATGCATTTCCGTAGGTATAATTGACAAAAACGCAATGGTTTTTGAAATCGAAGTATTTCCGCTGCAGATTTTTTCCTGCAATGTGTGGATGGAATTATCCAGAATTCCATCCATTTTGCAGTTAATGTAACATGCAGCGTTTTGGGTTTTTTTGCAGCGGTGTTTCCGGCCGAAAAGCAGCTTTTTTGTTGCAGATGTTGCCTTTTTTTTTGAGCCAAAGCCAAGAGTGGCTACTAAAGGAATGGGAAATATCTAGGAAGCTCTTATACTTCTCTCTTCTTCACAATCCACTCCTGGCTTTGGCTCAAAAACTGCAACAAAATCTGCAACAAAAAAAAGCTGCTTTTTCGCAATGTGGGATCTCAGCTTTAAACTCAAGATGGAGAAAAAGAGATATAATATAGATGCCTTCAGAAATATATAGATATAGAAAGAGAACTCAGAAGCCTTTTATTTTTTTTAACCTTTTTGAATTTTTTATTTGCTTTAATGTTCGTTTTAGTGACACCTGGTGATTTAATCATTTTTAGTCGTCCCTGTACCATCAGTATACCATAGCAGCTGTATTTTCTACCAATCAGAAAGGCAAATAGTAAAAACTACACCACTATGTCAAAAGACATTTAGTCACTCCAAAACAAACCGCATGGAATTAATTTAGATCTTGTTAATATTTATATTTTGTTTAATGAAAAACAAAAAAAAAAACAAAAATCAAAAGGCTGAAGACGATAAGGAAAAATAGCACTTTTTAATTAATTGCCATGTCAAGAGAAACTAATTGAGATGCTCCTAGAACGCAGCCTGAAGCGTAATACTGTCATATTAAAGTCTATTGGTTTTGCAATTATCTTATTAATCTAAGCTTAGACCTATTTATACTGTAAATGTGAAAATCGTATAGGAAAACAAAATTTCATTAAAACATCTGCACATCTCTTACATGAATAATCTATTATAGACGATAATATAAAAACTGCAGTAACCATAATACAAGTCCTGATAATATAATTGGCGAAACATGAAAATACTCTCAGTAATGGAATGCTATTTATATTAGTTCAACAAGCTGGAGAGATATTTTATCAAAATTATGTATCAAGTAAAGACATGTAAAACTTTTGCTGTAATCACTATATAATATACATTGAAGCAGACACTGAATAAGAATTCTGTGTTATCAGCTTGTCCTGAATTGCTGATTAACATGTATTATGTAAGGTTTTATTTTGGCTGGTGTGGTGGTATAATAGAAAGTGATTAGTTCACACAGACATTTTCATTTATTGCATTGTCTCCCAGGGCCCTATCTTGAACAATTGTCATATTCTACCTCCATAAGGATCTGCATTCTCCATTAGAAGTAATGCTTTTAGAAGACAAAGCAAATTTAATATGACATGTAATGGCGCCTACTACTATTCTCTCACACTATGAAAAAGTCCCTGTGCGCCTCCATTTATACTCAGAGGCAAATAGTATTGGCCAACAATAAGCTCCAGGTGGTCTAGGGCATTAAAGTTGTTAATGTCAGTGTCTCTGGTGATCTAGTTCAGTAAAGAGATTAATGTAATTATTCCTGGTGTTCCAGGGCAGTGAGGGGGTTAATGTCAGTGTCTCTGGTGGTCTAGTTCAGTAAAATAATTAATGCCATTATTCCTGGTGGTCTAGGGCAGTGAGGGGGTTAATGTCAGTGTATCTGGTGATCTAGTTCAGTAAAGAGATTAATGTAATTATTCCTGGTGGTCTAGGGCAGTGAGGGGGTTAATGTCAGTGTCTCTGGTGATCTAGTTCAGTAAAATAATTAATGTCATTATTCCTGGTGGTCTAGGGCAGTGAGGGGGTTAATGTCAGTGTATCTGGTGGTCTAGTTCAGTAAAAGAATTAATGTCATAATTCCTGGTGGTCTAGGGCAGTGAGGGGGGTTAATGTCAGTGTATCTGGTGGTCTAGTTCAGTAAAAGAATTAATGTCATAATTCCTGGTGGTCTAGGGCAGTGAGGGGGTTAATGTCAGTGTCTCTGGTGATCTAGTTCAGTAAAAGAATTAATGTCATTATTCCTGGTGGTCTAGGGCAGTGAGGGGGTTAGTGTCAGTATATTTTACAGGCCTGTAATGCAGACATCTATAATATGGCCATGTTCATAAGGCGTTAGTGTTATTGATGTGTTTCGTCCTATGTAAATGAAAAAGATATTCTGTTCAGAAGCTTTCTTTGCCTCACTGAATAGGTGATGGATGCTAGATCAATGATGATCCAACCCCATCGATTGCCAGAACGGGACCCCATTACCACATTTAGGCCATCGCAAGGAAACATTTGAATGGACCAGTGGTCGAGCATGCTCCCTGCTGAGCTACTCAATGTTTATAGCACTGACAAAAAAAATGGTTAGTGATGTGATCTACTATTTACATGATTTGACTTAGAGTGGTAGGAAATATGGTCAACCAATGATACATGCAGCTGGAAAGAACAGGGAATCATGGGCTAGGTATATTATAATAGAAACCTAGGTACAGTATAATAAGTCTAGAGAAATTGGCGCACTGGGCTCATATAGTAAGAAGACAACCAGCTTGAGATATTTATATTGTCATCACTATAGTGGAGTGTTAGAGGGTAAAGAAAGTCACAGCACACCATCTTCTTCTGAACTACAGTCAGCTGAACAGTTGTGTTAGAATCTGTTTATACTACTGTCATGGCGGCCTCAAGCTTTTTAAATGAATCTACACCAATCCTGATGGTCCCATTAACTTTGAACGAGGTCTGCTGGTTATCATGTACTTTACAGCAAAAGTACAACTGCAGACTGCGTTTTTCTTGACGACGACATATTTTTGTAAATTAACAATATCAATTGAATGAACAAAAGACAAATCTAAGTCACATCAATATTTGGTGTGAACTCTCTTTGGAGGAGGAATCCTGGAAGTGATGATACGGCTCCCACAGAGCCCTGATCTCAACATCGTCCAGTCTGTTTGGGATGACATGAAGAAAAAGAAGGATTGGAGCAAGCCTACACCCATGGAAGATCTGTGTTTAGTTCTGCAAGATGTTTAGAACAAACTCCCTGCCGAGTTCCTTCAAAAACTTTCTACTAGTGTACGTAGAAGAATTGATGGAAGGCAAAGGGCAAAGGTCACACCAAATATTGATGGGATTTTTTTTTTCTCTTTTGTTCATTCACTTTGCATTTTATTAATTGACAAAAATAAACTACTAACACTTCTGTTTTTGAAAGCATTCTGACTTTGCAAATTTTTTTTTCCTTAAATATTTGCACAATAGTGTCTATATATATATATATATATATATATATATATATATATATATATTGCAAACATTCTGATTTTGGATGCTGAAGACAAAAAATATTGACATGATCCATATATGTATTGAGTCTACTCCAACATAAGATTCTTCTTATTCTTTTAGGCTATTACCACCTTTTATCTGTTCTAGGCAGGCAAAAAAAAAAAATTACAAATTTGTCTGGTAATTATTTTTCTTTGTTTTGTAACTTTATGGAAGCAAATCAGGTTTCTGCCAAGATCTGCATATTTGTTTTCCTTGGCAATACAGCATGCGTTCCTTTTGTTAATTCCTATTTTAGTTTAGCTTTCACATTGATCGCCCTCCGGAGGTAGGCACAAAAGCAAAGCAGAATTTCTGCCTGGCTGCTCCATGAAGGATTGAAATATATTTGTATGGTTGCCTTGTTACCTTTCATCAGCCTGCTATTAAATGCTATTAAATGAGTCTATTTTCTCAGTGCTATATATACAAACACTTTAATTAGATACGTGTAGGTGTAATTGACACAATAAACCTGGTTGTGTTATGTTCAAGCTTAAGATGTGATTTGCTGTGGGGGCAGTAGATGTCTACCTCTACTAATGTGACATTTGGTGAACACCATTAACAAAGGCTAGGAGAAAACAGGTAATGAAATTAGTTGCATGCTTTGTTGAGACACTTCATAGCATAAACAAAAAGTTTAATTTGGGATATTTAAAGAGGAGGAACTGTCAACCCTCCTAACATGTCTGTTCTAGTAAATAATTGTATTCCCCATCATATAACAATTGTGGAATATCTATTCTTATACCTCTACATTGTGCTGTTCCTCTATATTTGCTCCTACAAATTTGTGAATAAATTGTCAATTGAATGTTATGTATTGTGGGTGTGTCCCTACACAGCCTGATACCATTCAATCAGTGCTATCAATAACACATTGCGTAGGGACACGCCCCTTTGACAAGTGGAATGTCCAGTTGTAAATGTATACTTTTAACAGAAGAACAGAAAAACATAGAGCTCTTAGTAAAGATGTTCCAAAATTGCTGACATAATGTATTCACTAAAATAGACTTATCAGAAGGGCTGCCTCACCCTCTTTAATGCATGATAGATGTTTGTCATACATCTGTCTACTACTGTTGTCAACCATGTCAGATAGCATGTGGATGCCAGTTAGCCAATGGGTACTTCCCTTTCCCCATCTCATTCTTCCCTGGTAGTCGATATCAATGAATGAACCCTTCCTTACCATCATTTCCACTGATCAATAACTTGCTCTACAGAATACAGTACATATCTGCAAAATTTACTATATACCCAAAATTTTGGGTTTAAGTGTTTTCTCATTAGGGATCTATCAGACAAAGCCTTTAGAATCCAACCTATAACATCACTATGAATCTCTTTAAAGAAAACCTTTCACCAGCTCCAGCTCTTTGCATCCTTCAATAGGTTCTGCTCCACTGATTCTGGCACAGTTGGATTTTTTGACTAGGTCCCACATTTCACGAGCAATCATTTCTCGTAATTTCAGCACAATTTTGCTCTCTGCTGTCATTTGGGCGGTTCCTGTTTTTCTGCTCCAGCCCAGGATGGCCCACCTGACAGCAGACATCATAATCAAACTAATAGCATTAATTGGTCTGGAAAGTAAGGGGCTAGAGAAAAATTTCCAACTGTGCCAGAATCAGTAGATTGGCACATATTAAAGGATGGAGTTGGTGGAAGTGGTGAAAGGTCCTCTAAATGGAAACCTGTTACCTGGAATATACTATTCAAACAATGGACATGCTATAGAGCAGGATAAGCTGAGCAGATTTATATACAGGTTTAGGGTAAAAATATAATTTAAAATGTATTGAAATCTTTGCTTTGTTATGCTTAGGAGTCCTGTGGACGGTCCTACTCAATGTTTGACAGCCTTCACTGTATAAGTGTACATGCAGAGATATCTGTAAATACTGTTCACTGGACTCTAAAGAGTAGAGTGAGCAGGGATTTACATGAATAAAATAAAAGTTACATTGAATTTTTATCTACAAAACTATACAGTATATCAGCTTGTTTTGCTCTATACCATTCTGCTTGTAGGGGAGATGCCATGTGGCATGTGACAGGTTTCTTTTAAATTCACAAACAAGAAAAGCTGGCATATTACTATACAAAAATAACACAGAACACAGAAGGACACTTCAGGAGAACATAGATGTGGCTATAAATCACCCAATCCTACTGACGACAAGCAGTCATAAGATGCAGAATTTCCAGTCAACTGTAATACAGATTTAAAAATTAGGATAATCTCGCCAATCAAAGAAACATCCCCAACGCCATCGCCAGAATCAAGAAACATCCCCAAATGTAGAAAAAAATTCTGTATGTTTTTATTAAAAAACAGTCTGATAATGGGATATTCTTTAGAGTATTCTTCTTATGGCTCAAGAAAGATCCAAATCAATAGGTCATTACCCAAGGGATTAAGTTTTCACCGGTCATAAAAGACCGAAATTATGGAGGAGATTAAGCCATTTTCAACTGTTTTGTAGCGCAAAAAGTTGTACACACTCAAATTTAGCATATTGAGCAAGGCCTCCTGTACATCATAGGTTTGCAATCTTAAAATAATAAACAGTGCATACTCACCTGTCTTTTCGGCCAGAGGAACCAGCAGGGTGTCTGTTTGGGTCCCCGATATTACTTACTTTGGGTCCCCAAGCTTACTGTTGGTCTACACTTGAGAGCATCAGTGGTTGAGCACTGATGCTCCATTTCAACCCAGGCACTAACTGGCTGATGCGCATGCGTTCATGCCAAAAGTAAGGAAGACCAGGGACCAATGGAGTCTCTCCGATGGATCCTCAGTCAAATAGAAAGGTGAAATATGAATTGTTTATTATTTTAAGCCTTCCCAGGGGTTTAAAATGAATTTGAACACCCCTTTAATTTTTATGCAATAGTGTAATTTGTTCATCAATCCATCAACTGCTCATCTCGTAACAAGGAGCAAGAATGAATATTTTATAGATTCTACCTTCAAGTTACATGCTCATGGTAAATGCCCTAACAGGTCAATCAATCCATGGTCACACTTTTGTTATGCAGTAGTTTCTGTAGGATAACTGTGGTAATGCATGGTGCCCAATAAAATGAAAGAATAACAAAGTAGTAAAAGCTTGGGCTGAGTCCTCCAGTGTAGACATCCTGATGAAGTCCAAATACTATTCTCTAATAGGGCTAAGGGCTAACATGATGACCCCATTAATGATAATTTACAACTGAAATGCAACCTACTTGGTAACAAAAAATATGACAATACAAAGGAAATTCATAAAATTAAGGCTTTTTATCTAGAGTAAATGAGGCTTAAACATTCCAAAGTATAATGAATAAAAAACAGAACTCCCTTCCATTTCATGTACAGCATAAAATATTGTATGGAACAAATTCATTAGCATTTCACATATGTCTTCCGCTCTTAAATCCGAGAAGTTGTTAAAATGAAAACATGTCTATGGTGGCACATCTCATATTATAAATTATTCTTATTTATTTCACATGAAGAGACATTGCAGGGTACATGAAAAGTGTCTGATTAACAATGAGGCAGAATTGCCATCGTTCACACAGAAGTTTTTACACTGAATTGCAATCAGCTTACATTAAACTGCCATGTATGTTATATGTGGGCCCAGGGTTCTAATTGAATCCATAATTCAGAATATTCCTGGGTTAGCAAAGAGATGATAATTACAATGTGAGATTATGAAGGCACCCATAGGAGTTAACGGACTATGGCATCAGACAGTAAGGTATGGATTTAATAATGGATCACAGGAGCAGTTAATTAACTGGCCTAGAGCAATGTCAAAACCATGAGGGATCTGCAGGGGAGGGGGTGTAAAGAGGAGCAAATTGTGGCATAAAATGAAAAACATTTGCATTAAACACTGTAGATAAATGTTATATCAATAATGCCTGAAAAAATGAATGACACTATCTCACTTCAACTGGCTCGGCATACTGACAACTCTATAAACTCTCCTGCTGTCCGAAGCTACCAACGGCAGAAGCCCAACCCAACCAATGTAAGCAACCGTCAAGAGGTTTGAGATTATCTGGTAGGCAATACGAAGGATAGGAAAGTATATTGTTGTACACGCAGTATGATATCCATGACCAGTTTTCCTTGCTAGAATTTCCCATTCAACCTCAGAAATTATACATAATGAGATATAAATGAGCATTAAACATATGTCACAACAGTGCTGGCTACTCACAAGGATAGGACTTCTGCAAACATACATGTGAAATTGTGATTCCATACCCTATTTCATGGGTTTTTGGTAGCAGCATTAAAGGATTTCTTCACATATTAACAGGACAAGTGATATATGTTGGATTGTCGGGGGCCCCACTATTGGGTTACTCTAAAGACTAGAATGAGGTCCCTTAGACCCCTGTTCCTCTTCATTTCATGACCGCCCTTGCCTGTTTCCCTAGGCTCCACAAACCTTCAATGGAGTGCCAGCTTGTTTATGTAACCACCACTCTATTCACATCACTAGAACGAGGTCCTGTTCCCTCTTCATGCATGACCGCAATGATGAGGAAAAGAAGGACCCTGTTCTAGTGATTAAGGGGGTTCCTGCAGTAGAACCTCCAGCAATTAAAAATGTTCACCTATTCTGTGGATTGTGATAACTGTGCCTTGAGGGACAACCCTTTAAAATGTCCCATAATATGGCATTTAACCATTGGTAGGTATGCATTTAGAGTACTTAAGTATTAACAAGGGTCCAATGATATACAGTAAACTCATTCTTCTAATCATGAAATGGACTCAGTGTAGTCACTTGCTCCCTACCTCTATGCAAAGTCTGAAAAATTCCTCCAAGTATTATATTTGTATCGGTATCCTTTTATGCATTAGAAGTTGTTGGTAGAAGCACTGTACTCTTTAATAAAGTCATTCCATTTGGATAACTCCTTGTAGACATTGTAGAGGCCTCCCTCAATAGGAACACCCTTCCAGAGCAATGAGTCATGGCAAAGAGCTGTTCCTATTCTGGTGGACTCTTGTATTCCAAAGTTGGCCATGCATTTGTTTTTGCACCAAAGCCCACATATTTTTTGGTGCAGTATATCTTTAAGACTAAAAATGTCTTGCTTGTTTCCCCTTGGTCTGTGTCATGTCCCAGGACTTGGTTTAATTCACTGACATGTATCTGTGATACTGTTTGTCTTTGTAGTTTGTCCCTTTTCTCTCTCTGTATCCTTAGCTGTGATGCTGTAGCTCCTCCTCTCTCCTCTCTCAGTTTAGTTTCACTTCTTTGTAAGCAACATGTCTGCTCAGCTCCTGGTATTTCATCATTTTTCACCTACTGCTGTATGAGGTTCTACAAGATTTACCTGGATTAAAGCATCTGGAATCTTATCTACGCCTCCTCAGTTGAGTTGAACACTATCTGATAAATATCTTGGTGTAAATTGCTGGTTAGCATAGAGACTACAGGACACTCTCACAACCTCACACTTGCAGCCAAGCTATTGAGTCAGAACAGTGAAAAATGATGCATAAAGACTGCCAGATACGGCTGTAAGACAGTTCACCAACTTCTGACATACAGTCAGTCACAGCAACTTACCTGAAGCCAGAAGGAATCAGCATTGCGTAAGTTGCATCTGCAGCTCAGACCCCCTCAGCATAGAAGATTCTATCAAGCAGCCATCTTACTCCAGCAAAGTTATATTTATCCTGTTTGTGTTGCATCATGGCTGAAGGGCACCCTGAAGCACAAGGTAGCATGGACCTCAGTCTGCAGCCCAGTGAGAAGGCTAGACGCTTGATTAAACCTACGTGGAAGGTTAGAGACAATCTAGAAGGTTTAAAGCATGAACTTTCCTGTGAACTCTCAAAATGGTGGCAGAAAATGCAGACTAAGATATCTGCCATGTGCTTGCCTGCATACCATGTATCACCACTAGAGGGAGCTCTGCAACAGCTTTGTTCTATGCATGGACATTATAAAATGAAAGCTGAGGAGTATGAAAGCATATTGAGGAAACTTCATACAGACGATTCCTTAGTTGAATTGCAAAGCTTCCAGCATCTCAATTCAGAACGAGACAGTTTAGTACATGAAACTAAGTTAAGGACAGAGGCAAGAATTGCGCAACTGCAGGAAATGGCATCCCATGTTTCTGAGTCTACCAAGCGTTCAAAGCGTACATCTAAGTCACGTTCCTCAAAATCTTCCACACTCAGTGAGCAACTTATAAAAGCACGTGCAGAGGCAGAAGCTACTAAGATACAGGCAGCCTTTGCACAACAGAAAGCAGAAATGGAAGCTAATGCAGCTCAAAAAAGGGCAGAACTAGAAGCTCTAGAGAAACAGTATGAGCACGCTGCAGCCATGGCAAGGTTAAGCATTTTAGAACAGGCCATCAGTGGAAGTGAAAGCGACAGCACCAGTTTGTGTGATGTGGAAGCAGAGGATCCCCTCAAGCGCACAAGAGACTATGTACTAAGCCAAAGCAGTGAATCCCTATTTGCCACAAATGTTCCTGTCAGGGACGACATTTCTCCAGAGCAACAGGGCACAGTATCTTCTGCAGCACACCGCATTCAAGGTCAGTACAATGCCCTGCCTGTCCAGCATCCAGTTTCTTCTTCCTTCATGGATTCCCAAAGCCTTGCACCTCAGCAAATGCAATATACTGATACTCAGGTAAACACCAATGTGACACCATACCACCAGACTGCAAACAACCGTCCAGTCTCACATCCATATGTGGCTAAACCTATGGACTTTAAGCTAGCTCCTAGTCTGAATGCCTACGCAGCCCCTACGCTACCTACCTCTGTTAACCAGAACCCCACTAACAACGTAATCACCGCTACTCAGCCAGCAACTCAATATTTAAAGTCAGAGAGAACAGACATGTCAGAGTTTGCAAGGTACATGGTTCGCCGTGAGCTTACTAAGACTGGACTCACAAGGTTCGATGACCAACCTGAGAACTACAGAGGCTGGAAATGTGCCTTCAAAACTGCAATTAGTGACCTTGGCATTACTGCAGCTGAAGAACTAGATTTGCTTATCCGGTGGCTTGGCCCACAGTCCACAGAACGTGCTAAAAGACTCAGATCCGTCCACATTTACAACCCCATAGCAGGCCTTACCGCTGCTTGGGAAAGACTGGAGAAAACCTATGGCAGTCCTGAAGCAATAGAGAATGCTCTGTTCAAACGGTTGCAAGGGTTTCCAAAGATATCTGGTAAGGATCATCAGAAATTTCAAGAACTTAGTGACCTACTCATGGAGCTCCTACTGGCTAAGGCGGACACTCTCCTACCGGGCCTCAGTTACCTGGACACTGCTCGTGGGGTAAACCCGATAGTCACCAAGTTGCCATATAATATTCAAGAAAGGTGGACCACAGTTGGGTCAAGATACAAAACTGAGAATAGAGTCTCCTTTCCTCCATTTTCCTACTTCTGTGAGTTTATTAAGAACATTGCAGAATCCAAGAATGACCCAAGCTTTTCCTATGGGGATCCCAGTGTTCTTGATTCACCTCCTATTAAGTATGACCGCTCACATTCTAACTACAGAAACCGCAAAGGCCCAGTTTCAGTGAAAAAGACTGATATTCTTCCTACACCTACATCAGCACCAGAAGAAAGCAGTTGCAACAACCAAGATGAAAAGGTAGAAAATCCTAACCGTCTGTGTCCTATTCACAAGAAGCCTCATCCCCTCAAGAAGTGTATTGGCTTCAGGAGGAAACCAATCCAGGAACGTAGAGAGCTTCTTAAGAAACTAGGGATATGTTTCAAATGTTGTTCCTCTACTGAACATGTTGCTAGAGACTGTAAAATTGCTATTAAGTGTATAGAGTGTGGCAGTGAGGACCATGTACAAGCTCTTCATCCAGCCCAGCCTAGTGCCACACCACCTAGAGGTTCCCCTTCCCCAACTAAGCATGGCGGGGAGAACACAGATCAAGCAGCAAATACTACCACAGTATCTTCCTCATGTACAGAAGTCTGCGGAGAAGACCTTTGTGACAAGTCCTGTGCAAGGATATGCCTAGTCAATATATACCCCAAGGGCCAATCAGAAAGGGCTCTGAGGGTGTACGCCATCTTGGACGACCAGAGCAACCACTCACTTGCAAGGTCAGAACTCTTTGATCTGTTTAACTTAAAGGGTGATACTTATCCATATACCTTGGGTACTTGTAGTGGCATATCAGAGGTTTCTGGAAGAAGGGCCAGCGGTCTCGTAATAGCTTCTCTCAAGGGCAATTTGGAGATACCTTTGCCCACACTTGTTGAGTGCAACCAGATACCATCAAACAGAGAGGAGATACCCACACCAGAGGCGGCTTTCCAGCACCCTCATCTAAGGGCTATAGCCAGTGAAATACCATCCCTTGACAAAAATGCAGACATTCTACTTCTGCTAGGTAGAGACATTCTCAGACTGCACAAAATACGCCAGCAAATTAATGGACCACATGATGCACCATTTGCCCAGCGCCTCGATCTAGGATGGGTAATCATTGGCAACGTCTGCATAGGTAGGATGAAAAGGCCCACCAATATTTCTTCATTTAAGACGCATATGTTACCAAATGGTCGCAGCACTTGTTTTCAGCCATGTCCACATCACTACCAAGTGAAAGAGAAGATAAGCAACAGCAAGTGGCTGCATAATCACCGAGACAACGTGAATACTTTCCTGCCTGGGGACGACACCCTTGGATTAACAGTGTTCAATACAACAAGTGATGACAACAAGCTGGCACCGGCTATAGCTGATAAAGAATTTCTCAAACTTATGGACAAGGAATTCATTCAAGATGACTCCAACAGTTGGGTAGCACCTTTACCTTTCCGCTCCCCAAGATCAAAACTACCAAACAATCTGAAGCAAGCAGTTTCTAGATTTTCCTCTTTAAAACGTACCCTCAAGAGGAAACCAGAGATGGAGAAACACTTTGTAGGTTTCATGCAGCAGGTATTTGAGAGAGATCATGCAGAACCTGCACCTCCACTAAAGGAAGGAGAAGAATGCTGGTATCTTCCATCATTTGGCGTGTATCACCCTCGCAAACCTGACCAAATCAGGGTCGTGTTCGATTCTAGTGCTCAGTATGAAGGCGTCTCTCTCAACAACCTGCTCCTCACTGGTCCTAACCTAAACAACAGCCTCATAGGAGTCTTAATCCGTTTCAGACAGGAACCAGTTGCAGTGATGGCCGACATCCAACAGATGTTTCATTGCTTCATTGTTAAGGATGATGACAGAAACTATCTCAGGTTCCTATGGCATAAGGACAATGATGTCAACAATGAAGTCATAGATTACCGGATGAATGTACATGTCTTTGGCAATAGCCCATCTCCTGCAGTAGCGATCTATGGACTGAGAAGGACCGCCCATGAAGGTGAGAAAGAGTATGGCTCTGATGCTCGTCAGTTTGTTGAGAGGAACTTCTATGTTGATGATGGTCTTAAATCCTTACCTGCAAGTGAAGAAGTGATCGATCTCCTCTCTAGAACACAGGAAATGCTGTCTGTAGCTAACCTCAGACTTCACAAGATCATCTCCAACAATATGGAAGTAATGAAAGCATTTTCCTCTGATGATCATGCAATCAACTTGAAGGATCTTGATCTCAGTTCTGATACTCCTCCTATGCAACGCAGCCTAGGATTGCTATGGAACACTGAACAAGACACATTCACATTCCAAGTGTCTTCTTGTGACAAACCTTTCACCAAACGAGGAGTTTTATCTGTTGTGAACAGCATTTATGATCCTCTTGGTTTCATTGCTCCCATCACCATTCAAGGCAAGCTACTACTAAGACAGCTTACCACTGAGAACATGGACTGGGACACTCCACTGCCTGCTGAGAAACAACTGAGGTCTGACTGTGGCACTAACTTCGTTGGAGCCTGCAAAGAACTGCAGTTAGACAGCTTCTTATCCAACAATGGGTGCACTTGGACGTTTAACCCTCCACATTCATCCCATATGGGAGGTTCCTGGGAACGTATGATTGGGATCACACGCAGAATCCTTGACTCTATGTTGATGGACCACAAGTCGACACTGCTTACCCATGAGACGTTAATAACCTTTCTTGCTGAAGTGTCTGCGATAATCAATGCAAGGCCACTTGTCCCAGTATCTTCAGACCCTGAATCTCCAATTATCTTAACCCCAGCAACGCTTCTTACTCAGAAAATTGGTACTGCTGCTACCTCTCCACGTACCTTAGATCACAGTGACATTTACAGACGCCAATGGAAACAAGTTCAACACCTGTCCAATGTTTTCTGGCACCGCTGGAAAACAGAGTACCTCCACATGCTACAGAGCCGTCACAAATGGCAGACCTCAAAACCTAATCTCCAGGTGGGTGACCTCGTCCTTCTAAGGGATAAAGAAGTCCATCGGAATGAATGGCCTATGGGTCTCATCACTAAAGTTGTCCCTAGTGATGATGGGAAGACTCGGAAAGTGGAGGTCAAGGTAACCAAGGGAGGCTCAGTGCGAGTTTTCTTCCGCCCAATTAATGAACTGGTGCTTCTTCTTCCAAGAGGAGACGTCGCATAAAAGAAGATAAGGACACCATTCACAGCTCATGGCGGGGAGCTTCCTTCCATGAACTAAAACCGTGTTCTTGTGGATTACAGTGTGGGTCGGTGGAGGTGTTGGCAAATTGCGGCTTCCCGACCTGAAGATTGGTTTAGTTGGACTAACTGTTGATTATTGTTTGTTGTGCATGTTTCTTTTTTGTTTTTCAGGTTTGAAGAGGACTTTATGGACATTTCAGGACATTTAATGTTGTTTTCATTGAAATCTAAAGATTTCAGGCGGGGAGTGTCATGTCCCAGGACTTGGTTTAATTCACTGATATGTATCTGTGATACTGTTTGTCTTTGTAGTTTGTCCCTTTTCTCTCTCTGTATCCTTAGCTGTGATGCTGTAGCTCCTCCTCTCTCCCCCTCAGTTTAGTTTCACTTCTTTGTAAGCAACATGTCTGCTCAGCTCCTGGTATTTCATCATTTTTCACCTACTGCTGTATGAGGTTCTACAAGATTTACTTGGATTAAAGCATCTGGAATCTTATCTACGCCTCCTCAGTTGAGTTGAACACTATCTGATAAATATCTTGGTGTAAATTGCTGGTTAGCATAGAGACTACAGGACACTCTCACAACCTCACACTTGCAGCCAAGCTATTGAGTCAGAACAGTCTGTTTATTACTACCATACCTTGACGTTAATTTTCATTCCAACAATTGCATGCAAGGTGTGAATGAATACCTGCTGCAGCGTATAAAGTATTTTGCTGGACAGCGACAGAAGTTCAATTAACGAGAAATAGGTATAATTGACTGTTAAAACACCAGTGAGCAGGCTGTGTATGCACCGCAGAGTGCGGAAATGAAGGAACAGCTCTATTAAAATACAGGCTCTAATGCTCGGCTGCACAGGCGGTGGAAAGACATCCTTCGCTCTGCATAAATATTGAAGGGCATGGAATGATTCAGTGAGTGAGATTAAGCCAGCTCCATAGATGGACCTACATCACCACAGACAGCTCGTGAGCCAGTGGATAATATGTCCTCCTTTTAAGAATAATACTACCTATTAGCAATTTAGATAAAATACAAGTAAGACAGTAATAAAAGAAAATCTCATTACAAAATTCAGATACGTAGCGGTTGTCTTAGGGTAGAAATTTATATCTCGAGGAGGACAATTACTCACTCACGTGTCTTTAGCAAACCCCGACAAGGTTGCCAGATGTCATAAAATGTTCTTAGCTTCCTTCAAACTTTACACATTAACTATTCCACCCGGAATCAAGATACTAAATCACACTGCTAACCTCGCAGAATAAGAGGACTATCGTCTTACCGAAGTATAGGGAAGGAGGCCGAGCACTTAAAACTTATATTAACTAAGTAAAACATCTTTATAATGATCCATCAACCTCAGTAATAGAGGTTTCATTTTTCTGGCTACTCCACTTTGTGGATTTAATACCGATCCGGACAGTCAGGAGAGAAAGGAAAGAGAAGAAAAGGAGACTTTGTCTTAACCACATGGAGACAGTAAGAGGTAGAATAAGAGGGATATGTAAAACAATAGAGTGGACTCATATTGCTGAGTAAAAGGGGAAAGAATCACGGATGCAATAAAATGTATCCTTCAAAAGTTATTGATAGATGTTCCCATGATGGATGTCGTCAACCAATACCGTCCATTGGCCATCCATCAGCCATAGGCTCCCATGCTAAAAACTATAACATATTTAACAATAGAATTTCCATTTTAATTTCTTACTTTTTTGTATGGAGACATGACTAAATATGATGCAGAGGTTATATGTGGAATATTTCCACCACATGACCTATTGGCCAACAAACTGTACATTATGGAATGAACATTTTCAGGTTAGCATTGGGTCATTTCGTTCATTTTATGACACTTTATCTATTATATGCCAAATATGTATTGCTTGCTCTGACAAGTATGTGTGGTGTAAGCATAAGTGTTAATCCACACCTGTCACACTTGCTGGAACATTTATTTGATAGTTCTGCATGTCAGAGCTGCCAAATTGTGAATATGGCGCATGTCTGATAAAACCTGAGCCACGCTCAGTGACATGAAACTGGCAGCCAAGCAACACTTGTTATAAATGTCCCCAATGTAAATTATCACAAGGTAAAAGAAAAGCTGCAAAGCTAATGAACAATATATGTAGATATTAAATGTTGCAAATTTATTGTTTATTGTCATAAAATAGAGATATACTTTAAAGGGAAAGTATCATCAGAAAATGGAATACTATTTGTCAGGGATGTATTACAAAATTAGTTTAAAAATATTGGTGATGATTACTATTTTTGCAGCTCACTTTTTAGCTTTTCTGTGTAGACTGCGACAGAGTCAACTGAATCATCTCACTATCTATATAGGACCAAGATTTAATGACAGATGATCGCTCCATTGTATAACTAGAGAACTAGAAAAAGCAGAATAGTGAAACTATACACACATATAAGACTCTGTATGCATCTACTTGGTCTCTGGAGAGGGGCTACGCTCCATTACTATTTAAAGAATGTTTTACAGTGATCTATCGACACTTTTCTGCCCATTAATTCCCATTCATTGGAGCTGCCTTGCGCATTCTGCTTCAATGTCTATACCGACAATAAGGAAGGTCTCTTCTCCTATATGGCAACCCCCTAGAATGTTTACAAAAATGTAAACACTAATGTATAAAAGACAGTTCAATCTGCTACCTACAGCCAACAAACAGTTGACTTCCAAAACTAAGAAAGTCCAGGTAAACAACCTCATAATATATCGAGCAAATAAAGCTCCAGAGTATTAGGCATTCATGCAGCTGGTGTGAAAAATAAATTGGGTAAACATGGGTTTCAAGGCTACAGTGCAAATTGATCATGAAATTCAGTAATGCAAAGCCAGCATGTGCTGCACACCTTCATTTTAGTGATTAGAGTGTAAAATGAAATCTACAATAATTCCCCAAATATCAAATTAGAGCTCCCCGAATAAACAATAATAGCAGAACTTATTACCACTCAGACAATTAAAGCAAAAATAACACCTTAAATATGTATGAATGGAGTAAATGAAATTTAAAGCTCATCTAAAGCTCAAACAATAAACCGTATTTGCTCATAAATGTTCCCTTGGGATTTTACTAGCAAGAGCTTACAAGGACTCCTGAACTACTAGTTCAAACAAATCACTGCTTGGTGATACCAACATGCCCAGACAATGTATTGCTATCTCCTCCCTCTTACTGTACCATTCTTTGCTCTCTGTGTCTGCCAATCCTGTGTATGTTACTCCTATTGTAACACCTTATGTGCCTATTTCAATTATCAGAAAAGTAGATGACACTCTTACACTATTTTCACACTGTGTTCTTTTAGCCCCTTGTTCTGATTCAGGGCATCCTGAGGAAAAAAGGAAAGAGATTTCCACCTATTGAGAGAGAGAGCGCGAGACGGATCCAAGTGCAGGCTTCTGCATCTGCCATCCAAGGAGCTCACCCCATATCCGCAGTGGACCTCTGTTGTAAGAACTGTACTTCCATTATTTCAAAGCTGATGGTTGCTTTGATGCATCATTATTCATTAAAGTTATGTGTGATCTGTTCCTTGTAACCACAGTCTCCTGAGTCATAATTCCTGTGACAACATTACGGTCACTCCAAATCCCATCTGGCTCAGAATGGTGAAAGACCATTAGGACGTGCCCCGGGGAAACACTACATCAAATACATTGCAGGCTCCCTCAGCTCTGCACCAACCCAGGAAGAGAGTTGGGGGATTTGTTTGAGTTCACAACTCACTATGACAAGTGCTGATTCTGCTACTACAGTGGTTCTCAACCTTTCTAATGCCGTGACCCCGCAATACAGTTCCTCATGTTGCCGTGACCCCAAACCAAAAAATTATTTTGGTGGCTACTTCAAAACTGTAATTTTGCTACAGTTATGATTCGGAATGTAAATACCTGATATACATTATGTATTCTAATTGCTACAAATCAAACATAATTTAAACATAGTGATCTACCCCCTACACAGGTAATGTTATTAACTATGGGGAAATTGAGAATTATTACAGTAATAGTGCCCCCCATATGAGTAATCTTATTACCTGTGTGGCATCACTATAACTGTAATAGCCCCTCATATACAGACCAAAAACAAAATAGATGCCACACGGCCATTGTTCATATAAATATATCGCTTAACAGTGGCGATAGCCTGACTTCACATAAAGACAGAGAGCAGTAATGGCCAAGCTTCTGGGTTAATATGGGCTTGAGTCATATTATAATATTTACCGTATTTTTCGGACTATAAGACGCACCGGACCATAAGACGCACCTAGGTTTTAGAGGAGGAAAATAGGGAAAATATTTTAAGACAAAAAAATATGGTAAAATGTCTAATATATGGAAGTTGTAGTTTTGCAACAGCTGCAAGGTCACATTGACAGGTGTCCCTGCAGCTGTACGGGGAGGAATAGGGCGTCTTTTTTTGCAGGGCCAGATGTACTTTTTAGTTATGCCATTTTGGGGAATGTCTATTGCTTTGATCACTTTTTATTCAAATCAGAGGCGAAACAGCAAAAAATATGGCGGTTTGGCACTTTTGATTTTATTTCCCGCTCTGATGTTCACCCTACAAGAAAAATATTTTTATAAGGTTGTAGACCGGGCATTTTCGGACACAGGGATAGCTAATGTGTATGTGTTTCACAGTAATTTTGTACTTTTATATGTATTCTAGGGAAAGTGGGTGAGTTAGAACTTTTTTTTTTTATTTTATTTTATTTTTTTACTATTTTATTAGCCCCCCTCCCTTCATGGGGCTTGAACCTGCAATCGTTTGATTGCAAGTCCCATAGACTGCAATACAAGTGTATTGCAGTCTATGGGAGATTCTGTACATTACTACTGAGACTGGTCATAGACCAGTCTCAGTAGTAGTATCCCAGTGACAGGCCTGGGAGCCTTCTTTAGGAACAAGGCTGTCACCGGAACAGGTCGACTCCCGCGATCTCGCCGCGCGGGGAGTCGACCTGCAACTTAACAGGTATGGGGCCGGTGGGGACCGGGGGCAGTTTTTACAGCCCGGGGGGGGGGGGCTGCTCACAGATACAGTAGTAATGCCAGCGGTCAGACTCTGATCGCGGGCATTAGCTCCGGGACTCCGCTGTACAGCTGTACAGCGGAGACCTGGTTGCTATGGTGACCGCTCAGCAGAGCGGCCGCCATCATTGTAACAGACCCGGCATCCGCGTAACGCACAGGCATTCAGTTTGGAACGCACATCCATAACGACGTGCGTTCCAGCTGAATAGCGCGACTTCTCAGCGGCTAAAGCCATCGGAAATATGTATTTTCCGATGGCTTTAGGCGACCCCTGTGTTTTGGTCATTCGACCCCCGCCGGGGTCGCGACCCACAGGTTGAGAACCGCTGTGCTACTAATACCCCCGACCACTGGATTCCTTCCAATGGGTTTCTGCATCCATTTGAAAAATTAACAAAACAGAATAAAACTTTTGTTTTGTTTTTAACATTGTATTGAATGGTGACAGATGCAGACAGAATGTGCTCCATCTGAATCCATCATTCTAAGTTTTTCAGTCCGTTGTTCTGATCCTATCATGAAACGCCCATGAGGATATCACTTAACCAATAAAAATACAGATCTTATTACTAGGTATGACTTTGACTCCACCCTCTTTGGATCATTACACATTCTGACCAATAGAGGTCTCCACTATCAGAGGTCAACCATTTACTCATATATCAATTATTGCACGGGTAGAGCAAGTATTGCACTAAAAGCCAGGTCTATTAGAGTGGGAATGAATATGTTATACCACGGCTTCCTAATAAAAAAACTGCCTTAAACCATTCCAGCCAAACCAGTATGCCCTTTATCTCCTTCACCTGCTGGCAGGATTCCCACAATACTGTCCTCTCTCCCTTAACAGCAGGTACAGACAAACAAAGTGTCAGACCTCACAGATTTTTGCAGACCTCAAACTTTGAGCGCCTCTTGTTAAGAGCTGTACTTTTCCATTACAAAGCTATTTTGCGGTTAGTAACTGGCAATTATCACCAATTCAGGTCCTTTGAATCTGACACAGGGCTGCAGCGCGCTGTACAAAGCAGACACGCAGTGTCTCTGGGACGTGAGCTCACAATCTTATATTTAATAACTGAGGCACAAAGGGACCAGCTGTCTCGCCCAAGGTCACATCTTTGTGATCCCAGGATGAGCTTGCACTAAATTACAGAAAAGCAGCTGCCTCCCCATCTAACCATGTAAAGTTATGTGCTATGTGATGTAAAATTAAAAAATACTATCTCATAGGAAGTACATTCTTTAAGATGCACAGATGAAGCAGAGCTGAGCTTGTCAAAGTCTGTAATTTTCAGCTCATTGTATTATGCATGATAGAGCCTCAAAGAGATAAATGGGTAATTCAGCTCTGCTACTTCTACTGTAATTCTTGTCAAGGCTCTCCTATAGTAGAGGGCATCTCAAACAATGGCTAAATTTCATAGAAGTGCATTGGATTGCACAATGTGTACAATTTACAGCATTAGCAACTTAGAACAGCAGCAGATTCATAGAAATTAGTACAAATATACAAGAAACAAAAGGTGAAACATCTAAAATTTCATATACATGGCACCATGTGACTACCATTGCATGACATTGTGCACCATGCATTGCATGATGGGTTACAGAGGGGAGAAAAGGGGCACATGACCTGGAGCCCCCACCATGTAAGGCCACCAGGTCACGCCTCCACTACCCTCCTTAGAATGATTTGCAGAAGGGTCTTAGTAACAGTCTCTGGGCATTGTGTAACACTATCTATAGGCACATTATTTGTGCAATGTATAGCAATTATTCAAGCTCATTCTTTTTCTGAGCTTGCCTGCTTTAAGAAGAGGATGGCAACAGAGGTGTAACATGAAGCTCCTGGGCCCCAATACAAAATCTGTACCAGGTCCCACGACTATAATTCAATGTTTATAGTACTGGTCTCCTAATATTGTGAAGAGACATGTCATGTTCCCCCTAAGGCTCCTGGGTTGAAATAAACTGCTGCTATATAAATATCTGGTAAAACCAATGTATATATATAGACAACTAATGTAACATGAAAAGGGTATATGGGCATGTACTGTATGTGTAGAATTACACAATGGGAGGAATTTATTATCCCATCTTTTCTGGCATACATGAATGTTAATGTGGTCCATCTTTGGTGCATGGCACTTTCTTGCTCCAAAGATGTATGACATCCCTCGTTCTGTGACTTGCTCACCACTTTTTGCAAAAGTGGGCAGGCCGGTGGAGGAATACCTTGATCTGACATCTTTATTATAACTCAAGCCAAAAAACGTCAGGTGTTACATAGGAAATCTACACTAGTTTCTGGAGTACACCTGATTTATTAAGAGGCCAGTGTCACCTAATAATTCATGCGTGCCTCACACCAGTCTTAATAAATCCTACCTAATATATTCAGATTTGTCTGCCCTTACCTTACTTTAAATTTGGTTAAGGACTCCAATTTCTCACATAACCAGTTCCAATACAATATTGCAACATGCTAGTAAAACCCTTGACAGGCTGCAAAACATAATACAACCACTGGGTGGCCACACAGACACATTCTGGACAGATATCTTGTGGCACAGTATCACAAAAGCATGTTGTTTTGAAAAGCCTGTCATCTTGCGATATACATACCTGGATATGTACAGGCAAGAGGACAGCTTAGGAAATACACATCTGAATAGACAGAATAATATACAAGCAGGGGGTGACGTCTTTCTATAGGCTTTGGAAAGACTTGTTGCCAATATATATGCACTTAGATCTGTTTTCCGTCAGCCTCTTTCATTTGTCTATGTGTGCTGTCGTCCTCACCTCGCCCTCTGTCACCTCAGTATCAGATGATAAGAGCACAGTCTGGTTGTGCGTTCACACTAAACAGATAAATCACTTCATTAAATGCACCTTGTATAGAAGGAGATTTCATGATTGACAAGAAAACGCAAAGCCAGAGTTATTTTTTTTCCTTCCCATTTTAAAAGTGCTCTCATTGATTCTGAAAGTAAAATTCCTCCCAGGTGGCCCAGACATTTTAAAAATATATAAAATAGAGCTGGCATTTATAACATAGTATTTTACCGAGTGTTTCCATCATTCAGCTGTCAGGAACTGACAACTGTGAACAACCGTGTTTGAAAGACTCTCGAGGCTGCACGCTGGACTCAATGTGATTGAGGAAACAAGCGAGAAACAAAACCATACAGCTCCAGAAAAGTATGGGGTGCTTTACAGATCAGGAATAAGGCAAGTGACGCTACAGGGACCAGGTAAGTAGTATACAGTAGTATACAGCTGAGCCCATAACTAGAAAGATGTTCTTAAGCTAAATAACTCAAAGGTCAAATTGTCCTTTATGGCTGGTTGATGGTTCTTTAGCTAGAACAAAAAATAAATAGCTTTTATATTATAGTATAAATTAGGTAGAAAGTAGCCAATACTTTAGTGAAATTTTTAGCTTTTATTTGGAATTTTTTTTTCTCTAGCCCCCACCATTCCCAAGCAATCATTTCTATTAGTTTCAGCACAGGTAGGCTCTCTACTGCCTGGTGGGCGGTCCCTGACTGTCTACTCCAACTCAGGACCGCCCACCTGTTAATAGAGAGCCTAACTAGCATATTGGGCGCTGAAACTAATCGATTTCTAAGGAACATTAGGGGCTACAGAAAAAAGTCCAACTGTGCTGGAAACAGTGGAGCAGCACCTACTGAAGGATGCACAGGAATAGAGTTTGTGGAAGAGGTAAAATGTCCTCTTTCAAAGAGTTTCCTATTAGGATGCAATAAATTACAGCTAAGGTCGCTACCACTTATTAAGGCTATTAAATATTTTAGGGATATATTACCCATAACTTTTTTGGGGGAAATTTAACCAAGAACTGTTCAAGCCTGCATCAGAATTAGGCCATGGTCTATGATGTAGTTTCCTAAAGGGAATGTCTCCCTTTAAGAGAGATAAGGGACCCCACAGAAAGGTTGGCTTGCATTTAGGTAGATTTGGCACAGCCCTATATTAGCACTTCGAGTGAGATTTCAGCCCCTGAACAAGAAGCAATTCCCAGCATTTGGGATAACCCTTTTAAAGGAATTGTCAACCCCCCTTTTTTTTACCAAAATCTGAGCAATACTCACCTTACTGATACTCTACTGCTCCTGCGTGTCTGCTTCCCTGGTACCCCAAAGGCTCTTAATATCGTGCTCTGGGGTTAAAAGACCAGAATTAGAAAGCATGGTTGCTTTCTTTAAGAAAAAGCTCCTCTTCTCAGGAAGTGACATCACGTCTATTGGTCACATGGCCAAGCTGCAGCTCAGTCCTTTTAAGTGATGACATTTAGTGGGCATTGTGGGCAGCACTGCAGTCTTGCAGCGCTGCTGTCCTGTGTTCGAATCCTGCCAAGGACAACATCTGCAAGGAGTTTGCATGTTCTCCCCATATTTGTGTGGGTTTCCTCCGGGTGCTCCAGTTTCCTCCCACATTCCAAAGACATACTGATAGGGAATATAGATTGTGAGCTCTATATGGGACAGTGACTGACAATATCTGTAAAGCACTTCGCAATATGATGGCGCTATATAAGTAAGCATAATAAATAAATACATTTAGACATGGACATGTGACCACTGCATCCAATCATTGTAGCAGTGTCTGCTGCAGCCAGTGATTGGGCTGTCAATGGAGGTCAGAATACTGATACTTGCCGAGGACCTAGGATGTGGTGGCAGGGTGTGTGTAAGGTCAGTGTTGATTCATTTGCTATGTAACACTATTCTAAACTTTTGGTAAAAAAATGTTCACGGGGCTAGACAACCCCTTTAAATGAGATAGGTGTTAAAAAAGTAACATTCGGTGCACCATGTTGACACACATATGGAAGTTGTTTGTTTCTGAACATAGAAGTTCATGGGTAAGAAAGGCTCCTATTCATTCAAGTCTGCTCAAGCATGAAACCATTGAATTACGCACTTTGCACAATCCAAGCATTAAAGGAGCATTTAGGGGTGATTTTTAATTCACCTTTAAAGCAGTATTTCTACAGGGATGCTGACTGCATCCATGTATAAATCTATTTCCCATGGAAATACTCTAGAAGTCGTCTCCCTGAGTCCCAGTGCTAGATAATCAGATAAGATAAAGCACATAATTATGCAATTTTGTCAAGTACAACTCTAATGAATCCGCTGACGCCATGGCTGCTGCTGCCGCTGCTGAAGGATTCTTTGGTGCCATATGGGTAAAAACAAACTGACTTAGTACATGCAACAATAACTGCAAGCAAAGCAGGTCCAAAAATGATCCGCATCCACAAATATGACTTTGAAGGATAGATCACGGGTTCTTGCTCTGCTCTTGATGGAGTGAAGAAAAAAAAATCTTTCCCTATCCCGATTCTCAAGGTGTTAACGGTAACTGGAGAAAGTCTTGAAGCCATAAATCATAGATATAAATATTTCAGAAGGATTGTGCTCTACAGAGCCTCCAGAAACATTTCTTTTCCAGGGAAAATATTTTCCGCGATACAGAACCAAGCGCTCCTTGTCATTTACTTTAGGATGCCTTAATATATGACGCCTTTATAGAATCTTTCAGTTGGATCAGAAGATTATTGTCATTTATTATGTTCCTTAGCAACAGCCTTTTTGGACTTATTTATTTATGTCCCCAATGGGAAACATTTTTTTTGAGATAGAAACCCCATTATACATCTTGGTGCTGCTTCCCTGACAAAGTCGGATCACAATAAGTAATTAAGATAGAAAGAACCTTCCAACCCCAGGCCACAGAAGTGAACATCGGCAGGGGGTAACACCTCCTTTTACTTCCAGGCTGTGAATCAAAGTCCCTGCCCTGCAACGTTCTGTGAATAAGAATGTCAAGAAGAGTCTTAAAAGAAAAGCAAAATGCATTATTTATTGACTGGAGCTTTAGAAATGCTTAAAAGTGTTTTTTTATGCTTTCATTATTTTTGCCAGCATCTTCATACCTCCAAGTCATAACAACTCCATACTTTGTTGGCTATTGGGGTGGAATATAATGAAATGCCCTTTGTTTTCTTAAAAAGTCAGTAACCTGTTAACTGTTGATGGTGTAAAAGCAGAGGCGTACCTGCTTTTGCACCATCCACACAGCACGTAGCAGCACTGTTCAGTTGCAATGGACCCCTGGAGAGAGGGTGCCATTTCTCCTTTCTACTAGGTGGAACAGCACTGAAAGCAAAGAAGGGATTGAAAAATTTACCCCAGGTCAGTGGCGTAACTAGGAATGGCTGGGCCCCAAGGCAAACATTTGAAATGGTCCCCCTCCCCCGAACCGCCACCCCCAACCCCCGGACCGCCCCCTTCTTTTCAGACCCCAGAGTAAAATGATCGGAGACCCAGGGGAGGATACAAACAAAAAAAAACAATGTTACCTACCTCTCCCTGGCTAGGGTGCACTCCCTACTACTTCGGCCATCTTCGTGTGAGCTGGGCCGGCGTCACGACACATAATGATGCAGACCCAGTCCATGTGACATCACTAAGCAGGCCCGAAGCCTGCGGAGCGTAGGAGAGGTAAGTAACATTGTTTTTTATGTTCCTTCACCTTCCCTGGCCCTCCGATCATTATACTCGGGGGTCTGAAAAGACCCCAGAGTATAATGATAGCAGCCTCACTTACCGATCCCCGCTCCTGCTCACAGTCACCTCCGCAGAGTGGGAAGTGCAGGCGGCCATGGGCAGGAGCAGGGATTGTTAAGTATATAGGGCCCGTTACTTGCTAATGGCCTATTACAAAAAAAAGCGCATCGTAGGCCCTCGGGGCCCCTGAATGTCCTGGACCCTGTGGCAGCTGCTACCGCTGCTACCCCGGTAGTTATGCCCCTGCCCCAGGTACATGGCAAAGGGGACCCACCGAACGGAAACCTATACGCATAAAAAAGCGGTTACCTTGGAAACCACATGGACCCCATAGACTATAATGGGGCCTGTCTGGTTTCCACTCGGTTTCCGCATGAAACATGCAGAGAGAAATGTGCTGCTGGTTCAATGTCAGTTTGAAATAGGTGGGAGGGCAAGAAAAGAGTTTCTTATATTCGCCTGAGTTATTGATTTATGCAGTTGGCTGAATAGTTAGTGACCATTTAACTATATAACAAAACATGGATAACATTTCAATCAGTGGACAAAAACGAAGTTTTATTAAAAATAATACTAAATAAAAATGTGAATGTCTAAAACTTGTGAATATTTGTATCTCACAGCAGCTGTACAGAAACATTAGGATTTATGATAAAAGTTGCATCTCACAAATAATGATAAATATTTAATGCATTTATAGCGCGGCAGTGGAGCAATAAAACATTTTTTTGTCAGTTTTTTTTTCTTTATTATGATTTATTAATCAAGTTCTAGAATTCTAGATTCTTCTTCATGTCATTTGCAATTTTTAATTGGTGCCAAGAAAAATTAATTTTGATGAATTTGCGAGCAGTCCACTGTTCTGTGCAAAATAAGAAGGACAGATAAATCCTACATCTGAAAAGCAAATGCAGAATTTTGTTGACTGAAATTATTTCTCTGGCAGTTGGGTTAATTCATAATTCAGGAGATCTGTTATTTACAATGCAATATAGATTGGTAAATAATTCACTGTCTATGCACGCAACATTTTCTACTTGTAGAGGGAATATCTAATCAGCCATGCAAGAGGCAATGGAGAGTCAACGTAGTAAAGTGGAAAGTAGTGAGGGAAATATGGGAAGGTGGATCGGAACGTTATCAGTCTGACCCGCTGTGCATAAAAGTTTTCCCAATCCAAACACTATACAAGAGTAGAAACCCTATTAGTGGAAAAGAACAGCTTTGCCTTGCTAGCATTAGAACCAATGTAGAGGTTATGTACCAATAAATAATTACAGATTGATAGAGAGATACAGATAAATAGATAATGAAATAGAAAGATGATTATTAGATATAAGATGATAGATAGAAAGAGGCAGACAGATAGAGGGAGAAATAGAGATAGATAGAAAGATATATATATACTGTAGATGATAGATAATAGACAGATAGATACAGATAGAATTGATATAGAAATGTAGGTAGATAAATAGATAATGAAACAGATCTGAAATAGAAAATGATTATTAGATATAAGATGATAGATAGAAAGAGGCAGACAGGGGGAGAGAGGGAGAAAGAGCTATAGATAGATTAGATAGATACAGATAGATAGATAGATAGATAGATAGATAGATGATAGAATAAATATAGAAAGACCACCTACTCCGCTCTGCTCTTATCTGGTCTTCACACAATCGTCTCCAAGACTTCTCCCGTGCATCCCCCATACTCTGGAACTCATTACCAAGACACATAAGACTGTCCCCCACAATCACAAACTTCCAGAAGGCCCTGAAGACTCACCTATTCGGGAAGGCCTACAACCTCCAATAACACTACGGTCACCATACCATCACCTGAGCAGCCTCTACCCCCACCTTCTGTCTCTATCCCTCTTCCTTCATAGACTGTAAGCCCTTGCGGGCAGGGCCCTCTATCCCACTGTACCAGTTGGTCACTGTTTGTATTATCTGTTTTGTATATCTGGTGTACCGTATGTAAACCCTCAAATGTAAAGCACCATGGAATTAATGGTGCTATATAAACAAACAATAATAATAATAATAATAATAATAATAAGTAGATAAATAGATAATGAAGTAGATCTGAAATATAAAAATGATTAGATATACGATGATAGAAAGAGGCAGATAGAGAGAGAGGGAGAAAGGAGAAAGTAGATAGATAGATAGATAGATAGATAGATAGATAGATAGATAGATACAGATAGAATAGATATAGAAATGTAGGTAGATAAATAGATAATGAAATAGATCTGAAAAAGAAAAATGATTATTAGATATAAGATGAGAGATAGAAAGAGGCAGACAGATAGAGAGGGAAAAATATTGATAGATAAAAAGATAGACAGATAGAAAGATAGATAATCAAAAGAGAGAGCAGTGCCAGCAAAAGTGAGAAAAAATATACAGATGGATGCACGTCCTACAGGTCAAAAGCCAAAGACCATAGGATAAATCTTCAGAAAAATAGACAGCACTCCAGTAAATAAATGGGCTAATAATGGGCTAATTCCTTCTTTTTTCACATATTGGAGTGCTATTTTTCAGTATATACTGTAGATGAATAGATAGCTAGATAGATATTAGGAGATAGTGATAAATGATGACAATGATCCTGGAGAGATTGATTTCTAGAGATGTAGGTAGATGAAAGATAAAAATAGATTAGAGACAGAGATAGATAGATAGATAGATAGATATTAGAGATTTTTTTTAACATTGATCTCAATGTAAATGGAATTCCAACCATTTGCATCCGTTCTTTGCATCCATTAAACAGATCTGCTAAATGGATGTAAGAAAATGTGATCTGAATAGAGCCTTAGAACACTTATGTTTGATACATGTAAGTTACTTGTGGACTTTGAAGTCACTGATCTGCTGCTTCTTTTTAAGGTATCTTCAATAAAGATTAAATATGGATATTTTATAAGGAGTTGTGCTGATCATCTTTTCCTGACTGGTATTCACCTCTCGCTGGAGCCAATGTGTGTCTCTTGCACTCCATATTGCACAGACCTGGCTGTATATTTACAACCTCTCCTTGTTTTAAGGTGAGTGCTTGTATCTACTCTTTGTCGTGAACACACCTCTTGCCATATGAAGATTACATGGAGGTGGTACTGCTCACCTGAAGGGTCATGCTGGCCATTCTTTACATACACCCTCTTTGGATTATGTGCAGATTTTACGTACAGATTTCATTGCAGAAATTCCTTACCATAATCCATTAACAGTAAAGTCAATGAGAAATTCTATTGATATGATATGATGCATAATTTTTTCCACATAAAAACTGGTCTGTGGTGCAGAAGTCTGCATATACAAAATGTTCAATGAAGTTTGCTTGTACATGTAGGAAAATGCGGAATACCATGCATATACATGTAGATTACAATACAGATTTTCTATATGTGAATCCTGATTGTGTGCATGTACCCTAAAAGTCAGCTCTGGCAGCATCCACAGTCTGAGGTGTGTTCCACTGCTCTATTCCATTATGAAGATTATGGAGCATGTCCCATCCAGATCCATGAAAATGTAGCATAACAGAATGAAACCATCCATTGAAATCAATGTAAGATGATTTCATCCAAGTGCTTTCCATTAAAAGACGGAACCATGGGCGGAACTTGAGGGGGTACAGAGGGTGTGGTCGCACCGGGGCCCTGGAGCCTTAGGGGGCCCATAAGCACTAGCATCACTATTGAGATTGCAGCTTCCATCTGTCCCATAAGCCAAGGAGAGACACAGGTTACCCTAACCACACTAAGGTTGATTAAACTCCTTAGCACCTGCAACCATCACTATCAAGAACTGGCTCTAGGGATAAGGTAGGAGGCCCCAGACAAAAGATTACACCGGGGTCCCCAAGAATTTAGTTACACCATTGGACAGAACCCCTCAGGCTGCACACTTGGCCGTGCCTTAGACATAGTGTATTGTTGGCTCCATCTGCGCACTCCTCAAGCACTAAATGGCGCAATAGCTGACCAGTAGTAAAGTATCCCGGACTGATCCCGCTCTATACAACTGTGGACATTCTGGAAGGAAGAAGCAGGGACTGGGATCCCCTAAACTAGTGACTGGTAGAAGATCAGAGATCTAACACTTCTTATATATCATTTTTTATGTTGCTGTATTGAATTTCATGGATTTTCGTTACTGTGCTGTTTCTAACACTTCTTTCTTGTGGATATCAATACGTAAGGATTCGTGGTAACAGAGTATTTAACAGTCTCCTCCATTTGTATTGATTCTTGTCATGAACGCCTGTCAATGTAACATAACACATTATAGCGCGTCTATAGCTGAAAGCTAAACTGTCAATGACATAAAAGCAAGCCTTTAGCTAAGGTAGGCTTAAAGGGATGTATCTCCTCACAATGAGATCACCCACCTGCCATGCAGCGCCTAAAGAAACCTAATGAATATGAAACATCCACACCAGGCACCAAAGGAAACTAGGCCAGCTGCTAGCAGACTTAGCGCTGCCTACAGAGAAGAGTCTGCATGACAATAAATACCTGAAAATGCAAGCAGACCATAATGGAGGAGAATAATCAGCATGTCCCAAATGTTACTGGAGCACTGTCTGAAGCAGATGGAGAATTCAACTAAATACACAAAAATAAAATATCTACTGAAATCACATATGCACACATACAGGACAGATGTAGCAGAGATCACTTGCTGGTGCACAATTCATATTGACATCAAGATTTGTTAGCAGAGGTTTTTCCATAGGGCTGCAAGGAAACCTAGTGAGGGCTTTTCCCTAATGCAGTGAGCTATAGTGCACAAGAAAAGCAGGCATGGTATATTCAGCTCTGCTACATCCTTATACACACACATACTAACATTTAAAGGGGTTTTCAAGGGCTTACATATTGATGACCTATCGGTGGGGGTCTAACATCTGGAACCCCCCAAGATTGTGCTGATGACATCACGTTTATCGGTCATACAGCAGCAGCTAAGTCTTATTGAAGCTGCAATTACAAGCACAGACCCTACAATACATATGGCAATGTGCTTAGCACTCCGTGGAGAGACTGCCGCTCACCTGAATGCTTTAGAGTCTTCATCCAGTTGATCTGTGGGGATTCCAGGTGTTGGACCGCCACCAATCATATAATGATGACCTATCTAGGTCATCAATATGTAAGTCCCTAAAAACCCCCATTAAAATAGAATCAATTGATAAATTCATTTTTTAATTGAGTCTTAGGAAAAAGACTAAGACACAACATGGTAGCACAGATAAAAATATTAGGTTAGGTTTTCACGGTAGTGTAATCTACAGAAAAGAAAAGACGCAAGAAAAAAATAGTAAACCACACAATTTGTTTTTTTCTTTTAATAACTACCTATTTCAGACACACAAAGTACTAACCTTTGTAATTATCCCCCCCATCCCAGATAAACCCTTTAAATTGAAGTAATGTTTTGCACTGTATTAAAAGAAATCGTACACACAACAATATATAGGAGCTTCAGATCTAATAGAGACAAGAGGGAACACAAAGGGCAGTAAATGATGTGCCATTCAGTGCTGAGAGGTAAGCTTACCGAAGACATAATGTAATAAAAGGAGGTCAAGCACTCTCAGGTAATGCAAATTGGAGAAGAGACGCTGATTGACAAAGCTCTCCTCCAGATGCTCTGCTTCGGTGTCCTTTACAGAAAGACTGAAGTAGTGGTGGAAAGTATTGAACTCTGGCTCAGGGATTAGTTAACTTTAACCCTTTATGGCCATCTTTCAACCACTGCCATTTTATGACAACTTTAATGCTTGAAAGGGTTTCTAAAATTTACGTACAGACAAGGAATGGTAAATAAATCTCATCCCAGTAATCTCCTCTGGTCACAATATTCACATGACCGCTGCAGAAAGTCACTGATCCTGGCAGTCATGTTCTCGAAGGGCATGCTAAGACCAAGGTAGATGCTAGAATGGAGTGGGTAAAATTAGGTGCTGCCTGGTATATTGTGGATCCTGTAGATAGCGCTACATCCGGTGACTGTTAGTATGAGGCACCCCCTGCTGTATCCATGTCAAATCAGGAGGGTTAGTGTTGCATATAGGGGAGGAATAGTTAGCCTCTACTTTAATGCAACACCTGAAAATGCCGAGGCTCCGGGTGTGTTAGCTGTGATGGGATGGAGCCTCCCAAACCACACAGCTAACACCTCAGAGCCGAGGAAGCACCATCTACTGGATCCACCACAAACCTTGATTTAAAACACTCCATTCTAGACTCAACCGTAAGACCAGTGACTGGCTGTTAGGAGAAAAGGATGTATCATGTGTATGACATCATCAATGCTAGACCAACAGAGACCTTCAGAGTGGTGGCCCTGGAGTGGCGGGGGACTTTCATGGGTGAGTACCACTCTTGGCCTCTATGCAAATTGTAGAAAACTTAATTCTGGGGTTTTACATTCCCTAATGCATTTCCAGATATCCAGATAGGTCATCAGTATCTGATCTGTTGGGGGTCTGAAACCTGGTCAGCTGATTCGGCTGCCTTAGGGTGCCAGAATTTACAGTAGTAGATAAGGAGTGGATACTGTTTGTTCCTCTTCAAGTAATAGGAGTGGAGCTGCAGTTCCCTGGCACCACTGCTATACAATGGAGGGGGCTGCAATAGGAGAGTCTGTACACGCTTTCTGTCCATTACTATAGTTTCCAGCATTGTTCTGTGCCGGGCTAGAGGTATCGGACCCCTACAGATCTGATACTGATGACCTATCCTTTCGATAGGCCATCATCAATATGAATATCGCATTTGGGGCCGGGAGACCCCTTTATTCATTTTTGATGAAAACCTCTGTAAATTCTCACCATTTCCAAGACCTCTGCCTGATGCTAGTGAATGGCAATTGCAATGTGTTAGTATCACATTTTTAGGACTCATTTTCAATCTCTAAATGTAAACAGGGAGGGTGAACCGAGGAACAATATTAATGCATCAATTTCCTTGCACAATCATGTTATTATCTATAAGAATATTCTGGGTCACTAAACATGACATGTATAAAGCCTGGATAACTCTGATGAGATCTCTGTGTCCGGGAAGCTCATTATACACAATCCCTGTTACAATTCAAGGATGCGTCTCTAAGGACAGTGGCGCTTTAACGCAATAGTCTGAGCAGCTATTCCTGACTACAGTGACTACAGCACACTACAAAGATGGGTGATCTTTGTCACCTAGCTGAAGATTACTATGGTGACAGGAGGTGGTAACTTACCCGTTTGCATTGTATGGGAATCGTAATTTATACCATCTGCAGTATGTTTTATGAAAATAGAACAATGTATATAATACCTATAACTAAAAGCAGACATTACAATATATAATTTACGTGTTATCATATAAAACCTCAAGTTCTTTCATGTCACATAACTCTGTAGGTGGGTGGAAAGGAAAAGCAATCTCATAACAACTATAACATATTATAGTCTTATTTAGGGCTCTCTGCACTTTTTCTGAGAAAGGACGAGGATTAACAATACCATATGGGTCTAAATGGTATGGTTCCTCCATTGCCATAAAGCCAGGCAGTCTCTAGATCAATATCACAGTGCCCATATAAATATGCTGCCAGATGAGTTCCAAGTCCAACGCCGCACCGATTGACGGCTATTTATTATTTCAGCTTGCACCACATTAGTGATGTGTTTTTGTGACTTCTGCAACTTTTTTATACACTGCGCCAAATTTATTAATGCTGTGCCATTTTTATAGTGATTTGCATCAAAACTGACTGGCAATGTGACGTGGTTTACACAGTACATAGGTTTAAGCCTAATTTATTACTTTATTAGTAAATTTTTTAACAAATTAATTTTTGCACAAGCACACTCCACCCCTAACATGGCTTAAAAAAAATGCACCTAAAAATCCTTAGTGAACTTTGGTACTTTCCCGCTAGAGAACCGTGACAAAATTATAAAGCAGAATGAGCTGGGTTGATAAAATTGTTGCAAAAAAAAAAAAAAAATCACTAGTAAAAAATAAGCCAATTGGGTAAAATAAGTTCAAGTAGCTAAAAAATCCTCTCATGATAAATCGGCTGAATTGACTGCAAAACACATACTGTGGGAGATGTATTAATGCTGTCCAAAATAAAGAGAGAACAAATCTAGAGGAGACAGGATTTTTTGCAGGCATTGAGTAGTAACATTTAAAGGGGCTTTCTGGCCACAACAGCGCAATTTTTATACTGCTGAACTATTACAGGATAGCCCTTATGTTATTGGTGGGGGTCAAAAAAATGAACTCTGCAATGATCAGCTGATACAACTGCCTTTGGGTACAAATAGTTACTGGTGCGGATGAAGCCAGAAGAAGTGTTGTTCCTATTTAAGTAATAGGTGCAGAACCACAGCCCTATGTACTCTGTAGCGTTGGGGTCAGCTTACTGCAGCTCTGTGTATATTACTTGAACCGGAGGAGAGCATCCGACCCATTCACAGTAGTAGCTTCTGGCGCCAAAGGCACCCACATAAGGTGATTAGTACAAGGTCCAAGTGTCAGACCCCCACTGATCTGATATTGATGGATAGGTGATCACTATAAAAAATGCTGTTGGGACCAGAAAATCCCTTTAAGGCCCCACGTTGCAGAAACACAACGTTTTTTGTTGCATATTTTGCTGCATTCTCTTGAGCCAATGTCAGGAGTGGCTTCATATGGAATGGAAAATAGAAAAGGAAGCTCTTATACTTCTCCCTTCTGTTAAATCCACTCCTGACTTTGACTAAAAAAAAAAAAACGCAACAAAATCTGCAACAAAAAACTCTGCGTTTCTGCAACGTGTGGCCTCAGCCTAAAGCATATATTCGGATTTATTGGAAAAAAACAGTTACAGATTCCATGACGATTCCTTGGCAAAAGTGCTGCAAAACTTGACCTTATTAGGGATTTTGTTACAGATATTGCTGCAGATTCACCATGAATTTTAGCCTGCAACACTGAGAGGGCTAAAATCTGCAGAAAGAATTGACATGCCATGAATTTAAAATCTGCACCCCAGGTCAATTCCATACCTTTTCTTTTCATGTGGGTGAAATTTGTTAAAATTCCTTTGTCAAATGAAGGACAAAGATTTGACTTTGTTGTACATCAAGTGTCAAAGTGCCAATGTAAAACTCAATGTATCCAGAAACAGAAAGATGACAAAAAGTGTCTTGCAATGAATTTGACAGGCATGCTTGTGCATGTGTTATATGATGCCAAATAGACACCACAAAACCTTTAACAAACAGTGACACCATGTACACACTTAGGATTAGAGCTGGAGAGAAATCCACTTACTGGAATATACCTCTAGAAAGGTGACCCACAAAAAGTCAAAATGCCGGACGCCAAATGTCATCAGGCACAATCTGTGATATTTAAAAATGACCCCAGAGATCCCGAGCTTGTCTGTCTCTCCGGAATGAAGGAGAAAGGGGCAGCCTCTCAGTGCAAAGAACAAAATTAACTCTTAAGCCTGAATGTTCCTTTACGGCTACCGGTATCCTTGTCAGTCACCGAGTAACCTTGTCACAGGAAAAAGAATACAGGAAAGTGATTGTTTTGACGTCCTGTCGGATGCCGGGTGCTCAACCTCCTTCTCATCTGATTACTATCAAACACTAAACCTCTGTTTCTCCACACAGGACAGTAACTGGACGCCAACTAACTTCAGCCAAATAGATAGCAAATTACTTGTAATGCCAAGCGGCTTGTTCACTTTATTCTATGCATGCCCTAGAATTCTCATTTTTTGACATTTAGATGTATTGATCATGTTCTAATGAGTCATTCTGCAAAAAAAATATGTATATATAAAAAATGAAAGATATTTTTCATTACTATTTCCTATCAATACTGGGGCTACAAGTTTTTCCACTCTTATTCCCATGATTTTGAATTTCTCAGAAAACAAAATCAATAAAATATGGCAAAATGCTAGCAAAATTTATCACAAGCTGTAGTTCACACTACAACCACTGGGTGGACATGCAAAGACACATAGGATAGATATCTTGTTATAGAGTATTGCAAATTATGTTTTTTTTTTTTTTTAAAGATGGTTATCTTGCTCCCCGTGTCTTGAGATTACAGATGAGTGAACTAGTTTGTAACAGGGTTCACTGCAAATTTCACAAAAATTTTGGGTTAGACTGAACCCATTATTTTGGGGGTTTGCCACCTATGAATCACTATTATAGTCGCAGGACCACTGAGTCCTGTCATTGGGCCTGCATCAAAGCATCATGATGTTGGCATGACGTCATTCAGGAGGCTGGAAGAGGCCAGAAGACAAATGAAGAGGAGTCAAGAGGAAAGGAAGGACACATCTGTACAGGTAGCATACAGGAAGCAGTCAACCTCAGGCCCTAAAGCCAAAACATCACTGCCCTAGAGGAGATCGGCATGGAGGAATGGGCCAACATACCAGCAACAGTGTGTGCCAACCTTGTGAAGACTTACAGAAAACGTTTGACCTCTGTCATAGCCAACAAAGGATATATAACAAAGTATTGAGATGAACTTTTGTTATTGACCAAATACTTTTTTCCACCATAATTTGCAAATAAATTCTTAAAAAATCAGACAATGTGATTTTCTGGATTTGTTTTCTCATTTTGTCTCTCATAGTTGAGGTCTACCTATGATGTCAATTACAGGCCGGCCTCATCTTTTTAAGTGGGAGAACTTGCACAATTGGTGGCTGACTAAATACTTTTTTTCCCCACTATATATATATATTACTGCAATTATTTCCTGCTCACTTTCATTTTATGTTTTTTAATTGCTGTTTTATGTAATATTATATACTCATAATGTGCAGTAATAGAAATGATTCTCCCAGTATGAAAAAATGTTAATTATAAGACCATAATTATAACAGCAGACACAACACATCATATAGAGGAAATTTAATTAAATAGGCATGCTTAGACAATACAGAGATATGTAAGATAACATGTTAAATGTGTCCATTTCACATTAGAAATTTAATATTGCAGGATTGTAATTCAAGAGGTTTATATTATTACTATTATGGAATAAGATGAAGAACCACAGATAAAATAGTAGTAGTCAGGAGGCTAGTGTGATGTGTATGGCTGTTGGTATAGTGGTAATATATATATATATTTATTTAAAGTATTTTTTTTTTTTTTCACAATATCACATTTCAAGTCTCATTATTAATTATTATTATTGTTGTTGTTTTGTTTCACAATATGTGTGTGTCCCCAGTAGCTGGAGCAGAGATAGCGGCCATTTGCAGGTGAAAATAGCCCTGTCACTGAGGCATTTGTCTGGATAGACCTCCAGCTCTCTTATATGATTGATGGCACTGCCACTACCTCTATTGTATACACAGTTCTGATGGAGCGCTGTGTATGTAATGATTCAGAACCCAAAATTAGTACAAAACTCTGTTTCTGTGTCACACATTCTTCTGCTGTCTCTGACAGCATGACACTGAATAAGCTATTGCACAATTGTTCCTGCAGATATTATTCCAGCATGTAGTAAAAAAGAAGTGTACTATAATGACCTCCATTATGAGCCCCCTTAACTATCCAGAATGAAATACTGGAGGATTCATCCTAGCCTAGCATATATGTAAGGGAATCACTAGAGAAGCGATTCCCCAGAAGCTGCTGGAGAACTTAGGGGGGAGGGGCACAACAAGACAGTGGACCCTAAGCTGAATCCCCCCACTGTCCCTGGCTAACTTGCCCGATCTGTCCTAGGTGACAGCCAGTAACCACGTCGACAGTCCCTCCTTATAATAAGTGATCACATAGAACGCAGACAAGACGCACAACAACAAAAGGAGGTCAGCTAGCCAAGGGGTCAGAAACAATCGAGCAATTGCAGCACAGAATCGAGATTCAAGAGAATAGTCAAAGTCAAAGCCAGTGGTCAGAAAATCAGGTAACAAGGTAGCAAGGGAAATAATGAAGAGAGCAGGCAAAAACACAAGTGTAATAACTGGCAACTTGCAGAGAAGTGACAACCTGTATATAGAAAGTCTGGGCCCAGCCCCACACCTGATAGGCACACAGGCTGTCAATCACACAAGCCAGGAAGAGATTAACTCTATACCGTCCAGAGAGAAATGCTTAGAACACGGGTGTGGTTAGAAATCCATTACACTGATTAGGACCATGTTCAGACTGAGCATCAAGAGACTTACACAAAGAACCAAATTGAAGACGCCTCCTTCGCCACAGTGTGCGAGCGGAGGGCGGCGCCGAGACCCGAAATGACAGAGACGTTACAATATACTTCGCAGAATGCAAGACATGTAATACTATATTTCTCCAGTAGTGGCCAGAAACTTACACGGGCAAGACCTGCAGCAAACAGTTGATTTCTAGGGCATCTTTCTTCGGATGACAACAGACAGCACAATTATTTTCACTGTCTTTGGGTGGAGAAAATAAGTTAAAATGTGGTTGTCTATTACTATCCACCAATCCATTTTTAGTATTGTGGCTATAGATAACCATTAAAGGGAGTCTGTCACCAGAATTCAGCATATCAACCCAGCCTCAGAGATAAGTTACCTGAATCAAACAGTGTTTTCACCTTGTGAATCGATGCCTCTATTGCTGACATATCACTGTTTTCATCAATATGCAAAGGAGGTCTTTGGAGCAACTAGGCTATTGCCATTGTATGTATTTTAAAACCTGCCTTTAATTTATAGATGGTGACAACTTTTGCACTTTCCTAGTATTACCAAAATAACAAACTTACAATGTGACCTCCGTATTACATAAAGCAGCAGTGCTAAAACTCCAGACATAATATCACCCAATAATGACAGTATAACACAAGTACTTGTAGAATTACTATATCATCAAATCCATACTAGGAGATGAGGCTGTTTTGGAGAGGGTGAAGGAGGCTTTGCAGTGTATGCTACTTGTATATTACAGAATATACATGCTCATACCTGGGCTTGAAGCGGCTAAGGGGTTTAACACAGTGTGAAGGATTATCTGTGTATCATCCAGATTTTATAATTTACTCATTGTTATGGGGAGGAGGTTGTTTACTCACATGATGTCAGAGGTGTAACTTAATATGCATTACAAAATATGTATCAGGATGCCCACCTACCATGCAATATTTCTAATAATAGCATGGTTAGGCACCAGGGACTGAGTGTGATGCACTTCATTTATGTATACAGCTGTACCGATGTGATAGATACATGTATCCTGTACATATCCCAACTGACTCTCCCACATGTCGAGCTTCACACATTGTAGAATATTTTTGACAGCACTGCAATGAAAATGTGAAAATCTCATATCAAGCTCTAAATGATATATAGCTATGATCTGAGCAGTCCAGTGTAATGACAGGAGTGAAAGCTGTCCATTTCTAAGCAGATATCAAATGCTTCTCAATATCACAGAAGCCACAACTTCCCTATAAGATGTACGAGTAACATTGTCAGCAGAGGGCACAAACACTCCCTAATGGGATACAGTACTAAGACGTAGAGTAGTGTTATAAGTATTGATATCTCTAATAAAATTGTGTCGCTGCAACCCAGCGTATCAATCCAGCCATGCAGAGAGATAGGTTAGGGTCTACCCTGTAAATCGTTTCCTCTGCTGCTTAGATATCACCATTTTTGTCAATATGCAGATGAACTGTTTAGAGCAATGAGGGTGTTGCTACTTAATTCTTTGGACCAATAGCAATGCTCTCATTTCTCCAAAGACCTAACTTGCATATTTGCATAAAAACATGATGAGACTAACCTATCCATCTGGGTTGACATGCTGGGCTCTGATAACAGACTCCTTATAAAGGTCCCTTTTTTAACCTTTTTTCAAGCCCAGACATGTAGTTCAGGAGATGAGCAGCTTTTCATGTTATATCACAAAGTGATAGACTATATTTGTATTTTTATTACCAGCGCTCTATTCGCTACTATGGGACTGCAGAGACTGTAATCTCTGGCAGCGCCCACAGCCCCATAGAAGTGAATGCCAGTGCTCTGAGGTGACTGGCACTGCATTGAAAAGGAGGCCAAGTCTCCATCCTCCTGATCCCAATGACTGCACACTTATCCCTTGTCCGATGGATAGGGTATAAGTGTCCATAGTGGCACAACCCCTTTAAAGCATACTCTCACTTCTTGCTGCAGATGCAGCAAATTCCCAGCTGCTGGATCCCCACAATCTAGCAGTAAGCATCCAAGATATAGGTTAATATTGCTTTTGGGCAGAATACCCCTTTAAAACACCTGGACTAATGAAGGAGCATTCACTTTATATTACTTAACTAATAGACTGTGACCGAATAAGCGATGTGTCTGTCACTGGCTGAGTCAGCTAGCTTAATGTATTTCAGAGAACAGCCATCATTACATTGATAGGCTTCCAATCATAAAATAGATTGATCCATAACTCATTTGCAATGGAAAATAGACCAATTTCTTCCAAATCAGAACATACAGCAGGATTTGATCTGAAATACATAGATCTATAAGAACATCCCTTGTTATTGATTGTTTAAATACAATTTTGCTGAAATTGTCTATGATAATGGGATTCTACAGTCCGTATTATGTATTCATTAAAAAAAAGGCTGAGATAAAAGACCATGCTGCCCCCAGCAGTAGACACCATGAAAGATTTCAGTAGATTCCTCTAAATGAGAGTTATCTAAAAACTATCACCCAACATCTGTGGCCACCTGAATCAAGCAGTCTTCCACCCTTGTGAAGAGGTGTCTCCAAGGGCATGGCCATTGCTCCAAAGAGGTAAGTGGCAATGCCCTCATTTCTCCAAATAGCTAATTTGCATATGGACAAAAACAGCAATATCTCAGCAACGGAGGCAACAATTCACAAGGGAGTAACGCTGTTTCTTTCAAATGACCCTAACCTATCTCCCAGGGGTTAAAATGCTGGACACTGGTGACAGATTCCCTTTAAATGGTGCTAAGCTACAATACTATAAGGGTCCAAGGTCTAAAGTGAGTCTGTGGCATGAAGCACTCACTTGGAATGGAGAGGTTTTTTTTGTAAATCTCAGCACACTCTTAAAGCAATTTTTTATTTTAGTCGGATAGAATGCAATATTAAAAGACTGCAAATACAGTACTTTTTGTTTCTTTAAAAAAAAATAAAAATTTCAAACATTCAGTGGCCATATGGTCAAGAACAGACCAATGAATGGGCCGATCCATCAGCTAGCTATTTTCAAGTAATGGCACAAGTCGTAGAAGACTTGTCTAGATCATACTTGACAACATTTGACATGCCTGCTCCAGGAGAACGGCACACAAGGGGGGTCGGGAGGGGGGGGGTCACACACCCATTTGCAAAGCCATTTTGTTGGGACATGTCATTCCCCCTTGTGTGATATGGTGCCAATCTGCTAGTCATGACCTTTTTTGTGAGGATATCTTGGCTGCATTTCTGAAAAGTCCCAGATCATAAACAATTCCTGCAATCATGGTTGTGTCCATTGGCAAATGATCAAGACAACTGATCAAGACTGTCACCACTAACATGATAGATTTTTTTTTCTCTAGACCCCACCATTCCCGTGCAATCATTTCTGTTAGACTCAGCACCCAATATGCTAATTAGGCTGTCTAATGTCAGGTGGGTGGTCACAGGCAAGGAGAGACAGTCTAGGACCACCCACCTGACAGAGATCCTAATTAGCATATTGGTCCAAACTAACATACTTGATTGCTCAGGAACAGTAGGGGCTAGATAAAAAATTCCAACTGCACCAGAACCAGTAGAGCCATACCCATTGAAGGGTGCAAAGAGCTGGAGTTGGTTGAAGTAGATAAAGATGCCCATTAAAGCAGTATGATATCCTATAAGTACAAAACTATGGATATTTGTGTAAAAGAGGAGATAGTGAACTATTATACTGACACACTCTGTTATTTTATATTACCACCATAAGTACAAAGTTGCCCTTTTCCTGCAGAAAATGAGAATTCCCTCACCTGTAATCCAGGCTGAAAGTTTTAATGCTCGAGATAAACCTGTAGTTGAAAAGGACTTTTTATGCTGACAATAAATTCAGAGTGAAATGGCCACATGAGGACACCATGAATTGTAGAGTAAACCGCTTGGTTATGTGAGATCTCTGTTTCTATGCAGACCCCGATATAATACTGCATTAAAAAATCACTTTATTTCACATAAACATCCAATTAGACAGTCAAAGCTGGAGCTGTCATATTAAAACGATTAACTGAGCCATTGTAGCCAAACTACCGGACATCTCACCGTCTGTTGTGCCTGCTATGTGCGCCCAGTAATTGTGATTTATTATCTCAATTAGCAAAGTCCGTCTTAGCTCAACCTATTGTCCTGTGTGCGTAACCTTTTCATTTATTTAGACAAGAAGCTTTTGGGATCATCGAAGGCTTTAAGTGGCTGTAGCAACGGCATATCAACACATATATTGAATTTTTACTATCGAATATCCTCTACCAAAGAGTGCTTTTGGTTAGTGAATAAAGACCGTCTATGGTCAGGCTGTATTCCCCTTCTCTATAGCCGCCCCTTATACATCACTAGTTGAGCTCCCTTCCATGCAAGGTAAAACAACAATGGAGGGTAAGGACTGGCTCAAGAGTTTGCCCCTGTCATATATGCTTTATACTGTACACTCCTAATGCCATGTGACAACCTGGTCTATGCTCTGCACGCCAACCACACCATGCCATCTTACTTTAGTTATGTTCCTATAACCATATAACAGCATTATTTTCTGATCAACAGTGTCAGATTCCCATAACTGGGTGAAAGAATTTAATACTACCCTGCCAACTACTACTCTTTGCTTCATTAAATAGGAGTTACTTATTCCGGAGCAGTTGGATTTTTTTCTCTAACCATCACTGTTCCTGAGTAATTGCTAATTAGGCACTACTGTCAGGTGGGCGGGCTTAGGCTGGAGCAGATAGTCTGAAACCACCCACCTGACAGTAGAGAGGCTAATTAGCATTTTGGGTACTGAAAATAGTAATTACTCAGAAACGGTGAGGGATAAAGAAAAAACTCCAACTGCGACAGAATCATTTGAATGGAACATGTTAAAGAGTTGGAGTTGGTGGTGAAAAGTCCTCTTTAACTTCTATGGGGCGTATGCTGAGTTTTCACCTGACAAACAATGTAGATAGGATCGGGCATGTTAAATTTTAACTTGCCTGATCCCTTGTTTCCATATAGAGATGGGCGAACCAACTGGCCATCGCATAATACTCTGGGGTCTCTTCAAAAGAGGCTCACAAGAGGTCACAGAAGGTGAGTATATTTTTGTCACCTCCCCTGTGTCTCCACCTATCATACTCTGGAGTCTGAAGAGACTTAGAAATTGTATAGATAGACTCCTAGGAGCCCTGAGAGCGTTCTAAACTATTCTATGGATCATACCGAATTTGTTCAATCCGAAACAAATATGGGACCCGGACTGGCCGAAGCTGAAACTAAACAAATCCTGAAAGGTTTGTCCATCTCTATTCCCATAGGATATAATGCAGAGAAGTATGGCAGCTACCTAATCCTGTCTCCCCATGGAGATCACACACATACTGAAGGAACAGCTATCTACTGACCAATGATTTAGCTGATGGAAAATGAAAGTGTGTGGCCATCTCATCTTCATTTTGTAATACTCATTGACAAATTACAAGTGTGAATGAAATGCTAACACAAGCTTCTGGAATGACGTGATAGGATTGGCTAATGGATAATTATAAGGTCCTGCCATTTGTAAAATGCCTGAATATGCTGTTCATCCATTGTACATCAGCATTAGATAGGGAGCAGGATGGCCACTTCTCCCAAGTGGAGGTAAGGACATATGCATCGGCTATGCACATGGAGGGAGTGCAAAAATACAAGACATCTCTGTCGTATAGTTCTGTAGGCAACTATGTGCTACTGTGTAGTGCCTTCATATTGCTCATAATACTGATATAATACAATATATGACGGAATATGGAATCTAAATTTAAAAACCCTTGGTTCTGTATGAAATCAGAGGCCCTCAGAGGTACAGTAGATACTCCCAGATGTCTGTGCACTGTATAACTGCTACATACAACCAAGTAGTTAAAGTAAACTTGTCACATTGAAAATGATGTCCAATCTGCAGGCAGCTTGTTATAAAGAACTGGTATAATTTGTAACTTATTCATTTACATCTCTGCTCATTTTGGGCTTGTTCCCTTTAAATTGTAATAATCTCATGTGCATGAGGCCTAAAGATAACAAGGTGGGCAACACATTATTACATTTTTCTAATAGAGCTCTTATGTAGGAGGTTGAGGTAGAGAGGAATGTTATCCAACAGAAGTCCTCTTCATAGTTGATGTATATTCTGACCCATGAATCAGATTTCAATGAATCAAATTATCCTTCTCATTACCAAAAATACATAGATTATGAATGAAATATTCAATATAGACATAAACTGGTATTGATCTATTTTCTTTACATGTTCTGGCGATAAATTTACTATAACATTCTCAAGGTTTGAAAAGGTTACAATGGCCTTTAAAAATACCGCACTTGGTAAAATCTAGAGCGGCATTAATATCTTTTAGGATGCAGGGAGGTTTCCCACTATAGCTTAACCTTTAAAAAAATAGAAGAAATTTTGCCCTTCTTTTGTCTTGCTTTAATAAGCAGTTTGTTCACCTTCTATAATTTATGTCTTACAAAGGGCAATGTGGTTAAAAACATATCACGCACATAACCCTTTGTTTAATCATAGTGGTTATGGGTCATGGATTTAGGAACGTATACTTTCTATGTCATACTTACAATAGAATGCTTTATTAAAAAATTTACAGTGTTGATAGGACATGACTTACTTAGGCTGTGTTGGTTAGAGGTCAAGCACAAACCGCTACAAAATTGTGCTCACACACAACCCTCTCGAAAAGACCACCTTTTCAAGAAGACCAAGAAGTGCCTTATCCAAATGGGATTTCCTGTGACAGATTATGAGTTTCACCATTTATTATGCATACTTATGATCCTCTTTGAGAAGACCCCCCCTTTCCCCGGAAGACTGTCTTACAATGTGATTTTGAGTGGTTACTTATGAGAGTTGGTGACGTTCAACCACTTGAGCTTAAACCCAATAATATCTGTTATTCCTCTTTCCTCCATTAAAATCCACATAGTTTTCTAGTGGCCATTAACAAGGGAAAACAAAATTATCATTATTGCTTGATAATCTAATTGAAGACATTGGCGTCCCTGCCCACCATGTGGCTGGTGCCACATCATGTGTCTTCACACATATTGATCAGTTTATCTTCTAGTATTACTCTCTGCATTATACAGGTGTCCACAATATCACAAATGTTACCAAATAGGGCAACTCTTTCAAATAACTTTTCAGAAAAAAAAAAAAAAAAATTAGTTTTGGCTCAAAATTTGATCTATCCAGACTGCTGCCTCTCTGCTTGCACTAGGCTCATATCTGGCGTATATGCACATAAGTCATTGGTTCCATTGCTAGTCAGACTTACTTTATGGGTTTGTCCAGGAAGAGAAAAATATAGCTGCTTTCTGCAAAAATAACTTCACACCTACCTAGAAGCTGTGAGTAGTATTATTGCTCAGCTCCATTCACTTTGATGGAGCTGAGCTGCAATACCACACACCACCACTTAAGTAGTATGGTGCTGTTTACAGAAGAAAGCAGTCATATTCTTCTAATCTTGGGCAACCCCCTTTAGCTGAGTACGCTATCCACTCATTGATACAAAGCCTAAAAAGCACTCCTTTAGTTTTTCATGACTCACCCATAACTGTAAATAAATCTGAATGTTTTTATGTGTTTTCTTATTCAAAGTATGAGCTCTTAACACTCCTTTGTCTCTATTCTCACAACTTTAATGTTCTCCGCAAGTCATCTACAAAGCTACAGAAAATATTGGTTCTTTATAAATCAATGGCAAGAAAAGAATCATAATTATAACTTTCGATAAACCTATTTAAGAAGATTTTTCAAATGCAAATATTATTGTTTTCACTTTACCAATTCTTACATTTTGGTTTAGTTACAAAGTAAACAATAGATTCTCGGGATGGAGAAATCAATAGGAAACGTACTGTGATTAATGCTGTTTGACAATTTTTAGATTAATCACATTTCCATGTGCTCAACAATGCAAAGTGCAAAATCTATACTCATAAATGCAAAGCGAGTAGCATTCCTTTTGTATAAAACAAGAGCTGGATGCTTCAGCACAGGCACAATGTATTATGCTACAAAATACTCTCACCCCAGGTAACAAAATCACTACTGAGTTAGTATATCACTGTCGGTTTAAATTGAGAGCCCACCTTTAGAAACTTTCGATATATTTTTATAGCTAACGCTTTTCTTAACCTCTCTTTTTCTGATTTACGGTTTCAATAAATCTGTTTAGACCTAAAATTATAAGATCAAATTCTGTCTGCCTGCAGCTATCCCTAGAGGGAGCTAAAGATCTTAGCGCACACTGTTTATTCATTGAACTCAATAATATGTGCTAAGATTCTTAGCTCCCCCTAGAGGCTGCAGGCAACCAACAATTTTATGTTTAATGGGGTTTTGTAATTTTATTTCGATGACCTGTTTTTGGGATAGTATCAGAATAAAGGGAGTCCAACACCAATATATACCCACTGATCAGTTCATTAAGAAGTCATAGTAGGGACTAGGCATAGACTGCCTTGCTTCTGTGACTCAGTCTCATTCAAGTGAAAGAGACGGAGCTGCATTACCAGTCACAGCCACTACTATGTGTGTCTTTGGCTGGCTTTACAAGCAGGTCTAATACTTCTTACACTTGTTTCCAGACTATTGTCAGACTAGGGCTCTGATTTGGAAGCGCTTCAAGGTACTGTAATTGTTGAACACCACTTTGTCATGCCTAACCAACCAGTCTGAAAGCTAAAATGCCCTTTCATCAATGCCTGGTAGCAAAGCAGCCACATTTGGGGCAAATTTAATACATATAAGAATACAGATGATAAATTCGGAATTTGTGAAAGAACTGACAGTCTCATTTATTCTTTATATCAATGCATTTAATACTCTTTCTTTTCATGTCCATAATAGAATTTTGCTTCAACAACAGAAAATGACAAAAAGTCAATATGTCCTCTGACTCCGCTACTAGGACAACTGTGAGTGAGTGAATAGGACAATGGGTAGGGGGTCTTCAGAAGACCTTACAAAAACATCAATCATAAATTAGAATAATATGATGGTACCAGCATATCCAGTCCGCCATTTACACAGAGTCATACAAGAACAGATGAAAAATTAACTCCAGAAACAAGTGCCCTGGAGAGACGAAGATGTTAGAATGAAATGTACGGAACTTTACTGTGTACATCTTTCCATGGGGTCTATTGAAATAGCTAGATGAACTAAATAAAATAAATATGTCATATAACAAAACTAGAGATGGGCGAACCGCTTCAGCACGAGCCGGGTTCGATCCGAATATCCAACATTGCTTGGTTGTTAATGAAACCGAACAATTTGGGATTTATCTGGGGTTAACTATTATGGCCGCCACAACATACATTGCAGTAAATTATTATACTCTGGGGTCTCTTCACACCCTAGAGTATAATTAGTGGAGGCCCAGGGGAGGGGGAAAAAAATAAAAAACATTTATATTCACCTTCTCTTACCTCTTTTGAGCCTCCTCACGGCAGTCAGCACTCTAGTGACCTCACGCGCCCTGATGACCTAGCAAAACCAAAGTACACACTACCTATTGCTACTATGAATTTATTAACCCTCATTGAGCTTCTCTTCCAGGCCTGTGGATCAGTTTAGTTATAGGTGGTTGTCCCATGAAGATAACCCATTTTTAAAGAAATTCAGCTTAGCATTTCTGAACCTTAGCTGTTACCACAGGAGCAAAGACTTTTCTTTTTTTGCTGCTAGTTTCATGTAAATATGGTCATTTATGCTTTTTTAACTTTATTTTGGATAAAATTGAGGCATTTATTAAAATTCAATCAATGTTTGCCTACTGACTAAGAAATGGACCACCTGGAAAAGACATGGTGAGCTTAACATGTCTACCGCAGGTATAATGTACCATTACATGTCAGCCATTTAGATGAATAGTCTTCTCTGTAATACATGGATGCAGCAGGTCCATTCTAGTACCTGCAGAACCATAACAGAGGTGCCTGAAGGACAATAGAAGAGACACATGCTGCCGCATGCCACATCAGCGCTGTGTAAGGAGAAAATTCAATAGTGTGGCCTGGACAGTATGTGGGGAGAGATAGGGGCTATTACCTGTGTGGCACACTAATATCATATGTGGTAGGCACTATCACGGCACTATTACCTATGGGAGGATTATTGCCTGTATGAGACACTATTAGGGTACTATTACTTATAAGGAAGGGTGCTATTACCTATGTGTGGGTGGATAAAGCTGTGTGAAAGCATCTAACTGTTGGCAATGCTAGTTGTCTAGGTGTGTGATAGATTATTTTGTATCCATATTTGGTGTACATCATTTTGGCAATGCCAAATTTTAAAGTCATCAAATTTTCACATTCAAAATGAATCACTGAAAATAGCAGAGCCTGGTACTATTTTATGTTTTATACACAGGTTTTATCGGTTTAATATCTTTTAATACCATATCACTTTAAGGTCCAAAACTAAGTGTTGATCAATTTCTTAATTTATCATTCAGATCTCTTAAAACATCTTACTAAACAATAATGTCTCTTTCTCCAGTTCTCAGACTGCTTTCATCCTCCTTCCCTTCACTCAGACTTTAATCTCCACACAGAAGTCTACGGAGAGGGGAGGGGGAGGATGAGACTTCTGCTGGCTATTAAGTAATGTATTGTCTTATTCTGTACAGTTTTAAAGCATTATCTTTCTAGATATAGCGTTCTCAGTTACTAAGTGTAGCATATCTGGAGCAGCGGTAGTATGTGTGCTTCTTTTCAAACTGCCCCTCCCCTCTCCATAGACTTCTATGATATAAGTATCTCAGTCTGATAAATGTAGAATGAAGCATTTTTCTTAAATAAGATATATTACAAAGTTTCTTTAATTCACCTTTTCTATTCGTTATGAGATTGTTTTATAATTGGAAGTATGTCATGGTCATGTGATATACAGTTTATGGCATGGTCATGTGGTCAGGCATACAGCTCATTACCAGGCAGAAGTCTGATTACTGTGCTGTGACTGTAACAAGCTGTGCACCTGTCTGCTGATCACATGACCATGGACTGATTTTTATCCACTGGATGTAAGCAGAATGAATGACTACAAGCAGAGATCTAGAAAACCGAGAGTAATTGATACAGAAAGTATATTGGAAAATTGTACAACTTTTTATTATACAGACAATAAGATATGTCTTTCAATATTGATCTGGAAGTGGGCAGCCCCTTTAAGCCACCATCATCCTGTTTCAATGTAATTTGGGAGCATCTCCCTTAAACAGTCTATTCCAGACCTCAATCAATGGGAAATGATTTCTGAATATTTTGTGATGAGAAAATTTGATGTATTAATTTTTTCTTTCCTGATAAGAAATTTAAGATGAGATTAGCGTTGGATAACAGCAAAACAAATTGATTGTGATAAGTTATTTTCCATTTTCATTTTTTCGCTTTCTTCTTCATTAAAAACCTGCTGGTAAGACACAGCAAGGCACCACATCAAAAGAGGAAACAAAAGGAAGGCAGAGAAATCTCCTCTACATGCATTCCTTTCAAACCATAATGTGTAGTACATTTCATATAGAGATTTATGATTGCAAAAGAAGAAAGAGGGGAAAAGATGTGAATTATATTCCCTTAGGCAGAGAAGCATATCAGTCCTTCTCTAAATGCATTAGCAATGAAAGGACATTATAGAAATCCTGCTTACAAAGAAAACAAAGAATTTTTACTACAAAAGCTCTTCACTGACTGAGCATCCAAGTGCAACATGAATGAATTTATGTTATTCTGCATAATTTCCACAGTCACTATGATTTGCAAGTGTTTGTATGGCAATACTGGCGAATGGAGCACATTTACAGAATAATTACTGGTTGCTCTTAATATCCAGAGTCACTTCAGTATCTTACAATTTGCCAACTTCACCATCTATATCTTCCCTTTATGCATGCATTGTACTCACAAGCGGCGGGCCAACCGTACATAGCCACCACTTTGCGCCAACTGCATCCTTTTGATTCTGGGACCATTGTGCAGGTTTTCTCTGCCTTTACAGGCTTTGATTTACAACACCTTTTCCTTTTTGTATGTTATTTGCTAGTCCTAATTGTAAAGTAGTACATGAAAGGTTTGAAAACTGTTAGACTAGAATTTTTAGAAGTCATGAAGGTATAACCAGTGAATTTCTTCAGACTCAACTGGCCAAAATGAAGGACATGAAATGTTTAAGTAGAAAAGCTATAAACAATTACAGTATTGCTCCGGAATTCTGGTGTAGAAAAATAGAAGAGATTTGCAACTTTTTGAGCTTATTTGCATCAAAGCTTTGCAACGTTTTGCATTTTTACACCACTTGGTATATTTCTAAAATGTGGGTGGGTTTTACTTCCCATGCATGCAGGCAGAACTTTTTCTTCCATTACAAAAATAATTAAAAAATATGAAAGACAGTGTCCGTCATGTTTTTTACATTAGAGTCAACTATCTGGGAACAGATAGAGATGGAGGTGGCTTCATCTGTGTCCATTACTCTACCACCTTTATTCTATGACGGATAACAGCAATGGACTATAATAATGGTAAAGTTCACATAGCCTTAGACTGTCTAGCTGTCCATACTCCATGTTTAATAATTGGGACTGTTTAAAAAGTCCTAAATATGGTCGCCAGTTCATACCAGTAAGGGAGTAGTGTAGGGTGTAGATAGACTTAAAAGTGCACCATATTTATCAAATAAAATTTACAACTGTGCCAGAATCTGTGGAGTGCCACCTACTGAAGGCTGCAAATGTTGGAGCTACTAGAGGTGGCGCAAAGTCCGCATTAAAGGGGCCATTCACATAATGGAAAATGGAATTTCTGAAATTCTGAAAACAATGAGAGGCAGAATTTGAGCGGAATCCGCTGCTGATTTTGGGGAGGATATGCCCCTATATTAACATCAAATTCCTATGTGTGGACACCCCCTTAGACTGAACAAAGAAGAAAAAGAGATGCTTCTTTGCTGGGGACAGTGCTGACTATATCTGTAAAACGCTGCGGAATATGATGAATCTATATAAGTAAGAAAAATATATAAATAAGTATGTTGGTTCATTTCACCTCCTTTTATCAAAAGGAAAGAAGAAATCATGCTTGCCCACTATACCTATGTCTCCAGTTCACACTTCACATACAAAAAAAAAAGATACAAAAAGATGGATGGGGCCAACTTGAGGCCTGAGATGCCCCCTACAGGTCCTAATGTATGAATAAAATACTTTCTGTACTCTACATTTTAGTTTTGTCTTGACTATGAGGTTACATATGTAGATACCTCTCATGCATCAAACTTATTATTTTTTAGGCATCAGAACATCATTACCTTTTATTTGCCATTATCCAAAATGTAATTGTTTTACCTAAAACATGAGAAATATCTGCATAGCCTGCATGTACAGTATTGCTTTTTTCCTAATGCCATTTAAAACCTAGTCAGCAATTAAAACTACTTTACCCTAGGGCCACAAATCTAGTTAACCTTGCCTTTGCTGAAAGGTTTCATCCACCCTCAAGCCTAGACCTGCTGATGTGAATTAAGTTAATGACAAGTCAGCAATTGACATCGCACCTTTGCCTGTGATGACCTTGTCCTTAGTACCCTGTTTATCACTTTATTGACCATTTTGGAAAATTAGAGCACTTAATTATATGACCACTGTGAGGCAGCGACATCGCAGAAAAAGAGGCCGGTGTAGCATTATAATTTGCAGCTGACATCAGTAACAGGGGCCATGCTGTAAATTGCTAATATACTCTAGATTAATACCTACTTCTCTCTTATCCACTCAGGCTAGAACATTCTTGGGCTGGATGTCAAGTCGTCTCCTTTGTTACGGTATTAACAAAAGAAATACATAAATATAATAGGTGTTGGACTTTAGATCATCTTTATGGGGAATTCATAGAATATACAGTACTGTGCAAAAGTTGTAGGCAAGTATAGAAAAAATACTGCAAATTAATGCTAGATTCACACTAGCGTACGAGACTCCGTCCCACATTCCACTTAAAAACATCAGAGAGAAAAGTCCTGCAAGGACAAAATGAAGTCAAAACAGAAATCTAAATCTCATCGATATTTGGTATGATCACCTTTTGCTTTCCATCAATTCTTCTCGGTACACTTGCAGACAGTTTTTGAAGGAACAGGGAGGATGTTCCAAACATCTTGGAGAACTAAGTACAGATCTACTATAGATGTAGGCTCGTTCCAATCCTCCTAAGGCACAGGTGTCAAACACAAGGCCCGCGGGCCGAATCCGGCCCGCTGCCTTCTGTTATCCGGCCCGGCACTTATCTGGCCCGCAGGACCGTGGTATTTTTTATTGTCTATGTAATGTAAACCAGCCCAGGACAGGCCGCTTAAAAAAACAAAAAAAAACAAAGCTACGCGATACCTGTCCTGGGCTGGTTTACAAGACCTCTGCATGTCAGCGCAGGCGGCGATACAATGACGTCATCGCGCCTCCTACGCTGACACGCAGACGTCGCGGACAAGAAGAGGAGGAGGCGGCGGCTGCATCAAGTCATCGGAGGTAGGTGAAGATAAGTTTTTTTTATATATATAAATAGGCCGTTGCCTGCTGGAGTATCCCCGACACGTAACGGCCTATTTACTTATCGATCCCCGCTGCTGGTCGTGGCCGCCCCCGCTTCCCCTTCTGCTATGGGACGCAGAAGCGGCCGTGTGCAGGAGCGGGGATGGTAAGTGAGGCCGCGGCCGGCGAACCCCATCAAATACTACTATTATTATACTCCGGGGTCTTTCCAGACCCCGGAGTATAATAATCGGAGGCCATGGGGAGGTGGTAAACATAAAAAACAGTGTTACTCACCTCTCCAGCGATCCGATGTTGGTCCCAGCCGGCTTCGGACTTCTTTGGTGACGTCCCAGGCGTCACGTGAGCCAGGCCGACGTCATTATGTCGTGACGCCGGTCTGTGCGACATTGAAGAAGGCCGAATGCAGGGAGCGCACCGGTGCCCAGGTAAGTAACACTGGTTTTTATGTTTGTCACCACCTGGGTCTCCGATCATTATACTCTGGGGTCTTTTCAGACCCCAGAGTATAATAATGGTTCATGGGTGGGGGTTCACTATGGGGCATAATACCGTGTGCAGGGGCCACTATCCACTATGGACCATAATACCGTTTGCAGGGGCCACTATGGAGCATAATACCAATGCAGGGGCCACTAAGGAGCATAATACCGATTGCAGGGGACACTATGGAGCATAATAACGTGTGCAGGGGCAACTATTGAGCATAATACCGTGTGCAGGGGCAACTATGGAGCATAATACCGTGTGCAGGGGCCGCTGTGGGGCGTAATACCGTGTTCAGAGGTAACTATGGAGCATAATACCGTGTGCAGGGGCCGCTGTGGGGCGTAATACCGTGTGCAGAGGCAACTATAGAGCATAATACCGTTTGCAGGGGTAAACGGTATTTGTATAGTGCTTAATTTTTGATATATTCAGAAAAGGATGAGGATAGTATGTAACATGCTTTTTGGGTTTTAACAATACATTATGTTCTTCCTGGTTGCCCTCAAAGGGCTGATTGTAACAGTAGTAATGTACAAATGTAAATACTCCTTAATAGCTCGCTTAACTGTTAAGGAGAAGTTACTTTTATACATGTGTAAAATAATCTTGGCCCTTCAAGGTACCCCGTGAGGCTGAAGTGGCCCCCGGAGAAAATGAGTTTGACACCCCTGTCCTAAGGGCACTCACACCAAATATTGATGGGATTTAGATTTCTCTTTTCGTCATTCACTTTGCATTTTCTTAATTAACAAAAACTATTAACACTTTAAACAAAAAAAAAAAAAACTTTTGCGTAACACTTTATCTGTTAAATCAAACCATGAAAACCTTACTAGAGACAGGGCACTGTATTCAGGTACATCATCTCTTGGCCAGAATGGAGAGCAATTATAAAGAGCGTCTCTCAACCTGGAGGACCTGGCCTGTCCTGCATTACACAGTCAATGCATTGATTTAAAAAGGCCGTGAGTAAGGATTAATTTCCCTTGTGATGGACCTGCAGAGAAATTGAACACTTACTGCCAAGTTCCCCATTCTAACAAGTAAGGATTACCCAAGCCTGGCCCTTTAGGACCATTTATGATTCCCTTAGCACAGCTCATGAAGAAATGGATGGGGACAAAATGGGCTCCTCCTCTTCATGGGCCTCTTCTAGAGAACTGTGGTAAGGTATCCACCAGGTTTAGGTTTAGTGGTATTTTATTGTGAGGATATTCTTCTATCAAGTGGACAACCCCTTTGAAAAGAATTGTAATATAAATCTTGATTCTGGATCCCATTACAGTGTCTTTCTAAGTGTGCCCATAAACATAAATGAAAAGTTGGCTAAACCTGTCAATTCCTGATTATCTTAGGTGTATGGGGGTCTCCCCATTTTCTCCAGACAGATGATATAGAGAAAAAGAAGTATTGCGACTGCTCAATTCCAACAACGAATCCTTGTGTTCCTCAGAGGAGATAAAGTGCCATTACTGGTATCTGGTATCTCCTTTCCCAATTCAGAACACATGAACGCTCAGCTGAGCCAAGAGTGTATGTGTATGGAGGAGGGGGGGTTGAGAGGAACAGTTGTCAGGTGCGCATTTGAAGGTGTGTGGACACTTTAAAAAGGGGTCAAAGTTTTATGACAAAGTTGCTCTAAGGTAAGGTGATTGCTCAGAAATCTAAAAAGTTAAATTTTCAGCAAATACAGAAAACAAGAGTCCAAGAACATGGGTCTCAGGTGACAAAGTTTTCCTGTAATACATATTATGTTATGATGTGGGTTTGACCCATAGATCAGCAATATATCTGGCAAAGCAGCTCAACCACCCTTCATTTGAACATCCTTCTGACCGTGGGGTCCTGAAGGTCATAGCCCCACTGATCACATAGTGATGGACCATCTACTTATGGACTATTTATGTGAATTCCAATAGAAATCTAACAGAGGTTGCCAAACACCAAGGTCCCACTTACTGGGTAAAAGGACAGCATTTCTAGAACATGGGTTTGAGAGAAGATTGCCTGAAGGACTTTTTCATAGAAATTTATGACTACTAAAGGGAGTTTTGCATATACAAAAGGTCTATGGTCTATTTAAAGAGTTTCTTCCACTCTTCCCCATCAAGTCCAGTTCTTTGCATCCTTTAATAAGTGCCACTCAATTGTTTCTGGAACAGCTGGAATTTTTTTCTCTAGCCCCTACTATTCCCGAACAATCAGTGCAGTTAGTCTTGGTGCTAATTAGGCTCTTTGGTCAAGTGGGTGGTCTCAAGCAGAGGGTGAGGCAGACTGGCACCACCCACTTAATGCTAGGGAGTCTAATTATCATTATCAGGCACCAAAACTAACTACACTTATTGCTTAGGAATGGTGGGGACCAGTGAAAAAAATATCTTTGTCCTAAAATCAGTGAAGCAACATATAAAGAGCTGAAATAAAAGAAAAGACGGAAATGAGAATATTAAAGAAGCCATAACTAAAGCAAGGACTTTTAGAATTTATCTGTATGAGACTCAGATATTTCCTATGACAGTCCTGTCTTTACTATTTAAGAATGAAATAATGCCTTTGATAATCCAGAACAAAAAACTGTATCAGGAATTTATCTTCACTTAAATGGTCTGCCAAACTTTATTTAAATAAATGCGTGAACATTACATCAGTGCTACAAAAATTATCAAAGTGTATCTTTTATTCCTGCAAACAACTACCTTCCATCCTCAGTAATAAACATGGACAACATCCAGCTGCAGAATTACATTTCCAGTCATCGTCTGGTATCTAATGCACCTTGAGAGCAGCTGCAAAATTAGCCCTGTTAATTTCGCTAGAATAATTATTGACCTATGTAGGCAGAAAACCCAGAAAATGAGACCTTGTTTGTTCAGCCAAAGTGCCTCTTCTAATTAGTCTTAAAAAATGAATAAATAGGAAATTAGTTAAATTATAATCCTATCAGCAACCATGTTTATACCAAGACACCTACATAGGCAGCTATTCTGTGTGAGCCTAGTTGGATAATGCCGGTCACAGGGTTAAAACTGAAATAACAGTGATCGTAAAAACAAATTTGCATACTTGCTGCTTAAACATAAAAATTGTTATAAAATTGTAGTAATTTGTAAGAAATTGTAGCAGAATGTAGTAGACATTAAACAACTCTGCATTTTTTAATTTTTTACTTATTTTTTGGTCTTATCGGTTGAGCGAAAAAGCAGCAGGACTGCACATTGAATAACATTCATGGTACATAACAAAATCTAAATGGGCTATTACAGCGGTTTTCTAGAACAAAAAAAAAAGTGGTGGCATTGTCCAGGATTTAGATTTTTATGGTCTATCCTTAATATAGGCCATAAATATCTGATTGATAGGGGCCACCAGGTGGCTTCTGCTCCGATCATCTGTAATGGGCCACTTCCGACTCCTGTACTATGTACAACATGGGGCTGAAAGCAGTTGCCTACGTGCCCTGTGTAGTGGCCATGTGCCAGTACTGCAGCTCAGTTTCCATTGACTTCCATACAAGAACCAGAGCTATCTGCTTCCCGCCCCATGGGATGTATATTAGAGGTGTTGAAAGTGGCCACAAACAGCTGATCCCTGCAGGGACACTTGTCAGCCCCCTCTGATCACATATGTTTGGCCTATCCTAAGGACAGGCCATAAAAAATAAATCCTAGACAACACCTTTATGGGCAGGCAATTGTTCAAAATAGAAACTGTGATATTACCCCTGCCGATCCCCATCATTCCAGTGGCAGACCTTCAGGGGTCCCCTCCTGTCTCTCTTGAATGGCCCCTTTTGTGACCTTGCCATTGGCCTCAGTACTTGGCTACTTGCAGTGCTGCAGCGATTGCGATGTTGCTGCAGTGACGTGACCTACCAACACCCAGAGGTCACCACTAGAATGCAGAGGAAAGAAGATGTGAGCATCATAGTATAATCTTTTATTTTAAACCCCACCTATATTTTTTATGCTCTGCAAAACCCTTTTAACTACAGGATTGGGACTATTATAACAATTACCTAAAGTGGATCTGTCAGCTATCCAAACATGCGTAGTTTAGAACTCTGCATTGTGCAGTTCCTCTGTTATTACTCCTAGAAATATATGAAGAATTTGACAACTGGATGTTACGAAGTGGTGGGGTGTCCCATCACACCTGACACTTCCAGTTACAAAGAATGGTAACATCCATTTAAAGGGAAAGTGTTTGACAAGTCAGAAGAGGTGACCTCGTCCTTGTGGAAATTGCCACCATTTGAAGCTACAATACTAGTATTGGAATCACATGTAATACAAAACTGTTCAGTTGGCTAGTTTGGAACATGTATAATCTTACCAGTTAACTTCTTTCTGTGATAAGACATATTTTCCATATATCACTCTATGCACACTAAGGAGCAACTTACTGCATTACAAGGAAGAAAAGATAGGACAATGAAGACCCTATGGACTACAGTAAGTATATACCAATGCAAAGCCAATCTCTAAAGCTGACTCTACAAAGTTGCATAATTTGATTTTAGTCAAAAAGGGACAGATGAGTAGATTGAATAACTGGGTCCATTACAAAATTGATTCCTTTTCTATACTTAATAGTGACATGTCGAATAATCCTTTGGTCAGTTTACCTCTACTTGGTATCTTTTATTGTGGTGCTAGTGGTGCCTTATGTAAAATGAATAATCCAAAGGCAGAGAATGGGGTCAAACCTGGCCAAGCCCAAACAGTGCTGCTAATGTACATCTACCTGCTGGCAAACAAGTATCAACAGCACTATCTGGACTTTGGAAAGGCCTATGATGGTTCCTTTATCTTAATATCGATAGGAGGATGGATGGAAGGGAGGGAAAGTAGCGAGACTAACGCTCAAGACTGAGTAGCATGTGTAACTGACCCACGTAGGATGCGTTTTTTCACAGATCCATTCACATCAATGGATGAATAGTTCTGTGAAAATGGACCAGATAGTCCAATCCATTAAAAAACATAGCATGTATTCCCTCATGGCCGAGGGGTGATCGGCTTAATAGGCTTTAAGGGGGAAAGAAAGGAAGGAAAGCAGGGAGAAATAGATTAAGGGGTGATAGAAGACAGAAGAAAATGAAAGAAAGAAAAAAGAAAGAAACAGATATAGCAAAGAAGGAGGGAAGGAAAGGAAGAATGGTTTAATTGATGACACAAGAAAGTACTGAAAAAGATGGAAGGGATGAAAAAAGAATCAGAAAAGAATGAAAGTAGAGAGCAAGTTAAGGATGGAGAAGGAAAGAAAGAAGGAGAGAGTGAGGAAGGAAAGATCAAAGGAGAAAAGGAAGGAAGGAAGGAAAAAAAAAAGAAAGAAAGAGAGAGAGAGAAAGAAAGAAAGAAAGAAAGAAAGAAAGAAAGAGAAAGAAAGAAAAAGAAAGAAAGAAAGAAGAAAAGAGGGAAGGTAGGAAGGAAGGAAAGAAGAAAAGAGGGAAGGAAAAGAAAGCCTGAAAGTAAATAGGATGAACAGGAATAAAGGAACTTTTTGGTGTTTCTAGTGTTTGTTGTTTCTTATACACATTTCATCCTCAGAAACTATCAGTATTCCTATGGTAACTATACATCCATATGTGGAATACTAATTAAAAAAAAGGAATGTCAACTTTTTCTATGGAATTGATAAATAAGCTAGGGACAGCCGGGCTCAGTACAGTGGTTCCCACCGACATCTGTAACTTCTGATGAACGGAGGGCTCTGCGGAGCTTACCACTTACCCACATTGATATGTGTTAACAATAAAGAACAACAACAACAGGAGTCTTCTGTTGCTCGGCACCAAGTCAATAAAAGATTAGCATGTTCTTCAAGAACATCAATGAGAAAGGTTTTAATATCAGAGAACAGCCAAGCTTTCTCTGGCAGAATACTAACAGCGCACACGTGCAGACCTCGGCACCACCTTAGGGAAATCAAATGTTGAGAATAGCATTAAGTTTTACAAGGGAGAAGAGAGCATCTGTTTGAAATGTCATCCAAAGGATAACGTACTGAGCTTGTCACATCCCGGGCAGGTAAAGATGGAAACTGTCCATTTATCCTGATGTAAAATGTAAACTGCTGGACGTGTAACAGATAGGTAAAGTCTTTCGTGAACTCAGGCATCTACAAAATGTGTAGATAAGCTATAAAACATGGTGGATGTCCCTATTGCAATAGGTCTACAATGAAAGATGAGCTAGCAGTGTTCAAAGCAAAAAAAATTGCATTTTTGTAACTGATAAAGATGGACTAGGACAGAATTTCATTCATTCAATTATACATATATTGTCTCACCCAAATATATGTCTTGAATTACCCTTAGCATATGTCTGTGGGGTACATCAGTGTGAAAGATCCTCAGTGCGCCAACACCGCTTTGGCCACACCTGAGTCTTCTTTCATATAAAAACCACACTCACCGCCAGTGAATGTCGGGTTCACCAGATAAATACAAGACAAGCTTTCTAAATTTTATGTATTTATTAACCCCTAAATGGGTCGGTATTAACATCTAACATATACAGTTCAGAACAGATATGCAGATATATGCAAGCATTAACAGTTACTAGTTACAAGATACAGTACAAATAAAATAAAAGGGATAAAGGTGAAATAGTTACTTTACCACACATCTCCTTGATGTGGTTCTGTAGTCCAACCCTCACACATGCTCTGGTATGTGTGAGATCACCAGTGGAGGCTTCTCAGCATTAACTCCTAGCATGTGGCATCACAGTATATTCCAGCCTGCATGCTCTCATCACAGTCTCTCAGCATTCGTCCAGTAGTCTCAACACAAAAATCTCCTCATGGTGTTCTCTTGTAGTCCCAACAGAATCTCCATAGCATAATCCCCTCATGGTCTGTCTGTAACAACTCTGTAGTCTGTGATGGTCTCAGCCCAATCTCCATAGCATAATCTCCTCCCACAGGCCTCTTACCTCATCTTTTATACCCTTTATGCCACCTCCCAGAATGAGGTCATCGGCGGCAGCAAGTCTGATTGAATAATGCACTCAAGTCCAGATTCTTTGCAAAGAGCTGAGACCGAGTGGAATGATACAATGTTATCAGCCATATCTGATCAACCAGTGCAGACTGATCAATGCATGTTTTTTGGATCACTCAGGGCTGTATATGAATACCATGGAGCCCTGCTGGAATTGATACAAAGCCCTATTGTTACGAGGTTACCCTACTGATAACATACAACTAAGCTTATAGCTGCGCACATTATGAATAAATGCAGGTAGTAAGGGAGATACTATACCCAGAGATCAAAATACATCTCTGAGTTTTAGCCATATTTAAGCAGAATCATCACACCTCCCCCTTTAGATGGGGCTTGTAGGAAGTAGGGGCCTATGCCCCTCTTCTGAAAGCATCTCCGCCTCCAGCTTCTCAGGCTCTGGCCCCAAGGCTCCCTCACCTCCTCCCGGGGTCCCAGCAGACTCGAGCCTTGTCAGACTCCGAGGGTGGTTGAGCGGCACGCGCCTTCAATATGTCCAGACTAGGGTCAGCTTGGACAGCATCTCTGAACTCTTGGCTGGAGTGAGACAAAAGAGAGGTGCATGTTACATAGCTGCTGGACCCTTCTGTCTCTCTAGTCTGACTAGGGACACTTCTAAGGCTCAGGCCCTGATCCACGTACACTTGGCTACCTCCTGCCTGTTCTGGGTCCGCTTTCTGAGTGCTGGCACCCTGTGGAGCCACACTCATAACCCCAAGTCTTTGGGATACCAATTCAGAGACCCCATCCCGGCGGTCTCTCAGGGTCTCTCTCACACTAGCCGCTAGTTGGGAGAGTTCTAGGGGATTCTGCACCTCCCCCTCTGCTTCCAAACCTAGGGGCACCTCTGGTTCTGGCACAGGTATGTTTGGACCCTGTCCTCCCTGTACTTGGGTGGGTGATGGTGAAGCCTTGGGCAAATGACTGAGATCATGCTTCCCTAAACCATCCCCCCACAATACATGGACAGGTAATACCGTTGACATACCCCCTTCTTGAATCCCACCTCCAGTACCCCATGCCATCTGCACTTGGGCCATGGGCACTCCTGGACTAGAACTGGACAGAAGAGACGTGTATGTCTCATACCGTCTGGACTCCTCCGGCTTCAAGGGAGTGAGGCTAGTCATGGCGGTCTCAGCACCGACTCCAGGTGGTGTAGGCAACGGTTCAAGGGTCGGAAAGCCCTCCACCCTTGTAGCACTCTGGCTGCGGGCTAACACCGCACTACCAGCAGTCCGTCCCTCACCTGGATCGGCCATGAGATCCCCATAGCTTACCTGACCACCTGGCACGTGGTCAGCAGTTGGGTGCTTATCGGATACACTGGGTGAAATAGTAGAAGTCACTTCCAGTGACTCAGAAGAGCTACCCTGTACACTTTCACAAGAAGCATTGGCAATTACATTGACAGTACCTTCATTAGCAATTGTTAATTCACACCGGGCCTCAATGAGATCTGCAGTAGACATGTTAACAAGCTAGGAGGGAGACGCCCCCGCAGATGTGGGTGTGTATACAGACAAAGTCTCATCGGCTCCTAGCACGGGGGTGAACAAAGCATCAATAACATTTTTGCTGAGCTGGGTTGCAGGAAGTTCAGTTGCATCTTCCCTGCTCTCAGCTGAAGGCAACTCATTAGCATTTACATTGACTGCCATGGGAAGTATCTCAGAGAGGGGGTTACAAGCCCTCTCTGCAGATATGACAGACACATTATCAACATTAGTCATAGACAGTTTATCACAGTAAATTGGGTTGCTCCCCACCCCATATTGGGACATCATAGGTCCTAAATCACTTCCTAACAGTACATTAGCAGGCAAATCAGTCAATAGTCCCACAGTCCGCATTCCTTTTCCTGCACCCTAGTCCAGATACACAGATGGGCCACCTGCTGTGGCTTGGGAAGCAGGGAAGTTCTCAGGGCGGTTGGGGCACTCCTCCTTGAAATGCCCTGTCTGGTTACAGGCAAGGCATCGCCGCACCTCCCCTTGGGGTTTGGGAAAGGTCACTAGGGTGCCCAGAGTTCTTGGGACAGGGGAGGGACTACCCGGGGCATAGTTTGTCTCACCCGACCTAACGACAGACGGCTGTGGTGAACTCCGGCCTGGCTTTTCCTTCCAACTTGAGGGTCTCTGCAGGGTTGTTGGAGTTTGCGCCTGCTGGGAGAGCTCCATCCTTTTGAGCTCAAGCTGATATTGCCGTTCTCGTTCTGCAGCTTCATGATCGGCCTGTCGTTCTGCTGCCTCACGATCAGCCTGCCATTCTGCTGCCTCAAGAACTGCCTGCCGTTCTGCTGCCTTCCTCTCTCTCTGTCTGCCTGTCACTCGTGTTCTACAGCTTCCAGAAAATGGTCCAACACCTGCAGGTATGTGTTAGGGTCACTGGTGACTACTTGCTGTAGGGCCATTTGCCAGTATGAAACCGTTCCCCCCACAAGGCAGGGGTTACTGGTCTCTCCTGGTGAAGTAACCCTTGGGACCAGGCTGCTTGCTGCACTTCCTGGCCTAGCCCCACAATCAGGACTCTGCTCGATTCTCTGCATAGCTGTAGCTGCCTCCATTTCAGCCATACGCTCAGGATCTCCAAAAGCCTGGTTCAGCAGTTCTGGAGATCTGCTTCTGAGCCCACTAGCCATCCACTGGTATTTGCCAAATAAAAGATAGGATAGAATACAAAGAGTAAGGGAGGGTACGAGCACTGTATCAAACTTTCACTGTATCTTAATGCTTGCTTTAACACCGAGCTTGTCTCATAGGATTACTACAATCCCCAGCATGTGAGTGATAAAGGTCACCAACACACTCTGTTTATCCTAAGATCCCACTACGCTGCCATCAATGTGAAAGATCCTCAGTGCGCCAACACCGCTGTGGCCACACCTGAGTCTTCTTTCATATAAAAACCACACTCACCGCCAGTGAATGTCGGGTTCACCAGATAAATACAAGACAAGCTTTCTAAATTTTATATATTTATTAACCCCTAAATGGGTTGGTATTAACATCTAACATATACAGTTCAGAACAGATATGCAGATATATGCAAGCATTAACAGTTACTAGTTACAATATACAGTACTTAAAATAAAAGGGAATAAATGTGAAATAATTACTTTACCACACATCTCCTTGAAATGTGGTTCTGTAGTCCAACCCTCACACATGCTCTGGTATGTGTGAGATCACCAGTGGAGGCTTCTCAGCATTAACTCCTAGCATGTGGCATCACAGTATATTCCAGCCTGCATGCTCTCATCACAGTCTCTCAGCATTAGTCTAGTAGTCTCATCACAAAAATCTCCTCATGGTGTTCTCTTGTAGTCCCAACAGAATCTCCATAGCATAATCCCCTCATGGTCTGTCTGTAACAACTCTGTAGTCTGTGATGGTCTCAGCCCAATCTCCATAGCATAATCTCCTCCCACAGGCCTCTTACCTCATCTTTTATACCCTTTATGCCACCTCCCAGAATGAGGTCATCGGCGGCAGCAAGTCTGATTGAATAATGCACTCAAGTCCAGATTCTTTGCAAAGAGCTGAGACCGAGTGGAATGATACAATGTTATCAGACATATCTGATCAACCAGTGCAGACTGATCAATGCATGTTTCTTGGATCACTCAGGGCTGTATATGAATACAATGGAGCCCTGCTGGGATTGATACAAAGCCCTATTGTTACGAGGTTACCCTACTGATAACATACAACTAAGCTTATAGCTGCGCACATTATGAATAAATGCAGGTAGGAAGGGAGATACTATACCCAGAGATCAAAATACATCTCTGAGTTTTAGCCATATTTAAGCAGAATCATCACAATCAGTGACCCACAGTCTGTGGCCGAAAACATGAGGAAAATGCTGTCTCAAGGTATTCAGTTTATCCAGCTCAATGGTATAATAACAATGGAGGATGGTTAGCAGTCCATAAACATTATAGCAGTCAATACTAGTTCTTCAAGTTGGGGAATAAATCTAGAAGAGTCCCTTACAAAAAAGCCAACCATAGGATGTCCTCCCACTGGGACCTCCGGCAATCAGCTATAAGCTATGAGAGAACCCAGTATCAAGTGCAGCACAACCATATAGGATAAAAAAAACATGGTGCCCACTGAAATCAGTAGCAGTTTTGGTCCTCCAGAGTAAGAGGCCTTTTTGGTAGCGGCTTTCTTTTCACACTGCCTAATGAAAATCCCAAAACAGGTGCTCTACTATTCTACTCTAATATCTCACAATTCCTAAGATTTCGGCAATGTGTCTCCTAATCCAAAGAACTCCTTTAAAGAGGACCTTTCACCAACTTCAACTCTTTCTTTCAACTTATACTTTAATAGACTTCAGTCCTCTGATTCTGGCACAGTTGGAATTTCTTTAGCCTTTAATGTTCCCAACCAATAATTTCTGTAACCCCGCATTCACACAAACGAGTTTCAGCCTCGACTGAATTCAGTTCAGTTTCTGTTGAAACTTGGGTCTGTGTGTTGGACGGACTTACCAGTCTGAACAGTATGGAGGAAGAGGAACTTCTAGCAGTATAGTTATCTATGCTGCTAGGAGTCCTTACCTCCTAGTGGCATATTGTCCTGTATTATAATCAGTATGGGACAGTATGTCGCTGGGAAGCAGGGAAAATTGCTGTTTATGCAATATTTAATTGTAGATTTTCTAACAAGTGGCTCACTCATCTAATTTAAAGGTCATGGGTCAATTTATGCCTTTCCAGCCCTACTTTAGAGAAATGATCGTACAGTCAGGCTGCCAAATTCTTCAGCTTTATGGATAACTAGAGGCCAAGTTACACTACACACAGAAAACCCCCTCAGAACATTTAGTGCTAATTAAAGTTAGACAAAAGGTGTAAATAAGTCACGCTACAGCTGTCATTTATGTAAGCAACCTGGACTGTGAATCAATTTTCTCTGGTGCGAAATGTGTGAAAACGTGATTGTTCAGACAAAGCTACTTTCCCATCCCTGTTGAAATGCCGATCTATAGTATGGGTGGGGGGTTATTTTAATGTTATGGTTATCGCTTTAATCTATGATGATGATTTGTAAACTTCCAGTATAATGGCGGTACCTGCAGTAAACCAGTTTTGAAGAATTATACAATACCTCTCTAAAGAGTAAACAGTAATTGGATTGCATCATTAAGCTAAATTACATTTTATGCACCACAGTATCAATGGCAAGCAAGAAACATAAAAATAATTATTCTGCGCTTTTTTCGCCAATCGTTTCCTAGAGACGACCAGTTTTGTATTAACTGTACACAATGTAAACTGGAGGGTTTAATCATTTATGTTCCCTTTAAGAAGTGACCAGCAATGATTATGGCGTAAAATAGCACAGGGGGTATCTTTAGTCCTGTAGGGAGGAACACTCATCATTCCGCCTTTTAATCCCAATACATATATATGATATAAATCATTATAAAATATGTGAAATGCTATCTAAAAAAGTAACATCAAGAACCAGTAAATTCTTCATGAGTCGTCTTCTGGAGATGTACCTGGCGTCCTTGTAACTTCTCATCTTTGACACCTCAGCAATCTATCCAGATAATTTTCTACTGACACAGATATATGGCTACTTAAAGAGTCTTTCCCAGATTATCCATATATAGCATGTATGTCATGCAATGTGTGATAGAAGGACATCTCACTTTTGCTATCCCAATTAAGATAATGGGGTTCCATTAACCCCATTTCTGCAAAGCAAGGTGCCAGAGATAGCTGCAAGTAAAAGTAGGTATAGAGGGTATTGCTATCCATTTAAGTAAAGTCTGAATAAGAGAGGGATCTCGGCGATGCAGGGGTAATCTGGTTTTATTTTTATAAGGAGAGACACTCTCATAATCCTTCCTGCTTAATCCCAATAAATAGAGACACCATAAATTTAAAAATATGCTAAATGCATCTAAAAAATTTATTTCAACAACCAAGCAATCCTTTATGGATCGTCTTCTTGCGGTGTACCTGGAGTCTTTGTAACTTATCATCTTTGACACCTCAGCAATCTATCCTCATCATTTTATACTGACACAGATATATGGCTTCTTGAAGAATCTTCATCATATTTTACATTTATAGCATGTATGTCACAGATGTGTGATAGAAGGACATCTCATTTCGGGTGTCCTTTCCAATCAAGAGAATGGGAATCCATTCTAGGATGTGCTATAATTTTATGACTGGTGGGTGTCAATCCTCTGGGAACCTTCCCAACATTCCTGAGTGTTGATTCCATCAAGGGCGTATGCACTGAGGCTGTTACATGGATACCCCATGCCTCCAACACATGACAGTTATTCTGCTGTTCTGGGAACATTATGATGCTTCGACCGGGGGTTATGGAGAAGGGTGTCAGTTGTCAATTACAGCTAACACCCGCACCCCATGCCGTTGGCGGTCACGAAGGGGGTTAAAGGGCTGTGACATGTGTGCTGATTGGCTGCACGCATGGCATTGTGGGTGATCCTGTGTTCCCAGAGTTCCTTGCCTCATGTCCTAATGTGCAGCAGCCATTTTATGAAGAAACGTGATTCATTACCGCGAAGCGTGAGTTAATCTGGATTCGATGTGAATCGAATATTTCCTGAAATTCGGATCGAATTCCACTTCGTCAGCTTTGATTTGCTCATCTCTAACGAAGACGATGATTCATCATCAAAGTTGCAGCAGTTGGTGGCATCACAGCAGGGAAGTGGCGGCGAAGAGTAAGGGCTTGCTACCAATGAGCCAGGAAGAAGTTACCACTACACCAGGGAATGCAGTGCTACATCAAATATTGCAGCTGAGCTACATTGAAATTAATTAGTACAAACTGTGGACGGATATCGCGCTGTTTCTAAGCACAGCCATGTTTTTCTAGTCTTTGACAACCCTTTCAAAATAGAGTTTCACACCTATATTTGCTGCTGTCTGAATTAAAGGGACTCTACCACCATGAGAATTGCTTCCTAACCACTTACATGTTGTTGTGCCAAAGTAATATCTTGCTGAGAATATCAACTTTTAATCCATATGCAAATGAGGAGTTCTGTGTAGGTGGTTGTTTAATAGCACCTGCCAGAGCATCTGCTTTACATTGTGGTCATTGTGGGCCTGTGCGGCCCCTGAACATAAAAATTGTAAGGTGAACTTTTCATGAACGGCAAGCCAAGCACAGATGAAAGCAAGTGACCCAGCATGCAGGGGCGAATGTCTGAAAACCCCTTAAAGAGAGTCTGTCACCAGAACCCAGCATATCAATCCAGCCCTGCTGATAGGAAGGATAGGGTCACCTAACCTATCTATCTGTGGGGTTGGGTTCGTATGCTGGGTTCAATTGACAGACTCCCTTTAAAGTGTACCAGAGCTCTCTTGGCCATGTCTCAGTAAGATATTATTCAGATGGGGTTTTGGTCTTTGGACTTAAGCAAGAATGTTTTTATTCAACAAAAGAAAATAAAAATCTGAATAACAGAAAAGAAATGAAATACAAAGCATAAAAAAGTTGCTAAATAATTTTTTGAAGCAGTCACCCACTTTGGACAATATTTCATTTCTGGATAGGGTCCCTTGATGATAAGCAGATCATAGGATGCCCTGATGCTTGGGTTTCAACTGTAATCTATGGGGGAGCATGGCAGCAAGAGTTCAATTTCCCTGTAGCGCCATAAGAGTGGAAATTAAGCATTACACAGTTACCATTAAAGTCAATGGGCCATATGTGTACTGTATAGACAAGCTGGGTCCTCCAGAGATACACTTTGTAGTAATTTTTTACAGACGAGGGACCTCAACAGAGTCCCTTCTAATAACTTAGAATTCCCTCATAGAGTATTTTAAAATGGATTTTCTAAACCAGACATCCCCTTTAAAAAGTCTAAGTAAAATGGTAAAAGAGAATGTAAAAAGACCATAAACATATAGAAAACGTATGAACTGTAAGACTAAATCTGCCCAGTAGTGTACCAAAAGGATAAAGCGGACCAATTAAGTGACCATGTTGCTCTGGGTGTTCAATGTAGCATCTGTTCGGTGCCCTGTGACCCGCAGGTAACAGCATTCTGGTCCCAAAGACTGCAGCCAGTTTTACAGCTTAACTAGAAGCAAAAGGGCAAAAACGTAGAGTCACCCAGGTCAGCACTGAGAAATACTGCAATTTTTTTCTGCAGTTCTGTTAAAGTAGTACATCTTCATTTAATTGTCAAACACAGCTTATTTTCTTCTATTTACCTAAAATTCCAGCTTCAATAAATCTTTTTTAGTAATACACTGGATTAGATGTGAATCGAACGAAATGTTCATCCTGTGTAAACACTGTCTACGGAAACAGTAACTGTGTCTTAAGGCAAAATATCATATCTTTAATCATCTTTTGTGACCTACGAGAATTAGAATTGTCTCACATTCATCTGAATTGTATTTCCTGAGATGAAAATACTTAAGGCAAACTATACAGCATGTTTTTTTTTTTTAATATTATTCAATGTGCAATGTTAAATAGATAGAGATATATATAGAGAGACAGACACGTAGATAGACAGACAAATAGATAGATGGATAAATTAATTAATTGATTGATTTATTGATTGATAGACAGACAGACAGACAGACAGACAAGTGGCCCCATAATATAATAGAATGTCTAAGTGGTCTGAAACTAAACAGACAACCCTGTGAATATTCGTAAGGTTCGCCCATTTCTTGTTGATAAGTTTAAGGCAGCAGCAGAGCAACCCCACATACTATACAGGATGAACTGCATAAAATGACCTGCACTATGACTCGGGGGCACTCAATGGGAACCATACAGGTGCAAAAAACCCCAAACAATTTTCTGACATACATATTTCACGCCAGGACTGTACACATATATGATCCAGAACAAAACTTAAGAGAACGCATTATTACTATTATATACTCCTCAAGGCATCCAAAGAACATGCTCAACTTTGCTTTTCAACCTACAACACAGTCAGTCCAGAAATTCAATGTTACTGACAAAAGGAAACATTTATTATATCTGGCCACTTTCTGACCATCTACTACCCAGAAGTACAAGCAATTTAATAACAAAGACAGTTTCAATAAGTGAGGCAGGTTTTGCCGGCTGGTTGAGGATGACAGAGCTTCACCCATGTGCCAATTAAGGCGCATCAGTGTTAAATCATAGATCACATCCTCCGGAGCTGTGATTAATAACTGGAGACAAGGAGAAGGGACATAGAACTGGAGGAGTGCTGCCTGTAAGGGAGGTCTTCACAGACAATGTGAGAGCAAAATCATCAAACATTCAGCTCATTCCCTGGGGCGCTGGGAAGTCATCTACAGCAACACGGTGGTGTTGGTGCGAAGAGTTACCAGCTTTGGCTCTATAGAATTTTCTTGCAGAGGTTTCTTTAAAGTAACCCATTAAAGTCTAACAGATATAATATTAAATCAACCCTTTTGTACGTCCACATTGTCTCATTTGACTATCAATATCAGTTTCAGTCACTGTAACACCTTAAAGGGGTTGTCCGAGGAATGATAATTTACTTACCTGTCCCAGGTTATTGAAGCTGCTGGGCCTAGGGGTTCTGGCCACATCATGACCCCCAGGTCATGTGATCTGAAGCGGCTTTCAGCCTCCAGGGTCACTCCACCCATCCTCCAACGATCTCACATAATTACCTGTGAGATTGGTGGAGGAGCGGGCTGAGTGGGTCGGGAGTTGCAGGAACCCTGGAGGCTGAAGGCCGCTTCGGATCACATAACATTGTGTCATGGCCGGAACCACTGGGTCCATCTGCTGCAATAACCCGGGACAGGTAAGTAAATTAACAGTCCATGGACTAACTCTTTAAATGGTGGTGCTTTCAAGACAACACCTTCTATAAAGCAACATTAATTTTTTTGCTTTGCAAGGAGCCATCAAAATAGATTCAGAATATGCTATTGCTGATGCTGTCACTCATGTCTAGTATCTGTACCCATCAGATACTAGTACCTGTACCCACTCAGATCCTATAAGCTGCAACAACCTGCTGATAATAACACTGGGAAAGGCAATGGCAACATGGTGACCTGACTGTGAGAGAAGAAACAACGATGGGCAGTACATGAGAGAGGGGGCTATAGTATGTATGTTATGTGAGAGGCAGAGGAGGAGCAGGGAGGCATTTTAAGAGACGAAGCAGGGCAGAGGAATTGAGGGTGGTCACATGGTAGCTTTCCATAGTATCTGCAGGCAGCAAAGAAAGACCTTCTATTTACACAGCAATCCATGCTAAAAAAGAGGTCTGTGATCATGTGCCTTATTGAAGAAGGTGAAAGCAACATAAGTAAAGACAACGTGAGGAGACAAGTATTTCTACTAAGGTCTTTCAAAAAAAAATAATGAGTAAAAAAATCACCAGAGTGTTCCTTTAAATAAAGTCCCAACAATTGAAACTTATAGCAGTCAATTACTATCTGTGAGAAAACTGCAAGTTTCTCAAATTTTTCCTGCAACATCCACTTCAGGACAAATCTAGGATTACATGACACCAGGCTAATGGACAACCATAAAACATGGGTATACTGAGTCCTTCATAGAGTGAGCAGAGATTGCAGTTGCCCCTGATCTTGGAGCCAGTGGGACCCAAAAAGTTCATTTGATGAGTGAAAAGAAATCATTGCTATAAATTATACTTGGCTATTGGGGAACCCTGTTTTGCACTGGAGTTAAGATGCTTCAAGTTTTTCCTGGAGGTACCATAATGAAAAAGGAGAAGTGTCTGAGCATGTGTAGCTCTCCCCGTTGATTTTTATGGGAGTTCTGAGAACAGTCAAGCAAGTATGCAAGGTGGGACATCATCTATCTGACTTATATGACCTGTACTATGGATATGTTATGCCATAAATGTCTAAAATGGGAAAATCCACTTACGAAAATAAAGTTCTGGCACAAGCATGTCTTCATTTGCCTTAGAACTATACAAAGCTGTATCATACTATGTGGTCTATGGACAGACTTGTGTTGGCCTCTGAACACAACTAATATCGTCATAAGTAGAATATAATACTTAAATAACCCATAAGAAACTATTGGCAAAATATCATTTAAAAGGTAATGGGACTCTCTGATATTACTCAACCTATGAATTTATATTGTCGTATTTTGTTTGATATTCTCATTTGTAAGTCCTTGGTCAGAACAGCAACCATTTACTTGAGTATCCGGAGGCTATAAAGTTATATTATAACATAAATTGTTATATTTTCCAAATGTTATTTTGAAATCATCTCTCTCCCGGCATCTAAGCAATGAGCATTTTTAATCTTAATGAATCAGGTAAAAAAAAAAAGAAGACAGCTACAGTCGCTCAATAATTGCAATTATCTTTCCCGAATGCCAAATATCGTTGATTTGCAGATGATAAAAGACAACTCACAGTACAATTTATTTCTCTGAAGTAACAGGCGTCCACACTCCTTGCAAGATCATAAATTAGGAGATCATAAATTTAACTGAAAAACTGGAGATTAAGTTACTGTCCAAGTAAAACCTGTTAGCCATATTGATTCAAGCATTGATCAAAAGAACAGGCAAAATAATAGAACAACCTCATTGCTGCCTAGGGCAATACATCCAATGCACCTTTTCTAATTTAATATGGAGAAAGAGTCAGAGTTACACCCCATCTACAGAGATGTTCAAAATAAAATGAATATTGACTTGTGCTCCTATGAAAATTAATGCTGTTCACAGGGTAACAGGGGACTCACATCATGTACACGGAGAAAGAAAGATGATAGAAATATGGATAGATATAGAGACTGGTTAGATATAGAAAAAATAGTAAGATGGATTACATAAAATGGTGAAAGATAAAAATAGATAGGCAGATCATAAAGAAAGGAAGAAAGAAATTAGTTAAAAATAGAAAAAGAAAATAAAGAATGAAAGAAGGTAAGTAAAAAAATAAGACAACCAACTATATAGAATTGATAAAAAATAGAGGTAGACAAAGGTTACATAAAATAGGAAGAAACATACCAGTTAAATAGATAGATAGCATAAAAACAGAAGAAAGAAAGAAAGAAAGATAGATAGATAGATAGATAGATAGATAGATAGATAGATAGATATTTTATAGAGCAGGGGTCAGCAACCTTTTTTGGATGGTGTACCGATTTTGAGAAAAAAATCAAAGATGTTGTAGTCAGTGTGCCATGTAATAATTGAGAGAGTCCACAGCATCACCAGAAAAAGAATGGGTGCTCGGCCCAGAGTTCCAGGTATCAACTCCACAGAATTATCCTCAAAAGAGAAGAAAAAAAATACAAAAAAGAGATATTTTTGTTTCAGGATGTTTAAGATTTGTTTTAAAAATATCAAATACATTTCACCTCAGAAAACAAGGTTTATAAATCTTCACAATACCCATTGAGATGAACTTCAAAAACTTCTATACATACTTCTGTAGACTTATATTTCTACTACACAAAAAGACATCCTTAATTGTATTTTAATTGTTCAGAATTGACTAGAGTTAAATAATTCAGTGTGGCTCTTAGCATTCATAGAGCTGCCACACTACAGTATGTGTAAATTGCTTCTAAACCTTTCTATGGAAACAAAGTAATATCACAGATATACAATGTGCTGCAAAGTAAATTAGCTAGTAAATAGTAATATATGGTTCCTAAGCTAAGAACTGTTCACTAAGAGGCAGGTGAGTACGGTGAGTGTGCAAATCTTTTTTTTCTCCATACATACTGATAGTATAGTTGATAGAATCGATGACAAGTAACTGATAGAGTGGTTTTAGGTGCATTTGCAGGACAAAAGATATGATTCCCACCCAAGGGAATTGGATACTGGTTCATGTGCATATGTATTTACATAAAGACATGATAATGTTATAGGCTAATTAAAGAATTTGTTTAGCATCGGCCTCAGCAGGCCTAAGGAAGAGGACCCGTGATGTCACAGGTAGTGACATTGCAAGCTATTCGCTGATTGGTCTCAGCGGTCACGTGACCACTGAGGCCAATCAGCGGCTTCAGCGGAGCTCCGGAAGATACTTGGGAGAAGCCACCACCAGGATGCGCCATGAGGAGCTTAGGGAACAGGCTAATTTAAAAGTTAAAAGGGTTGTCTATTTTTGCCTGGACAACCCCTTTAACAAATTAATAATTTTATTGAAGTTCATTTACATCAACATATGGTACTGTTCCAACTTACATTAAATTTGGTCCAGTAGAACCGTAAGGGTCTGTTGTAATACAAGCATTGAAAATTCACTCTACCAAGGATGTTTAAAACTGGAGAAATTTATATCAAATCACGGCACTACCAGTATATATGAGAGACAGGAAGTAGATTCCCAACTAAGATTACAACATACCACAAGATTGTAAATTAAATGCGCTTTAGTTAAACCAGACAAGTAGGAAATGCTTTTAAGTCCATGGAGCTTCTTCAGGCCCACTTCAGGTCATGGAGTATCAAAACCAATCAGATGATCTGAAGTAGTTCCATAAACTGCAGGTAACACTTATATACGACTGTATTATTATGTCATTGTAAGGGTCTTGCCAAACGTAGCAACCCTGACACTACTGCAGCGGTCTGGGAGGAAGGACAGAGACAAGTGAGCCCTAATCTCACCCCAGCCACTGTCCCTTCCTACTTGTCTCACTGTCCTAATGACAGGAACAACTTGGAGCCGGTCCCTACACTGAATAAGTGACAACACAGAACGAAGACAGGACGCACAAACAACAAAAGAGAGGTCAGGAAGCCAAGGGGTCAGTAACAAACGAGCAAAGCAGTACAAAGTCAAAATCCAAGAGAATAGTCAGGGGCAAGCCAAAGGGTCAGAGAATCAAGTAGCAAAGTATCAAGGAATATAGTAAGAGAGCAGGCAAAACACAAGTGAAACAACCGGCAACCTGCTGAGAAATGACATCCTGTATATAGAAAGTCTGGGACCAGCCACAGATCTGATAGGAACACAGGCTGTCAAGCACACAGGCCAGGAAGAGATTAACTCTATGCAGTCCAGAGAGAAATGTTCCTAATTACACGGGTGTGGCTTTACACAGCAAGGGAACTAGGACCATGTTCAGACTGAGCATCAAGAAACTTAAACAAAGAAGCAAACTGAAGACGCCTCCTTCGCCACAGCGTGCGAGCGGAGGGCGGCGCCGAGACCTGAAACGGCAGAGACGTCACAGTACCCCCCCCCCTTTATGAGGGGCCACCGGACCCTCACCAGATAAACCAGTTTTAGTAGGACCCAGTATTTTCTCTGCCTTCAATTGAGGGTCTTTTTGCACAACCACAGACACTGGTGGGCCAGGCAAACATTTTTTATTCACCTGGTGTTTCCCACCTTTTGCAGCCGAGACAGTCTCCTCAGTAACACAATTTAAGGTGTGCAAAACAATACAGTGGGATGAGCACTGATCTCCCCATTTTACCAACTCCCTTTTACCCCAATCAAAAATAGGGTTATGGAGGTTCAACCAGGGGAGCCCCAAAATAATATCGGAAGACAGATGCTCCATAACAAAAAAGCTCATGACCTCTGAATGAGCTGAACCCACTTGCAACGTTATTAAGGGGGTCTTGAATCGGACCTTACCCCTGGCCAGTGGGGCAAAATCCGCTCCAGTAACCGCCAGAGGAGTGTCAAGTGGCAAAAGCTCAATGTCTAAAGCTGAGACAAACGAAAATGTGACAAAGTTTGCCGCAGACCCAGAGTCAACTAAGGCCTGGCCAGAAACAGATCTGTCCCCAGAGGACAGAGACACAGATAACAACATCTTATTGTTACTACTGGCAAATACCTGGTTGCCTGAGTGGTTCTTCCGACTACCACTCAGGCACTGAAGTTTTTCCCCTGGTGTGCGGGGTCTGATGGAGCAGTCACGGATGAAATGACCGGAAGTACCACAGTACAGGCAGAGGTTGTTCCTGAGACGATGCTCTCGTCGCATCTTGGCGTCCATAACTCCCAGTTGCATAGGTTCCTCACCAGGAGTCATGGGAGAAATAACAGGGTTTTCAGGAGAGAGTGAGGGAGAGACAGAAAACTTGGAAGAAGCAGGCCCTATTCTCTCTTTAACATTTTCCCGGATCCTACGGTCAATACAGACAGCCAAAGTCATGGCCTGCTCAAGAGTGGGAGGATCTGGGTGACCAACCCAGAGCTCCTTAACACGGTCACACAGGCCTTGTTTAAAGTGGGCCTTTAGAGCTGACTCACACCAACCTGCAGTCACGCTGCACTTACAGAATTCTGCGCAATATTCCTCAGCAGAGTGTTTGCCCTGCCACATGGTGAGGAGTTGCGATTCCGCAAGACCAATGTGGTCTGGCTCAGCATAGATAGACCCCAAAGACAAAAAAAATTTTTCAAAGTCAGTCCACTCCTCAGCCCCTGGAGGGAGTTTAAGGGCCCAAGCTTGTGGATCCCCCTGTAGGAGGGATATAACTACTCCCACCATTTGGGCCTAGGATGCATGTGGATTAATCCGGAAATACAAGCGACAAGACTCCCGGAAAGTCTCAAACCTTTCACGATCCCCTGAAAAACGGTCGGGGAGTAGCATGTTAACTCTAAAAGGGGCAGAAACAACTGGAGATGCTGCAGCGGCATCAGTAAGGGTCTGCACCTGTTTAGCAAGCTCATTTACCAGGACTGCCAAACCTTCCAACTTGGCTGCAAGGCCCTGAATAGGATCCATGCTGACCCTATGGGAAGCAATGGCAGAATGTATGGGCCGGTTATTCTGTAAGGGTCTTGCCAAACGTAGCAACCCTGACACTACTGCAGCGGTCTGGGAGGAAGGACAGAGACAAGTGAGCCCTAATCTCACCCCAGCCACTGTCCCTTCCTACTTGTCTCACTGTCCTAATGACAGGAACAACTTGGAGCCGGTCCCTACACTGAATAAGTGACAACACAGAACGAAGACAGGACGCACAAACAACAAAAGAGAGGTCAGGAAGCCAAGGGGTCAGTAACAAACGAGCAAAGCAGTACAAAGTCAAAATCCAAGAGAATAGTCAGGGGCAAGCCAAAGGGTCAGAGAATCAAGTAGCAAAGTATCAAGGAATATAGTAAGAGAGCAGGCAAAACACAAGTGAAATAACCGGCAACCTGCTGAGAAATGACATCCTGTATATAGAAAGTCTGGGCCCAGCCACAGATCTGATAGGAACACAGGCTGTCAATCACACAGGCCAGGAAGAGATTAACTCTATGCAGTCCAGAGAGAAATGTTCCTAATTACACGGGTGTGGCTTTACACAGCAAGGGAATTAGGACCATGTTCAGACTGAGCATCAAGAAACTTAAACAAAGAATCAAACTGAAGACGCCTCCTTCGCCACAGCGTGCGAGCGGAGGGCGGCGCCGAGACCTGAAACGGCAGAGACGTTACAGTCATCCTATGTAGGTGTATTACTGAAGTTATTTTATTTAAAGCGATTTTCCAGGGAGTATTTCAGTACTTACTCCCTTCAGGTTCTATTGCAGACAAACCACGGGTTTCTAGACTGTTTCTGACTCAGAGTCAAGACATTGGAACTAGCACCCAACTCCTCCATCATCATCCTTGTTCATCTGGCAAATTAGTACATTAAAATAGTGAAGCCAGGCCCCATAGCACAGACAATGACTGTAAACATTCAAGACGATGGAGAGGGTAGAACAATTCAGGGGCTAGGTGCTGCTTACCACGTGACCCACAGTTGTAACAAACCCAAAAACCCATGGTTTATTTGCAATAGAACCTGGAACACTCCCTGGAGAACCCCTTTAAGCTCTTACGTGCCGCAATTTCACAATGCAGTTCTTTCTTTCCAAGGGAAATAAGATGTGTGCTTCAAAATCTCTAGAGCATCAATAATTACAGGTTGGAATCTACCGATACTTCCACATCTGCATGGCACAAGCTCCTCCAGAAGCAACCTGAAGGTTTTATTGTTTCAGGAGGAAAAAAACATAGCAACATAATAGCAACTGTAGCGAATGATGATGAAGAACAAGTAAAATGGCGCAGATACAATTAAATGAAACCTTTGACATATATGCATTATTTATAATAATCCTTAGCCCTTATGATGTACCAGATGTCTTGTAAAACTATGGCTTTCTATTCTCAGTAGGAGGTCATTACTATTCAACCTCCCACAAAGATATTAATAGATCAGGTGTTTGTTAGTAACGTTTTGGTAAGCAGATGCTTTGTACAGAATAAAATATGGATCAATGCATAGAGAAACAAAAGCTAACTGGTTCCTCAGGGTATTTGAGCCTTTAGGACCAGATACAGTTCGGTTTGTAGTATGTAGCATTAGTTTTGCAGCTATAACTATTTGATTTGCAGGGTTAGCAAAATTATTATTTCGTAAAAAATAAAGTTTTATTCTCTTATCAATATTTCAGACATAATTTTTGCTTTTGAAATAGACTTTCTAATTTTATTTCCAAAAATAGTGCAAAATACACTTTTTAAATGTATTTTCTCGCAATAAAATAATTTTTATTAGTGTTCTGTCATCCATTTTGATTTAGTGCATGTTCAATTTAATGTAATGGGGTCAAAGGTAGATGTAAGACGGCGACTGGTAGAGGATGGGGATATTTTTTGTGTATCTAATGACTTTTTTTCCTAACTTATTTATTGCTGTAGTCTTTATTTTACAGTTCATAAAAAAGCAGAGGACTTTACAATTTTTTAATTTAATGTTTACACTACAGTTTTCCACTGTTAGGGTTAGAGTTCACACTGAGTTTTTTACAGGAGGATTCCGCCTTAAAATCTGCCTAAAAAAAAGTCTCCTATTCATTTCAATGGGAATCAGTAGCATTTTTTTTTGCAAAAACCACATCAAGAACTGCTATCAGTGAAGTTTCCAGGTCCATACAGTGTGCTGGAGTAAAAAAAAAAAAAAAAAAAAAAAAAAAACCTCCATGTGGACATACTCAAAGGTATCTGTTGCAAAAATATGCCTCCTATCCTTTTTAATGGGACACATATTCTTCATCTAGCGTAAAAAGAAGCGTCCTGTCCGATCTTCAGGTGTATTCCACCCAAACCTACCAATGAAATGAATGGGAGTAGGTACTCTTGGTTCCGAAGCAGGAACATTTCTGCAACAGATTTGTCTATAAATATACGGAGGCTGAGCTTTAGGCAGTAAATGATGGGTGTCAACTTAGGTATGGTAGATTACATTGTTAGAATTTGTGACAGCTAAAGAGTTACATCAATACCTGGATTTTTGGATGGGCCTGGTTTAGAAAGCCCATTTTCAAATACCCTATTAAGATATCCATAGTAAAGAGAATAGCGTCCCTCGTAGAGAAGTTCATCAATTAGTCAAAGTGGAGGGTGGCAATCAAGATGGTCTCTCTGGGGGTACAAAAAAGTCTCTGTATTGCACTGGGAGAATGTATCCATACACCCTACCTGTGAAAGATCCTCAGTGCGCCAAACTGCTTTGGCCACACCCTGAGTCTTCTTTCATATAAAAACCACACTCACCGCCAGTGAATGTCGGGTTCACCAGATAAATACAAGACAAGCCTTCTAAATTTTATATATTTATTAACCCCTAAATGGGTCGGTATTAACATCTAACACATGCAGTTCAGAACAGATATGCAGATGTATACAAGCATTAACAGTTACTAGTTACAAGATACAGTACAAATAAAATAAAAGGGATAAAGGTGAAATGATTACTTTACCACACATATCCTGGATGTGGCTCTATAGTCCAACACTCACACATAGCATGTGGAGATCACCAGTGGAGGCTTTTCAGCATGTAGCATCAACAACAGTAATCCAGCCTACATGCTCTTTACAGTGGTCTGTCTGTAATATCCTGTAGTCTCAGCACAGTCTCCATAGCATAATCTCCATAGCATTATCTCCTCCCACTGACTCTTACCTCATCTTTTATACCCTTTATGCCACCTCCCAGAATGAGGTCACCGGCGGCAGCACGTCTGATGAGTTAATGCAATCAAGTCCAGACCCTTTGTATGTAGATGAGACCAAATGGAATGATACAATATTATCAGGCATATCTGATCTAACATCCCAGGCTGGAACAATGCCCTATTGTTTGATCACTCAGGGCTGTATAGGAGTACAATGGAGCCCTATTGTTCCAGTGTTGCCACTACTGCCAATATACACCTAGGCTTATAGCTGCGCACAGTATGAATAAATGGAACTAGAGAGAAATACGCTACCCAGAGACCAAAATATAGCTTTGAGTTTTAGCCATATTTCAGCAGAATCATCACACTACCCATCAGCATTATACGTGAATTTTGCATTATTATGGTATCAGTAACCACGTGTGCTTCCCTGTGATCTGTCAGGACTAGTTACTCATCTGAGAAAGTACTTTTACACAGAGGGGCTGATTTCCTGACAGGGTTTGCACCTATATTATGATGAGGTGCATACCTCCCTCATAAATTAGGCGCATCCTCTGGGGTCAATGCGCCTAAACAGAAATCAAGGCCAGCTCCTTGTTGTTGTAGATATCTAGTATCATGTAGACCAGAAAATTGGCATGAAAGATGATAAATCTAAAGGGGCTAATGGCCATCCATGCTCCTGTCATGCTCACCGCATCACGCTCTTAAAGATTGTGTTGTGAAGGCCATGAAACTTAAAAAGTCACAATTTTTTTGCAAAAATGGCCAGTTGTAAGCCAGTTTTCTGGCACTGAAACCAGGATATATTATCCCCATAATTCTGATCTTCAATGATAAATGCAAAGCATTAAAAAATAAAACTAAAGTTTCTACTTAAAACCTTTTTCAGTCTATAAAGCTCCGTATATGTTTTGGTTAGTTGAAAAGATAATACGCTGATAGTAAACTTGGCATCAAGCTCCAGCATGGTCTGAGCACAGCCCATGTGTAATAATAAACACAAAGTCATGGGCTGTAAGCACAGGACCCTGTAGGGAGTGAGAAGAGATGTGAGGAAGCAAGAGTAGAGGGAGTTAGTAGTCGTCCCGCGGAGCTTCAACGCCAGAGCTTTTAATATAAGCAAAGTGGCTGAGTGAAGATGCATCTGCGATAAAAGGCACAAAGGACAACCCAATCACTGCTCGCATCCTCCCACATCTCCACTTACTAGTCCCAAGAACATTAGGTGCTTATGCTGGATTTGATTCCCTTCTTGTGAAAAAAGAAAATATCCAATTATTTTAAAGATGCCGCAATGATCCACAAGAGTTAATTTGGGCAGAAGTGCCATCTTCATTATTACAGTTGCAGCAGAAAGTAAATTAATGCAAGGGATTGCACACCGAGGTCTAATCCATTTGATGTAAATCAATGCATTGCACATTTAAATCGCTCTGCTTTCCTTCAGAAAAGTATATTGAAGTGATTCATTAGCCACTGAACTGCTCACGAGAAATAGAGCAATTCTCCAAGGCACACCACTGCATCTCTGCTAGACAAATTTCAACAGCAATCAGATCTACTAATAAGTCCTTTTTGCTGGCATTTACATCAGCGGAGAACATGATTCTTGACAATTCCGATTAAATTAATGAGGGTCAAATTCTTCTGGGGTAAGATACTCTAGACGTAATGCATGAGTTGGGAGATAAACCTCTGCCATTGCCCTGACCTATTAGTGAACCACTTAGTAAGTATCTGATGAGGATCTTCCCTCAGTAGAGCAAAGGTGCTTCACTCAAACATATTAACTCGCTGGCGCAGAATAAAATCCTCAGCAATGTGACTTTTAGAAATTCTAATATGGATTTTATTTAAAGTGAGTATTATATCATGGAGAGGATTGTACACTATGTTGACTGCATTATAATAATTCAAGGTCTTAAAAAATGTTTCTTTGTCAACTTCCCGGCCATCTTGAAATTGTTCATGTGCGTATAATTTATACATATTATCCATACGTAAACTAATACATGGAGATCACCAGTTTGCTAAATTTCCTTTAGCTTGCAAGTCACATTTATTAAGGCCATAGTAAGTATTGAAAAATATTGCTAATTATTATGAACTTAAAGAGGACCTTACACCACCTCCACCTCTTTTTATCCTCCAATAGGCTCCTCTACAAACATTTTGACAGTTGGAATTTTTTCTGTAGCTCCCACTTGTTAGGGAATTGCCAAGTGAGCAATTCCCCAGTGCTGCTGCTGAAACCTGGGAGGAAGGGAATGACAGAGACAGCGAGTTCAAAACTCGACCCAGCCCCTGTCCCTGCCTACTTGCTAATGACAGGGACAACTGGGCGACAGTTCCTTCTCTAGATAAGTGACAACACAAAATGCGGACAAGACAAAACAACACTGAAGAGGAGTCAGCAAGCCAAGGGTCAAAGCCAGAGAGACAAAGCAGTACCAAATCGCAATCCAAAAAGCAAAGTCAAACACCAAAGCAAAAAGCAGAGGTCAATAATACAATACAATAGCAAGAGAAACTCTTAGCAAGGACAGGGTCCAGCAACCATGTGTGGGCTGATGGGTTGTTAATAGGAAGTCCAGAACCCACCCCAGGCTTGATTGGCAGAAAGGCTGTCAATCACAAAGCAAGGCTGAGGTTAACTATTAGAGGAGTAGAGGGAAACAAAGGCATAAGAGATGGGTGTGGTGGAAAATCAATTGCAGAGGTGAGGGAATAGAACAGTGTTCATCCAGAGTACTACAAGAACCGAAAGCAAGGAATCATAGCTGGAAACACCTCTTGCACTGTAGCATGTGGCTGGAGGATGGCGTCGTAGCCCAAACGGGCGCGGACATTACACCACTGTTCCCAAGCAATATGTGATGGTATAGTTTTAGCTTCCAATATGGTAAGTAGGCTCTCTACTGTCATGGGGGTGGTCCTACACTGGAAACACTGACAGTTGAGAAACTTATTGGCATATTGAGTACTAAAACTAACAACACCAATTGCTCAGGAATAGTGTGGACTACAGAAAGGTGATATAGTCCATAGGCTGACAGGGTTCTTATGCTAGTGAAGTGATTTTGATCCAAGTGTAAAGCCTCATCCAAGTGATTCTACCAAACTCTTGCTTCCCCTTATACTACTCTTAGCTCGAGTGCTTAGGGCAAGTGAGCAGTATTATGTTTGCCTGATTCCAATGATACTAGTAATATTAATGTTAAGGATTCCAGCATAAAGATTTCTAAATTCTAAATGTATGAAGTCTGATGACGTTGTGCACAAAGAAGGGAAAACCTTAGTTTGCAAACATGTCCATCTTATATAGCTACAGAATTAAAACTTTTGTAATGTGCCCTTCTAGCCTTAGATCTAACATGGTAACTGTAGACAGAGTCCATGCTTCTGTATGTAAGGCTTACTGTGTCTGAAAGTAGAGAGTCATCAGTTGACAACCATTGGCTAAGGAACAAAAAGTCATAATAACATACTCAGGCACCTGCTCATGACTACATGTCACCCTAGGGGAAGAGTACCTAGGCTTGTCTTTTTCCGCCTCTTAGTGCAGGAGAATTCTAGAATTCGCATCTAAATCTTCTATTGCTAGTAAATACCACAACGTGGAACACAAACTCCTGACCTGTTGGTACCACATCCCAGTCACATTACATAAGATGTTTCCTGCTATCTCTCCCCTCTGTTGGAGATGCAAGTCTGCAGAGGGCACGCTCCTTCACATTTTCTGTTCACACCCGCTCTTATGTTCCTACTGGGACATGGTACAGCATGTATAAACAAACGTTTTTCAAGTTTGTACACCAATCATCTGGCCTTCTTCCTGCTACATATTTCTGATTTCTCCCTAAGAGCCTACTACAAGTCCTCCCTTAAACACTTCATAAGCACAGCCAGAACTTGTATCCCAGCCCTCTGGAAGTCTACTTCCCCACACACTCAGGTACACCGGGTCTGCAGAGTGGAGGACTTCCAGAAAAATGGAAAACCTTACAGCATCCCTCAGAAACACGCACAACTCTTTCATTTCCACCTAGACCCCCTGGATTCAGGGCACACAGGACTACCAAGACCTTATGAGGACCTGAAGGGCTAGTTGAAAGAAACCCCGATCCCCCCAGCAAACCCCCCCTTTTTCTTTTTCTCCTTCCTCTCTCGCTTCTCCCACTCAATCCCCACTCTGTCCCTATGCCCCCCTTCCTTTTCTCCACTTCCCCATATACCCAAATATATTGTACATGTATGATCTGAATTGGAGCTACTTCTCTATTGTATTAATCTAATGTACATTGTAGGTTTATGGACCTTACATTCAATGTCAATTGTATTAATTGTTGACACCAGACGGCGCATTATGTTTACCTGTTGTTTTCTTTATAGAGTTCCTCTGTTTGTATATGTTCTAAAATTTTAAATAAAGAATTTATTTTAAAAAATACTCTGATTTCTCTACATCAGTGTCTTAAAATTAATGTGTCACCATAAAAGGACCAATTTTTTAAAATCAAATTTTATGTTAGACATATTTTTTATCCAGTCCAGATTTCTTATGTCAGATTTCCAGTTCCACCACATATCATGGTGCATACTGGTGATCTTCTTTGATAGGACCATCCCTTTCAAAGACCAATATTTCCCAAAGCATTTCCTATGCGCAATGCTTTCCCAGTCCCTTGTAAGAGTTACACTTCCAAAAATTTTGTATATTTGCGATATATTGTGTGGCTCCAGGTGTCACTTTGCAACATTTACTTCTTTATATTTATGTTTTAAATAAGTCATTTTTCCTTTGTAAATCATGTCACATACAACATGACAGGATCTTAAAAGGATAATATACCTTAAGTGTCTAAGTAAGTTTTTTTTAGTACTTTTCTATACAAATGTAAGACACATAAGTCGCTCTGTAAGAAATGTGTTTCTTTGCACATTTGCATTTAAATAGACGTCAGTACAGCAGTGCCCACGGTGTCCAGACTCATATCTGAAAATGATAGTGATTACATGGCTGTGCCAATCAATAAGTCTTGAATAGGGCATCTGTCAGGCACAAGACGGCTGCTCACGCCGCAACATTTGCTCTATAAAGCATAAGTTAAATGGATCCAGTGCCAAACCCACTCACCTACACACAAGACCTGTTTTAGTTTAAAAATTTTTTACATGAAATCTGTTAAAGCAACTTAGAAAGAAGTCTTTACAGAAAAAGTATTGTAATTTAATGAATGTCGATAACATCATGGTTTTTTTTAGTCAGCTTTAGCACATAGTTGCAGCTTAAAGGGACACTTTTACATTTAACCTGTTACCGACAGACCAATAAACTTTCTATGTAAGCCAATAATGGGCTTTATTCCAATGCATAGGATTTTCTATGTCGTATGCATTGGAACCCAGCGTGGTCTCCCATGCCATCTTAGGCATCTGTCTATATACCCCACTCCTAATACCCAGGATTGGAAAAGCTCTGATCCTAGGCATTTAACCCTTTAGATGCCTTGGTCAATAGCAACCATAGTATTTAAATGGTTCTATTTGGTATCCACACCCCTGCCAACGTGATCACAGATTGCCGATGCCATTACATGGTAGATGGGGGTCTAAAGAATGAAGGTCTCCAGAGTATATGTTTATTAGGCCATGTCAGAGGTGCAACCTATATATCTACAATGACCCAAGCAATACAACTGCAATGTTATTTTTTTACCATATGGTGGATTGCATTAAAAAATAAATAAATAGACATTTATTTGTCTATTAGCCACCAAAAAAAATTGTGACAAGAAGAGGTTAAAAATGTGTTATGTCTCCCAAAATGGCACCCATAAAAATTACAGAAAGCCCTCTCCTATTTCCTTTGACGGAAACATGATAAATAATAATAATAATAATAATAATAGTCCTTTAATAGTCCCACAATGGGGAAATTCAGTGTGTTACAGCAGCAAAGATAAGCAGATACAAATACAAATACAACATGTACAGGAATGTTCCAAGGTGAGAGGCATTACAATAATAGCAGACAGACAGATAGGACGTAGCAGAGGGGGGGGGGGGATTTAACAGGCAGAGAGATATTTCAGTTCTCTGTGTGTAATGATCTCCGCTTAGGTCGGTGTTGGTTGTACAGCCTAACCGCGGTGGGGAGGAAAGACTTCCGATAGCTCTCCTTCTCACACCTAGGGTGAAGCAGTCGGTCACTGACAGTACTGCTCAGCGCGATCACAGTCTCATGCATGGGATGGGACTTCCTCTTCTGCATGGAGCTCACCACGGACAGTATCCTTTTGTCACCCACCACCTGCACTGGGTCCAGTGGGCTCCCCAGGACAGAGCTGGCCCTTCTAATCAGCTTGTCGAGTCTATTCCTATCCCTGGTTGATATACTGCTCCCCCAGCAGGCCACTCCAAAGAAGATGGCTGATGCCACTACCGAGTTGAAGAAAGTTCTAAGAAGTTCCCCCCGGATTCCAAAGGCTCTCAGCTTCCTAAGCAGGTAGAGCCTGCTGTGGCCCTTCCTGTACAGGGCCTCCATATGATCTGCCCAGTCCAGCTTATTATTAAGGAGCAAACCCAGGTACTTATAGGTGTTCACAATCTCGATGCCCGTCCCCAGGATGTCCACTGGTTTAGGAGGGCTTCTGCCTTTACGGAAGTCCACCACCATCTCCTTGGTCTTCCCCGCGTTAATCTTCAGGTGGTTCTGGTGGCACCAGTCCACAAAATCCTGGTTCAGTTCTCTGTACTCCCTGTCATCATCGTCTGTGATGAGGCCTACTATTGCAGAGTCGTCAGAATACTTAGGTAGCAGCTGGATGAGTTGCACCTAAAATCTGCAGTGTACAGTGTGAAGAGGAAAGGGGCGAGAACCGTACCCTGAGGTGCCCCCGTATTACAGATCACGGTACCTGACACACAGTCTTGGGCTCTCACGTATTGAGGTCAATTTGTGAGGTAGTCTAGGATCCAGTTGGAGAGGTGGTGGTCCACTCCAGCAAAGCCCAGCTTGACCCTCAATAACCTGGGCTGTATGGTGTTAAAAGCACTGGAGAAGTCAAAGAACATTATTCTCACTGTGTTCCCTGGTTTCTCCAGGTGAGACAGAGCCCTGTGCAGAAGATGGATGATGGCATCATCTACCCCAATGCCCGGCCGATAAGCAAACTGGACGGGGGTCCATAGCGGGGCTCACTAGAGGGCGGAGATGTGTGAGAACCAATCTCTCCAAGATCTTCATCAGGTGGGATGTCAGTGCTACAGGTCTGTAGTCATTGAGGTCCATAGGGTGGGGTTTCTTTGGAACTGGTACCACACAAGAAGATTTCCATAATTCAGGGACTATTTCCTGCCTCAGGCTCATATTATACATATATGTAATTATACCACACAGCTGGTCCCCACAAGTCTTAATTAGCCTTGCACTGATGTCATCTGACCCTGCGTCTTTCCTCGCCTTGATCTTTTTCATCTCCTTCCTCACCTGGGCCCGTGTGAAGGTCAGACTGTGGCCAAATAAAGACAGATTTCTGGATTTACTGGTCTGTTGGGAAGTAGCCACATGGGGTGAATGGGGAGAAGTCATTGTGGTGGGGGGAGCTGAAGGACATACTGGGGTGGGAGGAGCTGGTGTGTGATCAAATCTGTTGAAGAATAGGTTTAGTTCATTAAGCCAATTAACATCTGCCTCAATCTGGCAGACAGACTGTTTGTGACCCAAAATTGACTTAAGCCCCTTCCAGACCCCCCTTATGTCTTTTCTTTCCATTTGCTTTTCCATTTTTTCTTTATAACTGGCTTTTCCCTGCCTGATTTGATGCCTCAGCTCCTTTTGTACTTCCCTCAACCCCTCCTTATCTCTTGTCCCAAATGCCATCTTTTTCTCCTTAAGTAGTGTTTTTATATCAGAGTTAATCCATGGTTTGTTATTGGAGAAGCGCCTCACCACTTTTGTGGGTACTGTGTTGTCCACACAAAAATTAATGTAGTCCGTTATGCAGTGTGTGAGTCCTTCTATATCTTCTCCATAAGAATCCTGCAGAATTTCCCATGCGGTTGTGTCAAAACAATCCCTCAGAGCCTCATCACTCTCCTCGGACCATATCCTCACTGTGCGGGTGACAGCTGGTTCTCTACGTACAAGTGGCTTGTACACAGGTCGGAGATGTACTAGGTTGTGATCCGATCTTCCCAGGGGCGGTAGGGCTGATGAGTTATATGCCTCCCTCGCGTTGGCAAAGAACAAGTCCAGTGTTTTGTTGCCTCTTGTGTGGCAGGTTACATACTGTGTGAAACTGGGCTGTGTGGATGATGGAGAGGCATGGTTGAAATCACCCGACAGAAGAAAGAGGGCCTGGGGATGTTTTAACTGTAAAAGGCTCAGCGTGGCTTGTAGGACATATGCAGCTATCACGATGACATGCGATAGTTCCCTTGGTAGGTAGAAAGAGGTGGGTCTTTGAAAGCAGCTATGGCGTCTTAAATGGCAAATATAATTTCTTCCTGTAAGAGCAGGGCCACAAATGTGTATCACCACACGGGCACACTTGAGGGATGAGTGTTTTTGTCCTGATGCCACAACTGTTTGTCACTCAGGATGGGTGTGACATGGACATTCATCTGAAATCAGCTTTAGGAAATGCAGAGCATGCAGTTTCAATTGGGCTTTGGTGCCTGAGAATGACCAAAGGCCTCTCTGCTACACTAGGAGACACTAGTATTAGCAATGGCACATGGTAGGTGGTGGAACCACAGATTTCACATTAGGGTACAAGAGCTTTAAATTACACCTTTATCTGGAATATAAAGCTGGTCATGGCTTCCCTCCAGGGACATAGCTACAGGGAGTGCAGAGGTAGTCATTGCTACCTGGTCCAGGAGCCAGAGGGGGCCCAAAGGCCTTTCTATAGTATAAGAAGACCCCAGTATTATATAGAGCCTACAGTAAGTGGGGACTCCATTACACATTTTGCATTGGGTCCCAGGAGCTTTAAGTTACGCCTCTGCATCCCGACTAACTGTTCACTGTTGTGACTCCAATATGAAATGTGTTGTCTATGGCGAGATAACCTCTTTAGTACATCTATATATAATTGCACTATATAACACTGTTTACAAGCAGCAGAGATAACAGACAGGGAAATTATAATTATCTGCGCTGCCTTCCCAGCTCACTGAATATAATACATGAACCACTTAGACTACACCTTAATAGACCGAGGCCCCCCCCCCCCCCTTAAAGAGTTCACTTCGATCTACATAGACAACCATTATAGGGTTTGGCTTAAACCAACATTCAGTACTCGATCTGCTGCCTGCCTTACATCATGTGAATTGCAATGACAACTTGCATAAAAGCTAGTGAAGGAGTCTGCACGCCTCCGAGTTCATATGGGTCTAATTAGTGGTAAGCCAGCCTTAGATGATCTGCCGGCGCGCTTAGATTGTAAGCTCCTCTGGGGCACAGGCTCATGTACCAGAATGAAGTGCTCTAATTGGACAGTGCTGTGGAATATGTCAGTAGTGTAAATTGCAATTATAATGAAGTTATGTTTTCCAGTTTGCAAAAAAACAAGCCACACAATAAATAATCCAGACCTCCTGTAGCTAAAAGTACTAATATTTCAACCCCATAGAGTACAGCATAGAGACAGACTAGAGAAGTCTGCTTACTTAGGCAATCCCTTGAACATGCTTAATGACAGGTAGACAGCACCCTACAGAATGGCGCTGTCTGTTCTCTACGCATCACCTGGTGCCTCTCTACAACAGTCCCATTTTCTTCCCCAGTGATGTTTGTGTAATTAGGCCACGGTGTCATTCCAAGCGGCCTGCGGAGTATGCCAGTCACGTACTGCACTTAATGCACAGGACTGATTCTCTTGGAAAGTCTTTGCTAAGTGCAGGAAAATGAAGCTACTTAATTACATCTAAAAACATACAAATTACATCGCCAATATTAGGAAAATCAAGACCATTTCACAAGTTACACAGAAGAGTTTTCTGACCTTACGTGAACCAAACAAAATTCTGCACAGGCAATATGGAGTTAAATATGATAGACAGTAGAAGATAACAAGCTAGCAGGGGTCTCTATAGCAAAGCATGTCATAGACCCATCAGGGGAATGTCTGGATTAATAATAAAGGACAGGTTTACAACAACATGATCCTGTAAGTGAATTTCACTGTTACATTACAAAAATGTTATCCTGTATTAGAGCTTATCCACTAAATGTTATGTTATATCAGAATATATTTAGATACAATAAAGATATAACAAGATAGAGAAGGAGTGAGAACATACATACTAATATATATATATATATATATATATATATATTCTCAGTACTATATTATATAGTATTATTTTGTATTATACATATTACTGTATATACTATATTATATAATATTATATGTATGTATATATATATATATATATATATATATATATATACACACACACACAATATATATATATATATATATATATATATATATATATATATATGACACAATAAGGATAAGACATTTAGAAGTTAGATAGTAGATAGATAGATAGATAATATATTTAGATACAATAAAGATATAACAAGATAGAGAAGGAGTGAGAACATACATACTAATATATATATATATATATATATATATATATTCTCAGTACTATATTATATAGTATTATTTAGTATTATACATATTACTGTATATACTATATTATATAATATTATATGTATGTATATATATATATATATATATATATATATATATACACACACACACAGTTATATATATATATATATATATAACACAATAAGGATAAGACATTTAGAAGTTAGATAGTAAAAAGATAGATAGATAGATAGATAGATAGATAGATAGATAATAGAATACAATAAGCCATAACATTGGAGCAGCTTTCCTAATTATTGTGTCCCCCTCATGGTGAAAGACCTCTGAGTCTTCGAGGTATGGCCAGCAAAACCTCTGAAGGTGTCCAGCATTAACCATTTTGAGCAGTTATGTGCTCTTATGTGGGATTGGACCAGATAGGCTAAGCTTTGCTCCTTGCACAAATGAAGGAGCCAGGGACTACTTTGGGAGAAACCAATCACTTCACACAGGGTACACCACACAAGACCTGCTGTTTGGAGATTGTCTGACGTAGTTGTCTCGCCGTGACAGTTTGGCCTTTAATCAGAGTTGGTCAGCTCCTTATGCTTCTCCAGTTTTCCCCAGTTTTCCTGCTTCCAACACTTATTTGCAAGACCATGTCATGGCTGTTAATGAAGCAGCCATAACAATGGGAATGAATCAATCTATTCACATATCCATTTTTGGCCGTTTTATACATTTATCAAAAAAAATACATGTTCTATCTTTGTCCATTTTAATGGCCACCAATAAGGTCAATGGGTGTGTTTTACATGGACATCCAAATAGATTTGCATCTGAGTGATGGCCGTTAAAAACAGTGGGTTGGGTAGGAAAAAAAAATGAATATATTTTAGGGTTTTTTATAACGGTCCATTAAAAACGGATGCAAAGTGGATTATACACGGCCATCAAAAATGGACGTGGAACAGATGCACTACAGCTGTTAAAAATCGACCAATTCATCTGTTTTTCACTGTTGAAAAACTGACACGGTCATGTGAATAAGGCCTAATTGGTTATTGCCAATTTAGTGTTACATCTGATCGGTGTGTGGGTATATATACAAACACAGACATGCATATATTTCTATATAGATACATATAATATCTATCTATATATACATACACATACTGTATTAAATAGTGTATATATTAGATATTAGAGATGTTTATTTAAGGTCTTATTCTCATTAGCAATAGCATATATTTTTTGTTTTTTCACATTAATTCAATGGCACTATAACAGATGATGAAAGATTAATTTTACACCAGTGTCTGGTTACATGCCGAGCTATTACATTTATTGTTGCATTTTCCTTTTCGGTCATCAGGCATTAATCCTCAGTTTTTCCATCCATTTATAATATGTTGTTTCGCTGACATTACTATAAAAGATAGACATAAAAATAAAAAAATAAGGTGCCCTGAAATTGCTAGAGTGTGAACTGGACAATTCCTTCAGAGCAGCCTTCCTCAATGTGCATAGTACAGCATGCCCACACAAGCAACACATTTGTTAAAATGTCACTTTTCATGCCGGTGCCAAAAACACAGGTGATCTTTTAAGAGCCAGATGCAAGGTGTTGTGTACAACAGAACTATAGAACTGTATCCGGCATAACAAATGTGTTCTGCTGAGGTGTTACTAACAAATACACCTTGGAATAAGATAATATTACATAACCTTGCATCTGAGTAAAGGGTAAACCTTATACAAATACACATATAAAATGGATTATCTTTGCAAATACAATAGGAGAGATGAATAAAACTGTCAAAAGGAAAAGTAATCAATCGGGATAGTGTTTAAAGGGTGTCTAAAAACGAGCAGGGAATCAGATTAGTTACTAAGGGCAACCAGTTTTGATACATCCCCCCTATTATTATGCAAAACAATGTGTAACAGCATAGCCCAGAGCTGTATTCAGAATTTGGCTGGTTCCTAGAGTTATGTTGACAGGTTGTTGACAGAAACACCCCTAGCCACTGTAATGCAATACTATCAGCTTTACTATAGAGGTCCACAACTTTTTGTAAGCCCATTCAAATATAACAGATGGTACAAGACTGAGTGCTATAAAGTATGATGACTAGTAGACTTTATGTTTAAAAGTAAAGATGTTGGCTTTGTTCATTTGAAAGAGTTGAGAAGATCACCACAGGCCCACTCTTTCTAGTAAGTCTTAACTTGGCAATATACCTTATATAGCTGACAGTTAGTTGAAAGGTGTTCTTTCTGATGTGACATACAAATGCACACTTTGCCAAGCATCCATGTGTTCTCACTGGGGAGAGGGCAATAATCTGCTGTTAGACTCCTTTGATGGCGCCTTATCTTCCTTCATATCAAAAGTATTGGAAATGTTGAACTCTAACATGTCCAACATTTCATTGGGTTGATATCGGCTACTGAGGGAGAGACAGGACACCCCCATATACATATTAGCAGGTTCACCGATTCAGCCACAATCAGCAGGTTTGGCCAACATTGGTCTAATGTGTATAGCCATCTTTACTTTACCGATCACATCAATGCTATCTTCTAACATGTCTCAAAGACACTGGGGATGTGGAAAAACAAATATGATACAAAAATAAAAACACAATAACCATAAAGAGGTCTCGGCTAGCAAATATATAACAGTAAATAATTAAGCATTAACCAGCTAATGCACATTTTATTACCCGCCACTATACTTTACTACACCACACCGCCGACCCCGATACCAATGCCATTTTTCTGCCTGTAAAAATATCTGCAGATATTAAAATGATTTTGTTTTTAATATGGGAATAATGCACCGAACACTGATAGAAAATATAATCAAGTTACAATACACACAAAACACATGCAATCTCCTAGTTTCCATTATTTCTAATGGCGAGAGGAGCATATTCTGTACTGTCTTAAATAAAGGAATTCCAATGGAAACCCAAAGTCAATGGATCCATTTGGACTTTACTAACATCTGGGTCTGACATATTTGTCATGTGTCCATCATAGAAACTGTTGCATACAGAGACTCACAGACAAAGCAGGACTTATTGTGTCATTCACTGCCTCCTATAATAATAGCACAATTACTCTGGTAGATAGATAGATAGATAGATAGATAGATAGATAGATAGATAGATAGATAGATAGATAAGTTTACTATAACATCCAGTTAAGATGGTAAATGGTGACATGATTGATTTGTGTTCTATTACAGATCGCACATTACAACTCTATAAGGGATACTTATGGGGATTGTACATTCAGACATCTATATATTGTACACATACAACACACATTTATAGACGGGGAGGAAGGGCATCCAAAATAAGCATTTTATTGATTCAGATGCAATAAAATTGAGGTTTTATTGGAAATGCTGTCCTGTTGTATTTAATACCTGACATTTAAGCACATGTATTGTATATAATGAAAAAATGGGTACATTGTCTGAATGTCAAAATGCCACAGTTCATTGCACCCAAACTCAGCAGCATATTGTCCTATGGGGCCTTTAAAGATAAACATTTGTTTCACATATCATATTCGTAAATCAAGCCAATGATTATAACTATTAGAATTTATTTTTTTCTTTTACACATTACATTAAATTTATCCCATTTATCAGAATCTTCCCAGGGCCAAAAAACATCAATTTTTATTTTTTGGTAGATTTTTTTATTTATTAATAATTTAATAAAAAAATTACCAAAAACTAATGTGGATTACATGAATTTATGAGTTGGGATTCCATACTTTTTTACTGTTTTTATATTTTTTGGGCAACTGATTCCAACTAAATCGACATAAGCATCATTTTACAATTACCATAAGTTTTTTTGGATCTTGTCTTTAGGAACTCAACCCAGTATTACTTGAATCATTGGATTGGTAGAATTCCGACAGAAACTGACGCAAACTATTTTTTGCATCGTATAAGAATTAATGGTATTTATGTGGGAGGCCATATGTAAAACAAAGATAAACATTACAATGCAACCTTATCCAAATTATGGGTCTGTTGGGAAAATAAAATAATATAAAAGATAAAAATATATCTTTATAGTCATGTGATGCCTCACAATTTAGTGTCCAGATGTGTATAACTCCTTACCGGTCCACTAGACTTGAGATACTCCAATATAAGGGGTGGAACAAAAACTAACTTTGAAAAAAAAAAAAAAAAAATTGTGTGTTACACTTCCAGACACAGTGATAAGTAACGCAATATAAATATATATATAGATTTATTTATTTTTTATCAAGTTGGTCATCTCATGCCACTTATCTTAAGCCAACTGGAAAGGTAATGTAGGGCATATCCGTAATTGCTAGTAACTTTTTGCTATTCCAGATAATACCTGCCTAAAACAGAACTCTAAAGGGTGAAGAAAAATTCATAAAAAGTAGTTTCTGAATAACTCACGCCCCCAAACTTGTGCTGTCAAACTGAGATACCTGAAACCAGCGGAGCTGTCATAAAAACAGCCAACAAACTTTTCAATATCATGTATTAAACACAAGGGAGATGATTCACCAACTTTAAGGTTTGCAAGAAATGAAGCCCAATTGTATCATTGTTCAAATTGTAGAAAATTTCAGTTTTGGTGCAGAAAAATCCGCTTTATGGTGGCTGCAGTGTGACAATGGCCGGAGAGCACAGGTCATTCTCTGTCTATTCACAAAACAATCTCCAGTGAAATGAAATCTTATCATATTCTGTATTTTACCCACTATACAATGAAAGTACTGTTAAACGTATATGGAATATCTGTTGTATAATACTATTAGCACAGTACCATCACACTGTTACTGGTGTCTGTGGTCTCATTTTTAGGTTGCAGATGTTTTCTGTACACGGTGTAAATCTATAAATGTAGTAGAATTCATCCTAACACTGTGAAGGTCCAAGGTATGATGTTCCTTAATTTTGGTAACGCAGTAGAATAACATACAGTCCTATGCAAAATGTTAGAGAATACATGATAATATCACAATTGGTATGCAAAATTACATACTCATCTCCTATTATATGTTAAGCATAATAACTATAACTGCCCCGATACATAGCCATAGTAAGTTGTAGCTAGCCAGGTCTGTATATGAGGATGCTGGCAGATTTCTAGCTCACCTGCACCTCTGCACAGACTCCTGACAGCCAACTTGTCCTTAATCTGCAAAGCACGTTCCAGCAAAATTTAATATTCAGCGCACAGACAAATACATTTATGGCGGGAGATGAAATGTTTATTATCATTGGTGTTAATTAGCTCACCCCCAGATCATATAGCGATGCACAAACCGCCGCACAGGTTACTTCACGATTTTATCAATGTGCATTAATCCTCATTTACATGCATAGGATTTCTACACCTGTATTTTGCACACTGAGGGAGAAAATTAATATTTGGAGGAGCCTTGTGTATAAAGACTGCGGATGTTCAATAAAATAAGAAAGTAATGTGCGTGGACGAAAAAAAATCAATAAAAAGGAATGAAACTTGAGTTTAACCCTTATAGGTGTTGCTAGGACAGGACCAAATGTTTGCTGGAAAAATTAGTTATTGAAAGATATTTTCAAGACAAAGAAGAAAATTGAGATTTTTTTATGATGTAGATAGTTTAAGAAAAAAACAGGTTAAGGCTAAAGAGCCAATATGGTTAAAATATTGGAACCAAGGCATGCTAGGGTATATATTATATTTAATACTGAGATGAATCACCTTTTGTTTTAGCTTAATTTTACACTATGGCACTGCAACCGAATGGAGTCACAAAGCAAAAAACATGAACTGTTAAAATATTATGTATGTACAATGATAAAAACATAATAGATAGATATGGGATAGATATAACGATAAATAGATATGGGTAGTAGATAGATAGATAGATAGATAGATAGATAGATAGATAGATAGGATATGAGATGGATGGATATATAGTCAGATAGAGAATGGGATAGATATATCAATAGATATAGATATGTGATTGCTAGATAGAAAAAGAGATAGATAGAGATAATAGATAGATAAATAGATAGATAGATAGATAGATATATATGGGATAGATATATCAATAGATAGCTATATAGATATAGGATGGACAGCTATATAGATATGGGATATATATATCAATCGATAGATACATAGATATGGGATGATTAAATAGATAGATAGATAGGTTTGGGATAGCTATATCAATAGACAGACACATAGATATGGAATAGATAGATGGATAAATTAATAGAAATGATATAGAAATTGGATTGATAGATAAACAGATAGATGGATTGATTTACTGATAAAAATGAGATACATAGATAGATAAATAGATAGATAGATTAGATCTTGTATAGACAATTGCTTATGATGTTAAATAAATACATAAATAACATTCACACAAAACAACTTGTAAAGTTAAACCTTAAGAATTTCTCCTATAAATTGTCTCTCAAAATTGTAAACTCTTGTGGTCATTTAGACTGAATCTGTTCATTCCAAACAACTTGGTTATTTGTAAATAGCTACAAACTGTGCCACAAAAACTAACAGCAGCAACCTACAAACAAATAACAGCTGAACATTGTGACATTGTATCCACTGCATGCACATCCAGACCACAGCACGACACCTATATACACCAGCAGTCAGTAGAAGTTGATCAGGACAATATTCTGAGGATTGCAGGGTTAACCTTAGCTCTGGAACAAGTGAAGTGAGAAATTCCTCCATCAGCACTGTATATAGTAGTGACACCTACTGATGTATAGCAAAGTTTCATCCAGATCTTTTCTCCATGTACATTGGGATCAGTGTATCACTAGTACAATGAGTCTAGGGATGGATCCCCTTTTGGTTATGGAGAGGAGTCACTCACCTTAGAGGTCTCATCTTGATCTCCTTCTTGTTGTCCACCACTGCAGGGACACAGTTAGTCAGCTCTGTCCAGTCTGCATGCAGCCCACAGCTCCATCCAGTAGAGAATCTGGAGAACAACCAGGTCTCTTTCTTGCCTGGTCTATGGCAAGTGCACTTCTTCTGACCAGCCTTACACTCGCAAGGTTGCTCCAGACGTATGTTCCTGACCAGGTGGCGACCAAACGTGGTGCCCCCAGTCTTCTGGATGTGCAGGAACACAATGAGGTCGTCCCCATTGATGTTGAAGTCCACCTTCCTCAGCAGGTCGTCCACGGTGAAATTGAATTTGGGCATAAATTTGGCAGGGCTCTCATCTTCAGCCCAGTAGGGGTCCACCAATGAAGAGCTGAAAGCTTGCAGCCTGAGCTGCTGGCATTCAGTGCCTGGGCACACATACTGCAAGACGATCACAGCAAACAGAAAGACTATGACCAGGGCCAGGAGCAGCTTGTTGGACTTGTCATCCATGTTCTTGGTGCCGGTGAAGATCCAAGATCATTACGACACAAGCTTGGGCTTTACATGGGGGGCTGTGAAGATGGGAGAGGAGTCTGCTTCATGGCTCCATAGACACAGGCTGCTGCTGCTGCTGCTGCTGAATCCCTTTATCCTTTCTTCCCAGCAATCCAAGCGTTCAGTCCTCTGTACAATAATACACAAGACTGGAGAGAGAGGCAGCCAAGTGCACACCCCTATGCCTCACACCTCTCCCATGCACTGCCTCCTCCTCACTGCTCCTCTATAGCAGAGCCCTCCCCACACTCACCAGACAGCCCCCTTGTTATGGAGCTCCAGCCCCCTGTCTGCTGAGAGCTGCAAGGCACAAGCTGCTGGAGTGCTGAACAGCTCCACTACTAGCATTAGCTTGCTTCCTATACTTTCCAGTATGCAGAAACAGTAACACTAGATAAAAGGATGGATAGATAGGAGATAGATAGTTAAAATTAGAAAAAAAGAATTATGACAGATAGCTAGCTAGATTAGATAAAATAATGAAAGATAAATCTAGAGCTGATATAAAAATAGAAAGAAAGAAGACAAAAACATTTGATAAAATACATAAAGGCAGAAATAAAGATGACATAAAATAGATAAACAGATTAGATAAACACAGAAAGTTGATAGATAGATAAATAGATAGATAAACACAGGTAAATAGATACATATATAGACACAAAATTAATAAGATAGAATATAGAAAGACTGATAGATAAATAGATGCACAGATAGATAGATGAAATAGAGTGATAGCTATTGAATAGATATAATAAAAAATAGAAACAAGAAAGATGACAGATTGCTAGGCAGACTAGATAAAATGAGCCAGATAGATCGATAGATAATAGATAATATAAATATAGAAAGCAAGACGACACATAGATTACATACAATAAATAGATGCAATAAAAACAGAAAGAAAGAAACTAAAGGAAATCGATTAATACATAGCTAAATAAGACAGACAGATAATGCCCAGTTGTTGCCTTACAAATAGTTTCTGATATGTAATAATGTTGTAAATAGATAGATAGATAGATAGATAGAAAGATAGATTGATAATAGATAGTAGAGAGGTAGAATTAGAAGATTAAATATAGTAAACATATAGATACATACAGTAGATAATAGGTAGTAGTTAGAATTATAAGATCATTCATAGTAAACAGATAAATACATATGTACATACAGGAGATAATAGGTAGTAGATAGAATTAAAAGATAGATAGATATATAGATAGATACATAGATAGATAGATAGATAGATAGATAGATATGCATAACAGAGAAGGTTAGCCATTCAGTCTTCTAGTAAAGCTGGGTGAGCTGATGTAATCTATTTCCCCTATTGTTGTGGATGGCCAGTGGTTTACACTGCATGAAATATGAGGTTGAGCACTGTAGCTTTCAGTGCACAGAATAGAAGTCACAATGCAAGTGTGAACAGAGAGTTAAGAGGATTTATTTACTTCTGTTATTTTAAAGGGGCTCATTGCTTTAGACAAGTCTCTGCAACAAAAACATGATCTCAAGGTGACTCTCTGCTGGGACCCCATAAATCAGCTGTATTGTGAAGGGAAATGAAGCATTACACAGTCCCCATCCAAGCCGGCATGTAATGCAGGACAGGACAAGCCAGAGATACTCTGTAACTACGCTCCACTTTGATCAAGAAATCAGAATGATGAACAGAAGGCAAATGATATTCATGACCTATCCTTAGGATAGGTCCTCAATATCAGATCAGCAGCGGGAACAGCAACCAGGACCGCCACCAATCAGCTGTTCCCGCCAGCAGCTATACAGATAGCTCTGCACCCCATGTAGTGGCCATGCTGAGTTACTGCAGCTCAACTCTTATACAATTGAATGTGAGCCGAGCTGCAGTAACTCAGCACAGCCAGTACATGGAGAACACAGCTATCTGCTTCAGACTCTGTTCTCCATATAGTGGCTAGTGAGAACAGGTGGGGGTCCTGAGGGTCGGATCTTCACTGATCTGATATTGATGATTTATCCTATGTTATCCTTGGTTAACAATAGCATTTGCCTTATCAACCTCTTTAATAGGGTGTATAAACTAAACTAGACAACATCTCTAATAAAATGCTAATTCATGAGAATTTATGTATGTTAATAGCTGAGTGTTAATGTCCTTTGCTCTCATCCATCATAGGATGAGAGCAATGGACTTTTAGAGCAATGGAGTGACTGACACAGAGAGACTTCTTTATCTATGTTCGTTCCCATTGAATGAATTGTAAATAACATGGTGGACACTGTCTTCCATCATGTTTGTTTACTTCTGTAATGGAAGAAAGCTTCCGTCATATTTTTTAACATGAGAGTTAATGCAGATGGACACCAAGCGAAAGGTGCTCCACCTGAATTCTACAATTAATGTCCATTGCTCTCATCCTATGGCAGATAACAGTAGTGTGAATCTACCCTTAGATTGTCAGAGATCCAACTGCTGGGACCCCCAAGATAAGCTGTTTTCCTGTCCCTCAGTGCTGCTGTGCTCACTCATCTTACTTTGAATAGCAGTGGTTGTCCCATGTCTATTGGACAACTGCTGCAGTACTCACACCTGCCAGTATTAAAAGTATGGCGAGTGAACACTGCAGCTCGTGTCAGCAAGGGAAAGGACTGTCAACTTTTAGGCCAGGGACCCACATAGCAAAAAAGCTCCGATTTTGTGGAAATGCTACAGTACCTGCAAAGTGGATGGGATTCTAGCTAATCCCATCCACACATTGCAGAAAAATATCTGCAGCAGACATGCTGCGATTTCAAAAACCGTTGCAATTTTGTAAGTCGCAGCATGTCAATTTTACCTACAGAAATGCTGGCATTTTCCATATAGGTATAATTGAAGCAGAAAGTCCGCAGGAGAAAAATCTGTGAAAAGCTCTGCGGGAAAAACCACAATGCTTTTCTGCTGCAGTTTCTCCTGCAGCACTTTTTGGGTGTGGCTCACTACTTGGGGCCTTAGGAAGCTTTTAGAGAAATCCCAGCAGTCAGACCCCACTGATCTAAAATCAATGTCCTATTTTATGGATAGGACTCCAGTTTTGAAAAGCTGGATAACCTGTTTATATTGCATATTAGTTCACTGGCATGGAATGATAATAACAGTGAACTCTGTTGCTAAATACATTTAGTAGTTATTATGGTAATATTACATTATGTGTATCTCTTATTTACAAGGTAGGTAAGATTTTGCACACTCAGCAGGATGCAGGTTACTTACATAATAACATTTTAAAGCCTCAACTACAATGTGACATCATACAGCTAACATAATAAATGTTACACCTTTATCACTGCAGATATGGTTGCATTAGATGATTTTCTTGGGTTTTATACATTGCTGTATTTTGACCTGTTTGCAATTTTCACTGCTTTTAAGCCAAGCGTCCACTAAGGAATCTTTTCTTCAGGATAATACAGTTCATACATTGGCCATTGTTCAGATGGTTGCAAAATCAGGGGCGGACAGTGACAGCAATTGGCCCCTGTGCAAGAAGTTTGCCTGGTTCCCCCCCCCCTTCGACAACAACAAATCTACTCAAATATATACACACGTAGACAAAATTGTTGGTACCCCTCGTTTAATGAAAGAAAAACCCACAATGGTCACAGAAATAACTTGAATCTGACAAAAGTAATAATATATAAAAATTCTATGAAAATGAACAAATGAAAGTCAGACATTGCTTTTCAACCATGCTTCAACAGAATTTTTTAAAAAAGAAAACTCATGAAACAGGCCTGGACAGAAATGATGGTTCCCTTAACTTAATATTTTGTTGCACAACCTTTTGAGGCAATCACTGCAATCAAACGATTCCTGTAACTGTCAATGAGACTTCTGCACCTCTCAACAGGTATTTTGGCCACTCCTCATGAGCAAATTGCTCCAGTTGTCTCGGGTTTGAAGGGTGCCTTTTCCAGATGGCATGTTTCAGCTCCTTCCAAAGATCCTCAATAGGATTTAGGTTAGGGCTCATAGGCCACTTCAGAATAGTCCAATGTTTTCCTCTTAACCATTCTTGGGTGTTTTTAGCTGTGTGTTTTATTCTGTTGCAAGACCCATGACCTGCTACTGAGACCAAGCTTTCTGACAATGGGCAGCACATTTCTCTGTAGAATCCCTTGATAGTCTTGAGATTTCATTGTACCCTGCACAGATTCAAGACACCCTGTGCCAGATGCAGCAAAGCAGCACCAGAACATAACAGAGCCTCCTCCATGTTTCACAGTAGGGACAGTGTTCTTTTCAAGATATGCTTCATTTTTCCATCTGTGAACATAGAGCTGATGTGCCTTGCCAAAAATTTCGATTTTTGATTCATCTGTCCATAGTACATTCTCCCAGAAGCATTTGTTCATTTGCATAGAATATTTATATATTATTACTTTTGTCAGATTCAAGTTATTTCTGTGACCATTGTGGATTTTTATTTCATTAAGCGAGGGGTACCAACAATTTTGTCCACATTTGTACATTTGGTTTTATTGTATAGTGCTAACATGTTTTCTTTTATCTCCATTTACAGTAAATTTACCAGTACTGTAATAGACAAATGACACATATTACATTACCCAGAAATATGTAATGTAGTAGGTCAGCGACAATCGTGATGAAAAACACAAAGAAATAGTTTACATTTGTGTCTCCCATTTTACAAAATTTACACTATTAATGCTGTTCACTTAGTATAACAGCGTGATGAATCCTCTGTGTTCTTTATGTAAGTTGTAAAAATAATAGCATTTATCTTTACTCACAGTATTACATATTAGGGAAATAACAGGGAAGTAAATAACATTAACAAGCAATGGAAGAGTGATGTCATACAATAGGTACTTGGTGCAAACTTAGTTCAGGGGATCAGTCCATTTTGTTGGTAAGGGGAATATAAATAATGCTGAATGGATCCGTCAGAAAGCCAAAATCCAAATCAAATTGGATATAAAGTGCAGAGTGATGCACCAAGAATGGTTAGTTGATGGGAGAAATGTGCGTCCCAGTCATGTATGGGCCATGGACTATGGTTATTTGACAGTCTAATGGTTTAGGGCAGTGAATTCTACATGGAGGGTGCAGCACAAGAGACATTCTGCAGACAGCAGTGAGAGGACCAAGGAAGGATGAGAGTTGTAGGTCAATGGCTGAGCAATGAGCACAAGTGGTCTGGCAGGCAGAGATGAGAGCGGAGATGCTGGTGCAGCATCATGGACAGCTTTGTAGACTAGCAGGAGAGTTTTCAATTTAATTCTGAATGAAACAGATAACCAGAGTAATAAGCAACAGAGAACAGAAGCTGTAGACAGAGAGATCAGCCCGGCTGCTGGAGATTGTTACATTTCACCCCTGTATACACATCAGTGCTTCACATTCTAAGTGTTATTACATTTCCTTAAAGCATACTTGTCCTTTTAAATGACTTTTCAAACTGATTTCTCACATATGTACATAAGGAATAACACTATGGGCATCATACGACTTGCAATTTTAGCAGGTTTTTTTTTTTGTATTTTTACAATTTTCCCCTCTGAATGCTCTATCTGTAATTCTCGGTTGATCGAGAGCTAGAGGCTAAAGACTAGCTGTTGTGAAACTCCCATAGAAAGCTTGTGGAGAAAACAGAAGATTCTGTTCACATGGCTGATTTAGACGCTTCCTCCTTAAAATCAGCTCCAAATTGCACCTAAAATCTGCCTCCCATGATGATGATTTTTTTTCCTCCAGCTGAATTTTACATCTAGCAGAAAAAAATAAGAATCATACTCAAATCTTCAAAAGGGATACTTGCTAATTCCCAATGAAGTGAATGGGAGGCCTGACTGGTGTGGAATTTGGAAATTCTGAGGCGGATTCAGTAGAAGCTAGAGTATGTTCACAAGTCGGAATTAGGTCCAGCAGAAACATTCAGCTTCAAATTCCTTAAGCTGATCTTTTCAGCTTTTATAAATTCCACCATGTCAACATATCTTAACTCTTTCTTACTCAGAGTCATCAGTAGCACCATACAGGACAATGCAGACAAGTACTGAACAGTATGGATGTGAATAAAGCACTTGAATACTCTATTTATTAAAGTTTAAACACAGACTATACAATGAAGCGAGAGTGCTGTTTACTTTTGCATGAGTAAGACATAAATCAATACAACATAATAAAAGTTTTCTAAAAAATCCAAGTAGAGGATCAATAAACATAACGGAACATAACCCAACCACCACCCCCATGAGTCACTCACACCAACAAAATGCGTTGTCGACCCTACAAGAGCTTCAACGAGTCCCATGTCAGATTCACTTTTTGATAAATAGCTGAATTGCTCTCCTTACTTTATTTTAAGGGCTGTGAAATTAGCAAACCTTGACTAATAATTCATTTATCCCTTCCTAATACCAACAAGTGGGCACTAAGAAAGCAGGATTACGAGGACTCACACCTCTTTAACCTCAGATTTATTTTCTTTCAACTCCAGTAGCTACTGGGTAAGGAATATACAAATAAGACGTCCTTGGTGGAAAAAAGGAACATGCCCCTAGCACCATAATCTGAGAATAATAGCCAAGCCAGAACAACTCCTCCATAAGGAAAAGGGTCCCATCTACAGACAACTGTTTCAAGGTTATTGCCTCTCACCAGTGCCGGGCAGAGTGCTGGCTAACTGTTTATTTTTGTGTCAATGTCACTATATGAGGGCTATTTTTTATAGCTCATTGATTGACTTTTATCAGACTCTTTTTGAGGGGGAATTGAAAAAAAAAATACAATTTCGCTGTTTTCTGCATTATAAATTTTGTGCTGTGCAGTGTGAATAACATGTTAATGTCATACTGTATTCAGTATAATTACAGAGACACCTAATATATCTAGGTTTTTTCAATTTTACTACTTTTGCATAAAAATTCTTGAAAAAAATGCAAAAAAAATTAGTTGTTGGTTTCAATTATACCATTTTGGGGTATATACAACTTTGTAAATTTTTTATTCCCTTTTTTGTGGTGAGATGTACAAAAAAGTAATTTTCTCTTTGTTATTTTTATTTCTCACACTGTTCACCATGTGGGTTATGTGATAGTTTGATATTTCTGGTCATTACGGACATAGCGATACTTATTATACTTTTTCTTCTCATGAGAAAAATGTCTTTTTAAAAAATATTTGTAAACATTTTATTTAAATTGATTTTTAACAGTTTTTTCAAGCCCTATGACTTCACCACTAGGGGGCTTGATAACTAGTATAATACACTGCAATACATACAGTATGTACTGCAGTGTATTAACCCTGTGATGAAAACATTGCCAGGCAACTGATAAGGCCCTGCCTCTGGAAATCCTAATAGGTGTATCAAGATGGCACCCAGGCCATTGTGAGGCCTCTGGCTGCCCTAGCAACTTATTAGCAACTTGGAGTCGTGTCTCTGACAGGCCCCTTATATGCCTCTGTTGATCACAGTATCTAAGGAGATAAATGACCATTGCAGTGGGGGCCTGGTTGTCAGTTACAGACAGGCTCCTGGATCTCACAACCAGAAGATTACACATGTAAGGCACTGTGCATTAAGGGGTTAAAGGAACACTCCAGGCAAAAACTGATACACAGTGTTATGCCAAGTGCAAGGCCTGAAGAGACAATACATAACATAGGAATACAAAGAATACCATAAAGACTTCCCTGTTTTATGCACTATCCTTCAGCACTTGCATTAGGCAACACCCCAGATCTGCGCACAGTGCTCTTTAAAAAGCTAAAGGAGTTCTTTGAGACCTATTAAGGGTGGGTTCACACCTGTGCTTGAGTCCGTCCGCTGCCAATCCAAGTGAAAATCTTGGGGAACGGGATAGGCATCGGATACCGACAGGTTAGCTACGCAATGGTTAAAACCCATTCATTTGAATGGGTTTTTAAAGCAGTGCGCTTACACCCTCTGCGCTGCAAATACTTTTTTCCGTCGGAAACAAAGTCGAACATGCAGGACTTTGTGTCTGACGGAAAAAAACGGCTTCGCAGCTCAGAGGGTGTAAGCGCACACCCGCGCATTGCTTTAAAAACCCATTCAAATGAATGGGTTTTTAACCAATGCATCACTAACCTGTCGGTATCTGATGCCTATCCTGTTTCCCGAGATTTTCACTCGGATTGGCAGCGGACGGACTCAAACGCAGGTGGGAATCCACCCTAATAAAGGTAATTCACAGTAGGAAAAGGTGATTCGAAAATTTGAACTTTCCACGTCCGGGACAAACACAAACAGCAAAAGGCCCCTTATCCTAGATCACCCCTTATGTTTCTCATTCGTACTTATTTTGAGGTGGATTCAAAATCAGGGCCAAATTCTGCCCTGAATCTGCCTCTTATTGTTTTCAATGGGAGACAGAGATTGAAGCAGAATGTCCTGCTTGATCTTGTCGCAGATTCCATGGCTGATTTAGCCGTAGAGTCCGTGGCACGAAAAACTCAGCTGATTTGTCTCATTTATCTGGGGCTAGTCAGCAAGTGAAGGCTGCAGAGGGAAGCCAGGAGGGCAGAAAAGGAAGAAGAATTTGTGGCCGAAGTCTGTTTCAAATTCCTCTTCCATTTTTTGCTGTGTGAGCATACCATAAGGGTATGTTCACATGATGGAATATGGCACAAATTCTACCTGAAACCAGCCTCCATTGATTTCAATGGGAGGTAGGCGGTGATTTTTTCCTCTGGCTAAATTTTTCAGCTAGCATCTTCAGGTAGATTCCTCCTGATAACTCCCATTGAAGTGAAAGTGGGGCAGAAAATACCGGCAGGCAGGTGCAGAATTCAATAAAAAATTTGGTGCAGAATTTGCTCAAACATGCTCAACTTCATATTCTGGGAAGCTATATTTTTCAGCTAGCAAAAATGACGCCATGTGAGCATATCCTAAGGCTAAGGCCCCACGTTTTAGATTTTACTGTATTTTTTTGAGCCAAAGTCAGCAGTGTATTTAGCAGAAGGGAAATGTCTAAGTGCTTACTTTATATTTCACATTCCTTTTCAAATCACTTTTAACTTTGGCTCAAAAAACCACAGCAAAATCTGCAACTAAAAATGCCTTAGCCTAAAGTTTATAACCCAGACTAGGATCAGGCAGAGAAGGCAGCTGACTAGGGCAGCACTAACAGGACACACTTTTTGGAGCAAGGATGGGAAGGTTTATTATGTAATCCATGCCTTGGTCACCAAGTAATCTGCCCATGCTGCTTCTAAGGTGTCTGTGAGACTTCTTACAGTATGGTATGTCCATTCTGCTCCATATCAATGTAATCCCTAAACAAAGATCTGCTTAATATGAACATGCACACGTTAATTTGCATACATACATCTATAAGGAAAATCTATATACACTTGGTCTCAGATCTCAGCTAGGGGAATGTATTGACATAGCAGTTGTCATGGTTACTGCTTATCTATGCAAGTTGATTTCTATAGATTGTCAAAATAATTGTAAATACATAGTAAAGAAATATCTACTAAATAATAGTAGATTTATATTACATGATACTACAGTAGAAGGGTGAATTTCATTGGAGAGCATTATATAAAATCACAAATAAAGGCAGAGGACAAAGCCTTTTATTCTGTGTTCTCATATTGAATAATGGCTCTTCCACAGTCATTGTTTTTTCTCACTTAAATACAATGGGATTGCACTTCACTCGGAGTTGCGCTGCAATAACATTACATGGCCATTATACAATGTAGTAAGCCCTCTTTCTGGCTCTGTACACTGTATAATATTGTGCCTTGCAGAAAACCTGAACAGTTGATTGGTACAGGAGCCAAATGTCGGCTCCCCACAGATCAGACGTTGATGACCTATCCTGAGAATAGGCCATAACAAAATGAAAACCCCTTTAAAAATTTGTTCCATTTAAACATGATCAGGGCTAAATATTTCCATTCACTGGCAACAAGCACAAATCCTGAATATGAAAAGATTAAAGCACAAATGGGGAAAATCATCATTCATGCCAGTTTTACAGTGTAAAAAAAATTGCAAATTTTTGTTTTGTCCAATAATCTATACCTCCTCACCTCTTTTATTTAAATGGTTGGGGCTGACTTGACGTTCTGGCACACAGAGGATTAAGAATGTACATTATTCATTAAGAGGCGTAGCATTCTATCATGCAATTAATGAAGATTGACATATGAAACTCCAATCTTCATGAATTCCTTGCGTAACACAGCAGAATCACATGACGTTTTTTTTTTTTTCCCCACAGCGTTTTTGTTGTGTTTTTTCTCCGTTTTTTCTTCCCTTATTAAGGCCCTATGTTGCGGATGGGGCAGATTTTGCTGCAGTTTCTTGACCCAAAATCAAGAGAGGCTTGAAAAGAAATGGAAAAATATAGAGGAATCATTTATACTTCTCCCTTCTGCTAAACACACTCCTGGCTTTGGCTCAAAAGAAACACAACAAAAAAAACAGCTTTTCCGCCATGTGGGGCCTTAACAGTAATCTATAGGGAAAAGCAAGACAAAATTGACATGCTGTGTTTTTCAAAAACTCAGCTTTCCCGCAATGTGTACATTGGATTAGCCAGAATCTCTTTCACTTTGCTGTTACTGTAAAATGCAGTTTTTTTTTCTGCTGCGATTTCTAAGGCTAAGCCCCAAGCAGTGAAACGCAGCAAAAAAAATGCTGCGGGAAAAAAAAACGCAGCAGAAACGCATTGCACTTTTTCCATAGTATTTTTCATTCTGCTTTCGCAGAGTTTTCCTTTGCGGCCTGTCCTTTTTATACATATATGGAAAATGCCAGCGTTTCTGCAGGTAAAATTGACATGCTGCGATTTTCAAAAATGCGGGTGTTTTTTAAAACACAACTTTTCTGCTGCAGATTTTTACCTGCAATGTGTGGATGGGATTAGCCAGAATGTTTGGGTTCCCTGGCCATATTTTTGTACATGGGTGGTTATAAAACACGAATTATGATGCATATGCCTTTGAAGTCATATTTTTCCTTTGTTTGATATAGATACCCACATACACAGAATTGAGAAGTAGTCGGTCTATAAGCATACAAAAACCCTGGGCCCTTTGCATTTACCTGTTTAGTTGGCTGTCACAATTCAATTCGACATTATGGCTTAATTAATTGTGTTGTGGAGTTAACATAGATAGGAGTCGCACTCAAACTCAACCAGACATACTAACATATTGAACAGAACTCCTAACTACAACAATGAATGAAAAACCATAACTAGACACGTAACTCATCACTAGGGGTGAACCTAGCCTCTCTGCTGCCTGAGGTGAACTATAGAAAGGCACCCCCCCAAAAAAAAAATATGCAACCTGGCTATCTTTGGTTATGCAATAGGGTCCCCCCTAATTAGGTCATGTCCCCACATTGGCAGATCAAAAAAACAAAAAAACCTTGTTTAGTCCTCACATAGTATAACACCCTTTTTTTTTTTTATTTGGCCCCCAAACGATATACAACCCCCTTTTTTTGGTCCACCTCACAATACATGACCCCCTTTTTCTGGCCCCCCACATGGTATATGAGCACCTTTTTCTGGCCCTGCACATGGTATGTAACCCACTTTTTCTGGCCCCCCACTTGGTATATGACCCCCTTTTTTTTAGTCCATCACACAGTATAAGACTGCTTTTTTGTTCCGCACAGTATATGACCCCGTTTATTATGACCCCTTCAGTATATGACCCCCCACATTATATGACCCCTTTCTTATGGCTCCCCACAATATATGACCCCTTTCTTATGGCCTCCCACAGTATATGACGCCTTTTTAATGCCCTCACTAAAACTTCCCGACTAGGGCGACCTAAACAGGAGAAGTTTTGCAGTGTTTTAAAGATTTTTTCTAACCATCTTAGTATTAACAATCTTTTGTCTTGATCAGTTGCCAACGGATACAATCATGAATGCAGGAACTTTCTAAGGTCTGCTGTTTGTCAGATTTTCTTATTGTGGCCAGGTTATCTCCTCATACATGTAGTTCCCCTGCCTGATAACCCACAATAAGGATCATGGTTGAGTTTCTGGCAAATACCAGACCATAGACAGTTCCTGAATTCATGGTCATATCCATTGGCCACAGATCAAATCAAAAGACTGTCACCACTAAGATGGTTAGATATTCTGAAAAATATTTAATTACTTATATTTCCAAAAAATATTTAACCTTTATTGGTTTACTAATATAAAAATGGTTATGTTTATGTGAAAACCCCTTTAAAGTATGTTAGAAAGTTATATAACATTTCATTATACCTGGTTAAACTTGATTTACATAAACTGTAGATATCAGTGAGATCAATTATATCTAGAGAAAAGGTTCTAGAGAAAAAGTTAAACAAGACAGGGAATAGAGCACTCACTGGAATGCCAAAGCCCCATCAGCTGATTGGTGGGGGTGCCAACAGTCAGTGCCCCCACCAATCCCAACTTGTGATATGTGAGAAAAAAACTTTAAAATCAATGTAAATACAATACTAATTAGGTTTTTTTTTTTAAAATGACAACAACAGGAGATGAGTGTGTTGAATCTGATGAAGGCAGTGACCTCTTCACTGGTATAATTACATTCATTAACATATCTGCCATGGAATTAGATGAATATATTTGCTACTTTACATTTATACTGGTTGAGTATAGTTCTTGACAAAAGACTAAATAGTAACATCCAGCCACGAAGATACAAGAAATATATTGCATCTTTAAAATATAAAATAAATAATATCTAATACAATTGCGACTACAACAGCTACTGAAAGTAATAATGAAGGGGTGAAAAATTAAAAGGTGTAGTAATGCATGTAGGTAGTACATGGTGAGATGTTTCTGTAGCACCAATAGTCATTGTACCACCAGCCACACAAGTACATAAGAGGTCCTATACTTACAGAATTAAGTTGTTTCAATAATTGTCACCAGAGGAGCGAACATTCTAGATTCAGTTCTAAAAAAATGGGGATCTAGTGTTTGAGGTTAGGGTCAAAGAACATTTGGGTTCCAGTGATCACCAATGTTTATGGTCTGGCATAAAAAAAAGACTAGGAGCAAACCTACACTGATATAAATGTATTATACTGCAGAGAGATGAATTTCTAGGAGATGGGGAATGAATTTAAATGGTGGAATAAAAGAGCAGGGGTGTATGCCCGATGGACACTATTGAAAGGGCCCATCTTAAAGGCAACTAAACTGCATGTCAGGCAGACTAGCAAAAGGAAAAGGAAGAAGACCACTGTGGTTTACTAGAGAAGCAAGTAGCATAGCAAAAGCAAAAAAAAGGTGCTTTTAAGAGGTATAAAGAAACCAAAGTGTAGCTGATAGAGCGCTGTATAAAGTTAGGCAGAAGGAGGCCGTACATATTAAAGTATCAAAGGAAGAAGAAATGGCAGAAAGGAAGTCTATAAAACCTTCATCAGGCACATTAGTGATAGAATGGAGAAAAAGTTTGGGATTACTCAGATTAGAAATGGAGAAAATAATTATATTGATGATGGGGATAAGGCTGTCGCTGACCATCTGAATAGTTACTTTTGTCCAGTGTTTTGAGCAGGCAACTTTCAGGTTTGTAACTTGTAAGAGGATGTTGTAAGGTCTCAGCCCTAAGGTTTTTGGAGGGCGATGTTATAGGTGAATTGGTACATTTAAAGTCAAACAAGGCAATGCGTCCATATAGCATCCACCCAGAAATTAAGGAACTCTGGTCTGGAATTGCTGCAACTCATCCTAATTTGTGTATCCAGGTCCACCTATCAGGTGATATTCCAGAATAATGAAGAATGGACAATGTTGTACCCTACTACAGACCAGTTAGCTCTACCTCGGTAGTAGTAAAATAATGGAAACCCTCCTAAAAAAAATGACTATCAACCACCTAAAAACCTCCAAAACACCATGGCTTTCTGAAGGCATATTGTGTCAAAGTAAGCTTATTGATTTTTTTGACTATGTCACAAAAGTGTTGGACGAAGAGGGTCCGTGGATATCATCTACCTGGATTTTAGCAAGGCCTTTGACATAGTGCCACATAAAGAACTGATAGTTAAATTATTGAAGGTTAGATTTAACCCCTGATAAGTTCAATGAATTCACAGCTGGCACAGTCTCCAACTGTTACTGAAATTTGTGTTGAGGTGGACGCATCGGTCTTGCTGCTTCCATGGGTTTGTATTCTTTTTGTACCTACAATCAGGGCCGGCGTTGGGGGGGACAAACTGGGCAATTGCCCAGGGCCCCGTCCCCAAAGGGGCCCCCGGGATCCGGAACCTGATGACTCCGGATCCCGGAGTCAGGCCCGGCCAAAGCACTAACAGAAAGGGACCGCAGAGCCCCTTTCCGAGGTGAGTAAAAATAACAAACATTTTTACTCACCTGTCCTGGCATCCGACGTCATCTTCTTGCGTTCCGGACATCACTGCTGAGGCGCTGAGGCCTGGCCTCAGCGGTCACGTGGGGCGTGCCTCACGTAATCGCTGAGGCCCAATCACAGGCCTCAGAGGTGACGTCCACAACGCGTGACGTCAGCCGCAGAGAAGAAGAAGCGGTCGCCGGCGGGCATAGCGGAGCAACGTGAGGAGGTCCAGGAGAGGTAAGACAAGGTGAGTATAACTGTTTGTTATTTTACCTTACTTACCCCGGGCCTTCGATTATTATACTCTGGGGTCTGAAGAGACCCCAGAATTTAATATAATAATAGCACTGTAGGGCCCCTGTGGAGCATTATACTGGGGGCCCCCTCTGGATAGCATATTATACTGGGGGGCCCCTTCTGGATAGCATATTATACTGTGTGGGGCCACTGTGGAGCATTATACTGGGGAAGGGGCCCCTCTGGATAGCATGTTATATTCTGTGGGGCCTCTGTGGAAAATTATAATGTGTGGGGGGGGGGGCCTCTGGAGATAATGTTATATTCTGTGGGGCCACTTTGGAGCATTATGCTCTCCAGAGGGGCCCCCAGTATAATGCTCCAAAGTGGCCCCACAGAATATAACATGCTCTCCAGAGCCTCCCCACTTTATAATACTCCATAGAGGCCCCCCAGAATATAACATGTTCTCCAGAGGCCCCCCTCCCCAGTATAATGCCCCACAGTGGCCCCACACAGTATAATATGCTCTCCAGAGCCCCCCAATATAATGCTCCACTGTGGCCCCACACAGTATAATATGCTCTCCAGAGGGCCCCCCAGTATATTATACTGTGCGGGGCCACCGTGGAGCATTATACTGGGGGGGGGGGGCTCTGAAGAGCATGTTATACTGTTTTGGGCCACTGTGGAGCATTATACTGGGGGGGGCTCTGGAGAGCATATTATACTGTTTTGGGCCACTGTTAGTATTATACTGGGAAAACCTCTCTGGGCAGTATATTATACTGTGTGGAGGCCATTCTGGAGCATGTTATACTGAGTGGGGTCACTGGGGAGCATTATTCTGGGGGGGGCATCAGCAGAGCATATTATATTGCGTGGCGCCACTGTGGGGCATTATTTGGAGGGGACTAATGAGCATTATACTAGGGGGCCCTCTGGGGAGCATATTATACTGCGTGGGGCCTACTGTGGAACATTATACTGGGGGGACGCTCTGGGGAGCATAATATATTGCGTGGGGCCACTGTGGAGCAAAATACTGGAGGGGGCACTGTGGAGCATTATACTAGCGGGGGCCCTCTGGGGAGCATATTATACTATGGGCCACTGTGGAGCTTTATACTGGGGGAATGGTCAGAGTGGGGAGCCTGTTATACTGTGTGGGGCCACTGTGGAGTGTATTATATTGTGTGGGGCTTTTCGGGAGCATATTATACTCTGTGGGGCCATTGTAGAGCATTATACTGGGGGGGGACTGTGGGGAACATATTATACTGTGGGGGACCACTGTGGAGCATTATACTGGGGGAACCCCTCTGGGGAGTATATTATACTGTGTGGAGGTCATTATGGAGCATGTTAAACTGTGTTAGGCCACTGTGGAGCATTATACTGGGGGGGGCATTGTGGGGTGCATATTATACTGTATGGAGCATATTATATTGTGTGGGGCTGCTGGGGAGCATATTGTACTGTCTGGGCCACTAAGGGGTAGTATACTGTGTGGGCCACTGTGGAGTATTATACTGTGTGGAGCCTTACAAACCATGTGGGACCACAATGGGGGGCTCAGGGGAGCATTTTATATTGTGTGGGGTCACTGTGGAGCATTATATACCATGTGGGGAAACTGGAGGGCTCAGGAGAGCATTTTATACTGTGGAGCATTATATACCATGTAGAGCAGTATACTGTGGGGGGGGGGGGGGCTCACAATTCCTGCTGGCAGCCCTGTGTGCTATGTCTGCATCACAGCTCCCTCACTATAATCTTGCACATATGTGTAGTGCTCCATGGTCATGTCATTCCCCATACAGTACTGTGCATGAACTGGCCATGGAGTTATTGGGGCCTGCACAGTACTATAGGGGCTGACTATACGGGGAACATACTCAGTAACACCAGATAGTCAGCACATATGTAAGACTTCAGTGAAGGAGCCGTGGTGTAGGTTATTAGCAGGAAGCTGTTGGGTGGGGCCCCAGAACAAGATCCTCTGGTGGGCCTAAGGCCCTTCAGTCCGACACTGTATAACGGAGAACTATTATATATAAGGGTGGGTTACTATATATAATTGGGAAACTTAAGTATGAGGGGGCTATTATTTATAAGAGGGGAACTATTTATAATGGGGGTATATTTGTTAAGTGGGCTTATTTATAAAGGGGGCTATTAGTGATAATGGGGACTATTATTTATAAGGGTAACTATTATTTATGAGGAGGCTATTATTTTTAAGGGAGCAGCATTATTTTTACGAGGTGTCTGTTACTGATGAGGGGGAATATTACTGATACAAGGCACTATTTATCATTTATAAGGGAGCTATTACTGATAAGGGTGTAATATTATTTATAAGCAAAGACTATTATTTATAAGGAGGCGCTATAATAACTGATGACTGGGTGCAAAAATCTAATAGGTGGTACAAAGGTGCTCATTTGAATTGTATGTGGTAAAATAGGGCTTGTTATTACTTTTTTGTTGGCAGAAAGGAGGCGTTATTATAGGGGTTGTCACTGCAAGACGATGGTGTTGTTTGCATATCAGCATTTGGGGCCCCGCTTTTAATTTTTGCCCAGGGCCCCACTTTGTCTAAAACCGGCCATGCCTACAATGTATCACTTACTATAGATGATTGTATATATGTCTTTCTGTAATTCAGCAATATGTGTTTTGCTATATTGGACTCTTTATCCCATACTAACAGCACTTTTTATTGTATTACTACCATTTCCCATAAGCATACACATTCATTTTGCGGTTTACTATATATGACTTCCATTGATGCAGTCCTATTGCTTTATATTTTTAAAGCTATCAGATCTTTTTAACATATTTTCATAATAAAGATTATATATTATTTTATCAATATAGAGGCTTCAGTGCACCTTTGTGTTGCTGGGTTTATAGAAATGGTGGAGGTTCTGAAGCATAAAGCATATCAGGAGAGGTTTATAGATTTAATCTGTGTAGCTTTGAGCAAAGGGAAAGGGGAGACATGACTGAAACTATTACATATGTTAAAGATATAAATAAGGTAAATAAAAAAAACTAAGCACAAGAACATGGGGGCACAATCTTAAATTAGTTAGGGGGAGGTCAGAAGCAATGTCAGGAAATATTATGTCACTGAAAATGTAGCCAAGGCTTGGAGCAAACTTCCTTCAGAGTAGTTGGGAAATCTACAGTGTGTGAATGTAAGCATGCCTGGGATAAACACATGTCTATCCTAAGATAATACAAGGGCAGACTAAATGGAACATGTGCTCATTTTCTGCCATTGATCTACTATGTTTATATATTGCATATTCTGTTGAATATTTTCTTTCATATTGAACACCAGATTATTTTACCTTGAAAGCCTGATTCTTAGATCAGCTGTTGCATAGGGGCCCATAGTAGACCATATATGGCCACCTTCGAAGATTCTATAATGTTCCTATTGAGGGTCCATTCCTCTAGTAATGTTAATTACTTCCAATCTTTTATGTTCCTTTAAGTGAATGATATGTTGATATTTACCTACATAAAACTAATCTGTTGGTTTAAGCATTTGCAGATGTGTCCCTTGTTTTAAGCTCATGTCATCCAGAAGAGGGTGGTTTTTGGAAGACCACAAGCAGAAGGCACTTACACTGAAGTCAGGCTAGTGTTTTATGGCTCTTTTGTTTACTTTTGTTTCTAACAACCTAGGCAAAGATTTACTGAATTCTCCAGCTGAAGAGGGAAAAAAGTTCTCCAAATAGATTAAGGAAGGGAAACCGGAATGGAGATGTTTTAAGAGAAGCCTTTGACTAATGACCTTGTGTCATGGGTCAGTTCTCCAAGAGAATTTTGTACCCTGCTGTGAAAATGAACTTTCAATATTCATTATCCTACATACAAAGGGAAACTTCTTCATTACTTTTAATGGAGATGGTCTTCAAACACTACAAGAAGAAAAGTGATTGTTTAGGGAAGGGCAGGTGGATAATCTTACCTTTATTGAATTGCAAAAACTTCATCTCTATGTCTTCAGTACCAAGAAGGTATTGTTTATCTACATCTAGATCGTTCTGAATTCTTAAGTTAGACATATATATTAGATGTGTATTGGTAAAACTTGATGACTTTCAACTGTATGGAGTCTTTCTAATGTACAGTGAAGCCTCATGACGCTCCCTGGATGTCAGATGTCTGGAAAAGTAAGGATTGGGCATTGGATTTCAATTGCCTGATCATTTTGTTCTTGGGGAGATAACCTGTTGCCATAGGAGTATACATGTGTCTGGGGGAGTCAGGCGAGATAGCTAGTGACTGAGGCTGACAGCTATGTAAAGTATGTGGCTGGCTGTACCTGGCTCATTGTAATGAAAGTAGGATGATTTCCATCCACAATTGGAATCATAATGCAAGAATGCACACAGTGATATCACAATACAAATGATACACAAAATACACAAAGATATCACAGAACAGGGATATTAAACACATTGGGGGAGAAAGTAGTGAGGATTGCACAAAGAAGAAAAAGGTTGCAATTTTTTTGTGCGAACGCCCCCAATTTCTTACCTCTGTCCTTTGGTTATTACCTTCGGACTTCCTGGAGCATAGTGACCCAGGGCAGCACCTGCTGTGCTACAAGTCTATCCTCCAGGTTTAGCAGACTGAGTGAACTGGTGGGGCAAAGGGAATACCTACAGGATTACTCTCCTCTATCTGTGTACTGGTGTGAAACCTTTAAGAATTAAGCTTGTAATCTTGCGTCAAGCATCCTGTGTTGTAAGTTTCTGTTATACTGTTATTTGCACTCATATTTAGCAATCCTTTAAATAGGTGGCATTTCTATTCTTTTAAAATGTCTTGGACTAGAATTGTGTAGGCTACTGTTCGGTTTGGGTCTGTATTATGGTGTTTGATGTTATACGATGGGCAAGTTGCATGCTTGAAGCTGAATGTAGTTGGGATTCCAGGCAGTAGTGGCTATGGTAAAGAATAGCACAGTAGGACCTACTGATAGTCAACAACTTTAGCACAACATTTCCAGAAGATATTGAGGTCTCTGACCCATGTTTAAGGACCACTGGGGAAGTTCATTAATTCTAAATGTTCTACTACAACGTCTGTGTCAATCTGGCGATGGCCTTTTGCCAGCCGACAGTTCATCTTTATGACTGTTATAGGAGAAAGCACAGCTGTCTCTAAATATTGATAGGATCTTTCCCTTTTACCTGTATAGGCATTAGTTAATTCACTTATTTATTCTACACCATTATCGTCATGTGTGCTGCATGGTAAATGTGTACCTGCATCTGCTGTATCCGGATGTATGCTAATAATTCTATTAATTGCATCTAATTTAAGAGTCCAATTTTTGTACAGAAAATTGGGGCACAGGTAATTAAGATGTTTTTTTAGTTTCATAGTAAAAACTTTTTTTTTTTTTTTTAGAATATTTCTAGTTCTTTTAGTTGAAACCCCTAAACAATTCACAGGAGCTGCTACAGTGCCTTGCGAAAGTATTCGGCCCCCTTGAACTTTTCAACCTTTTGCCACATTTCAGGCTTCAAACATAAGGATATAAAATTTTAATTTTTTTGGTGAAGAATCAACAAGTGGGACACAATCGTGAAGTGGAACGAAATTTAATGGTTATTTTAAACTTTTGTAAAAAATAAAAAACTGAAAAGTGAGGCGTGCCAAATTATTTGGCCCCCTTAAGCTAATACTTTGTAGCGCCACCTTTTGCTGTGATTACAGCTGCAAGTCGCTTGGGGTATGTCTCTATCAGTTTTGCACATCGAGAGACTGAAATTCTTGCCCATTCTTCCTTGGAAAACAGCTGGAGCTCAGTGAGGTTGGATGGAGAGCGTTTGTGAACAGCAGTTTTCAGCTCTTTCCACAGATTCTCGATTGGATTCAGGTCTGGACTTTGACTTGGCCATTCTAACACCTGGATACGTTTATTTGTGAACCATTCGATTGTAGATTTTGCTTTATGTTTGGGATCATTGTCTTGTTGGAAGATAAATCTCCGTCCCAGTCTCAGGTCTTTTGCAGGCTCCAACAGGTTTTCTTCCAGAATGGTCCTGTATTTGGCTCCATCCATCTTCCCATCAATTTTAACCATCTTCCCTGTCCCTGCTGAAGAAAAGCAGGCCCAAACCATGATGCTGCCACCACCATGTTTGACAGTGGGGATGGTGTGTTCAGGGTGATGAGCTGTGTTGCTTTTACGCCAAACGTATCGTTTTGCATTGTGGCCAAAAAGTTGGAGTTTGGTTTCATCTGACCAGAGCACCTTCTTCCACATGTTTGGTGTGTCTCCCAGGTGGCTTGTGGCAAACTTTAAACAAGACTTTTTATGGATATCTTTGAGAAATGGCTTTCTTCTTGCCACTTTTCCATAAAGGCCAGATTTGTGCAGTGTACGACTGATTGTTGTCCTATGGACAGACTCTCCCACCTCAGCTGTAGATCTCTGCAGTTCATCCAGAGTGATCATGGGCCTCTTGGCTGCATCTCTGATCAGTCTTCTCCTTGTTTGAGATGAAAGTTTAGAGGGACGGCCGGGTCTTGGTAGATTTGCAGTGGTCTGATACTCCTTCCATTTTAATATGATCACTTGCACAGTGCTCCTTGGGATGTTTAAAGTTTGGGAAATCTTTTTGTATCCAAATCCGGCTTTAAACGTCTCCACAACAGTATCACGGACCTGCCTGGTGTGTTCCTTGGTCTTCATGATGCTCTCTGCGCTTTAAACAGAACCCTGAGACTATCACAGAGCAGGTGCATTTATACGGAGACTTGATTACACACGGGTGGATTATATTTATAATCATTAGTCATTTAGGACAACATTGGATCATTCAGAGATCCTCACTGAACTTCTGGAGTGAGTTTGCTGCACTGAAAGTAAAGGGGCCGAATAATATTGCATGCCCCACTTTTCAGTTTTTTATTTTTTACAAAAGTTTAAAATATCCAATAAATTTTGTTCCACTTCACAATTGTGTCCAACTTGTTGTTGATTCTTCACCAAAAAATTAAAATTTTATATCCTTATGTTTGAAGCCTGAAATGTGGCAAAAGGTTGAAAAGTTCAAGGGGGCTGAATACTTTCACAAGGCACTGTACATCTGAAGAGACAGCCAATGTTGTCTTAAGCCATTGTCTGTATAAACGTTAATGTTGAATGTATTTCGTGATTCTGTTCCTAAAGACAGCAGCCATTGTAATTGGACAGATGCTGGAGGAGACCCCCCATGTCAGCCTGCCGTTCTGCAGACAGAGGGAGCAGAGAAGCAGGAAGGACGAGACAGAGAGCAGCAGCCATCTTGGCAAGTGTTGATTGAACGGGTGGAGATTTCTGTACAGCTAAGCGTATCTTGGTCCAGAGACAAACAGAGGAAAGAGACAACAGGACAGTGAGTCCACGGAAAGGAACGGCTCAGGGCGATCAGGAGACGACATTGTGACTGTGATATGGATACCACAGATAGAGACCGCAGGCGGATGACTGGACGGCACCGCAAATCCCGGCTACATCCCAGCCAGGAGGATTCGGCAGGACGCAGGGCTGAGGGAATCTGCTGTTGGATTACATGCATTCAGTGGTTTCCCTGCTGTTAAAGAGGACCATTTCTCCCAAGATCCTGATAACCGGAGGAGAGGACGCTCACTATAAAGAAAGGACCGACTGGGCCCCACGCGCGCCACGGACGAAGCGGCCACCTGGACCACTGGGGAAAAGGGGGCACCCAAAGTGAAGTCAGGGCAGTTAGGGAAGTTTGAGTAATGTCATCAGTGTCCATACGCAGAAGGGACAGAGTAAAAGTAGAAACCATGCAGAATGCCTGAAATTGTTCATGCTATAATGTATATTTGCTTGTCTTAGCCCTGTCATTTACCTTTAACTAGCCTTTATTAACATAGTAAATATATATTTCTTGAACTACCGCGGGCGCACTGGTGCGGAGTCCAAACCACCGCCTTGCTCTCGGTTCACAAATTGGCGAGGGCAGGATCCGCTACCAGAAGGACGGGCGCACCGCGGGAGAATGGGCGGAGGAAGAAGCCAGCAGGGGCATAAGAGTCAGTAGCAAAGATGGCAAAATATGTCAGTGAGATGTGGGTGGAACAGATACGAAGATACAGCGAAGTACCAGACCGCACCAGAAGACAGAGAGCAGCAAAGACATACAAGGGGAGCAAGACCACGGGATACTGAGGCCATTTGAACAAAGGCAGACAGAGCAAGTAGTCCAGATTCTAGAAACCAAGGAGAAACGCATTGCTGGGGCCGCAGGCTCGGTTCTCCAGAGGGTACAACAGGAGAAGAAAGCCCCCCAAAGAAAGCCCACAAGAACGCCGAGATATTCAAAGGAAGGAAAGAGGGGGCGCAGCCCGAACCCGATCGGACCCCGGACCAGTTGTCCGGGGATACGGACGGCAGTTAACGTGACTATGAGGATATACGACGAGAGACTGATGCTAAATCCAGATGTACAGGTAGAGGCCATCCCGGCTAAAGAGGCCCGGGCGCAGACCGCAGGGAGACTTTGTCACAGGGGGCAGTCGGCCAGAGACAGTAGAAAAAGGGACGGTAAAGAAATTCTCACAGTAATGCAGAAACGCAAGAACAAATGGAACACGCACACCGGGATGAGCAGCATGAAAAGCAGACTTCCAGAAGACTGGAGATGAAAGGGGAACCATCCACACCCAGCAAGCAGAATCACCCACACCCGCGAGGGGGAGGGGACCACCGAAGGGGCCAAACAAGGCAGGCCGGAGAAAGAAGGGGCACCGAAGGGGCCCAACAGAGGGAACGACGGGGGAGCGGGGAGGGGACGGTGGGCCACGGCGCAGAGCCAGAGCAGCGACAAACAGAGAGACGGAAACGAAGCCCCGCGCTGAAGGGCGGAGAGGGGAGACGACAAGGAGCATGTGGGGAGAAGCCCGATGAGACCGATCGCGCAAGTCCGTTATCAGGTGGAAATGGAGGGATCCGGTACCGGGAGATTGACACGGGCCCAAGTAACGACCTGAGTAGAGACTGTTATGAACGGACGGAACAGTGAAATAGATCCCCTACAGAGAGGGGAGCAACCAGTACCAGTCCGGTCGGGGAGAGCCGGAGAATGTCCGGGATGTGGCCAAGATCTAGGTAGGAAAGGCATGGGTGGTACAGGAGTCACAGAAGTAAAGGTCCCTGTCATTGGGGAGAAGTGTTAAAAGAATAGATCAGATCCCTGAAAAGAAAGGTCACGGAGGAAAGAAACCACCACCCAGGCCACCAAACAGCTAGCGGCGATCCGGACAGTGGCACAGAAAAGCAGAGACAGGCCCGGCGAATTCAGTCCGCATACAAAAGTACACGCCACCAGCGGGAGACAAAGTGCCAGCGAGGCACGGGAAACTAGAGGGCATAGCTGGTGGAGAACCACGCAGGCAGCCGAAGGAGGGGATCGCAGGGCCGTTCCGGCAATAGTCGCAATGGAAGAGTACCACCGAGGAAACACCAGGACCAGAGTGGGACCGACCCCAGGGAGGCGCGGCAACACAGGACGGAGGAAGTAAGGAAAGTAACCCAGGGAAGCGACGAAAGGGATGAGGGAGAACGTGTCCATGGGAGAAGATGAGGAACCCACGAATGGAAGGGGAACGAGAACAGAGAAGATGGATGTAAGTCAGTCCGGAAGGGGAGAAGGTAGATGAGCGGGGGGAACCAAGCCACCGACGGAGCGAAGATTGGATGTACCACAGGGATCACAGAGATTCCCACAGGAGACACCCCCCAAAGAGGGCACCGACAAATCCCCACAGGACAGGAAGTGAAAGAACGAGCAAGATGACAGGGGGGATCATCCAAGAAAGCCAGAGTCCCGGAGGCGGGGTAGTAAGAAAAAAGATGGGCCACCGAGGAGACACGGAAGTAAACGCGCACCGACGAGATCCACCCCGCGGAGAGGAGCCCAGCGCAGGGGAGCCCGGACCCCCACAGACGGCAGTGGGAGGCAGGTGCCGATGGCCACAAAGACAAGGAGAAGACGGCATTCATCTGCCAGGGACAACGAATTTAACGGAGCCCGGGTGACAAAGCACGGAACGTCAGCGGGATGGAGAAATGTCCGGTGACCAACTTGAGTTCACTCTCACACTGGATGACAATAGTGTATCGGACCGAAGACCACTCCACAGTTGGGGAAGATCGAAGATTGGGGAACATGGGCTCAAATGAAACCCAGAAATGCGGTTGTTCCAACGAAATGATTACTGGGTCACCGCGAAGGAGAAGGGGGAGACCAAAGAGACAAGAAGCGGCGCAAGATGGGAACGACACCCGCAAGAAGGAGGGCGCCGGAGTAGCCGGACAGAGGAAAGGATGCAAGGAGCAGCACCACAAGCTCCCACGAGGCACACCGGGGCCAAAGAACCGGCGGAAGTGGGGACGAACAGGAACAAGCTCCAGGCATGAAGGATGACGAAACAGCCCCAATCTGGCAAGCTGATTACCACGCCGCCAGCAAACAGATGCAAGCCTGATGGCTGGAGCAGGCTTCCCAGCTTCAGGATGGCCAGGAGAGGGCATAGCGACGGAGGGCGAGAGATCGAAAGAAACCCCGAGAATTATAGTCATAAATGGAGCGTGGCACGGAGGGCCAGACCGAGAAATCGAATAGACCGGGCGAAGTTTAGACGAGACAACAACCCACAGCCACGGAAAAGCCAAGCCGGGGGAGAGCAGAGGGGAAGCCCGAAGCACACAATACCGCATAAGTACGGTCCAAGACAGAGAACCAGAATGCTGACGGACCAGGGAAGCCCAGACCCCCACAGAGACGGGAAGAGTGGAGCAGGGAGGGCCGCAGCAGATCACAGGCCGACCGCACAAAGGAGAGGAGGGGACGAAAGGCCCTTTCTTTGGTCCCCACGACAGGAATGGGCACAGATACAACAGACCATGAGGGGCTGGGAGATGATCAAGGGGAGAAAGGCAGAAGCCCGAGAGAGGAAGAGAACGACGACACGGAGATATACGTTTGAGTCAGTGGGAAAAGTGGAGAGAAAAGGAGTGCAGCCGAAAGGTCTATTTACCCGAGATGACATCGATACCAAAGGGGCCAGGAACGGCGCCCTGGCAGTGAGGCCATAATAAGAATGGACAGGCAGAGAAGACGGGTACAGCGACGATTACTGCCCGGCGCAAAGGGAAGAAGAGGAGGGAAGGGAGATATAAGGCAAAGAACAGAGAGCCCCGAAACCAGGACAGGAACCAGAAATGCATGATAGACACAAGGGGGCCCACCAAAGGGACACCAGAGGTAATGGTGGATCACCACAAAGGGGGAACCCCCACCAAGGACCAGACAGCGAGTAGCAGCGGCCGGCCAAGAAGAGTAAGGGGCCCCCGCACGAAGGGGGCGAGGGAAGAAGAAAGAAGAAGACAGGGATAAAGAAGGAGACCCACACCCAGGGAAATGGGGCCGGAAAGACAACAGAACCGCACAGAGGGGACGGAGGAAGAAAGAAGACAGTGGCCAGTGGAAATGGGGGGCCAAACAACAGGTCCACACAAGGGGACCCCAACACTCCGGGCGGGGGGAGAAGGAGAATTACAGGAATGAGGGATGGGCCGAGGGATCCAACCCGGGGGGGCGCACGGCAGAGACGAGACGAACGAGGGGGGGCGAAGAACACCCCACCGAAAGACCCAGGAAGAAGCACCAGCAACCAGGCGACCAGGCAGGGTCAAGAAACCCCAAGGGAAAGGAAAGCAGATGGGAGGCTGCCGACGGGGGGCAAGAGCGAATGGGCAGTGTACCAGGTCCAGAAAGAAGGAACGATGGCGAGTACTCACCGAAAAGGGGGACGAAGGGACAAATCACGATGGGCCGAAGGAAGAGCCCCAAGCAGAGAAGGAGGGGGAAGGGCCCCGACGAGGAGGAGAGGGCCGACCCGCTCCGGGGAGTCCACCGGACACGACCGGCCGGCCCCCGGGGGAAGCGGCCCCAGCCCAAGCGAGCACCAAAACCACGGCCGAGGACACAGGCCAAATGGGTACCCCCGTTCGGTAGCGCAGGATGAGTTGTTGGCCGCCAACAGGTAACACCACCCGGCATAAAAGTACAACCCCGGATATACAGTCATAGGCAGGGACGCCAATCTAAAGTGGGGGGAAAGTAAGAGAAGCCAATGTTGTCTAAGCTCATTGTCTGTATAAACTGTTAATGTTGAATGTATTTCTGTGATTCTGTTCCTTAAAGACAGCAGCCATTGTAATTGTGACATGATGCTGGAGGAGACCCCCCCCCCTTTTATGTCAGCCTGCCTGTTCTGCAGACAGAGTGTGAGCAGAGAAGCAGGAAGTGACGAGACAGAGAGCAGCAGCCATCTTGGAAGTGTTGTATTGAACTGGTGTGGAGATTTTTCTGTACAGCTAAGCTGTATCTTGGTCCAGAGACAAACAGAGTGTAAAGAGACAACAGGACTAGTGAGTCCACGTGAAAGGAACTGTGCTCAGTGGCTGATCAGTGAGACTGACATTGTGACTGTGTATATGGATACCACAGATAGAGACTCGCAGTGCTGTTGATGTACTGGACGGCACCTGCTAAATCCCGGCTACATCCCAGCTCAGTGTATGGATTCGGCAGGACTGTCAGTGTGCTGAGTGGAATCTGCTGTTGGATTACATTGCATTCAGTTGGTTTCCCTGTCTGTTAAAGAGGACTTCATTTCTCCCAAGATCCTGATAACCGTGAGGAGAGGACGCTTCACTATAAAAGAAAGGACCGACTTTGGGCCCCACCACGCGCTCTACGGACTGTAAGCGGTCCACCTGGACCACTGGGGAAAAGGGGGTGCACCCAAATGTGAAGTCAGGGTCAGTTAGGGATAGTTTTGAGTATATTGTTCATTCAGTGTCCATACTGCAGAAGTGGACAGAGTAAAAGTAGAAACCATTGCAGAATTTGCCTTGAAATTGTTCATGCTATATTGTATATTTTGCTTGTCTTTAGCCCTGTCATTTTACCTTTAACTAGCCTTTATTAACTTATAGTAAATATATTTTTTTTTCTTGAACTACCGCGTGTGCGTTCATTTCTGGTTGCGGAGTCCAAACCACCTGCCTTGCTCTCGGTTCACACATCTGCAGTTTTCCAGAAAAAAAACTAAGGAGTTGTGAAAAATGTATGACAGAGTCTTTTAAATATATTATTTTAAAACTACCAGGCCCCTTAACTATAATGTATCAGTTATAGCACTGGTTTCCTTATATTGGGAAGAGACGCTTTATGGGTCCGCTAAGGCATGACTAATATTAAAGCTATAGATTGGTTGTTATTGTAATCTAAGACCACTAATAGGAATCTGTGGTTGGGGGCTCAGTTGTAAACTTGGCACAACCCCTGTAACTTGTAACCTGTTTCTTTCACTGTAATTGATGAATGGCTATGTCTGATGTGCATCTAGTAATCTTGGATACATTTTGTAAGGTGGTGCGGACTCACACCATAAAGGGAGTCTATCAGCACCAAAAACATTATAACGATAACATTATAACATCATATCGATTTTGATGCTGATAGACTCCCTTTAAGTAGTTGACTGTTTTCCCCTCTGTCCACATGTAAAGATAGGAAGGATTCAGTGACTGTTCACACTGCACACATGATTTGACAGAGGTGCACCCTCAGTGCACTGTGACACAGCTTGTTATTGTACTAGCAGGGGTATCAACAGGAATTTTCTAAGGGGGGACCTGCCCCTTCCCGCAGGGAGTAGTGTCCACATCCATCCCCCTAGAAGTTTCAATAAAGGGCAGGGATTAGTGACGCAGTGGGTAATCTAGTCCCCATCAGCAGTGTCACATTGGCATTCGTCACCTGGGTGGGACATCAGGAAGGGGAAGCAAAGGAGGATCAGTGCAGCACTTACTCTCCTCTGTTTTCTCTTCCTCATGTCACAGCCAAGTGATGAACGCAAACACTAATATGGCTCTGCTTCTGAGTACTGAGAACCTGGTGCAGCAGTAACCCCTTTGTTATCCTCGCTTCTGCTCTCCTGCTGCACCACCACCAACGGCTGGGTCTTTGATTTGCAAGGGGGCAGTTTCAACCTTGTAACCACCCCCTTGTGCATGGCCCTGGCTACTAGGTTGCATTGCACATTGAGCTCTAGTAGGTGACAAGTAGAAGGAGCAGTGTGGGTAGATGGCTGAGGGTCAACCAAGGAAGTGTATATCAACTGGATTGACCAGGTGAGTGCCATATTGCTCCCCATTGCACTGATGCAAGCTGCTACATGCAGTTGAAATACATCAATGTGGACTCATGTTGGCTGATGAGGTTTTCTGTAACCAGACTTGTGTGGCAGACTTTAATTGGGTATCTAAAGCACTTATCGGGGCTATGAAAATAAGAACTATGCACTAAAATCAGACTGAGCCACAATACCAGGCCAGAAGAGCATTGAGGGGCAGAAGACTTCTTTCTAATCTTAAAACATTAAATGTGCAGCTAAGGTTTGTACCTTTCAGCATATTTCAGGGTATAGAATCTTAAAAATGACTCTATTTCCCCTAATGCCGATCAAACTTTGCTCAGTTTGCTTTTCTATGAAAGTATTACTGCAGACTCCATAGTTCGGGCATTACTACAGGGTGCTGATTTACTATTCCTAATTTTTGCACACAAACTAATTATGTATATTATATATTTTTTATTTATTTATCAGGTAAGGGGAGGGGCTTGGCTGAAATGGGTGGTGCTTGGTGGGGATAGGGTAGGGCTTAAAGTATAATTCTGGCACACATTGATGTATCTTAAACCCTTCCCTTTCCCCACCAAGCCACACTCAGGGGCCAGGAAAACTAATGTATATGGTCAACAAATCCATAGACCACCATTTACCCGCAGAAGGTTAAAAACTCCTCAGTTTGGGTGGAATCAGGTAGAATTTGTGTTTTTTTTGCACTGCATAAATTGTATGTATACTATACCAGGGTGTAACTACAGGACTAGCAGACATAGCAGCTGCTATGGGCCCACAGTGCATCGGGCCCCCCTGCTGCACATCACATGACCTGAACACCAACTCCAAGAGTATAGGTGTCAAACTCTGGCCCACGGGCCAAATCTGGCCCACAGTGTAATTATATTTGGCTTGCGAGAACATACCAAATGTCCACTAGAGTGTCTAGTAGAGTAGAGCAGATTATAGAAAATTGTATTAAGCTTTGCTTGTTCCAGATTCCATGTTTGTTTCCATATGAAAAGGTTCATTGTTATATCTGATGAGAAGGAAAAACTTCCTCAATTGTAGACATATTTTCAATAAATATCAGTGTTGGCCCACGACTTTGTCCATGTTGATATAACATAACCAATAAAATCTGCTACCAAGCTGTGATGCTCTAGATAAAACACTGCACTAATCGGGACACTGTTTAACCTTTCCCTGTGTGACAGTCCAACTGTTCAAGCTGCGTGTCTGCACCTCCTTACATATACATTAATGTAACAGAACTAGCATAGTGTTAAATCAGCTTAAAGGGAGTCTGTCAGAACAAAACTGAGATATAACTAATCACAGGACCTTGTAGGGCTGTCAGCACAGTTTACAATTATGTATTTTTTTTATTCTGGACCACTGCTAAATTCTTGTAAAAATCAGATGAGGGCAGCTGAAGCCAGCATCCTTCATTTCTGATGCAGTGTGACATCATCAGACATGCACAAGGTTGAGCTGAGCAGCAGCAGATAGTGAAGCCCACTGGTGAAGCCACACCCCTAAAGCCCTTTTGTGCTAACTTGCATAGAGATAAAAGGACGATTTTTACAGGAATGGAGCATAGGTCCTAAATAAGAAATACATAATTGTAAACTGTGCTGACAGCCTTACAAGGCACTGTGATTAGTTTATATATATTCATTTTGTGCTGGTAGACTTCCTTTAAATGCGGGGTGCAGCATGCAGACTGCTTTTTGGTAGAAAGAAGGCCAGAATTCTTTCATATTTAGCTTAGTAAATGGTATTTTATATACATAGATGTTCTGATCTTTTCTTTGAATCTATCCTGAAAAGATGACAGGAGCAAGAGAGACCCCTCTGTACCTGAGACTGCACTACAACACTCACCAATGGGCAGTCTCTGGACACCAGGAGTACACGTCACTCTCACTGTACGCTCTCTGCATTATTGCCCCTTTTCTGAATGATCTTATTGGCCTTGTAGGTGACTCGGCCGGGGACTGATGCCAGCAAAAATGTAAAATAAGTATCTAAAGAAGTCCTATGTACAATTGTTCTTTATCACACTCCAATCCCCATCCCCCACAGTAAAATGGTTGACACTGGGGAGTGTATATCTGAACTAAAACTGTACATAACATAGATCTTGGTTTTACATCTAATTCATCTAATATATATAAAAGTGTAAAACTTACTTTTCCGAAGCTTCCTTCACCAAGCAGCTGATGGAGCACAAATCTGCTGATGGAAAGTGGGGTGTTGGAGTGGGATGTTATAGCGGTGCTGGGCCCTAAAGGAAAAAACAAGGAATACAATATTAGGTTATTTGAAAGAAATGTAAGAAGACAAGCAGAGAACATGAGATTATTCTATAAAAGTGCAGAATAGTAATGTATATCCAATGTATATAAAGCTCATTACACATGTATCGTCTCCTCTAGCTCTGTCTATATTGATTTAGGCCTTTCTTACACTTGGCATCAGAAACCTTAAAGGTAATTTATCAGGTCCATTCTACCCCAAACTAATAATAACAATGTCTAGTGGCCTTTAATAGAAGCAGAAACATACCTTTACGGCCACAAACCAGTGATGCAGAGATAACTATCAATTATGGATTTGCAGATCGGGGCAAATCCGATATGCAAGATTTGCCTACAAAGAGCTGTAAAACCGGCAGAGGCTAAAAATGTCAATCAAAGGAGTGGTGTTGGGCAGACAAGTGCTCCTGCTATCCTCTGGAATGACTGCACAATGTATCTGTAGCTCTGTTTGACATTTTCCAAAGACATCAACCTGAGAGAGCCCTTCACAAGGTGGTTTGCAAATCATATTTTGCAGCTAAAGAGGGAGTGGCCTTTTCAAGGGTCATGACCTTTATAAATGGGCTCAATTAACTATTCTTAGAACCATATAATAATAATGGACCCCAGATTGTTACTGGTTAAATATATATATTGTGGGGAACCGCTCAGGTAGATGCTTGGTAGTAGTACAGGAAACAGGGACACAGAGACTGGATCGCACTCAAGTTTGGTGTGTATTCACTTGCAGGTGCATAAACAGGTTGCCTTAACAAAGGCACACACAAAAACAAAACCTTCTCGGCTGAGAACTATCTGCTACAACAAATGTTCCCTAACTATACAAGAGCCTGGCTGCCAGACTCCCACTCTGGTTATTCAAACAGGGGTGGCACAGAGTTACCTTGTTTGCAGGTTCAGATACACAGGTCACTTTCCTCAGTGTAGTGCCACACCTGCTAAGTCTGACACACAGCCTATATCAGACCTTAATTAGTCAGCTAACCTCCCTGCTGTGGGCTTCTACCACACACCCCTTAACTGCCTGGCTGGAAGATACCTGTTCTCCCAAACCACACCCTTCACTTTCTCATAATATATATACATATATTAGAGATGGGTGAATCGGTTCATACCAAGCCGGGTTCATCCCGAATCTTCCAAAGTGTTTTTTACTAAACCAAACAAATAGAGATTCGTCTTGGACGAACTAAAATTGCCGCTGCATTATACTATGGGGTCTGAAGAGTGAGTGTAGTAGTTAGGTATAGTAGTAGGAGGCCCAGGGGAGGTAAAAAAATAAAACATTCATACTCACCTTCCATTGCCACTTTTGGGCCTCCTCACGGCACCTGGTGGATTCCTGCCATCCAGCACTCTTCTGCGGCATCATTGTCCTAGGCTCAGCACTGAGGCCTGTTATTGTGTCACAGCATTGACCTGGGCATGCGGAGCATTGTAACGTTCATGTGACCACTGGTGGCTTAATCACAGGCCTTAGCCATAACCCTCGGACTGATGATGTCACACAAGAGCACCAGGCATCACCAGGAGAGGAGGGCCAAAAGAGGTAACAGAGGGTGAGTATGAATTTTTTTGTTTTGTTTTTACACCTCCCCTGGACCTTCACCTACTATAGTCTGGGGTCTGAAGAGACATTTTAGTTAGTACAAGACGAATCTCTATTTTAGATTGCTGAAACATAAAGATAATATGTATGTCACAAGATATATAGTTTGCCTAGACAATATTATGTCTCTTATGTGTATCTACTGATTTATTTTGTGATTTGCAGCCTTTCAAGGGTTTTTCTATCATGTAATAATATTGTATTTCATTTGTTACATGAAAAATTGGAGTCTTTAACAGTACTGGAGGTAAGTTAAGGGTGGACACATCTGTATGTCATCTGTACAGTATCTGTGTCCTCACGTGCATGCGGTTGGCTGGAAGAGACCTGTAGACTGGGAATGGACAAACTGAACCTACAGTTTATTATCTTAGGGGGCCTTAATACTATGGAGGAAAACATTACCTTGTGGAGGAACTAAAATGACTCTATTACTGTGATGCTTTGACGCTAAATTTAAATGGACAAAGGGCCAATCCTTAGCTGGACCGCCTTCTGCAGTAGTGCCTGCAGCTCTGGCATCATTTTTTTTATTTTTTTTAACCACTGTCACCAATGTTTTTATTACTATCCCTGTACAGTGACATCATTTTATCACAGCACAGGGATAGATCATAGCAGGTTCGCAACAGCTAATAGAAACTGCGGCTCCGCATTTCTGCATAGCTGTGGCTCCGCTATGATTTTATGCAGCTTCACACTGCCACCAATATTGTTTTTAATTGTAGACCACGGAGGGGATGGGGAAAGGGAGGAGGAAAGCACAAATCAGACCAATTTATCGTGGCACGATTTGGAGATGGATCGTACTAATGTGATCCGCCGGTCATGTTAAATAGATCTACATCTGTATATCTTGTATTTCATTCACCTAAATCCATCCCCTTTCTATGCCTAGGGGTCCAGTGGTCTTACTCAATGATTGACAACCTTTCTCTACTGTGAATCATTAGTACCACCCACTGGACTCCTAAGCTTCATCCTATTCCATAACATATTGCTCACACATAGGACTGCAGGCACTACCAACTCAACAGAGTTTTTAAATAGTTTCCAGTTTTTTTCTTCCTAATAATTATAGGGCTCCATTCAGACAACTGCCACGTCTGAGATCTTATTACAGGACATATTATCCTCTTATTTACTAACTTATCTGTAATTTGGAATTTATAATAAAACTTGAGTTGGACCCGATCAATACATCTGCCCATCAAAGCAGTGATCCAGCCAGGAGAGAGATAACATCATGTTATCCTGTCATTCTCTGAGGGGATTTGTCAATGTGTCTAACCTCACCATTTTGTGATGAATCAGCTTTGCAGGATAACAGCACAAGGTGACATTATCTCACATGACAAAACAGGAGGCTTCATGTGTTGCATCTGTCTGCTGTTACACCATGCACACAAATTCTATTTATTCAACATAAGAAATAATAAAAGTGATATAAATCGTGTATCACGCTGCGCGCCTTCTTGTTTCAGCATGGCAGCCATTGTGCATTGCTCCTTATATGATGTACAATGGATACAAACAAGCTTATTGAAGAAGTTACAATGGAGGAGAGTCCTAATGCAGCTTCATGAAGTGTGAATGACATGAAGATAATCTGTTAATGTCTCCATTCTCTTATTGGTAAATGTAGTGGAATCACTGCTATTGTCTCTGTATTATGAATTATTTCATGTGCATTTTTTTTTTTTTTTTTTTTTAGCGGCAACTTACATAAACATAGAGTGAAACTTCATAGTTTTAATTTCGCTCCTGAACTAGTCAGAGCTCAGCCAACTTGAGGTTATTTAGTGCTCTATACAGTGTCAACTATGGAAACCCACCCCTATAGTGTGCCATGTAATAACCATGCAAGATACAGCTAGGGGCAGATTGGCAGTATGTACCACTGGGAATTTTCCTGGTGGGCCGATGGTGGCTGGATGCTGAATATGGGCCCCATGACAAACGAGCTACCTGTCCTGAGGCCCCTTACTCTGGAGTTTGGGCCTCAATGATCACGTGGGACATGTTGATGTAATGGCACTTTGACCTAGCATCATTACGTCTGTGCAACCCCCGTTTGAGTTGGGTTTCTTGAGTTGAACCTCACCAATCTGATATTGATGACCTATTCTAAGGATAGGCCACAAATATAAAAATCTCACAATGGGCCTTTAAGTCCCTGTGGTATTAGAGTGGTTCCCTACTGACAGGAACTAGAACTTTACATAAAAGGAGGCAACAAGCTTGGTGGTAATGGAGTTCTCAAAAGAGACAACCAGCTTAGTGGTTTCAGAACAAACTTCCAAGAGGCAAAAGACAGGCCTGAACCTGTGACACTTTGCTGACATTTGTGATACTTGGCTGATGACTGTGACATTTTACTGATAGCTGTGACACAATGCTGGCATTAAGAAGAATAGAGGATGACTATCTAGACTTCCTATCTTATTTAATATATTAAAAGTCCAAAGAAATATAAAAAATATATAAAAATAAGAAACATTTGTAAAACAACCACATATCTGTAATAACCTTCAAGAGGTCTAGTAGTTGTTGCAGGGCCCTAGAAAATAAAGTACTTGTAGTGGCCACCAGGGCTGGTCTTGGTTTCTTCAGTATTGCCTTGGTCCAAGACAGTCTCCATCATTGCAGCTCACTGTCAACAGCTCAATCTCATGTAACATGGTCCCAACTTTTGGATCACCACCAATTGGCAGCAGCGCCCTGGAAGTAGTTGGTCTGAACTCTCTGCATTTCTCCTGCAGCCTTGTACACTACACAGTCTACAGCACTACCATCATGGGATATTCCCTCACACATATTGAAGCCTTAGACTCCCTCATCTCTGGCTTCCATACTGGACCTGAAAAGCGTTTGTACATTTCCATGTGGAACTTGTCCTGACAATGCAATATAAACTTAAATTTTACCAATTGCACCTTTAGATTATCAGACCCTAAGGCTGAGGCCCCACGTTGGAGAAACACAGATTTTGTATGCTGCGGTTTTTTGAGCCAAAGCCAGGAATGGATTGAGCAGAAGGTAGAAGTATAAGAACTTCCTATATATTTCCCATTCCTTTTATAGCCATTCTTGGCTTTGGCTCAAAAAACGCTGCAAAATTTGCAACAAAAAAGCTGCATTTCTGCAACGTTTGGCCTCAGCCTAAAAGATCTATTGATATGTATGCTAAATATAGGCTATTAATATTCTATTCCCAGAAAACCCTTTAAGAGAACATGTCCTGTCTCCTGACCTGTAGGAATACTAATATTCTCCATAAAAAAATACATGTTTTCCTAGAGCTCTATTATTCCTGTTTTCCCTCCAAAAAAAAATGTATGAATGACAATTAGACAGTACCATTCCCCTTGTCATCAGGGTGTGGACCTACAGACTGTGACAATGGATTATGGATTGGGCAATGACAGGCTATGTAGGGTCATACCCTGTTGACAAGGAAAATGGTAACCAATTGTCAATTTGTTCATAAATTTCTAGGAGGAATAACAGAGTAACGGCACAGCACAGAATTATAAGAAACCTGCCCTTATCCTTCATATGGTGTTCATGGGCAAGATGTACAGATATAGCAGAGTTAACCTGAACTTCTGCATTTGGTTAAACTGCTGCAGCGTGATATCTTATCACAGAAGACAACAAAAGCCAATGAAAACTCATTAAAAAATGTTTTTCCAATAACTTTTCATTGGTTTTTGTTGTCTTCTGTGATAAGATATCACACTGCAGCAGTTTAACCAATTGCAGAAGTTGGGGTTAACTATGCTACATCTGTATACTGTATGTCAGGTTTCCTATATGTATTGCTGTACATGTGATTATTAGATAAAACAAGGATTTGCTATCACTCTGACTTTGCCCACTGTAGTATGGTTTCTCAGTGCTTTTAGGCTGAACTCACACATGCAGTTTTTGGGGCAGTTAGTTTAAAGTTTTTTTGAGCCAAACACAAAAGCCATTCCTGGCTTATTCTTATAAAACTGCATCAAACACTGACACTGCTGGTGTAATTCAAGACTTAGGCTTCATGCACATGACAGTGTGTGCAGGCTGAGTGGGTGCTGATTTTTTAACGGAAGGCTCTTGGATCACACTGATATTCGAGTGTCATCTGAATGCTTTCCGTGAGTCATAACTTTCTATGGGGAGTTCCATCCTGTTCCGATTCAATATCACAGAGCAGGATAGGACCTGTTCTATAATTATCGGAAGGGAACATTGGAGCCACACTTGGTCGTGTGCATGGGGTCTTAGGCACAGTAAACGCACTGCAGAATTTAAGCTGGCGTGGCAAAAAACACCCAAAAGAGGGTGTTTTTGCAGCAGTTTCCCAGCAGCTTACTTTGATGGCCCACAGCTTTCAACTTTTGCATTGCAGAGGTAGAAAGCCACCATGGCAACTTGCAGCAATAACTGACATGCTTAAAGCCCATAGCATAGTCACTTTATGGTGCAGGTTTTAGTTGTAGCATGCGGGTGAGATTTGTAAAAAACTCATCTACAGTACTGCTGCGGTAGACTGCAGCGGGTTGGCTGACATGTTTCTGTAGCCGTGGTTTTATGCTGTTTTTTACATTGGATTTGATATTGCAGGCTGCAAAACTTTGGCTGAAGGTAAGGATAAACTTACAACCAAACAAACACCATCTTTAGTTTTGTGTCTGATTTCTTTATGTCAGATTATGTATTCTGCTCAGTCATAATAAACATGACATGTAGATGTTGGGTGAATATTGAACACTGCTATCGAATACCTGTAAGATACAGCAGGTTAAGCTTGGATCATCCAGCTGAATTATGTTACCGCAAACATCAATGGCTTCCCTTTCACACAAGTGATTTGACTGGTAAAGGTTCAAGAACAGGGTCATTATGTCAGCGGGGTCAGTCAATGTGTGTGCTGGAGGGTGGGGTGAGGTAGAGGAATTTCTACGGGACAAACATAGTCAAAGTCAAGGAGATGACGCCAAAGACATTCAGAAAATGGCCTGAGCAAATTTCATATAATACCATTAGCAGAGAACATATTTCACCAGTAGTTCTATGTATAGTGATCAGAATAGCTGCATATCCCCATGTGACATGGTCTAATATATGGCAAAGACCAAAGACCACAGCACAAACATATAAAAAAAATAATCATATAAATATTTTTACATGTTTGTGCCGTGGGTTTCTATCTTTGGTCTTTGCCACATCTATTTGGCTCACAGCGGTTTTGTATTTTGTGTTCTATTAGCCCTATTGGTATTTGTTTGAATGGTCTAATATCAAAATTTTATTAAAAAAAATTGAAAAAAATATTTTTATACCGAGTATCTAGTCAGAAAAATAAAAATAATAAAACTTAACCTTTAATGGTAAACACAATAAAATGAATATATAATCACTTAAATGTAACATAAACCGCCGAGCAACTGCAGTAAAGAGCTAAATAGCAGTGCAATACATATGCACGCCCGCAGGGAGTAGGTGGAATAGTAATGTTCTTAGGTAATGTAATGTAGAATATAATAACACAGAGCTAAGATGACCCTCAATAACTAAACTCCCTACCAAGTGTGACTATATGAGACAGTAATGTTACACCTATACCAGATAAAAACCTCTAGCCCAATAGCTTAAAAAACATGCCCATTCCATCTGAGGATACTGGCCTAATGACACACCAACAGATTAAGAGGCAGATACTGATGCTAGGATGTAGAAAAGGAACAAATCTGTACCCAAAATAACTAATCTAAAGACCCTATGCGTTTCTATTGTACATGTCATCAGGGGGTCTGATGAGAAAAAGCAGTGAAAACTACTACTGATAAAGTCAAAGCAGTAAAAACTGCTGTTGGAGATGTCTATCACACCAGATGCAGCATTGGAGGTGCAGCATGACTGTCATCTTGAAAACCTTGAGAAATTAATACATAATTTTACATAATGCAGATATTAGATTTTATTTGGTGGCCCCGATATTGCATGATGATGATATGATGTTGTGTCTTCCAAGTGAGGATCGGGATTTGAAGACATATTCACACTATACATTTATGGTATATCCACAGAATATTCCACATATATCCAATGCACCTTTCTTGTCTAAGGCTGGGTTCACACCAGCGCTTGGTTTCCATTTGGGGATTCTGTCCCCTGGGCAGAAACCCGGCGAAGCCCATTATAACCTATGGGGTCCGCAGGTTTCTGCAGGTAACCCCTTTTAAGCGGATTGGGTTTCCGTTTTTTTTCGGGTCCCCAAGCGGACCTAAAGAATGGAAACCCAAGCACAGGTGTGAACCTAGAGTTAGTGTGCTAGAAGTGAATAGAGAGGCATGTATGTGCCTGGGACCTGAGAAAGGAGGGATCTACATCTTTTGGGCCATTATGACATATTCTGTGACATAAATCTCAGAGATGGGTGTCCACCTTTAAGTTGAAATGATGGATATAATGACACTAGATAATGGTATGTGTTGGCGTTTGCTTGTACAATAGGAGTAGTAACAGTTCCTTGCTGGCTGCATATAACAAGGATCATCTACGCTCACAGACAAGACGTCCATTTAGCTGAAACAGATGTGTTTTGAAAAGCCTCATCTGCCACCATGAATGAGAAATCATCGACTTGACCCCCAAGCTGCAACATCATCCATCTTAACCCTACGGTTTCTTTTGTACTGAGCCTGTGAGTAAAGACGACTATAAATCATTGCTACCAGAAACTTCAGCATCAAAAACATGATGTAGCAGAAATTGCCAATTATTAACCAAATAGAACTCATAATACAGACAGGAGCCCAAACCATGTTGTATAGTGTAAACTTTCTATACATAGACTTCTTTCAGTTCTATCTTATCTGTACCAGAAGATTTAACTGTTCCCTGTTATCAGCCATGGAACAGGCCAATATTCCCTGTTATTTGTGATTTTCTTTGAGAGTAAGAAGACATGTAGAAATCTCAATGATCAATGTCAATTTTCTTGCAATAAAGTCACAAGGAAAACCAGACCCTACTGTTGTTTTAGATTGTTGCATTTACAATAGTATATGGCATCTGGACCATAGATGTCACATTGTAACCTCTCTGACAATGCTGTATATCTGGTCAGATTTCAAACTGCACACCACATGACCATAATATGGCTATGTGCAAGTATATCTGACCTTGACATAATTTTGATTTTTTTTTATATTGGCATACAGAAGTTTATTTCTGTATTGTTGTAGAAGATAATATATGCGTATGCTGGTAGTCATACCCATAAGACAGCTGTTAGTCAAAGACTCACTCAGATATCTTCCCTGATCTCTCAGATATATATATCTATATATATCTATATATATATAGATATATAGATATATTTTTTTTATTGTCAATGCAGGACCTTCGGGGGGCTGGTTACCAAGCAAGACACGTGGAGGAGGGGGTGCAAGTTCACACTGGTGCTTTATTGGGAGGATTTCACAGAGTCCAAAACGTAAACGGCTTTCAGCAGCATAGGGCAACTGAAAACAAAATGGCTTGTTTCAGCTAAGTGGCAGAAAGTCCAGCAACACAAAATAGTCTTTAAGACAGAAACAGTCCAACAGGCTCACCAAGTTAGTAGCTTGTCTCCACTTTCTAGCCTCCATACAGGCAGTATGTTTGTGTCTCAGAGCCACCATCAGAAGAGGGGGAGAGAGAGAGAGAGAGAGACCCACCCTCCTACGTGGTCAGCGTTAAGGCTTCAACTTGGCTCTAACAAAACCCAGGACTAGAGCTTTGAGCCCGGGTCTGTAATCACATCCAAACCCCGGATATAGATTCCAGTCCATTACCTAGTGGAGAGGAGCCACCTTAGTGGGAGGTATCTTCCCTCTACAATCTTTCCCTCTGCCTGCCTACAATATATATATACAGTGCCTTGCGAAAGTATTCGGCCCCCTTGAACTTTTCAACCTTTTGCCACATTTCAGGCTTCAAACATAAAGATATAAAATTTTAATTTTTTGGTGAAGAATCAACAACAAGTGGGACACAATCATGAAGTGGAACGAAATTTATTGGTTATTTTAAACTTTTGTAAAAAATAAAAAACTGAAAAGTGGGGAGTGCAATATTATTTGGCCCCTTTACTTTCAGTGCAGCAAACTCACTCCAGAAGTTCAGTGAGGATCTCTGAATGATCCAATGTTGTCCTAAATGACTGATGATGATAAATATAATCCACCTGTGTGTAATCAAGTCCCCGTATAAATGCACCTGCTCTGTGATAGTCTCAGGGTTCTGTTTAAAGCGCAGAGAGCATCATGAAGACCAAGGAACACACCAGGCAGGTCCGTGATACTGTTGTGGAGACGTTTAAAGCCGGATTTGGATACAAAAAGATTTCCCAAACTTTAAACATCCCAAGGAGCACTGTGCAAGCCATCATATTGAAATGGAAGGAGTATCAGACCACTGCAAATCTACCAAGACCCAGCCGTCCCTCTAAACTTTCATCTCAAACAAGGAGAAGACTGATCAGAGATGCAGCCAAGAGGCCCATGATCACTCTGGATGAACTGCAGAGATCTACAGCTAAGGTGGGAGAGTCTGTCCATAGGACAACAATCGGTCGTACACTGCACAAATCTGGCCTTTATGGAAGAGTGGCAAGAAGAAAGCCATTTCTCAAAGATATCCATAAAAAGTCTCGTTTAAAGTTTGCCACAAGCCACCTGGGAGACACACCAAACATGTGGAAGAAGGTGCTCTGGTCAGATGAAACCAAAATCCAACTTTTTGGCCACAATGCAAAAACGATATGTTTGGCGTAAAAGCAACACAGCTCATCACCCTGAACACACCATCCCCACTGTCAAACATGGTGGTGGCAGCATCATGGTTTGGGCCTGCTTTTCTTCAGCAGGGACAGGGAAGATGGTTAAAATTAATGGGAAGATGGATGGAGCCAAATACAGGACCATTCTGGAAGAAAACCTGTTGGAGTCTGCAAAAGACCTGAGACTGGGACGGAGATTTATCTTCCAACAAGACAATGATCCCAAACATAAAGCAAAATCTACAATGGAATGGTTCACAAATAAACGTATCCAGGTGTTAGAATGGCCAAGTCAAAGTCCAGACCTGAATCCAGTCGAGAATCTGTGGAAAGAGCCGAAAACTGCTGTTCACAAACGCTCTCCATCCAACCTCACTGAGCTCCAGCTGTTTTCCAAGGAAGAATGGGCAAGAATTTCAGCCTCTTGATGTGCAAAACTGATAGAGATATTACCCCAAGCGACTTGCAGCTGTAATCGCAGCAAAAGGTGGCGCTACAAAGTATTAACTTAAGGGGGCCAAATAATATTGCACGCCCCACTTTTCAGTTTTTTTTTTTTTTACAAAAGTTTAAAATATCCAATAAATTTCGTTCCACTTCACGATTGTGTCCCACTTGTTGTTGATTCTTCACCAAAAAATTAAAATTTTATATCCTTATGTTTGAAGCCTGAAATGTGGCAAAAGGTTGAAAAGTTCAAGGGGGCCAAATACTTTCGCAAGGCACTGTGTATATATATATATATATATATATATATATATATATATATATACACACATACATATATATGGTCAGCCTAAGCAGCCCACACAAATGAAATGATTATCAAGTGAACCTTCAAATTTTGGCAGAACTGAGTCTAATATGTATGGGGGCTTCCTGAATCTCCCCTGACAGCAGATGTTGATAAGGATTAAACAGCTGGATTGTAACAATCCCATTCTTTTGTCGGAGAGATAAGCTTTCTCCCCTTTCCCAGTTCTGTACACATGCATCACTCAGCAGATGAGTGTTTGGTTGACAGCTATGGAAAGTGTATGGCCAGCTATAGCTCAGCATATATGTATAGAGGTGGCTAATGCACGTACCTGAAAGTCTTCTCAGCAAGGTCATGGTCGAGTAAGTAGTGGCCCATGGAGGTCAGGGAGGCTCATTTTAGAGACAGATGCGGGTGTTAGAGGTGGGAGAAGAAAGCCAAAAAGAGATCCAGAAGTACAGGAGTATTCCAATTAAATCATTAAAACTTAGCTTTTATTGTTCCCATACAAAAATAAAAGAAAAAATAATAATATGCAAGTCGTCATCAATCAGAGGAATTCATCTTAAAATCTGACGCGTTTCGGAACAAGATAGTTCCTTACTCATAGCATACCACAAAAAAATAAATGCATCATTTTAAAACTATTCCCTGTCTAAAACCACTCCCATTCCCTGATTAAATAAACTGCATTCACATGTTCATTGATAGCTGTAACCTCCTTAAAAACTACTAAAAAAAGAAACATACATATACAGTGGGGGAAAAAAGTATTTAGTCAGCCACCAATTGTGCAAGTTCTCCCACTTAAAAAGATGAGAGAGACCTGTAATTGACATCATAGGTAGACCTCAACTATGAGAGACAAAATGAGAAAACAAATACAGAAAATCACATTGTCTGATTTATTAAGAATTTATTAGCAAATTATGGTGGAAAATAAGTATTTGGTCACCTACAAACAAGCAAGATTTCTGGCTCTCACAGACCTGTAACTTCTTCTTTAAGAGGCTCCTCTGTCCTCCACTCATTACCTGTAGTAATGGCTCCTGTTTGACATTGTTATCAGTATAAAAGACACCTGTCCACAACCTCAAACAGTCACACTCCAAATTCCACTATGGTGAAGACCAAAGAGCTGTGGAAGGACACCAGAAACAAAATTGTAGACCTGCACCAGGCTGGGAAGACTGAATCTGCAATAGGCAAGCAGCTTGTTGTGAAGAAATCAATTGTGGGGGCAATAATTAGAAAATGGAAGGCATACAAAACCACTGATAATCCCCCTTGATCAGGGGCTCCACACAAGATCTCACCCTGTTGGGTCAAAATGATCACAAGAACGGTGAGCAAAAATCCCAGAACCACACGGGGGGGACCTAGTGAATAACCTGCAGAAAGCTGGGACTAACGTAACAAAGGCTACCGTCAGTAACACACTACGCCGCCAGGGACTCAGATCCTGCAGTGCCAGACGTGTCCCCCTGCTTTAGCCAATACATATCCGGGCCCGTCTGAAGTTTACTAGAGAGCATTTGGATGTTCCAGAAGAGTATTGGGAGAATGTCATATGGTCAGATGACACCAAAGTAGAACTGTTTGGTAGAAACACAACTCGTCATGTTTGGAGGAGAGTGAATACTGAGTTGCATCCAAAGAACACCATACCTACTGTGAAGCATAGGGGTGGCAACTTCCTGCTTTGGGGCTGTTTCTCTGCAAAGGGACCAGGACAACTGATCCATGTACATGAAAGAATGAATGGGGCCATGTATCGTGAGATTTTGAGTACAAACCTCCTTCCATCAGCAAGGGCATTGAAGATGAAACGTGGCTGGGTCTTTCAGCATGACAATGATCCCAAGCACACCGCCAGGGCAACAAAGGCGTGGCTTCGTAAGAAGGTTTCAAGGTCCTGGAGTGGCCTAGCCAGTCTCCAGATCTCAACCCCATAGAAAACCTTTTTAGGGAGTTGAAAGTCCGTGTTGCCCAGTGAGAGCCCCAAAACATCACTGCTCTAGAGGAGATCTGCATGGAGGAATGGGCCAACATACCAGCAACAGTGTGTGCCAACCTTGTGAAGACTTACAGAAAACGTTTGACCTCTGTCATTGCCAACAAAGGATATATAACAAGGTATTGAGATGAACTTTTGTTATTAACCAAATAATTTCCACCAAAAATTGCAAATAAATTCTTAAAAAATCAGACAATGTGATTTTCTAGATATGTTTTCTCATTTTGTCTCTCATAGTTGAGGTCTACCTATGATGTCAATTACAGGCCTCTCTCATCTTTTTAAGTGGGAGAACTTGCACAATTGGTGGCTGACTAAATACTTTTTTTTCCCCACTGTATATGAAAATGTGCACATGTGTATGTGTCCATCATAGCACATCAATACATACATTCATATAAAAAAATATACTGCCCTTAACTGAGGGATGGAGATCCATGCATTGGAGCCGAGACATCATATTTCTGGACATAATAGTCCTGTGAGTTGGGCTGTGTTCATGCACATTTTTTGTTAGAGGTGGGGCCCGCATCCTGATGATGTCCCCAGGATAATGAACACAGTGATGTCACATTACAGGGATAATATACACAGTGATGAAACAGAACAGGGATAATGCACCCAGTGATATCACAGTACAGAGATAATATACACAGTGATGAAACAGTACAGGGATAATGCACCCAGTGATATCACAGTACAGGGATAATATACACAGTGATGAAACAGTACAGGAATAATGCATCCAGTGATATCACAGTACAGGGATAATATACACAGTGATGAAACAGTACAGGGATAATGCACCCAGTGATATCACAGTACAGGGATAATGCACACAGTGATGTCTCAGTATACAAATAACATACACAGTTATGTCACAGTATAGAAATAATATATGGAATGATGTCACAGTACAGGAGTAATGTCCACTATGACATTATAGCAGAGGGATAATGCACACACAGAAAGCAGAAAGATCACTGTGTACACTGTGACATCACAGCATATGAAGAAGGTAATAATAATGATGTCACATTCAGGCATTGTGATATTCCAGTAAAGTAATGGAGGTGCATTCAGTTTTCCATATTCCCTTCCATCATCCATGGTTATCATTAATTGCACCCCAGGTCTCAGTGGAAATGGGCCCCATAGCAACCTGTGTCTGCTACTTTGCCCATGCTGTACACACAGTCAACTTCCACCCAACTTTCAACTTTCTCAGGAACACCTATGGTATGAATAAGGAAAGGCTGAGAAACAATAAGAGAATTTTATATCAGTATATTTGTATATTTACCAGTTTTGTGCATTGTTGTCATATTTTCGCTCTATTCTTGGTGAATGGATTGACTGAAGGATAAGAAGAACTAGCTTCCCTCATGTCATTATGGATGCAAATTGCATTTGTTCTTATAATTAGTTGTGCAAAACAATTAATGAACAAAAGAAAGAATCCAATAACTTTTAGGGCTAATTTGACCCTTCATGGAGGCTGTCTTTATCCCCATTTCTATCGATTCCTTTGTACATTTCCTTCACTAATCCAATATAATTATGTGTTTTGCATTACAAAGGAGTGTGTGCTCTCCCACTATATAAATAGCCTGGGTTGCAGAATGATTCTGTCTAATGAAGAAAAATAGCACTCCATAACTATTGAGTTCTGAGTGTTGTGGAGTGCAAGCTCTGTGGACTAGATTGATGTAAGATTATGAATGCAGCATCTTCTATAATGAAGGGGTTTAAAGAGGACCTTTCACCAATTCCAATGCTTTGTATCCTTTACTAGGCGCTGCTCCACTGATTCTGGCAAAGGTGGATTTTTTTTTTCTCTAGCCCCCACCATTCCTGAGCAGTTGGTGCAGTTAATTTCAGCGCCTACTATTCTAAATAGACTCTCTGCTGTCAATTGGGTGGTCCTGTACTGGAGCAGGCTAACAGGGACCATCCAACTGATAATGGAGAGCCTAAGTAGCATATTGGATTCTGAAACTAACAGGACAGATTGGGGGAATGGTGGGGGCTACAGAAAAAAATCCAACTGCGCTGGAACCAGTAGAGCATCATCTATGAATGAATGCAAAGAGTTGGAGCTGGTGGAGTGGGTGAAAGGTTCTCTTTATGAAGTTTGTCAAAAATATACTTTGATAACCTACCCTTAGCATAGTCCAACAACGTGAGATCTGGGGAAATCACACATCAGTTAATAGAATGAAGGGAACATACAGAGGGCTTTTCTATGTGTGTGACTATACATGGGGCCGTACCGTTCTACTATCTAAACTGCAGTACTTGACATTGCATTGATCTTAGCTCTGACTTAGCCCCTATACACATGAATGGGACTAGACTGCAGTACTAAACAGAAAGAAAATCAGGATATAATAATAAAACCAGCTGACAAAGGGGGTGCAATAGTCATAATGAACACCTCAGACTATATCCAGGAAGCAAACAGGCAACTGTCAAATCCCATCCATTACTCCAAACTTGGAAGTGATCCCACAGAAGCCTATATGAAAGAACTAAAGAGTATGATCAAGAAGTTTCCAATCCAGATCCAGAATCAGGTAAAAGGACTTATCCCACAAGATCCCAGGCCGGGCTGCTTCTATATGCTCCCAAAGATACACAAAGATGGCAACCCTTGGAGGCCTATCATTTCTGGCATTGGGACACTGACAGAAAACATCTCAGGTTGGGTGGAAAATCTCCTAAAACCCCTTGTCAGGGATACTCCAAGCTATATCCAGGACACCACTGACCTTCTTAACAAACTGAATGCCCTGGGCCCTCTACCTGAGGGTACCATTTTGGCCACCATGGATGTGGAATCCCTGTATACCAACATTCCCCACAAGGATGGAGTTGCAGCATGTCAGGTACACCTGGCAAAACAAAACCTTCCAACAGAACCAGTAACGCAGCTCATACAATTCATCCTTAGCCACAACCATTTTACCTTTGGAGAAGATCTATATCTACAGCGAATGGGAACTTCAATGGGGACCAGATGTGCACCCCAATATGCAAATCTCTTTATGGCAGAACTGGAAGGAGCATATTTATCAACATGCACCACCAAACCTATGATTTACCTTCGTTATATCGATGATATCCTTGTCATCTGGACTGCAGGTGAGGAGGCCCTACTTCAATTCCATAATGACTTCAATGACTTTCACCCTACCATCAACCTTAAACTTAGCTATTCAGGGAGTGAAATTCACTTTCTGGACACCACAATATACATCAAAGTCCACCGGCCACTCACATCGATATACCACAAACCCACAGACAGAACGGCCTACCTGAGAAACGACAGCTTCCACCCCAAGCACACAAGACAATCTATTATCTACAGCCAGGCTATACGATACAATCGTATTTGCTCCGACAAAACAGACCTGGACAAGCACCTCCTGGATCTGAGGATGAAATTTCTCAGACTGGGATACAAACCAAAAGTAACAGACAACCAATTAAACAAAGCAGCAGCCATTAACAGAGACAGTCTGCTCACATATAAAAAAAACCAAGAAAGAAGCCCGAGTGCCCCTAGTCGTCACCTACAACCCACAGATGGAGATCCTACGAAGGATTGCCAAGGAGCTCCAACCTGTGCTACATAGGGACAACAGACTCAAGGACATATTTCCAGTCCCCCCTCTCCTTTCCTTTCGACAACCACCAAACCTGAGGCGTATTATCGTCCGGAGTGCCCTGAAGGCCCCAACTGAAAATGGCACCTCACCTTGCCTACATAAAAGGTGCATGACCTGCAAGCACATCCACACCGCTGACAGTGTACCTATCCCACAGTCACAACAGATGCACAGAATTAGGGGGACATTCTCCTGCAGGTCTTCCAATGTGGTGTACCTCATAATGTGTACGCAATGTCCCACCACAGGCCTCTATGTGGGGGAAACAGGGCAGAGACTCAGTCAACAAACTCACACAGATCCAGTATCAATAACAGCAGAACCGATCTCCCAGTGGCCGCACATTTCTCCGGAGAAAACCACTCTATTGAAGATTTGCGGGTTGTGGTTTTAATGGGACATTTTAAGACGCAGGAGGCGAGGAAACAATGGGAGTACAAATTTATGCAAAAATTTCAAACTCTGCAATTTGGACTTAATATTCATGCCAGCTTCATGTCACACTATGTATGAACCATGAACTGAACTCAATATTCATGCCAGCTTCATGTCACACTATGTATGAACTGTGAGGGTCACAAATCACCTCCTGATAGCAAACAGATAACAGCAAGAATTACTGATCCCTCCGTCACGCACCACAACTTTCCAGATTGCTTTTTTTGACCTGTTGTAAATAACTTCTCTACTTAGATTGCATTTTGTTTTGGTTTTTTTTAAGGACTCTAAAATTCTTTGAAAACCATGTGTATAAAAATCTGTGAATTTTCAGTTCTTGTATCACACCATGTCTGATGAAGGGAGCTAGCTAGTACTCCTGAAAGCTTACTTATAAATATACTCAGTTAGCCTCTAAAAGGTATCGCCTGATTTCTTCACTCTTCCACTAAACAGAGTCACATAGACACGTATGGCACTGTATCAGGTATTGTAGTGAAGGGGCAGTGGTATGTCAACATTTCCTTTACTATTTGAGGAAGGGGCTCTTAGGGGTTGAACTCACATAGATTGAACTCACATTGTTGGCCTAAACTAAGTGAAATCCTTCAATGTATATTGCCCAAAAAAAATGAAAATAAATTCCTATAAAAAGGAATGACATGTCTGTTAAATTGTCCGGTGCTCCAGTGCTGCTGCTCTGGTTTTCCCGCTGCTCTTTATTTACTTGACTACATCTATGTCCTCGCCCTATATTCACATGACTGCTGTAGCCAATCACTGGCCTCCATGGTCATGTGGGTAAATGATATCATCATTATACTCGCAGATGATGTAAACAAAAACTGGCAGGGAGGACCGGAGCAGCGGCACTGGAGCAACAGAGGATTTAACAGGTAAGTAATGATTTTTAATAATTTGGTCACATTTCCCAATTAAAATAGAGAACTGCAATATATTGTAGAATTGTAGAAGCAGTAAACTTAAAACTTAAAATAAAATTATGTTATTAGTTGTCTTAGTTATAAAACTGTGTTATAATTGTATATTGTGTATTATTGTTCACTGTTCCCTATCTTTACAATAAAATCCTATATATCTCCTGTAACTGTTTAGCTATAGAAGGTGCAGATGTAACAGTTGCTAACAGGCCCTGGTAAGGGCCCCATTACAGATTTAGCATTGGGGCATAGGTTATGCCTCTGATTTAGAATATCTTATCATTCAGCTCGGTGTGGTTCAATCAATGCTGAATTAAAGAAATTTTGCTGTACTACGGCTTTGCAGGTTTATATCCTATAGAGATTAAGGTATATAAGAGATGGTGGAATAAAGAAGCATTTGTAGTCTTGTCAGGGGCAGACGCTATTAGAGCTGTAGTTGATGTGGACGCCTCAGGCTATGTTATATGGTTGTCTGAAGAGGTGAACATTTAGGTCGTCTTTGAAGGTCTGTGTGGTTGGACTGTGGTGTTGATATGAGGAAGGCAATTCCAGAGAAGATATGAGAGAAATCTAGCACCCTTGCAGAAAGCAATGAAGTGATATTGTAAGCACAGGCATAAATTGAATCTCCTGGGCCATAGTGGGGCCCCCTAGTGGGGCCCCCTACCTACTATGAGCCATTTAAAATAGTGGTATATTTTATGTAGCAAAGGGACCTTTCGCACCCCCTTCTATAGCTACAACCTTGATTGTAAAGCACAATGCTCCTTTTCCACCATTAACTATGTTATACCTGCCAAGTCATAATCAATATCTCTACCACATAAACTACTGCTAAAGGGGTTGTCCAGGCAAAAATGGACAACCCTTTTAACTTTAAATCAGCCGGGGGCATTGAAAAAAATAAAAAAAATTCATACTCACCTGTCCCCGATGCTCCAATGTCCTCCTTGCACATCCTGGTTTTTCTGCTCCGGCTGTTTCTCCTGGATCTCTTCCGGAGTTCCGCTGAAGCCACTGATTGGCCTCAGCGGTCACGTGACCACTGAGGCCAATCAGCGAATGGTATGCAATGTCACTACCTGTGACATCACGGGTCCTCTTTCTTAGGACTGCTGAGGTGATGTGACCGCTGAGGTCAATCAGTGGCTTCAGCGGAACTCCGGAAGAGATCCAGGAGAAACTTCCGGAGCAGAAAAACCAGGATGTGCCAGGAGGATATCAGAGCATCGGGGACAGGTGAGTATGAATTATTTTTATTTTTTTCAATGCCCCCGGCTGATTTAAAAGTTAAAAGGGTTGTCAATTTTTGCCTGGACAACCCCTTTAAGCCTCGTATTCTCATACACTGACCCATAGAAATGATTGAACAAAAAGTTATCAAAATGGCATACTTTTCCATACAAATGGTATCAATAAAAACTAGAACTTGCCCTGTAAAAAAGAGCCCTGAAACATCCCCATAGAAGGAAATATTAAAAAAAAAAAATTAATGGGTGTCAGAATATGGCGATACAAAGAATATTCTTTTTCAAAAATGATACATTTTTGATATTTTTGTTTATGAATTTGGTATTGCTGTAATCATACTGACCCGCAGAATGAAGGTAATCCTATTGCACAGTGAATATGGTAAAAACAAAGTCCATGTGAAGAGTGATCGGCTGTGTTTATTTTACACTTTCACTCCATTCATAATTTTCTTTCTAGATACCGAATATATTGTATGTAATATTAAATGGTGCCAGCGGTGTAACTTGAAGCTCTTGGGCCCCAATGCAAAACCTGTAAATGGCCTGTACCTACCTATTTAAAATAGTGGTATATTTTATGTGGCAGATGGACCTTTGGCACCCCCTGCATCCGCTGTAGCTACACTCCTGAATGGTACCAAAAAAAACAAAAAAACAAAGAAAGTCCAATTGGCATCTAACTCTACAAGGATGATCCTTTACTTTCTTGCAGAATTAAGCAGCTGCATGACATCAATGAGCACTGTGTACACGTGATGCAGCTCCCCTTCCGGTTCAGCATTCATGTGATCTGCCAAGGGTCACAGCTGCTGGGTCCCAGATTAGCTCTTCAGTTCATTTTAGGAGGCTGCATTCCTCCTGTAACTGGAGCTAATGTATCAGTAAATAATAATGTAATGTAATGTTAAAATGCTCCCCAAAGGTCTATTATAACCTTATAAGGGGCACAATATATAATGAATAAAAAGACAAAAATTGTACTTCGTAACATACCAACTTTTATTTTGTATGATGTACTGGTTTTGTTTTTACTGCATTCACTGTACATCAAAAATGATGTGTCACCTATATTCAGTAGGTCAGTACAATCATGGCAGTAAATTTATAACGTTGATGTTATGTTTTGTTATACCTTTATAAAAATCCAAAACTTTGAAAAATTCTTTGGGTTGCCATATTTTGACAGGTCTGGGAGCCTTCAATAATCTCTTAACTTTCATAGTAGATGAGCACTCCCCTCGGATCTCAGTACAGGGGACATTGATCTTCCTCAACATGGTGCACTAAGGCATCTGAAGGGTTAATGCCCACAACCAGAGATAACTCTGACCATGGGAATTGCCACTGGGTTTACACTGAGTGGGCACCATGTTTAAAGTCCCGTCATCCACCATACATGTGCATCATGCAAGATGTAGATACAAAAGTACTGACGTAAATAAAATACTTTGGTTGTGATAGAAAGCTAAAATTTAGCTCCAGTATGACACTAAATCAGGGTTACTGATGCTATCTTTCTCTGTCCCTCTACACACCTCTCCTACCTTCTTCATAGACTTCTATAGATATGTGTAATCTGAGTCATGTGACCTACTGTCAGTCTGGGGACAGATATAGCAGATTCTCTAGTCAGTTTGACAATGGGTGGGGGAGCAGGGAAACAACCTGATAAGAAGATACAGAAGCATTTTTCTGCGATAATTACAATGTTTCTTAGAATATCCTGTACCGTTGATTTTTGCAAAGTTTATTGCTACTGACCATTTTTGTAGGACTAAGCCATTGTGTTATGTTCGAAATAGGAATATATAATTGTATTTTGTTTGGAAATAGGACTATACCATTGCATTGTGTTTGAAAACATGAACATTAAAAGGGTTGTCTACTTTTATTAAAATGTTCCTCTGATAATAAGCTCACAACACATTCTCCCAAAAGTGGGACCACCAAAGAGTGATCTGTTCAAGGGTCTATTAGCAAATATAATGTTTCCTGTAGCACCCCCACAGGAGGAATTAAGCAATACACTGTCTTCATTCACATCAGTGAGCTGGGTCCTCCAGAGTGGGGTCTTTCTCTACAACTTAAACTACTTGAGGGTCTTGAACAAGGGATTCCCTTCTGTTAGCTAACAATTCCCTTATAGTAGATTTGATAGGATTTTTTCTAGAGCCAGACAATCCCTTTAATCATCAATTTCAGCCCAGTTACTGCTGTTGGAATTATTATGAGTGTTTTAGGTTTTTTTTTTACTAACTTTCCAATATTTTTTTTTCCATTACCTACAAGAGAGAACACCAGGTTGGAAACATATCAGGCGATGCAAATCTGTGTCATGCTTTGTGTACTAGAGGAAGCCTCCTCACTCAGCATTCTGCATGCAGCTCCCTGTACGAGACAAAGGCAGCGATGGTCCGCAGAATACTGGAGCTAATTTGCTTGAGGCAAAAGAACAGATCTCCCTAGAACGACATCAAACTGGAGATCTGTGATCAGCAAGCTGCTCAGAAATGAAACAAATACAAGATGAGCTTCCTAAGAATCAGTGAAAATCTCTCCCACCGTTTATCTTGATTATTTGCTTTGTAGGCATAAATGTGTGGATGTAGCAGCGCGCTCGATACAGGGATGGGCAAACTTTGGTGCTCCAGCTGTTACTTTGCTGCTGAACGATCACCATGGGAAAAATGGTTTATCTACAGCTGGCATGCTAACATTTCTAGGCCATAGGGAACTACTTATCAGAGGCTGGGATTTCATTCTGGGGCAATTTTCATGAAAAAAAAATGATGTTGTGTGTTAACTTATTTACAAATCAGAATAAATTGTTCACTTCTGAGCCTCATACTTACAATACTGTAGACTGTGAAAGGCAGGAAATGATGAGATTTTAGAAGAAATTCTAGAAACAAGACAAGATGCTTCTACCTGTCTCCCAGCTGTGCTCACTTTCTACTGCACACCTCTTACTGTACCTTTGCCTATTCATACGAGACATACAGTAAGTGCAGTATTTCCTGTGCATATGATGGTGAAGCATTAAAAGAGTCACCAGCACTAAATTACATTGTGAGTGAGGACACCATGGGTGAGAATTATTATGCATTGTACGCCAGTTTTCCAGCATACAAAAAATGAAAAAGTTGCACAGTCAGCTAATTCTGCAAAAATGTGCAACTTTTTTTCTCTTTTACGTAATCCTCACTACTCTCCTAAAAGTGGGAGTGTTGGGGATCAGAGTCACAGCCCAGATATATCCACTCACTGTATACAAATTCTGGGGGTTATCTGTTCACCTTACACACCGCACACTTACATTTCACCCTGGATGCAATCATAAAAGGTACTGTAACTCCGCTTCCACTCTCCCTTCCAGCTCACCTGTCATACCAGGATACACAGGAGCAAAGTGCCCTTTTGCATCCACACAAAGTTGCTACCACTTGCCACTTTACAGTACGATGAGACACCATTATACCCACACCACGCACAAATTGCACACAAAATGGTAACACGACTAGCAATAGTTACTCTTCGGAAATGTGGGGAACATTTGAGCCAAAGGACAATCTTATTAAATTTTAGATTTAATATACATAAATAGGCACAGTGCTTTACAATAAAAAGATGGAATAAAAAAAAGACACTTACATACATACATACATACATTATAAAATAAGCCGGAATAACAAGAAACAGACCTGTTTGTTTAAGCCTGGAGCTTCAACATAAGGAAATGGACAAATCCCACACTAGATGTGGCTCCAAAAAATCTAACACTAAAATCATAAAGCTCATCACATTTATCGACCCCTGACCCCCAAGCTACTTCCTGCAACTTCCCACCTGTGATGTCATAATTTCCTTTTGTTGGAAATGTCGGGCTTTTGATCAGCAAGGTCTCAGATGATCTAGTGTGGTAATTTGTGCTATGGTCAGCCTGTCTGACTTACTCCTTATAGTGACCTATAGAGTGACTGTACTGAATGCACTTCCTGGGACTTAACTTAGCCCCGGTTGCAGCCCGCCACTGCCCCAGTGGGAACACACCAATCAATACCATAACCATAACTAAATAAGGATCACCCTACCTCCGATGGACCCCAACCACCTCACTGAGTGGCATCCATGACCTCCTCCCTGCTGCTGCAATAAGAGTAGACTATCACCAACAAACCCTCACACCTCCTACCAATATCATAAAGGACTGGTGGGCGGGTTGCTAGCAGGTCCTGATCCTGGTGGAATTAGTTGCTCCACCTCCTGCTCCCAAGGTAGCACTCTCTGGAACCCGCCAGACCCTCTTTGCTGTTCCAATAATTTGAAAACATGACTCCCCCCATAATCCCCCACCCCTAATCACTACTAGTATCTCATTAGAGGCCAATACTGGACATTCATGCAATTTATGATCTCCACATATACTAGTAGGACATATGGACTATACTCTGAGATTGTCTTAATGAAGTAAGGTCTTTAATGCAAGAATTGTTTTGGAGAAATACCAGACTGCTACAAGAAACCAGCAAAACCAGGGAATGTTGCTAAACTCTTCTGCTTTACAATCTTTGCATAGTTGATACCAAACTCCATGACAGGGTTGCATGGACTTAACAATTCTAATGAAAATCAGAAGTGTCCGTCCATGGAATTGCTTTGATTAATGGCCCTCATCAGCAGCTCTATCTATCTACTCTTCTGATCCTGAACCTGATGCCTGTCTCCTCACCCAGGAAAATAGGGGTCAGTTGAATTCCATTCTCTCCCATGGATATGCCATAGATGGTGAAGATTGGAAAACACCTTTACAGAACAGATTTTGCAGGAAATTTATCCCCATGTTGAGGTCTTGTAAGTCACAGTTCCTGGGAATCTGGCAGGGCCAATGTGGATGATGACAAGTTCATGCATGTACTGTATATGCTAATGGACAACACTTGTTACAGGGCTTTTGATCTGTATTTCTGTGTGTGGTTTATGATGTAGCTCTTTAGGTGATGCCTCATTGAAGCACTGGGTGGGGAGTCGGCATACCTACCTTCACCACTACTGTAGGCGGAGCACCATTCACTTTTGTTTAGTGGTATGCCTATACAGTTTTCCTGCTGTGGAATCATCCTTTTCTGAACAAGTTCCTTCTGGACCTGGTTATTGCTCAGACCCAGCTTTGAATATCCCCTTATAGTTGTGGCATGAAGTCACACATCACTCCTAGGTGTGGCTTATATATAGAGGGCCCTTACATGCAAAATATTCAGTAAGATCCAGACCATCTTTTAGGAAACACCTCTGTTGTCTTCAAACTGGTCTGTTAGGTGTGTACTCTGCAAGTACCGCTTACCAGAGTGGGCCTAATACAGTAACCCTATCACCATTAAGTAGCTCTCATTGGTCCAGTGCCATGAGTACTTCCTAGGTCCCAAACACAGTATTTCAGCAGCACCTCAGGGACTGCAGTAGTACAGTTGCTACTGTTAGACGTCAGACTTGCCACACACATTTTTTTATATGCAATGTACATTTTGCTCTAATGTCGAGAGATGGACATTTAAATGGTCATTGACTTTTCAGACAACTTAGTCTCATTTAATAATTGACCTTTTATTTGTTGCTGTGCCATAAGTTCTGGTTGTTACCATTAAAGAGGTGTCCATTGTGTATGACCATTGCCAGCCATGACTACAGAGTTGCAGCACACAGGATGTCTCTGGGCCATAACCTATGGAGCAAATGGAGATCATTTGAGCTTTGGAAGTTAAGGAAGCAATGTTAGGATTGCAGAGAATCCATGGCTTACTGTGCTACCTTGTTTCTGTAACTCCCCTTTACCTTTATGGGCATTATGGAAACAACAGCTATTTCCTTTATCCCAACCACGTCTGTGCTCAGTCACAGAATGGAAGAAGCAAATGGACACCTGGGTAGGATTAGATGACCTGTGTTCTTGAGATGGGAGCCACATTTATGAGACATTGCAGATATACCATAGATGTCTAAGATGACAATACTCCTTTTAATCCAGAAGAAGGTATCCTTTGTTTTATTTTATATATCTTTATGTTTCTATGAAAGTGTAACACTCAATAGAAGTATTTGGAATTATACAAGTGTTTCTAAAAACTGTGTATAATAGAGATCTCCTGCTAAACTACAAATCAAGCTCTAATGTACGGTATGTTATCAGACAAAGGAAACAGTCAGTGCCGGTGACACTGAGCTCCTTAAGGAATCTGAAGATCTCACTTCAGTTGGAGAAGAGCCCCAGAGCAGATCCTAATCATAAGGAAGGAACTTGCTGTCTTCATGTATCAAGTAACAAAAAATTCACACTCAGGAAATCAGCTATATGATGTTGAATAGACAATACATGGAATATGTGAGCAGGAATAGCAAACAGGCAGCTATTTTTTGCATTGTAGTGTGTTGGGTATATCCATTTATCTGCAGATGGAGCTATTTTAAATACACTAAAGGGGTTTTCTGAGTTTGCATTAAATTGGGTCAATAGGAGGAAAAAATATAAAATAATAAAATAACATATACTCACCTGTTAAAGTGCCCGCCACGCTGATGCTCCCTTCTGGTTCTTTTTAGGTGCAGCAATGACATCCCCAATGTGATCAATCACTGGCTTTAATGGTCAATCATATGCCACATTCCATGGAGATTGGCTGCAGCACTTATGTGGGTGGACGAGGGTGTCATCACTAAAGTGGCAGGGAGCTACTGGCAGGGAGCACTGGAGTGGTGGCGCTGGAAGTGGTCACCTAAATGGTCTGTAGGGTCCTGTGTACAGCCAGTATCTAGCACTATATGGTCACTGTATAGTGATAATAATGGTATACCTGGGTTGGGGGCCCACTCGGATGCATTTGCCCTCCCCCTTCCCAAACCCCTAGCTATGCCTCTGATATCTACCCTTTGTGCCAATTTTATATAAACTTGGAAAACCACTTTATTGATGAGGAGCTGTTGACGCTGGAATTAGCATAGCTCCATCCTCTTTGTAGCGGCCGTGCTGACTTATTGCAGCTAAGTTCCTATTCATTTCAGAGGGATATGACACTAGGTTCACACTATCGTCGCCTCTCTGTTCTTCGGGTCCATCGAGGGACCCGAACAACGTAGAGGCGTACCACTATAACAGCAGTTACGCACAGAGTCTGCCAGACCCCATTGACTATAATGGAGTCTGTCGAGTGTCCTTCATTTTTAAACTGAAACCGTTGAAGGATTTTTTCCTCCACCAATTTTCAGTGGACACTGTGATGGAGTCTCCAACTGAGACTTTGGTGCAGATGTGAACATAGCCTTAGCTGTAATACCCCGACACAGTCAGTAGATAAAGAACAGCTGGTGTGTGAGACCCCCTCATTCTGATATTAATGACCTATTCTATGGATATTGTCTATATTCATGCCCTGGAAAACCCTTTTAATGACCAGCATCCATTGAGTATACACTCTGAATACACGTTTGCCTTGTAAATTTTTATAGACTTTTCCATTAAATACATGCAGAGTGCTGCTGCTGAACGTGTTAATGGAAATATCATGTCTGCTTTTTATGTCTTACAATCTAAGTGCAGCTGTGACCTATGGAGTAAGCGGGTAGACATCATGTAATTGCAAGCTCTGGTCACAGAGATAAGTGTGTCTGTATGTGGGGAAGGTTACTAAATTAGATAGTGATCACCCCATCCTTACCGTGATTGATCACCCCTATAGAAGGACCAGTAAGGAACTAATAACATCCCGCTGATTTACTATCTGCTACAGTACTACAAAGCTGGACTCGGCTTGCCGTAATATATGAAAAAAAAAAAAAAATCTCCCAAACAAATTTATTTTTCAATTTCTGCACAGTGGAAGATATTTAGTTTGCCAGCCATGTCTGCGCCAGAGCTTAATGAGAGAGCCTGAAGTCATTGAGACAGCAAAAATGCAGCCCCTCGAGGCCTTCATAGCCTAAGGTGATAAACTATTTCTGTTCGTTGTTATGTGTCTCATTTCTGTGTTGTTTGTTTACCTCGCCCTAACCCCAGTCTTCTGATATCATTACACCCTCTAGGCTGAATGCCTGACTCATGCCATCCAGGCCAACATATCATCTTCTCTTCTTCATTAGATGTTCAGATGGATGTTTACTGGAGAGATATACAATTGCACTATACTAGCAATGCATCTGTCACCAACTAATACTATATATAGATCTTTTGGCCATTCTGCAATGTGCAGGGCAAGCATTGACCATGTCAACGATATAACATATCACTGGAAACACTGAACAATTGGACCTTTACCAGTCTCCAGAATGAAGGAGTTTCTTCGCCTTGAGCGTTATATTGCACAATGCTGTTCTCACGACTAAAGGTGACTGTGCACTTCAATAGATCCTAGCTGAACGCTCATCCAGCTGACAGATAGTCGTGCTCACTGAAGATGGGTGAACCTCGTGAGATTCAATTTGCACAGTTTGCCCACCAGCTTAGTTTTGGACTGGACAAGTTTGCATCAACAGGTCATGATGCTGACGTGCCCCACATATCTACTAAGGCTCATTTACAGGCCACAAAGAACACCCAGGGCCGATGATGACACTCATGAGGTGGTGGGGAAGAATACCAGACATCTCCAGGGAGCCTCAGAGAGGCGAGAGAAGGTTAATATGACTGTTTATTATTTTCCGCACCTCCTCAGAGAGTAATAATGATTTGTGGGTGGCAAACCTCAAAAATCTTGAGTATGGATGAATGTCTTTAGCCCACATAGATTTAGAGATATCACTGGCTAAAGCGATGCTGCATATCCTCTCACTTTCACTTTAACCAGTCTACAGGAGAACATGTGCAGCTAAAAGCAGAAAATTATTTTTTAATTCTCTTGTCACTTCAGATAACCCTAGGGGAGGGGGTTCCATGGACTTTTGTTCATGATATCAACCCCCCATTATCAATCAGACGCCATTTAACCCCTTAATGCTGACTGCAGCACCTAAGTCCCGTTACAGAAAAAAAAAAGTAAAAATAAACTTTTCCCCTCTTGTTGATGAAAAAAACAACAACACACAATTAGTATCACCACATCTATAACAACCCCTAAAATGAAAGGAGTACGATATTTATTCTACATGTTATTTCTGCTTCAAAAATCTTAACCCCTACGCACACCAGGACTTATATGTACATCCTGGTGCACGTGACTAAATATGGCTTCCACTCTGAAGCAGAGAGAACGCACTAACCGCCAGACATACGCACATACAGCAGGGACCCGGTAGCATTGATGACTCTGATGCCGGGCATTTAACCACTCAGATGCCTCTGTTCTTCTCACCTCTCCAAAACAAAAATTAATAAAAACAAAATTCACTTTTTACTTACCAATCTCCGCTCCTAGTCTCAGCCACCCCCTTTACTGACTCCAAAACAGTATACCGCCCCGTTTACTGCACCCAACACGTTAAAATGTCCCCTTTACTGGCCCCCACATGTTGTTATACTATGTGCAGGCCAGTAAAGGGGGCTTTATACCACATGGGGGCCAGGAAATGAGACTGCATACCATGTGGGGGCTGGGGGGCCCTAGTCAAAAATTTGCTATTGGGTCTGGTCTTTGCTAGTTACACCCTTGATGGGGATATCTAAATGTACTAAAATACAAACTCAGCTCTGTTGCATCCCTTTAATTTAATTTATTTGTTTTAACTATGAGCTGAAGCCTTAAATCCGAATGACTAAAATAGTCACTGCAGGATGGTCCACAGAGAATCCGCCATCAAAGATCTATTCACGTTATCCCAATTGCTGTCCAAGGTGCTAGACAGGATAAGGAGTCTTGAAGATTTATCCTCATATTTTGTATTCAATAACACACACTCTGCTTGAGAGAAATCATTAACATTGTAAGAATATTTCAAGAAAATTATATTTTGACCTGTCAGCCTTGAGATTGGGCTAGAGGCATACGCACATTGCAGCCTTCACTTATGTAATGGCCCAGATAACCATATAAATACAACATTAGTATAAAGCACTAATATAGTACAAAACAGAACGATTACAACTCTTTCTGGTGGAGAGATAATAAGCAGACATTGGCTTTTACATGCGGTGTGAACATACACGTAACTACCTGAGTTGTGGGGTGGTAATGACTGCAAAGACTGTAATGAAGGGCATGGAACAATGTGGAGACACATCAGGTACACAGAGCAATTTCCATCCATTAACAAGGGGTTGGGATTTTAAAGTCAATGCATAAAGTATACACGGAAAAATATATGACTAGTTTTTTTAATAAACAAGTTAAAACATACTATAGATTCCAAAAATACTGACACCCCAAATATTTGGTGAAGCCTGAGTCACCTTCTGTAGTTATTTATCCCAAAACAAGTTTTTATCTTGTAACCACTGGTGGTCAGCGGGGTGACAGTCAGACCGGCCAGAATCGGGATCCCTAATCTCTGTTTTATAGCAATTTGTGATACTCACTGGGTTGCGCACCATCTCTTCCACCTAACTGGTTTGGGTCACTCCCAAGGGTATTGTTTAAGTAATCTCATTTTTTACCCTTCAACTACAGCCAGTGAGCAGCACCGAAAAGTCAGGCAATAGCAGGAAAACATCTTCAAATGATCAACCACCATGTAAATATGAGATACTTTCGTGTAGTCCCTTCTTTTAGGAGTTCCTCATTCTCAAGCTTCTAGACAATATAGTGACTGTTGGAGCTGCTGAAGTTATCTCAATATATCTCTCATGCACTTATTAAAGTTTCTGCCATATATTGTCATCTGGTATGAACAACCCATTGGAGATGTCCACCTCAGACAACCCCTTGTCATAATGCTTCCAGTCGCAGCTTTGTCTAATGATGTTCTGGAGAGGTGCAGGGGATATTCCTGTAATAGTATATGCTATAGTATGCTATAGCTCCATACAACTAATACTTAGATCTACTATTCTATCTAGCAGAACCAATCTATCATAAGAAGTATTATTACATTATAAAACTGCACTTACACATGGGCAAATGGTTTTCAACCTTTGGTATAGATATTCCAAAATGTAGACGCCATCTCACTATGGGGTATTTGGTCTAAAGCTATGTTTCTAATGTGAATCTCTTTTTTTATGTAATTGTCCATATATTCAAGCATAAATGAAAAAGGGCACTCACCAGGTTTAATTTATGCTTGGATGTATGGACATTTGCTATCTATTATAATGGAAGCACCAACTGAGCATCGGATCAGTCTCCTGTTTGTCCTTTTAAGGCTGGATTCACACCTGCGTTGGAGTCTCCGACTCACCCGCAGAATCCGCTTAGAATCGTCAGAGAGAAAATCCCTGCTTTCCTCTCCCCCGGTTTCAGTATAAAACCAGCGGAAACCTGGCAGACCCCATTATAGTCTATGGGGTCTGCCGGTTTCCGCGTGTAACCACTTTTTAAGTGGACAGTGTCTCCGTTTTTCAGGTCCCCATGCAAACACTAGTGTGAACCTAGCGTAAGTCAGTCATAGTGGGTTTGGAGCAGTGCCCTCTTTTTTTCTTCTTTGTTGTATTTTTCATGTAATTTTTTTGAGTATTGGGTATGTGGCTTAGAAACACTGAAAATGACTGTATTATTTTATCATTTACTATACGAGAAAACACTGTATATATATATCATGTAATAGTTGGGGATGCCAAGTACATATATTGCATCTGGGTTGACTAGTTAAAGGGAGTCAATCACCACCAAAATCGCTTCCAGACCATAGAAAATTCCTGCATTTATGGTCATATCCATTGGCAGCCGAAAGACAAAAGAATGTCAACACTAAGATGCTTAGAAAAATTCTTAAAAACGCTGTAATTTTAATTACTTATATTTGCCAAAATATTTAATTTTTGATTGTCTACAAATATAAATATGGTTATGTTCATGAGAAAGCCCCTTTAATAACTTCATGTCCCCGTTTCTTGTTCTGCAGCTTCCTCTCATCATGTCTTTGGAACTTCAAGGCATGGAGGCTGGATAAATGCTCCTCGGAACAATAAACATTGTCTTCTCCGCCATATTATAATCTTCCCCCTGCAAATATATAAATGAAAATGTTTTTGCTTAACTGGAAAGGTAGAGTTTCTAATAATCCATGTAATAAAGATAAATGAGTGCTGTGACTGGCAGGCCCAGGTTAGCGCAGCACATTAACATATTACATACATAAACTAATAACTCACACTCTCACATAAAAAGTTCCTGTAAGAATCTCTCCAGCTAAGTTTCCACCCACGCAGGGAAATTAATGACAAGAGTCAGTTATATACACTCCCAACTCATGCAAATGTGACAGAGAAGAAAGTGCAGCTGCCAAGAGATTCCACATTACTGTTCTATCCTTACCTGGTACTAATAACCCTGATTATTTTACAGCGGATTTCACCTCTGGCGACCCTACACTAATATAGTGGGACCTCATAATTCCCCAGTATATATGGGTTAAATGTACTGCCGAATATAAATTATATTAGAAGCCACCTGAGAACAGTGGAATCATATCAAAGCATGAGTTTGTGGGCAGGATGCATTGATACAGGGCCCAGAACTGTGAGGTGACTGCTAATATTCTGTATAATTTATGGTAGGGGATGCATTATTCCTTATAATACTTACTTCAATTGCTACAGAACCCGTCCTGCACACAAAAGGTGAGTTTCCTGTCCAGCATTTATTAAAGAAGTTATACCATAAAAATTATTTAGCCCATAAATTGCTGATCAGTGGAAGTCCAACTGCTGAGACCCCAGTTTTGAATGTAGTGGTGGACACAAAATGCACTTCAATGCGAGCTCTGGAAATAGCCAAAGTACATCGCTCGGCTTTCTCCGGAACTCTCATTGAAGTGAATGGAGAGGGGGCATGCTTTCTGATCTTAGGATTATGGGGTCTAGGCATGACTGAAATAATTTGTAATGACCTGGGTTTGTTACAAATTTTCCAAAAATTTTGGGTTCAGCGGAACTGAAATTTTTGGGGTTTGCCACCCACAACTCTCTTCAGACTCGAGAGTATAATAAGCCCAGAGGTGGTGAATAAACATAACAGCAACCTCTCCAGGCCTCTACCGGTCTCTTGAATGTTGTCAGTGGCCGCTGGAGACTGCTGAAGCCTGTGACTGAGCCTCAACAGTCATGTGGGGTATGCCAATGTCATGACATGTCATCTTGTGAGGTTCACCCATCTCTAGTGAGGGCTCAAAAGTCGGATCCCCACCAATCTGCAATTTATCCCCTTTACTATGGACAAGAAATAAAGCATTCTAAAACGACTGGCCCTCTAAGATAGGGGATTACATAGCCATCCCCCTTAGTACTCCTCTTGAAGATTAGACCGGGTACTTCTGTTCTGAATAGCTGCCCAATCATAGAGAGAACTGCGTGGTTGTACAGTTACAGCTACACAGTTCTCTCTATCCACTCCCTGATCATTAAAGGTGTTAACCAGTTTCTAAGATTGATGGCCTATCCTTAGGATAGGCCATCAATCTTAGATCTGTGGAGGGGGGTCCAACACTCAATAGACAACTAAGTTTACTGACATCTGTGGCATCCCCGAGCTGGCTATGGCTGGGCTGAGGGTGATCTCTGTGCATTGTATTATTTCCTGTTGCTTCATAGCCTGTGTGACATAGCAGGGGGTCCTGAGTCTCACACAACACAGCGCCACCTAGTGAGCCTCACACATGCATTACACCTCCCATAGGATTGAATAGTAACCAAATGTCCAATGGGAGGACATCGCCTGGGAAAAGGGGAGGAGTCAGCTGATCACTGGGTCCCCATGGTAACACCCCTGCAGGAAGGTCCTGCATGTGAGGAGTTAGAAGTGTGGAGTGTTAGGAGGAGGAGGTGAGGAGATAAGTGTGATGTCCTGTGAAGAAAGCAGTGAGTTTAGTGCAGGAATCTCAAGTCCTAGACAGGCCCAGGAAGGTTGGAGAGCTGACATACTCCAGCTATTCAGAAGATCCTGTCCCCTGTCTGCCTAGCCATCGCCCTGAAGGAAATCAAGCATCATCATCTTGTCAGCATGAGACTGTGGAGAGAACATTCTGGAACACGTGCTCCATAGCAAGTATCACAGGATCCAGGGGCCAAGGCCAGACCTGTGGAATATCCTGCCACCCTGACTATTGCACCCCGAAACTCTGAGCTATCAGGACCACATAACGTGAGTGGGGAATATTATGTGCTAGTATCATGGTGGGCATCCTCCTATGAGCCAAATAGGAGCCCAGATGCACCTCAGGGCTGTAACACTGAAGTATAAGGGGCTAGGAACACCTTTCATCAAGTCTACCCTGCACCCCAGGACTTTGCTGTGTCACCAGGCGTACCCCGTTGTTTTGTATTGAAGAAACTGTTTAAGCATTTGTGCCTCCACACCCATGGAAGTAAAAGTTCAACTTTACAAGCGTTTCTGTGTCTGACTCTGCACCGACAACATCAGGGCGCCCCAAACACCACCAGTCGGCACAGTATAGGGGAAGCGCCCCGGGGGAACAATCACCACCAACATTTGTGCAGCCCCCTCATCACCGATACCAGTGGTGGTAAAGTGGGACAGCACCAGCGCTGCGCCCTCGTGCCCAGAGACCGTGACAAGTCTGTGCTGTTTGCACCCCGCAATCCCAACTGCAGCGTTACCTTCCATCTGGTCACCGCAAGAAAAACTGGCGTCACGAACAGGATACGGGTGTGTGCCATTTTGAGAAAGTCGCCACGAAAAGTGCGCCAAATTGTCTCCAGAGCATCGGTCTTTATTGTGGACTTTGCTAAGATCAAGTTTATTCCCTGAGAGTGCTTGCCACAAAGAGGGGGAGCCCTAAACCCCTGAAGTAAGCCCTAAAGACTGTCCTCTCAGTGTGTTACAGCCCTGGAAGAGTTAAAACGCCCAGGACTTGTTTGCTGCGCCACATCGCTGTGTAAGAACGCCCACAAAGGGTTAACTGTACCTTGCAAAAGTGCGGGAGATTTTTAGCACTGCCCATGAGGCCAGGAGACCCATCTGCCGCCATCTTAGGAGAGCCCAGAATGCTGAGCGCAATGCTCCAGCGCACCCATACAAGAAAGTGAAAGGCGAACGTGCCAGCGCCATTTCTGACTCTCCGGTGCCGCATCACCGTCCCTGCTGTGCACCGCTGATCTCTGGTCCACGCTGCAGTTGCTGTCAGTGAGTACTGTGCCTCCCTGTCCTTGTCTTCAGTCCTCCCACGGCCCCAGCGAGTGTTTTCCGTGTACAGTGTCCGTGGGGAGTGCCACCATTAAAGAGGGGGAGCACACCGTCAGCCTGCATCACAGTGACTCTGTTAATAGCTACAGCATTCCAAGTTGTAGTCTCCATTCCCTGCCAGCAAGCAGTTGAGTTTCTTAAAGAGACGGCGACCTAATTTCAGTCATACCTGCAAACAACATGACTGAGCAAAGTGACATTGTGCCATCTGTTTCTAGTGATCCAGCAGTGCCCATGGCGAGCAGCCTACCATTCTCCATGCCATTTTACCCTGGCGCACCATGGCTGCCACGCTACAAAGGGGAGGCACATACCCTCAGGGACTTTCGTGAGAAGATGCTGTCTCTCTTCCAGTTCTATCCTCTGAATACAGAACAGCAGATACAGATCCTGCTGGGCCAGCTTGAGGGTGCTGCAGCTAGGGAGGTCAAATCCTGGCCTGCCTCTGACAAAAGAACCCCTGGGCAAATTCTGGACAAACTCCAGGTGAACTTTGACGTGCGATCTGTCTCCGAGGTAAAGATGCGCTTCTTTTCCAGACGACAACTACCTGGTGAGACCCTGCGGGACTATGCTTTATCCCTCCAAGAGGCGTTCAGAGCTGTGGTGCAAGTGGATCCACGTGAAAACGTGGACTCTGATAAAATCTTGCTTGACCGCTTCATAGAAGGGGCGGGTACCACATTGCTCCAGAGTCAGTTGCGAATGCTTGCTGCACAACATCCCAGCATCACGTTTGCTGACTTCAAGGCCCTTGCCATCCAGGTCTTGGGACAGGAGCAGCCCCAGCCGAGACCAGTCATCTGTGCTCCCTCACCTGGACCCTCAACAAGCATCGCTCCAGTTGTCCTGTCACTACCTCTGGGTACCTCACCTGCTGCCCAAACTGCGCAGACTACACCAGCAGACTCCAGAGATGACCTTCTGGCCCGAGTGGATCATCTGACCCGTGCCATGGAACAGATCACCGTCCGTCTAGATCGTCTGACCCAGCCGTCTTCATCGTCCAGTGATCCTTTGCGAAGTCTCAACATCTCACCTGAGTCGCCACCCAGACGTCCGTCTTCAGTGAAACCTCCGCAGAGTGAGAGGCCATACTGTACCTATTGCAATAGATATGGACACACCAGGCCTCAGTGTTTCCAGTTAAACGGACCACCCCCGAGGCAGCGGGCCGCCCCTCGGGAGGAAAGAAGAAGGGCCCAGGTGAATCTTCAGTGCCATTGTCACGCTTCGTCTCAGCCTGCCCACACATCACAATCCGGGTGAACGGCGTCCCTCTGACAGCGTTGGTGGACACTGGATCTCAGGTAACAACCCTGCGCAAGCAGGTGTTCCTTGAACATTGGGACTTAGGTGTGTTGAATAGAACACCTGACACATGGATAAATCTGTGTGCCAGCAATGGACAGCCCATACCACAGCAGGGTTATTGGGAACCCACTATCCAGATTGGGGACTTGAAACTGCCTAGACAGGGTGTAATTGTCACTGATGTAGAGGATGATAGGTTTGCAGTTGTAATATTAGGCATGAATGTTTTACGCCATTGCTTTGCAGAAGTGTTGGATGCCTTGCATGCCTCTCTCCTTACAGCTTCTCCCAGTGACCAGCAGACCATTCAGCGAGCCATTCGTGTACTCAATGCCCAGCACAAGTTCGCCAACAAACAAGGTGAAATTGGTCGAGTCCGGATCCAAGATACCCGTCCAGTAACCCTACAGCCTGGAACAGAAACTATGGTGTGGTGCCGTGCCCGTCCGGGCATAGAAAATCAGGACTACGAGGCCTTGCTACAACCCATACAGGTAGATGGCCAACCACTTGTCATGGCTGCCCGCAGCCTTGTCACAGTTTCCAATGGACGTGTTCCTGTCCGCTTAGTCAACTTGGGCGATGCTCCAGTGAACCTCCACAAGTTCCACTCTGTGGCCCTGCTACACCGGTTAGCACCAGAAGACATTCTCTCTGGTGATTCTACCGCCACACAGCATTCCACCCAAGCTGCTGAGAACATTCAGAATGGAGCCACGAAGTCCTGGTGGGATGAATTGAACGTGGGAGACGCCAATACCCCTATAGAGCACATCAATGGGGTTCGCAATGTGGCCAAGCGTTACCAACAGGCATTCAGCAAACACCCATTGGACTTTGGTAAGACCACGACCATACAACATCGCATTCTGACTGGCAACCACCATCCAATCAAGGAGCGTCACCGTCCAATACCACCAGCGATGTACCAACCGGTGAAAAAGATGATCCAAGAGATGCGAGATGCTGATGTCATCCGGGAGAGTAACAGCCCCTGGGCAGCCCCGCTAGTCCTTGTCAAGAAGAAAGACGGAACCCTACGATTTTGTGTGGACTATTGTAAACTCAACAACGTCACGCACAAAGACGCATACCCATTGCCGCGGATTGAGGAATCTCTAACGGCTTTGGGATCAGCTACCTGTTTCTCGACCCTGGACTTAACCAGTGGATACTGGCAAGTCCCTATGGCGCCTGAAGATCGTGAAAAGACTGCGTTTACGACCCCGATGGGACTCTTTGAATTCAATAGTATGCCATTTGGGCTATGTAATGCCCCAGCCACATTCCAACGGCTTATGGAGAGGTGCCTCGGCCATGAGAATTTCCAGAGTGTGCTACTGTACCTGGACGATGTTATTGTATTCTCCCCGGACATACCAAGAACACCTTCGTCACCTGTCCGAGGTATTCAAGGTACTTATACAGCACGGCCTAAAGTTGAAGCCCTCCAAGTGCTACCTGTTGAAACCCCAAGTTCACTACCTTGGGCATGTCGTGAGCGCACAAGGCGTCCAACCTGATCCTGAAAAGATCACTGCAGTCCAGAACTGGCGAAGACCAACTACCGTCAAAGAAGTCCGAAGCTTCCTTGGATTCGCAGGTTACTACCGGCGTTTCATACCACACTTCGCCCAAGTAGCCGAGCCTCTGAACGAGTTGTTGCGCGGTTGTCCCAGAGAAAACTACAACCGAAAACTTCCGGTAGACTGGACAGCGCGTCAAGAGGAAGCCTTTCAAGCGCTTAAAGCACTTCTGACGCAACCACCAATTCTAGCCTATCCCGACTACAGTCAGCCATTCCGCTTGTACACAGATGCAAGTCACCAAGGTTTGGGTGCAGTGTTGTCCCAGGTTCAGGACAACAAAGAGCGAGTCATCGCCTACGCCAGCAGGAGTCTGAGAGGTGCGGAGAAGAACGACCAGAACTATAGTTCTTTCAAACTCGAACTTCTGGCGCTTGTCTGGGCCGTGACAGAGAAGTTTAAAGACTACCTGGCTGCCACACCCTTTACCGTGTACACAGATAACAATCCGTTGGCGCATCTGGACACTGCTCGACTGGGAGCCCTTGAACAACGGTGGGCCTCAAGACTCGCGAATTACAAGTTCTCTGTCAAGTATCGCAGTGGCAAGTCCAACGCTAACGCTGATGCACTCTCAAGGTTGCCTGTGGGAGAAGAACCACCCCGAGAAGACATCTGGGAAGAGGTGGAGATGCCACCATTCTACAACAAGTTTGCCCAACAGGTTGCTATTGGTGTCCCTGTAGAAGGAGAATCTCTGGCGAAAACAGCTGCCGAATCCCTCCAGGAGCCATCTCTGTGGAAAACGTTCCAAGAAGAGAGCAGAGTTTTAGGAGAATTGTCAGATTTCCTGCTTACAGGAAGAATACCAACCCATGTAAAGAGAGGTCTTCATGACGTGGAATTAAAACGCCTTTGGCGACAGAGGAAGCGCCTGTTTGTCCAACGAGGCCTTCTACATAGAAACACTCTTGATCCTGTCACAGGTGAAAGGCTTCATCAGATCCTCGTACCAAGAAGAGACGCACAGATGATACTTGAGGCGTATCATGACAGATCCGGTCACTTCGGGGTACAAAAGACCGAAGCTACCATCCGTCGTCGCTTCTATTGGGTTGGGATGAGGAGTGACATTGAGAGTTGGTGCCGAGAGTGTCCCGCCTGTAGTATCACCAAGGAAGGTCGAAGAGATCAGAAGGCCCCTCTACATCCAATTAAGACTCAAAAGCCGTGTGAAATTGTTGCTCTGGACCATGTGAAGTTGGGTCCCACACGTTCCGGCTACAGCTACGCTCTGACAATGGTGGATCATTACTCCAAGTTCCTTGTCATCGTGCCTGTCAGAGATCTTACAGCAAGAACTACGGCTGAGACCTTCTACGCAGAGTTTGTCCGCCATTACGGTTGTCCTGAGCATATCCTCACCGACCGTGGATCGGCGTTTGAATCCCAATTGTTCCGTGAGCTGTGTCAGTTCCAAGACTGCAAGAAGTTGCGAACCACAGCGTATCACCCTCAAGGGAATGGTATGTGTGAGAAGGCAAATCAAGTGATCATCGGCATGCTAAGAACAGCCGCAGTTACACCTGGTGTTGAGTGGCCTGAACGTATCAAGGACTTGGCCTATATTTACAACAACACACCCCAAACATCTACGGGATACGCACCATTTTATCTAATGTTTGGAAGACAAGGTCAACTTCCTTCAGACTTAACCCTTGGTGTGAAGGTCCCTGACACCATCAATCCACTACCCATAACAGACTGGGTTGTTGAACACCGCCGACGTATGGAGGAAGCTAAAGAGATAGTTGAAACGCGCATGGATGAGGTTCGTAGGAGACAACAGGAGGATTACAACCGTCACGCCCATGCAGCGCCCCTGAAAGTTGGCGACCGTGTATGGTTAAGGAATAACCATCGGAATGGGAAATTGGATCCATTCTGGGAGAAAGAACCATACAGTGTCATCTCCATACCATATCCTGAATCCGACGTGTATGAGATCTCTAAACCTGGGAGACAGTCCCAAGTAGTACACCGAAACCGTCTGAAGCTGTGCCTTAAAGAAGGACTACCCACAGAGGTGCCCCCAGCTGAGACAACGAGTACAGAGATCTTGTCACCTTCTGAAGCGAAAGAGAGACCCCCAACGTTAACTGAGCTTATGTGGGCGCCTAAACTACTACCATTTAGCTGTTATCCACCAATTGCTCTAGTGCAAGAGAACCCTTCGACAGATGATTTAATTGATTTCAGTGACTCTGTTCCTGATTCAAATCTCGTTCCACTTAGGCGTTCTGAGCGTACCACAAAAGGCATACCTCCAACACGCTATAGTGATGCCATGGCTGTCCTTGGGTAAAAGAGGTTAACTGTCTCTGCTTCTGTATATATGTTATTCCTGCTCTGATTACATTAATGTTTTTCCTGTGTGTATATACAGTATATATATAATATCTTGCCATGTAATATAGTATTTACATTTATATGCAACAGTCCAAGCCATAGTGCCTGGCTCACCAAGCCAAGGAAGTTTTGTTACCCCATTGCGGTATGGACATTGGTGCTAGAGTGCCTACTCTTCCTTACAGAAAGGACTGTTTATTGTTTCTCAGAGAGACTCTCATGATAATGGACACTCACAAAATTTGTGCCAGAGAGCCTCTGGACCCATTTGCACTACTGTTGTTTCTATATGGACTGTCTGATGGTACCGCCAAAAGGTTCCATAAGTCTGAGTTTAATTATCTCTCCGTTACCCTTCAGACTTCTCATGGACATTCCAGGACTATGCCGGGAGGTCTTACCTCAAGTTCCTAGGTATTATATTTTTCTAAACTGTTAGTGACATTTGCACTTTATTCGTATTTATTAACGTTATGTTACATTTCTCACCTTCACCCCAGCCCGTCGCCGAGGTCGGCTCAGTGAAAGAGGGGGAGTATGTGGCATCCCCGAGCTGGCTATGGCTGGGCTGAGGGTGATCTCTGTGCATTGTATTATTTCCTGTTGCTTCATAGCCTGTGTGACATAGCAGGGGGTCCTGAGTCTCACACAACACAGCGCCACCTAGTGAGCCTCACACATGCATTACACCTCCCATAGGATTGAATAGTAACCAAATGTCCAATGGGAGGACATCGCCTGGGAAAAGGGGAGGAGTCAGCTGATCACTGGGTCCCCATGGTAACACCCCTGCAGGAAGGTCCTGCATGTGAGGAGTTAGAAGTGTGGAGTGTTAGGAGGAGGAGGTGAGGAGATAAGTGTGATGTCCTGTGAAGAAAGCAGTGAGTTTAGTGCAGGAATCTCAAGTCCTAGACAGGCCCAGGAAGGTTGGAGAGCTGACATACTCCAGCTATTCAGAAGATCCTGTCCCCTGTCTGCCTAGCCATCGCCCTGAAGGAAGTCAAGCATCATCATCTTGTCAGCATGAGACTGTGGAGAGAACATTCTGGAACACGTGCTCCATAGCAAGTATCACAGGATCCAGGGGCCAAGGCCAGACCTGTGGAATATCCTGCCACCCTGACTATTGCACCCCGAAACTCTGAGCTATCAGGACCACATAACGTGAGTGGGGAATATTATGTGCTAGTATCATGGTGGGCATCCTCCTATGAGCCAAATAGGAGCCCAGATGCACCTCAGGGCTGTAACACTGAAGTATAAGGGGCTAGGAACACCTTTCATCAAGTCTACCCTGCACCCCAGGACTTTGCTGTGTCACCAGGCGTACCCCGTTGTTTTGTATTGAAGAAACTGTTTAAGCATTTGTGCCTCCACACCCATGGAAGTAAAAGTTCAACTTTACAAGCGTTTCTGTGTCTGACTCTGCACCGACAACATCAGGGCGCCCCAAACACCACCAGTCGGCACAGTATAGGGGAAGCGCCCCGGGGGAACAATCACCACCAACATTTGTGCAGCCCCCTCATCACCGATACCAGTGGTGGTAACGTGGGACAGCACCAGCGCTGCGCCCTCGTGCCCAGAGACCGTGACAAGTCTGTGCTGTTTGCACCCCGCAATCCCAACTGCAGCGTTACCTTCCATCTGGTCACCGCACATCAACCCATAGTTACTCTAGATGCTGAGTCATTGAGAGTCCTAGATCACCAGGAATATTTACATTAATTCTTTCATTGTCTTAAACCATCAGAAATCCTAACACCTTTATTGTCATAGACCACCAGGCACATAGACTTTAACCCCTTCACTGCTCTAGATACTTCTGCTACTTCTTATCTATCTGTCTACTATCAATGAAATGCCACTATCTTGGAACATTCTTGTATATGCTTGTATCTGTATTTGTATTGTTTATCCTTGCTGCTGTAACACACTGAATTTCCCCATGGTGGGACTATTAAAGGATTATTATTATTATTATTATTATTATATGATGTGGGATGCGGACAATAACCTAGAGCTAGGTGCTGTTTAATACTATATGCCTGGATGTTATGTGGCCCTTTATAGCCATAATGTATTCTTGGGGTGCTGTCAGAGGCGTAGCTAGCGGGGGGGGGCAGAGGGGGCGGCTGCCCCGGGCCCACTGACATTTTAGGACCCACCCCGGGGCCGCCATTAATACACCTCTTACGTTTAACTAGATCGGTGTCTGCAGACACCGATCTAGTTAAAACGCTTCCTGCAATTTGCTGTCTTGTAAACCGCAAGCCACTTCAGGCCTGCGGTTTACATGACAACGAGAACACAATCATGAGCATAGGTGGCGCGATGACGTCACAACATCGCGCCTCCTACTCTGAGACGCTGACTTCCTGTACATGGACCCTGTGCACAGAGCGCGGGTCAAGAAGAGAAAGCGATGACTCCGTTCGTCATGGTTGCTGGTAGGTAAGTATAGCTTATATTTGTTTTGTTTTAGCTTAGTTGTGGGTAATTTAATAGTAAAAGGGGTTGTTAGGAGGGGGGAATTATAACTATAAGGGAGGGGGCATTATGAACATAAGGGGGGTCATTTATATAAGGGTTATTACGGGGTACAAGGGGGGAGGTTATTTATATTAGGAGGCATTATGAACATAAGGGGGTGGTCATCGATATAAGAGGTATTAGGGGTGCAGTATTTATGTCAGGGGGAATCAGGGGCATAATATGAGGGGTCAGTTAACTTAATTAAAGTGACACATGGGCTTTATTAAGACTAAAGCCCCACGTAGCGGGCCGCAGCAAAAAAGCGCTGCAGGAAAAACCGCGGCAGAAACATTGTGGTTTTTCCCGCAGCGCTTTTCACAGAATGTCCACAGAGTTTTCCTCTGCAGACTTTCTGCTTCCATTATAACTATAGGGAAACCACCGGCGTTTCCGTAGGTATAATTGACATGCTGCGATTTCCAAAACCGCAACGGATTTGGAAATCGCAGAGTGTCCGGTGCACACATTTTTCTACAATGTGTGGATGAGATTCTCCCATCCACTTTGCAGGAACTGTAAAATGCCGCATTTTTTTTTCCCGTGGCATTTTTGCCATATGGGGCCCCATCCCATCCCCACTTTGTGGTAAAATATGCGCAGTGGACACGCTGCGATTTCCAAAACAGTCGTGGTTTTGGAAATTGCAGCATTCCTATGGAAATGCTCCCAGTTTCCCTATAGATATAATTGAAGCAGAAAGTCCGCAGAGGAAACCCCACTAATTAATTTTACCTTTTGTTTACTTTTTAATTAGGATACACCTGGGGCATTATTAATAAGGGGCACTATTTACAGGAGGTACACAGGGAAGTTATTAATTTAAAGATGCACTTGGGGGTTATTCATTATGGGGGGTTATATCATATATTTTATAATTGGGGTAGCAGCAGGATGGGGGTGCAGGTGAGGACAATGTGGGTCAGGTGCCTGGAAAAGTGAGGAGCCAAAGATGTCTGTGTTGCAAACTTTACAGAGACTGAAAGAAGTGGTCATGGCGGTCCAGATGAAAGAGATGGGGAATGTGAACGATTAGTCAGAGTCGTCACCGGTAAGTCACTAAATGATACTGCCCTGTATTTGCCTAAATCGTCTGCAGAGCCCTGTGTAGATCTGATATACTGTGTACCACTATACGGTCACCGTATAGTGATGATATCGGTATACCTAAGTTGGGGGCACACTTGGACATGTTCGCCCCCCCTGTGCTGAACCCCTAGTTATGCCTCTGGGTGCTGTACATTAACATTCAGACTTTTACTACTGCTACATTACTCTATATATAGAGTGGATAGAAAAACTAACTATTAGCTTCTGGTAGTGAGTAATACAAGAGAACAGAAAGATGTCAGTAAAATAAATGGGAGAAAATCCAGGTGAATGGACTCAGCTAAAACATCTGACCAGTAAAAGTGAACCCTGACTGCTGTATGGCTCCCTGAGGCTCCCGGAGCTGTCTGCTAGTGTAGACTTCCATTTACACTGATGAGATGGGATTGCCTGCTTCAGTGTGATGACATTACAGAGACCATTCACTCACTTTCCACAAAGGGAATGCCTTTATGTTACCAGTAAAGGAGCCAAGCAGAGCAGTGGTGGCAGACTGACTAGCTGCAAACAGACTCAACACTGGAATTCAGAAGGAAAAAAAAAAGGATTTAACCCTTTGTTATCATACTCTTTTTTTTTCTGGGTTTTCTCAATAATGGAAATTAACTCCTCCTGTTCTGGCTTTTTTCTTTATGCACCAGCTTAAAGATTTAAAAAGCACTAGGTGCATTGCTGCCAGAATGCTACCAAATATCACCAGGCTTTTTTGGCATTAGAGATCGGAGTTCAATGTGGGCCTGTGGGCACTGCTCACCATGTGGCCAGTGACATATTCTCTCACTGCTGCTACCACTACTAACTCTTCGCCCTATGCTAGAGACCCCTGGGCCCTCCTCGTGGTTTCTCGACCCTGTCACCCCTCATAACTAGTTATGTTATGTGACAATGACCGCCATGTAACATAACATTACTGTGGATGTCAGATCTCCTGCCAATAGACTCAGGTACATTTGTGGTGGGGATTTTGGAACTGCTGCCTGCTCTAATATCCCAGTGCTTACACCGAGTCCCATAATAGATGTACTGTATATTGTCAATTTGATGTTTATGCAGTTTCCTCATACATAAATGAAGGTTCACAAAGTGGATTAGTGTTAGTGTTTCCACCCAGTTAATATATCGTCAGCTATTGTATGGTTTACTCTTTCCACTTGTATGTTCTCCAGGGTGTATAATGTTATAAGACACTGATCTGATTTCTACCTCTACCCTCCCCCAGCGGTGCAAACAATCTAATTTCTCTTATGTAAACACTTACATAAGTTTCTCTTGGAAACACTGAATCTGAAATGTAAGTAAAGCTCAGATGTGTTGTGTTAGTGCATAAAGGCGGTGGTGTATTAGTGCAGGGAGGTGGTATGTTTGTGGTATAGTATAGTACGGTAGTATAGTGTGGTGGTGTCGAAGTACAGTGTGATGGTGAATAAGTTCAACAAGGTGGTGTATTATTGCAGTGTGATGGTGTGAGAGTGCAGTGAGGTGGCATGTTTGTGTAACAGGCTTGCGCATTATTACAGTGAGGCGGTGTGAGAGTGCAGTGAGGTGGCATGTTTGTGTAACAAGCTTGCGTATTATTGCAGTGAGGTAGCCTGAGAGTGCAATGAGGTGGTATGTTAGTATATTAAGGTGGTAGGTTAGTACAGTGATGTGGTCTGGGAGTACAGTGAGGTGATGTATTAGTGCAGTGAGATGGTAAGTAACTGCAACAAGGTGGTATATTAGTGCATTGATGTGGTGTGTTAGTACAGTGAATTGATGTGGGAGTGCATTGAGGTATATTAGTGCAACAAGGTGGTTTATTATTGCAGTGAGGTGGTGTGGTAGTGCAGAGAGGGGGTGTATTAGTGCAGAGGGGTTATGTGGGAGTGCAGTGTGGTGGTATGGAAGTGAAGTATTAGTACTGTAAGAGTGTGGTGAACTTCTCACTCTGTATCATCCACAGTTATCACTCTGTAGCATTCTATAAGGAGTCTGTCATTTCCAAATGCCTCCCTAACCAATAACAGTGTCATGGAGGGGCTTTAATAAAAGCAGAAATATACCTTTGTGGCCACAAACTGTTGAAGCAATGCAGAGATAATCTATGGATATGGAAATGACCCTGCATGGCACTATTATTAGCCTGGAAGGTGTATTGAACCTTACACACTCCCTTTAAGACTGTTTAAGTTTAAGTTTCCACCATCTACATCTTAGATAAGATTAGTAAACCTGCCCCAATGTATATAACCACTGGCCATAATTATATTGGGTCTATGGTTTCACTATTGAGTACACATTACATTGAACCTGTGGGGACCTGTGCTCAGCTGACAATATGGAAGAACTACACGTTATCCTCTAGGTGTGCAGCATGTCCGTAGAACTAGCTGAAATCCAGAGCTATTTTGGTAAAGCATTTTAGATAAGCAGATGCTATATACATCTGATATCACTTATCAACTGAGAAAAAAATGTATAAAAAGTTATATATCTTAGATATACTTTTTTTTCACTAAAGTTTTCTAATGTCTATGCCCAACTCAGTGTTCCCTACATTTGCTGTGCAAGTTTATGAAACCTAGTGTTCCATTTCAAGTCCTATAGTAGCCACAGACATGAGACTGATATTGGCCGAACCTGCCGATTTCACCAGGATGGTCGAACTGATGTGTGCGTGAGGGTTTGTCCTGACTTTCACTTGATGGTAATAGTCAAGAGAAAGAAAGATCAGGCTCTTGGATTTCAATATGCCTAATCTTTTTGTGTCTGGAAGTGGCTTATTTCTGACTTTCTATTCAAAACACGTACAGACTCGGCTGAACTGAACATGCATGGGAGTATATGGGAGGTTGTCAGGAATAACTGTCAGCTGAAATCAGTATATGACTATTAAACCTAAGGAGTCTTCTTCAAATGGGTTAAAAAATGCAAATTAGTTCTCCTCTAGCTCCACCTTTTGGAAGACAGCTGCCTATAAGTACTTGTCTGACTTACAAAGTAGTCTTGGAACATGTCTTGGGATATTAGCCAAACCAGTAAGTCTCTTCCAAAAAGAAAAGGCAGTCAACCACTGGACAACTGTTTCAGGGTTATTGTTAGTGCAGAGTAGCTTACTGGTTGGTTAGGTGAGAGGCATTCATAGAAAATCCTAAATAGCTCTTTCTACATTCCATATTTACCAACTCTGAAGTTGGAAAGATAGGGATGTTTGTCTCATCTCAAGACCACACCTGGACTGGCCCCTAAACCAAGTGGAACCAGTAGGGTTTTGTGAACCATTTCGGGCTGGGACATACTTGAATTTGCAAAAAACATTTCCACAAATTAGTGACTATCTCTGCAAATTTGGCACAGTGTTGTAAATCACACCCCGTTTGGGCCAGGTCATGCCTGAATTTTCCAGGAGTGTTTTCAAAAATTTGGGACTAGAGATGGGCACATCTAATGAGATTGGTTTCACTGAATATTCGTTTGTTCATCTGCCTCTTGGTCACAAACCAGAACCCAGAGTATAATAAGTGGAAGCACAGGGGAGGAACATGATGCGGAAAAATAATAGGGCTCTCTTTCGGCATCCTTTTCTGGCCTCCTGGCTGACATTCAACCGCAGTGGTTTGTGGTTTAGGATCCCCAAAAGTTTCGAGTTTGGGTCAAACCTGAAACTTTTGGAAAATTCAGGTTAAATACAATTTGATCCGAATCCTTTTGCTCATCTCTAGTTGGGACCATATCTATAAATTCAGGGCAGTTGGCAGCTACAAAATTGTTTTCCCATTTTCCTACCACCATAATAGGAGTTGCAGTATAAGACCCATTCTAGCGATATTCAAGGAGTTAACATCTTGTCGAGTCCTTAGTTCTTTGCACCGTGCATAGCAGCTTGTGTCTTACAGAAGTGAGAATCACTGCTCAGACTGATGAAGGAGATTGTGGGATGGAAACAGATGTGAATCTGTGACAAGTTTATTTAACTACAACCATACTGCATTCAGAAAGGACAAATGGAGATGCGGTTTACCTCAGGAGGGTGAATTTTTCCTTCCAGGGTTGTAATTTTGAGGAAAAAATGATCATTAACTTTTAGCAAATTAAAAAAAAAAGCATTTTGTGAAGAACTTTATCAAACCGAGGAGTCAGATTGTACATAATGGTAATTACAACAAGCACCCTGCTGGCTGTGCACGGCATAGAGATGCAAAATTACCATTACTCTGCTTTACTTTCTTAGCTGCTCTGTGCAGTCTGTATTGAAAAGATGGGTTCCAGATGACTGGTAATTCTAGAGATTCTACAGCAAAAACCACCACTGAGGTCTGTATATAAGAGGGCAGGTTCTCTGCAGGGTCTCTGGATATGTGTGAGGTTATGTAGCCATCATGGGGCAGATATATTTCTGGACATCCTATCAGTAATCAGACAAAAGGGCATCACAGATAACATATTGAATATATAATATGGAATGACAGGTAGGGAACTGGGTACCTTGTACCTTCATGGTTAGGGCAGATAAAAAAAAATCTATCTTCTATAGGACTCCAGCAGACTGGCATAACAGAGCATTATATTGTGTGGGGCATAAAGGGGCATTATAATATGTGTCGGACACAAGGGGGCATTGTACTATGTGGAGGCCACAAGGGGGCATTATACTGTGCCTGGGGGTACTAAAGGGTAAATTACATCAGCAGGGGGCATTATATTGTATAGGAGTCACTAAGGGAGCATTTCATTATGTAGGGGAACTTAGGGGTCAGGGGGCACTAAAGAAAGCATTATACTGTGTGTGGACACTAAGAGGTGATTATACCCCCTCACCCCCAGAGAATACTGCATAAGCCCATTTGATAGATTGTGCTAAACAATGTAGATGTAACAGGTCATGTCACTTGAGGGTGTTTACCTGTGACTCAACTGGGGTGCAAAGTCTATGGGAAGGCCACTTTTTCACCCTTTAACTCACAAAAGGCATTGAGGACTTTGCTGCAGGGTAATCCCCTGATTACGGTCACCAGCTGGACAGGGCAGTGATGGCAGGACCAGGGCCGCTTTAACCATAGGACCAATGGTGCACTTGCACTGGGCCCTATGGTAGCGGGGACCCCTTTGGGACAGTGGGGCAGTCCTGCATATGCTGTCCCACTGGGCTTCCCCAGTTGCATACAATGATGATGCAGGGAGCTGTGCCCTCCCTTCTTCATCATTCTTCCCCGGGAGCTGAAGGCGCGATGTGATGACGTCACTTACATCGTGACTGCAGCTCCCCTAAGACTCTGGATCCAAGACAGAAAGGGAGAGAGAAGAAGTGAGTATAAGTGTTTTTTTTATTTATGTGTGGTAGGAGATGGACATTAAACTGTGGGGACAACAGTAGTGCTATGAAGATGACCTTGGATTCATTTTAAAGATGAGAATGTTATTTTCCTGATTTCTCTACTAAGATCATTTTAACACATTGGTAGGGCCCAGTGCAAAGATTTCATAAGTGGATCCATTAGGACTATGAATATGAGCTTGGATTTATTTTAAAGATGAGAAACTCATATTTACAATGATACCAAGATCACCATGATAGCTCTTACAGATCCAGAGCAATTCGCTGGTGAAAATGCTATTCGGCATTGAGAACCTAATGCAGATCTCAATTCCCGACAGCATTTTCACCAGCGAATTACTCTGAATCTGTAAGTACTATCATGGTGAAAATGAATCCAAACACATCCACATAGCCCTAAAGGATCCAATTATTAGACCTTTACACTGGGCCCACCAATGTGTTAAAATGACCCTAGTAGAGAAATCAGGAAAATAGCAAAGGGTTATTATCAGGAATAGGACAAGTATCAGGCAGAAAAACCAGAGGATGGAGCGAAGGCAAGGTCAAGAGTTAAATCAGAAAAGAGGAGTTATCAACAGCAAGCGCAGGAACAACATCAAGAAATGGTGTCTTCCTAGGAAAAGACATTGATAGTCAGGTACTAAGTAGTGGACCTGGTTGGGCTTAAATACCTTACCTTAGTAAACAGGAAAAGTTAAGTACTAGTTTGTTGCAGCACCAGGATGTGGTTGTGGAACAGAACAATACAAGAACCTACAGTAGTTACATTTGTTACATCGGAGATCCCTTGTTTTTATCTGTATTCTGTGGTGGGCAAATGAATGTCACATTCCAGTCAAAGTGTAACCCCCACCACCACCACCAACCCTCCACCTTCCAAAATGTATCTTTTTTATTTTTATTACTTTTTATTACTTTTTTACTTCTTTATTTTTATTTTGACATGGCTTTATAAGGTTTTATTCTTTGCATAATGAGTTGTACTTTCAGTTGCCACCATTTTGAGTTACACATAACAGGATGGATAAACTAATAAATGTCACCAGAATTCTGGCATAATTTGCGTGAAAATAATGGTGTTCATGCTTTACACCTCATTTACTAAATGTTTGAGACACTTTCTAACATTTGTGTACCTTCTACAACATGTGGGTGGGGCTTGGTAGAAAAGGAGTGTGACTTAATATGCTAAACTGTGAGCATAATACCATAATATTTTGGAAGTTGCAAAAAAATATTGTCTGTTGTGCCAATTTTTTGCACCAAAATTTTGTTTGAAACTAGGCCTACTACTAAGTTATATAAAGTTAGACTAGACAGTATGAAAGCGTACTCTAGATTCTCAAACTGCATTTGACATTTTTCAGAAAATCTGATGCAGTTTAAGACTAAGGCCCCTTGTTGCGGAAAAGCAGCTTTTTTTTGTTACAGATTTTGTTGCGGTTTTTTGCGCCAAAGCCAGGAGTGGATTGACTGGAAGTATAAGAACTTCCTATATATTTCCCATTCCTTTTGTAGCCATATTGTTGGCTTTGACTCAAAAGACCACAACAAAAGCTGCAACAAAAAAAGCTGCTTTTCCACAACGTGGGGCCATAGCCTAAGACTGTCTGGTGTAACTTTGCGCTGTCTAAAAGTTAGGCAGTTTTAGTTTATCTGCCCCAATATTTTGATTAGCGTTTACCATTTTGGGGGATCAGCATGAAAAAAAATGTGTAATTTTATCATTTTTTGCATTTTGTTTTTATTGCACCCACTCTGTATTAATAAAGACATAGACACTTTTTCTGCCTTATCATTATACTTACAGCAATACCATATTTATATTGGGTTTGTTATGTTTTACCACTATTACTGAATAAAACAACATGTGTAAAAATAAATGACTTGTGTGGGGGGAATGTATTCTGGTATCTATAACTTTTTAACTTTTTTGTTGACGGAGCTATGTGAGGGCTAATTTTCTTGCGGAATACTTTAATTTGCTCATTGCGATATATACAGTATATATATACAGTACAGACCAAAAGTTTGGACACACCTTCTCATTCCAAAAGTTTTCTGTATTTTCATGACTATAAAAATTGTAGATTCACACTGAAGGCATCAAAACTATGAATTAACACATGTGGAATTATATACTTAACAAAAAGTGTGAAACAACTGAAATTATGTCTTATCTTCTAGGTTCTTCAAAGTAGCCACCTTTTGCTTTGATTACTGCTTTGCACACTCTTGGCATTCTCTTGATGAGCTTCAAGAGGTAGTCATCTGAAATGGTTTTCTCTTCACAGGTGTGCCCTGTCAGGTTTAATAAGTGGGATTTCTTGCCTTACAAATGGGGTTGGGACCATCAGTTGTGTTGTTCAGAAATCAGGTGGATACACAGCTGATAGTCCTACTGAATGGAGTATTAGAATTTGTATTATGGCAAGAAAAAAAGCAGCTAAGTAAAGAAAAACGAGTGGCCATCATTACTTTAAGAAATGAAGTTCAGTCAGTCCGAAAAATTGGGAAAAATTTGAAAGTGTTCTCAAGTGCAGTGGTCAAAACCATCAAGCGCTACAAAGAAACTGGCTCACATGAGGACCGCACCTGGAAAGGAAGACCAAGAGTCACCTCTGCTGCGGAGGATAAGTTCATCCGAGTCACCAGGCTCAGAAATCGCAGGTTAACGGCAGCTCAGATTAGAGACCAGGTCAATGCCACACAGAGTTCTAGCAGCAGACACATCTCTACAACAACTGTTAAGAGGAGACTGTGTGCAGCAGGCCTTCATGGTAAAATAGCTGCTAGGAACCCACTGCTAAGGACAGGCGACAAGCAGAAGAGACTTGTTTGGGCTAAAGAACACAAGGAATAGACATTAGACCTGTGGAAATCTGTGCTTTGGTCTGATGAGTCCAAATTTGAGATCTTTGGTTCCAAGCACCGTGTCTTTGTGCGATGCAGAAAAGGTGAACGAATGGACTCTACATGCCTGGTTCCCACCGTGAAGCATGGAGGAGGAGGTATGATGGTGTGGGGGTGCTTTGCTGGTGACACTATTGAGGATTTATTCAAAATTGAAGGAATACTGAACCAGCATGGTTACCACAGCATCTTGCAGCGGCATGCTATTCCATCCGGTTTGTGTTTAGTTGGACCATCATTTATCTCCACTACCCAAAAATGCCATTATTTGTCCCGTATGGCGAACACCATAAAAAAATATATACTGCAAACTATGTCAAATATTGGTACCAATAAAAATTACAACTTGCCTAGCAAATTAAGATCTCTTACATATCTCTGTCAACTAAACAGTAAAATAGTTATAGGCGTCAGAATATGGTGAACCCAGGAAAATCGTTCATTTTCGAAAAAATGACATTTAATTAGTAAACACAGTAAAACATAATTAAACCAATATAAATATGTTATCGCCGTGATCATAATGACCTGCTAGACAAATTTGTCATGTAATTATTAGTCCAGAGTAAATGCCATAGGAATAAAATGCAAAAAATAATGATGGAATTGTGAGGGGGGGGTTCACAAGTATCCCACAAAAATGTTAATTAGAACTAATCAAAACATATGTACCTAAAATGATGCCAAAGAAAAGTACATCTCGTCATGCAAAGAATAAGATATCACATGTAGACAGAAAAATAAAAAAGTTATGAATTTTGGAAGGCGGAGAAGGAAAATATGAAACAGTTCCCGAGCATTAACGTACAAACTACCCTGCGTCCTTAAAGGGTTAAATAGTCCATAGCCATTGAAGGAGGTCTATATTGTCAGCTGTGGAATAAAGAACATTAAAGACACTTTACAGGAACAAACATGAGACAGAACAACAACTGTAACTGCTGTAAAAGTGGGAGAGAAGGAAGAGGGGGGACAACTTGTTACAGAAGCAGGTAAGTGTTGTAACTGGGGAACCTAATGCAACCAGTGTTCAAAATATATTTTACCTATGAAGATTGATCAGAAGCTTAGAAGATAAGGTCAGAGAGGAACCATTAGTAGGACCAGCAGGCGGGCGGTGTATTCATTACCTTTCTGGGTGTTCACCTTATACAGAAATGGCTGCCCTGATGAATATAAGTTTATTCAGGGTATCTAATTCTAACAGCTGTCTGTTTATTTTGGAGAGTAGGTTTGGGAGTGTTTAGGTAGAGAGAGTAGGCTCCCCGTCTAGCAACCTTCTAAAAAGTTGTGTTTGGTAAACTGGTATTACATCCCCTCCCCAGGTTAACTAGGCCCATTTTCCCACCCACTATTGAGAAGTGGAGTGAAGAACGTAGTCTATTTACTATTGTTTATTCATTGCTAAGCATCCTCAATAAATTAGATCATCTATTAGTTTGCATCAATTGCCTCTATACTTTCAATGTCAATTTCCCATTAAAACATCAAGCTTCAGCCATATTCCTGACGTTTCGTAAAGTGCGGTCTGAAAGCGCTGATGTCTGCAGGCAACCAGTCATTTAACAAGTTGATAACATTTCACATAAAGCCATTTTCACAACAAAGTGAATCAAAGCCTTTGTTAATTGCTACTACAACAATCCGCTTAGAATTTGTGTGTGTGACGGATTGGAAAACATGGTGATTTTGAGTGATCTGTGTGTGAAGTGCCGCTTCAATCTCTCTCAATCCTATTTGCTTATGAAGAGGTTTGCGGCTAAAGTTTATTTAGTTATTGTGGTTACAATTGCAGGGACTTAAAAGTGTATAATTGGAATTACTGTGCGGATGATTTTAATAAATAAATCTGATAATGTGAACACTTGGCTTCAAGCTCTACTTAATAGGGATTTGTTTTGCAAATTAAAAAGGAAGCAACAAAGAGGGCGAAATCTTTAAAAATAAGTTCCATTTCTCCCTCCCGTTTTATGAAATTATGTTATCATCTTGGCATTTCATTGTCAATGCAGGGTTGTTCTTTTTTTCAGATAAAACAAATATCCAGTCACTGCATAGGAATCCAGTTAAAACTCCGCAAAATGTATAGGTCCGTAGCTCCAAACTGCTGTGCCGCACGTCTTGTAGTAAAACATGCATTAACACTCAAGTGCAACCAACACAAAGAAGATTCAACCTGAAGGTTAACTCAGAACAAGAGAAATGTTTGTCTAAAATTGCCAAACCCTTTAACCTATAAAATATATATCCATTTTGTTCCTATCCAACACAAACATAAGTTGTCTGAATATCTCTTGTGTCCTCAAATGATCTTTTGACTCCTAGGCCAGTGATGGTGACAAGGGGACAAGGAGAACTAGTTTTGGGTGAAACTCACGAGATTCATCTCATATTTGCGAGATTCACCTGTCAGTTGAATTTCGAAGCGCTAGTGCTATTATTATACTCTGGCGTCCCTCCTCACTTCTCCTAGACTCTGTTGAGGCATCCAGTGCAGGTCTCCATCCTCTTCCAGCCTCCTGAAAGATGTCAGAGTCCCCACTGAACATTTAGTGGTAAATTGAATCACTCTTCATTTTAACTCTTTCTTTCTGCAAAGAAAAATTTTTATTTGCTGAAATTGCTGAAACTGCAATACCCCTTTAACCTGAGGCAACGCGTTTTAAAAATGCAGCTTTTTGGGCTCTTGCAAAAATGCAGGGGAAAAAAAAATTCAATGTTTTACAGTTCCAGCAACGTGAATAAGATTTCATTAAATCTCACATTGCAGAAAAAATCCTACGGAAAATGCTGTTTTAAAAAAAATGTGAGTTTTTATGAAAAACCCGACATGTTAATCTGAATGAGCTTTTTGCTGCATCTTTTTCTGCTGCCTTTCTTCATTGTTTCTCAGCTGCGTTACGCTACGTATGGTCTTATCCTTAAGGTGGTATTCTAGAAAGAAGACATTCATCACATAAAACTGCAGAAGTGCAAATAAATATATTAATACATAGACTTTCCCCATCTGTCATATTCATCTGTACTATTTCCACTGCTTGATTTTTGCTCATTAAGATGAACTATAAGCGCTATTATTTTTACCTTCAGGGCTTCGCTGAAATACAGTTTCTTTAGCGTTCAAATTTGACAGATATGGCAAAAAAATCTGTTGTTGCTGTGATATTCCTGAGAGGCTGCACTTACGCTGACCTTACATTCTTGTTTAAGACAACAATATCAATAAACAATCTGTTTAGTTTTCACTATTTTCGATCTTACGGTTCTACAAAAATATTGACTTCAACATAATCAATTCATTAAATGACCATTGAGCCCTGTGAGATATGGATATGTCTCTTAGAAGGCTGTAGTCCTATCATTTCATAGTAATTCTATCCCTTATATATGTAGCTGTATGAAGCAGTAAGATTAGCCAACATACATTACTTGGTTAACCCTTTAAAGAAACAAGTATAAAGGCAGAAAAATATGTAAAAAGGAGACTTCTATTCAAAGATTGTCCATTAAAATGTCCATGTTCAGTGGTGAACCTAGCCTCTTTGCTGCCTGAGGCGCGGACTATCGAAAAACGCCCCCCCCCCCCCCAAAAAAAAAATATATATATAAAATTGCGTTTACATGCTGTTAGCGTCACACACTGTTATTGTCGTACAATAAACATACACAAACTTATGAAACAGTTTTTAAGAATTCTTCGTACTGTATTACTTCAGTATCAGATCAACAACACGGCATTAACAATGAAAGTAACTTCACACATCTTCTGCTTGGTGGATGGACGAGCCCACGTGAGCCACGCGGGTTCGTCCATCCACCAAGTGACATGTCTATATATGGCTGCGGTCAGGCTGAATTCCTACCCAGTGGGGGGAAAAAACCCAATTCTCAGTCTCAGTTGAGGTCTCAGCAGACAGACCCCCATCAATCAGGTATTTATCCTCTATCATTTAGGTGAATACAGAGCAGTAACATTTGGTGACTTACAGGTGACGTCTCTGACTAATCCTTCACATTTCCCTTCTCTTCCCTTTGGACCGCCATGACCACTTCTTCCAGCTGTGACTTGTCTCTGTAAAGTTTACAACACATACATCTTTGGCTCCTCACTTTTCCAGGCATCCGACCCACATTGTCCTCACCTACACACCTATCCTGCTACTACCCCAATTATAAAATATATAATATAACCCCCCCATAATGAATAAGACTACCAAGTGCATCTTTATATTAATAATGTCCGTGTGTATCCTGTATAAATAGTGCCCCTTATTAATAATGCCCCAGGTGTTAACTAATTAAAACGTTTTCAAGGTCATTAGTGTCATAGTCATAGTGTCATACATCTCATAGCGGCCATGTAATGTAACTACAGCCTCTTCCTATACATGTCTATGTGACAAGACTGTAATTGCATCACTCGGTCACTATAAACTAGTGGTTGTCTAGGTTAACCACTAGTGGTTGTCTAGGATGACCACTTTTTTAATATGAGGCTGGGGAAGGTGCTCCGGTGTCTCCCAGCGCATTTCAGTCCTGCTGCTCCGGTGTTTTCTTCCTCACAGCACTGTGATGTACCATGTCAGCGACCTCAGCGGTCATGTTCGGTGGGGACTTCCGCCAGAAGAAAACACCGGAGCAGCAGAATCAGACTGCAGTGGGAGACATCGGAGCACAGTAATACAGTGTAATACAGTATTACACGGTATTATGCCCCGCAGCGGCCCCTGCACATGGTATTATGCTCCATAGTGGCTCCTGCACTCGGTATTATACTCCATAGTGGCCCCTGCACACAGTATTCTGCTCCATAGTAACCCACCCATGAACTATTATTAAAAGACCCCAGAGTATAATGATCGGAGACCCAGGTGGTGACAAACATAAAAACCAGTGTTACTTACCTGGGCTACGATGCACTCCCTGCTCTCGGCCCTCTTCAATGTTGCACAGACCGGCGTTGCAACATAATGACATCAGCCTGGCTCATGTGACGCCTGTGTCGTCACCAAAGAAGGCCGAAGCCTGCTGGGAATAACATCAGATCGCTGGAAAGGTGAGTAACATTGGTTTTTATGTTTATCACCTCCCCTGGGTCTCCGATTATTATACTCCGGGGTCTGAAAACACCCTGGAGTATAATAATAGTAGTATTTGGCCTCACTTACAGATGCCCGCAGCTGCTCACAGCGGCATCCACTTCCCCTTCTGCGTCCGATAGCAGAAGGGGAGACAGAGGCGGCCACAGTAGGAGTGGGGATCGGTAAATAAATAGGCCGTTACTTGCCGGGGTTACTCCAGTAGGTAACGGCCTATTTATATATAATAAGTTATCCAAACCTACCTGCGATCCCTTGATGGAGCCGCCGTCTCCTCTTCTTCACCCACGTCCGCGTCTCAGCGTAGGAGGCGCGATGACGTCATTGAATCGCCGCCTGCGCTGAGATGTGGTAATCTTGTAAACCAGCCCAGGACAGGCCCCGCGCAGCTCTCTTTTTTTAAGTAGCCTGTCCTGGGCTGGTTTACGGTAAATAGAAAATAAAAAATGCCGTGCCCCCAGACAGCGACGGACAGTGCCGCCTGAGGCGACCGCGTCACTTCGCCTCATTAGCGGTGTACCCCTGTCCATGTCACATGGGAGAGAGGAAACAAACGCCCTAAGGGCAAGACTACGAATTGTTTCGCGCACTAGCGCACTCCCCCGACTTTCTTTTTAGCCTCCTTCTGTAATTGACACATGGTTGTCAGTTGAGCAGGTAAAAAACATAGCAGTGGATTTATTCATGAACCATCAGCTCAGTTTCGGTCCTTCATTGTACCATGTGACTTGCACTGAGCCTCTCAGATTTATACAGGCTCTTCTGTGAACACCAGAAGTCAGTTTCTCTATGAATTCCCATGAACCTTATATTGTAAATATTACTCACCATATTCCCCTGCAATGACCACCTCTCTCTAGGCTGTTCCTACATTTTTGGGTTAACTGGAGGTTTGACACCTTATATGAATGCAAAATAAAGATACTGTTGATCCAAGCATGCACAGAAACCAACACTTGCCCTGCTCATATGTAATTGGAAAGGTTTTGTATTTACAAGCAGCACATACACCCAGGCTATCCAGTTCAATTGTGTCAGACAGAATGGTGGTGATGAGAAAGTGGGGGGTAGCGGGAACAGCCCAAGACCTACTAAACCTGCCATTGCACAAAACCATGCAAAATTAACAAAGCCAAAATGACTTGCAAGGGGACAGGAGGAGCATTGCCTCTTTTATTTTAGCTTATGCCCAGACTTTTCATGGTTGACAATGTTCTCCAGGAGAAATATTGAGCATACAATTGTAACATAATATATCAGGCAAGCTGTGTGATCACTTAGTCATGTACCTAGTATTTTTAGTTTGGATGGTGATCTTATAGTATTGATGATTCTGGTACAGCATCACTCAAGATGTCAACCAGAATGCCTGACAAAGATCTTCTCCAGAGTGCCAGCCATAAATTTCCTTAGAGTGCTTCATTCAGAGGACCTCAGAAACAAATGTCAAATAGAAAGCCAGCCATAGATGCTTCAGTTCCAACTACAGAACCCAGTCCATGCTAACTAGGGATGATAAAACCAGTTTAAAATGAACTGAACTTGTTATCAATATACCAAAATGTACAGGTTTGGATGAATCTGATATTTTTGGGGTTCACCACCAAAGAATTGTTATTATACCTTGAGGTCACTTCAGACCCCAGAATATAATAATTGGAGGCCTAGGGTAGATGTGGAAAAAAAAAAAAAAAGCTCATACTCACTTTTCCTCACCTATCATGAGCGTTTGTGAGGTGTCCGGTCTTTATTCCCAGTTGTCCCCTATATCTTCTGGCCTCCTCTGTGACATCACTGGCCCCAGGTCACTGCTGAGGTCTGTGATTGGGCCTCAGTGGTCATGTAGTGGGCATTGATGTCATAATGCTTTCATGAAAGCTGGAAGACAACAAGGATGTCATGGAAAAATCCAGGAAAGGTGAGTCCGAGTTGTTTTTTATTTTTCCTCAACTTCACTGGGCCTATGATTAAGAGACTTCAGAGTATAGTAATAGCATGTCTGGCTCCAACCAAAACTTGCTGGTGAACTGCGCAAAGGTTTGCCTTTTACTAAGGCTATTCTTTTGACCTGGTTTGGTCTTCTCTCTGTATCTAATGTACTATACTTATCTTCATTCCCCATAAGCAGTTACTGACATCCATGCTAGTAAATAGTGAAGGTTCCAGTGAAACAACTAACTTCCCTAGACTGATTTCAATTAATAAAAGAATATTTTGTTACATTTGGTACTTCACTATCACAATCCATAAATTTAGACTGTGCTGCATAAATTGCTGAGACGGTATCTGAGTAGTAAATATTGTTACGAGGAACTGGCCGGCCACATCTCTCATGACACTTCTTTGCCTGCCATAATCCATTTTCACCGTGTACAACCTCTGTGATCCCTTAAGAACCATTCAAACCTATTTTAGAAATGATGTTCTGGAATATTCATAGAATGCTCTTAGCTTCATGAGCCTAATTCTAAACCTAATAGAAATAGCACTGAGGAAAGAGGAGTCTATGAGCTGTAGCCCTCGCAAATAGCCTGAAATAAGGGGCCCCTTTGACTTCAGTGTCATAGATGTCAACATCTAGATAACAGAACTGGAAGCATTGTTTTATTCTCTAAGGCAAATTAAACAGGAGCATAAAATGGATTTTTTTCTGAGCCCATATTATGGTTGCAAATCCTGGTTTGACAATAGGTCTGATGACCTGAACGAATAGCCACATAGGCCCTTGTGCTCCTGTATTATGCTAGTGTGAAATGGCCCTTTTTCTATGATATCAGGAAGCCTAACGTCTCAGCTTTTCATTTATCTACAGTGTTGCAGAAGCCCTTCATGTGTACAGTGGAGATTTATAATCAATGGTGGACATATTCTTTGTTCCAAAAGAAACATTGCTGCAATACCTTTTGTCTAAATAGGTCCCTGTAGACGTAGATGACCAATGTCCAAACCAACCTTGCGTATTATATGTAACACACTTTTAGGAATTCATTGAGAGTGGCATATACAATGTTAGTATAAATTCACACAGAAGTCTTTGTAAGCAGATTTTTGAGATGGAATCAGTAGGAGTCTATCTTCTACTGAATCTGCTACTCCAATTAAAATGAATGGGAGTATTGGGTGGTATTTTTTGCGGTGGTATTTAACATGGACTTCACCTCAAAATCCACCTCTAAAAAGCTAAATATACCCTTAGTCTTATACTTTGCACTGAAGTGAGATGCACGTAATGCATTAAGTGGCATACTGTACACCTCTCAATGCACCAGTTAAAGGGGTTGTCCAGGACAAACTACAGAGGGGCCTGGGGCAGGTGTAACATAAAAAAAGAAAAAAAAAAAAAGACATACCTGTTCCTGATGCTCCTTTATACACCACCGCAGTCCGTTTGGTTAAATGTCATATCTCGGTCCCCAGAAGCCCTGTGCCACTCACAAACGTCTCCAGTTGCTCTCTAGTGACTGATGATTGGTCTCATGGCACGGCATGGACCGAACGGACTGTGGCAGCAGACAACGGAGCACTGGGGACAACTGAGTATGTCTTTTTTTATGTTACGCCTGCCCCGCCTCCTCCATAGTATGTCCAATTCCTGGACAACCCCTTTAAATCTATGTTACAAGCTGGAGAACATTTGAACAAAAATTTATGCCATGTTTCTGGTGTAGTTTAATAATTTCAACTTAATAGGGGAGATTTATGAAGACTGGCATTATCAACACCAGTTGTCAAAACCTCATTGCGGGCGGAGGGTGCACCTCATATTTGACAAGGCACATGCCTCCTCATAAATGGAGGGGAAATATACACCAGTTTATAGCTGATGTAGATTTACAGCGTAATATATGCCAGATTTCTAGTGTAAATGATAATAATAATTATAATAATAATGATAATAATAATCTTCCCCTTTTTGGGAAGTTGGTAGGGACATTGCAAAAAAGAAAAAGTTGCATTTTTTTTCAAACTGAACCTAATTTGTGCAAACTATTTGTGACTTTTTATGCCTTGTACTCCAGAAACTTGGTGTAAAAGGCATAATAAATCTTCCCCATTGAGTATAGCTCTTAAATGTAAGTCCAACTTCTCAACCATATTTGTCAATAATGCAACAATACAAATTGAAGCTATTTTGCAAAAAGTCTTCTTTGAAATGTCCTTTTGACTTGTTTTTACAGATTCTATTTAGACCTATGTGTTCCCATGGAAACATACTACAAGCAAACTTTATGTAGTCTGATCCTCCAGTCATAAAAAGTATTTATTTTGTAAGTATAATATACCTTTTTCTGACCCTGAGGGTTTTTGAAGCCAAAATCAGGATGAGGTTAAAAACAGAGACGTGCCACGTGTTATATATGTGACACGTCTCTTCTCACCCATCATCCACACCTGGTTTTGGCTTCAAAAATTATATTAACAAAACCATTTTTACTCATGCTATAGAATGTGCTGTTTTATGTACAATAATGAAAATGACTAAAACTGATCAAAAATGCAAAACACCTATGAGGTTTCAATAAAACACATACATAAACACGATTAAAAACAGCATGTGTAATGGCACCTTTACAACGTTGTAACTGAACTTAATTTCACAGTTTCCACATATATTTGTCAATATGAGAGAAGTTTTGCTGCTTTCACTGAGTCTAGTACTTTAATCTATGTAGTAAAATATAGGAAAGAACAAAGACACCTTTGTACACAGACTCAGGGTTTAATTAAACTCAGAGACTCCGATTTACTAATTATTCTTTGTAAATAACAGAACCAATTTGTGGTAAGAGTAATTGGACATAAATACAATATAATATGGACATAATTGTGTCTAAAAATAACATTGTCTTCATAAAGGTAAAGCTATAACAATAAGATGCTAAGCAAGTAATAAATTGCGCTTCTGGATGTTTTTCTGCATAGATAAATAGTTTTGAGGGTGACCACAAGCTAGAAAGGTAAGATATAGCTCAGTGTAAAATACTGATTACTTAAAGAGGTTGTTCAGGATAAATTATTTTTTTTAAATTAGGCGGGGGGAGGTGAAAAATTTCAAAAAAAATAACATACTCACCTATCTCTGGTGCTCCGATGCCTCCCAGCACGGTCTAGTCCTGCTGCTCCGATGTCTTCTTGTGGTCGAAGTCCTCGCCGGCTGTGACGTCACAGGTCTCTTCCATTAGGTCTCACGTGTGAGGGCGACATCTGCTTGAAGAAAACATCTGAGCAGTAGGACCAGACCATACTGGGAGGCACTGGAGCACCATGGAAAGGTGAGTATGTTTTTTTTAATTCTTTTCACCTCCTCCGGCTTAAATTTTTATCCTGGACAACCCCTGTAAAGGGGTTGTCCGGGGAGTATTTATTCACTTACCTGGTCTCGGGGATGCTTTTGATGGACCTGAAAGTTCTGGATGCCACCGTGACCCCTGGGTCATGTGATCAGAGGCAGCATTCGGCTCCCCGGGTCGCTTCGCCCCCTCCATCCCAACTTGCTTCGCCCTCCCCGCAATCTTACAGGTAATTAATTACTTGTGCTATGGGGGCTGACTGACTATAGTAAAGGTAGGAAAGAAAGACTTATTTTCACGTCCATGGAACCAATCGCTACCATTGTGTACTTCTGCCACAGAGTAGACAGCTGCCATGAACTTGGTCAACCACATTGCTTAGGTAAACCCTACTGTCCAAACATCCACCAACAGGTATCAGAGGATGTGAAAAAAGTGTTATTTCTTATTTATGTCTCTTACTTGTATAGCTCCAAGATATTCTGCACTGCTTTTCACATATTGTCGGTCACTTTCATATATAGGGCTCACAATCTAAGTTCTTTTCTTTAGTCTAAAGCAGCAGCACCTATGGGGAAAATTCTGAAATCTTCTGAAGTCTTCCTGAAATGATAGGACAGGTGGTATCAATTAATGAAACTAATGACATTCCCACATATAGCGCTTCAGACCTGACCTCATCGTATAATTCTAACGTAACAGTAAAGACAACATACTCAAAGTCTACTGAAACATTAACATGTAATTGTAGGAAAACTGTTCTGCTGCTTCAGACTAAAGGAAAGAGAATTTACGGAGAAAAATTACACTTTACCAGTGGAGAGAAAATCTTGAAAGGACTTTGATATGTGTGAGGTCTGAACACCAGCTTGGTCATAAATGGCGATTTCTTCTCTTATCTATCTGGATATTGAATCCTTTGATTTTTTGACTCTGTCCTGGTGAAAAATCAAATAGGGGTCCAATGGCAACCAAGGCATGAATTTCATTAAGACCATGTTCACATTTGTGCTAGAGTCTCCGGGGAAGCTGAACTAATGTGAAATCCAATTCACAAAAAAGGCTCAAAAGGAAGTTTGCAGAGTTGATTCAGCACTACGCACTAATCCCCTTTGAGAACTGAACCAGTGATCATTGGTCTAATCTGAATAATATTAACCAGATATTAGTACAAAAGGCTCTTGTCAGATTCCTTTATATATATAAAATAGAAGAACCTGGTACTCATAGTACCCTCCCTTTAATCCTCAGATATGTTTTATTGGAGCAGACACCCTTTGATTGTAAAAGAGTGTTGTTGAATTTGGACAATCCTGAACTGTTTAGAAGGGTGGAAGTGGTCTAGGTGAGGACAACATTGGTTGACATCTGTCATGAGATATGGAGTCTGAGGAGGTCTCCAGTAAATCCCTTTGCACCTGAGCATCGTGGAAGAAAGAACATGGATCCTGTAATGCACATTACATTTGTTGTGAACTGCTCCCGTTTGTTCTTCGGAAAGACCTTTGAGATAATAGGTGAAAATTCTATAGAATAGATAGAGCATCTATCAAGGGGCTCAAGGCTTGTACACCTTGAACAGGGACCAAAATAGAGTCACATTTGCATTTCTTTGAGTAGCCATTAGGCCCCCATGAGGAAGACCCCAACATCTCACATTCTGAGAAAACATGTGGAGACCAAAACCTCTATTTTGTCTGTAATGGTTTTGCAGCTCCCCTTGAAGTATTCAGCTGAAGATTCCTTTCTGCTCAAAGGTCTCTGATGATTTGCATAGGACATGATGGTTACCTTGTCTGATCTAATGTTCTCAAGAAGGCCTTCTGGAAAAAATGAGGTTGTCCAAAGTATGCATGTTTCTGATCTATCTCATCTGATCTATATCTGCAGAATTTTCTCGTGTAGTGGACACATGCCACCCATTCATTCTACGGGTTTGTTGGCTGCTTTTATGGGACCCAAAAACCTCATTATTCGACAAAGTGAAACAAGTCTTGGTTGTTTTACAGTGCTGGCCAAAAGTATTGGCACCCCTGCAATTCTGTCAGATAATACTCAATTTCTTCCAGAAAATGATTGCAATCACAAATGCTTTGGTAATAATATCTTCATTTAATTTGTCTTCAATGGAAAACCACAAAAAGAATTGTCAAAAAGCCAAATTGGATATAATTCCACACCAAGCATAAAAAAGGGGGTGGACAAAAGTATTGGCACCCTTTGAAAAATCATGTGATGCTTCTCTAATTTGTGTAATTAACAGCACCTGTTACTTACCTGTGGCACATAACAGGTGGTGGCAATAACTAAATCACACTTGCAGCCAGTTGAAATGGATTAAAGTTGACTCAACCTCTGTCCTGTGTCCTTGTATGTACCACATTGAGCATGGAGAAAAGAAAGAACCAAAGAACTGTCTGAGGACTTGAGAAGCAAAATTGTGAGGAAGCATGAGCAATCTCAAGGCTACAAGTCCATCTCCAAAGACCTGAATGTTCCTGTGTCTACCGTGCACAGTGTCATCAAGAAGTTTAAAGCCCATGGCACTGTGGCTAACCTCCCTAGATGTGGACGGAAAAGAAAAATTGACGAGAGATTTCAACGAAAGATTGTGCGGATGGTGGCTAAAGAACCTCGACTAACATCCAAACAAGTTCTAGCTGCCCTGCAGTCCGAGGGTACAACAGTGTCAACCTGTACTATCTGTCGGCGTCTGAATGAAAAGGGACTCTATGGTAGGATACCCAGGAAGACCCCACTTCTGACCCAGAGACATAAAAAAGCCAGGCTGGAGTTTGCCAAAACTTACCTGAGAAAGCCAAAAACTTTTTGGAAGAATGTTCTCTGGTCAGATGAGACAAAAGTAGAGCTTTTTGGGAAAAGGCATCAACATAGAGTTTACAGGAAAAAAAAAAGAGGCCTGCAAAGAAAAGAACACGGTCCCTACAGTCAAACATGGCGGAGGATGCCTGATGTTTTGGGGTTGCTTTGCTGCCCCTGGCACTGGACTGCTTGACCGTGTGCATGGCATTATGAAGTCTGAAGACTACCAACAAATTTTGCAGCATAATGTAGGGCCCAGTGTGAGAAAGCTGGGTCTCCCTCAGAGGTCATGGGTCTTCCAGCAGGACAATAACCCAAAACACACTTCAAAAAGCACTAGAAAATGGTGTGAGAGAAAGCACTGGAGACTTCTAAAGTGGCCAGCAATGAGTCCAGACCTGAATCCCATAGAACACCTGTGGAGAGATCTCAAAATGGCAGTTTGGAGAAGGCACCCTTCAAATCTCAGGGACCTGGAGAAATTTGCCAAAGAAGAATGGTCTAAAATTCCAGCAGAGCATTGTAAGAAACTCATTGATGGTTACCGGAAGCGGTTGTTCGCAGTTATTTTGTCTAAAGGTTGTGCTACCAAGTATTAGGCTGAGGGTGCCAATACTTTTGTCCGGCCCATTTTTGGAGTTTTGTGTAAAATGATCAATGATTTGACTTTTTTTTTCATTCTCTTTTGTGTTTTTTCATTGCAAGCAAAATAAATGAAGATATTATTACCAAAGCATTTGTGATTGCAATCATTTTCTGGAAGAAATTGAGTGTTATCTGACAGAATTGCAGGGGTGCCAATACTTTTGGCCAGCGCTGTAGATGTTTGACAGCTCCTAGGAGAATTTGCAGTCTCTTCATGGAAAGAGAAATAATGAAACACCTGGTGTTCAGAATAAATCCTAGGAATTGTGTCTATGCAACCAGAAGGATTTATCCAACTGCTGATCCATCTTAGGGACTGATGTGTGCAAAGATTGGGTCCAGATGTGCTCAGAGAGTTTCTACCAAGTCGGTCTTTACCTGTCAGTCATCTAAATATAGAATTATTGTCATTACTGGATGTCACAGGACAGTAACTACTGCAACAACTTTGGAGAACTTGTGAGGAGCTGAAGAGATCCCCAAAGTGACAGAAGTGAACTGGAGATGATTCATGTTCTCTGTTATCCATGCTGCGATGCATAAAAATGTTCCATGGAAAGCCTATAATCTGCACCAACCATGATTGCCAGCTGCAGTCTCTCCATCCAGGTTTGAAGCAGGCCTACAGCTGCCCAGCATTCACTATAAGCCAAGTACCCATGAGCTTGGAATGCAAGGCTGTAGGCATCCTATGTGAATTGGGATATGCAAATATACATTCTCCAAATCTATCATAGATAGGAAACCTTGCTCTACTAAGAGATAGGGCAGTACAGATGGTCACTATTTGGAAATTCAGTCTTTGGAAAATGCTTTCCAAATTCCTAAGGTGTATTATACATAGATCCCTATTTGTTTTGAGGCTTTGAAACAAGAAAAAACCTAACTGGATCTCTTCTCAAGATACCTCTTCCAAGAGTTTTGTGTGATTAAAGTTGTTTATGGTCCTTCCTAGCAGAGATTTCTCTCCCAAAGACACCTTTGGGGTAATTAATTTGTTTGGAGGAAAGAAGATCAATACAATATCCATGTCTTATGATATTGGGGAAAGAAAATATTACAGGCACAAAATTCTTCATTTTATTCAATATATCATTGTAGAATATACAATCCACAAAAAGTTGGTAAAATGTTTTTCGGTCCTTTTATGGACCTTCGTCAGACCTCGATTGCCTTGGAATAGAGGGAACCAGAAATAAGGGCAGAACTTCAGGAAAGTAATAAGCAATAGCATCGCTAGAAGGAATACGCTGTCTATCTTATGATATTGGGGACCCAGAGATCCTTTATTGATTCCTGTCCTAGAGTAAAGTAGCAAGCCAGCCTTCCTTCTACTGGCAGAAATATGGTATCAGAATTCCAGTTTTCTGTTACAAGAGGAGCTCCTATTTCTTGGTTTCTTTGTCAAGGTCTTCCTTCATCTGGAGAAGCCAAGACCTAAGATATTTTTCCACCAATAAAGAGGATAGTTTCAGCTTGTGCAGAGGCCTGCCAATAGTCCATATGTAGAGCAGAACATTATCAATTCTGCTGTCCATACCCATGCTGTCCTTACTACGCACAGTATTAATTCGTATCATTGAGCATGAAAAAACTATCTGTTTACATAGAGATCAATGTTGAAAAAAATGATCAATTTCTGTCCATTTTTCTAGACAGACATAAAAGTGTGGTATGCTATGTTTTTGAGTCAATCCAAAAAATGGGCAATAATGGATCAATTTTTTTTTTTTTAACATTGATATCTATGTAAACAGATGGGCATACGTGTGCATAAGTTTTCATCTGTTTTTTTATATCCATTAAACGGATCTGCTAAACAGATGTAAAAAACGTGATCTGTGAGGTAGTCTACCTTAGGTGAGATCACCTCACACCTTCTCTACTGCTTGCTCAACAATAACATGGTCTTAAACCAGCATTTTACATTCATCAAAAGATTAACTTCATCTATAAGTTTATTCTTGTACATAAATTCTGATACCATGAGGGAGGAATCCATTCCTCCCCTTGTCATATTCTAAGCAAGAGAACAAGAAGAATGTCCTATATATTACAGGAGTTAAATTCTACCATGGAATCATGTACAAAAACGTTCATCCATAAAAACTACAAACAGTTCTACTGTATATAAAAATTAGGGAATTCCTCGATCCCTCTACACTAGTTTTATGGTGTAGAGGGATGATATTGTGGCGCACATTTGGGACTATGCCCTTTTTTGTGCCAAACGTGCACCACAAGCCCTGATCTGTGCCTCACTCGCCACATTGTGCGGATTCAGAGTCATTATAATACACAACAGTTTTCTGGTGTGAGTTATAATGGAAATCTCCTAACTTGCATAGATTTCCATTCTGGCACACAGGATGTCCAACTGATTTATGAAGAGGCCACAACCTCTTCATAAATCTCTTGTTCCCTGCACCAGTCAAGCTATTTGTATGTACTACTGAAGATAAGTGAGGAGAAGAAGCAGTCAGTAGCAGAAAAAACTACCAAGCAGTAGTGTGTCACAGAAGAACCTGTGAACAATAAGTATACATACAAAGCCAGAACACAAATCTTTGCCTGTATGGACTCAACACAGACACACTCCATCCTGAGAAAAGTGTATAATAATAAAGTAAATAAAACTATACTTCTCAGCAGAATCCACCTGATCCTTTCCAGAAAGGACAGAAAAAAACAGTGTGGGGAATCCTTCAATTCCTCTTCTGGCATAGAGGGATAAGATTGCAGCACAAATCCTTTCTTGTGCCAAACATGAACCACAAGCCCTGATCCTACCAAAAAAATTGAATTTTTATTTATTATGCTTACTTATATGAAACCATCATATTCCACTTCACTTTTTCAGAGATATTGTCAGCACTGTCCCATATAGCGTGCACAACCTGAATTCCCTATCAGTATGTCTTTGGAGTGTTGGAGGAAGCCCACGCAAATACGGAGAATACATACAAACTCCTTGCAGATGTTGTCCTTGGCTGGATTTGAATCCAGGGTTTCATGACTGCAAAGCATCAGTGCAAAACCACTGAGCCACTGTCGTTCTCACCCCTTTCCTGGCATAGTGGCGCAGGAACATCCGACTGATTTATGAAGAGGCTTCTACTACTTTTTATTGTTGGATTGAGTGGACTATTTGGAGGTACCAGAGACACTTTGCACCCATCTATACACAATCATAATGCTTTATGGACATACGAGTGGTGTTCATTAAAGATTTCCCCTGACCCACTTCCTGTGGACTGACAGCAATGAAACTTGGCACAGTTATTAGTCCTTCTGTACATAGGTGCCACCTTGGGACACACAGTTCTCCCATCTCTTTAAGCAACTGTAAACACCTCGCTTATAGAAGTCGACAGGTTGCTCCAAAAGCCACATTGTGACTTCGGAAATCAGAGTTTCATCATCTGGAAAATGCCTACCCTTCAAAAATAACTTCATTGTTGGAAAGAGGTGGAAGTCCGATGGTGCGGGGTCGGTTGAATAAGGGGATTGCGGTAGAATTTCAAAGCCACAGGAGCATGCTTCCATTTGGGAAACGTGAGTTGTGAACTGATGCATTGTCTTGCAGAAGGCGGACACTTTTGGAGAGCATGCCACATCTCTTGGTTTTGATGGCCTCCCTCAATTTCTGCAGCAGTGAAGCAGAATACAGTGAGCATGACCTTGCCTGCCAAGGGTTGGGTACGTGCCTTCTTTGAGGCGGTGAGTCATGATGCTTCCATTGCATCGACTGGACTTTAGTCTCAGGATCATAGTGATGGTCCCAGCTTTCATCCTGTGTGATCAGTCTGTTGAAAAAGTTCTCCTGGTTTCCATCGTCAATAGAGCCTGAGAGCATTCGACTCGTTCCTGCTTCTGGAAAGGTGTGAGCTGCCGGGGAACCCAGCGAGCGGATATCCTATGCATGTGAAGATGGTCTTGGATGATTTTTTCCATGGACCCCACACTAATCCTGACATTTTGGGCTAGGTGGTGAATGGTTACATGGCGATTTTCCAAAATGGCGACCTCCACTTGCTGAATGGTATGTTCATCAATAGCAGAGTGGGGTCGCCCTGGAATTGCAGCCAGTGTCAGTCTGGAATGTCTAGGGCCCACCAGTGGAATTGTTTCTAGGGTCCCACCATAAGGACCCCTGCAGATCAGCGGTACCGAGACAGGGCGGCTAAAGGTAATAACATGTCGGGAGCCATGCTGCTCACCCACTATACTATGTGCACCACTGCACTACCTAAACCTACAGCTACACCTTGTATGGCAAGTGAAAAGCGTGGCTCCAAGAATTGTTACCTTTACCTGTAGCCGCACTGTCCTGGAAAAGCTGATCTGCAGAGGTCCTGGCTGTTGTATCATCGCAGATGAAATATTGATGGCCTATCCTAAGGACAGGCCATCAATATTAGAAAGATGGATAAATCCTTTAAAGAGGTTGTCCAGGAATTGGAGCAACGGATGTAGCTGGCGGGAGGTGTAAAGTAAAAAATAAGTAAATTAAAAAGCATACTCACCTGTCCCCGGCGCTCCGTTGTCCACTGCCAGTATCCATTCAGTCTCATGCCAGCGACTCCTTGCTGGGAGTCCTGCACCTCATGTGACCGCTAAGACCAATTAGGTACAGGATTTCCAGAAATGAGGAGGTGCCATGAGACCGAACAGACACAGGCAGGGGACAACGGGGTGCTGGGGACAGGTGAGTATGCTTTATTTTAAAATTTTCTTATTTTTACACCTCCCTGGCGGCTGCCACAGTGGTCCCTCCAGTTTATGGACAACCTCTTTTAAGGGGTTGTCTGGACCAAATTTTTCTATGGTCACTTCACTGGTCCCCCCACATAGTGGCCTCTTCACTGGTCCCCTATACTGTATGGGGAACAGTGATGGGGTCATTATATTGTGTGGATACAGTGATGGGGGCTAACATCCTGTGGGGGGGGACATTAAACTGTGTGGGGCATATTAAAGGGGTTGTCCAAGGTTAATCTTTTTTATGGCCTATGCTCAGGATAGGCCATAAATACCTGATCGGTAGGGGGCTGACACATGGCCCCTTCAGCTGTTCGGAGCCACTTCCAGAGCCCGTTCTGTACACAACACAGGGCCGGAAGCAGAAAGCTCCATCCGCTGTATAGCAGCTCTACGCCTTCACTGCAGCTCAGCTCCTACTGACTTCAATAAGTGCCGAGATACAGTGAAGGTGCCCGGCTAATATACAGTGGACAGAGCTTTCTGCTTCTGGCCTTGTATTGTGTACAGTACGGGCATCAGAAGTGGCTCCGTACAGCTGATCGGTCCGGGGTCAGTCCCCTACAGATCAGGTATCTATGGCCTATCCTGAGGATAAACCATAACAAATTATGCCTGGACAACCCCTTTAATATACCCCCCAGGGCCCACCTAATGCGCCACACTTTAAAGAGGTTGTCCAGTATAATTTTTTTTCTTTTTTATAATTAGTCCGGGGGGAGGTGAATTCCTCCCTACCCCCCCCCCCAAAACAAAAACATACTAAACATACTCACATGTCTCCAGTGCTCCGGTGTCCTCCCAGCACGGTCCGGTCCTGCAGCTCCACTGTCTTCTTTTTGCCGGAATTCCTCACTGGCTGTGACATCCCAGGTCCCTTCCCTTAGGCCGCTGATTGTCATCAGGGGTCACGTGACGTCACAGGTAGTCATGTGCAGCGGGAACTTCAGCTGGAAGAAAACAACAGAACTGCAGTGGCCCCCACCCAGTATTATAAGCTCTACAGTGGCCCCCACCCAGTATTATAAGCTCTACAGTGGCCCCCACCCAGTATTATAAGCTCCACAGTGGCCCCCACCCAGTATTATAAGCTCCACAGTGGCCCCCACACAGTATTATAAGCTCCACAGTGGCCCCCAAACAGTATTATATGCGCCCAATAGCCCCCCCCCCCTCCCGCTTCGGTGCTATTACTATACTCTGGGGTCTCCTCAGACCCCAGAGTATAATTATCGGAGGCCCAGGGGAAGTGATTAAAAATAAAAAACACTCATACTCACCTTGCCTTACTTTTCCTTGGTATCCTCGCTCCATCCTGTCGTCTTCAGACCTTTTTCCGACGTCGCTGCTGAGGCCTGTGATTGGGGCCTAATAATGGAAGAGCGGTGGAGAGAACACTGTGCCCAGGAGAGGTGAGAATATCTATTTATTATTTTCAGTCACTTCCCCTTGGTGCCCTGCAATCTATTGGAAAGGGGCCTGCAATATGCCAGGGCCCCTTTCCAATAACAGTATGTATAGCGGTCGGGGAACCAGGCTTTCCCCGACCACTATCATAGTGGTCCGGGGCCCCAGCCATCTCCAGCTTGCCACGGGCACCATACCCGCCGAGCCCGGTCGCGGTCGCACCCCCTGTGACCGTGATCGTTACGCCACTGGTCAGGGGCCCGATCGGGATGGTCAGGATCCCGATCGGGCCCCCATGACATGAGGACTAATAGTCGGGGCTCGGGGCCCACCGGTGGATTCTCCGGTTCCCTGGTGGGCCAGTCCGACCCTGATTGCAGCTGTTTCCACCAAAGTCCGATTACATTTGAATTGACGATGCCAGTTCTTGACTACACCATATGATGGGGAATCATCACCATAAAGTTCTTTCATCTCATCTAACGTCTCCTTTGGTGTGCGGCCTTTCAAGTAAAGGAACTGGACTGCTCTGTATTCCACTGGGTCCATTATCAAACCTCACACCACTTCAGCACCTGTAAAATCAAGACCGTTATCAGTTCTGATTTGCAAATTGGCACATAACCTATAAAGACTTATATCATTACACATGTGCAGTTTCAGCATCCTGTGATAAATAGAAGTGGATCAGGGGAAATCTTTAATTAATGCCCCTCGTATAAAAGGGTATGCCGCAGATTTTTCACAATAAAATCAGCATCAAATCCACATGTTGTTGTTGCAGATTGTGTTGGTAATGTCACCTCTGTCATTGGAATAAGTGAAATACTACACAAATAATCGCCATGCTGTGGATTTTATTATCTGCATTACATGTCAATTTCCGTGTGAAGAAAATGCACATTGTGTGCATGAGATTAAGAAAGAGATTAAGAAAATCACATTAATTTAAGTGCTAATGTAACCCCCCCCCCCCCCTCCGCCCATAAAACATGATATTATAGCTATATAAAAGCTTAGACACATCGGCTCAGCAGTACACTATCCCTGGATATTTCTATAAAATGATTTTATCCTAAAACTGAGTAAACTGCACCTGAGGACACAGATACAGGAGAGGCCACCCTTAACTTACCTCCAATTTTGTTAAAGACTCCAATTTCTCCAATATTTTGACATGTTAGAAAAACCTGTAAGTCACACAACAAACAGTATGTAGACACAGATAGGATACATAGTATTGTATAGACATGTTATGTATCTTGTGACAGACATATATGGAAATGTCAGCCAAGAGATCCAGGGCACCAGACCTAAAATCAGTGGCTTATGCCCTGGAAATCTAATGCTAGTGGCACTTCCGTTTTCTGCTCCAAAAAATAAAAGAATTGTGAGCAAAAAGAAGAGGAAAGATAGAAGAGGACAGCCTGGAGTACGACAATAGGAAGAAGAGGACTGGACCCAACGCAAAAGAGTCAAAGGATGAGGAGCCAAGATAAATCTTAATGCAAGTATCTAATATTATGGGTGTGACCAACAGGCTGCTAGTTAGCATGGACTACACATAACCATGTGACGTGCAGATGAATTGTAGGGAAGAAATGTGCGGGTTGTTGTGGGTGTCTGTGGTCAGTATATATATTGGCCCATATTTACTAATAGTCTCCAATAGGCAGTCTGAAAATACACCAAATATATCACAGTGAGTGATACTGGATGATAAATCTAGTGTATCTTTAGACTGTTGTACAGTGCAGCAGAATATGTTGGCGCTATATAAATAAAATGTATTATTATTATTATTACTGTAAAGTCTACGCTTTAGTTTACGACAGAATTTTTAAACCTTATTTTGGTGCATTTTTGTTGCATCTGCATTTATGCCACATCCCCTTTTCTGAGAATCCACACCCACATGTCTACCCTGTCAAACAATTTTATCCCAAACTAGATATTCCAAATTGCACTATAAATGCACCAAAAATATGCCAGTGTCTAGTTATAATCACAATTCTAAATCTGGGCCATTACATATTGTACATCCCATCAAATTACTGTTTATTGATTGTGTCTTTTTTGTAGCTGTTTATCCACTATATTTGCTCCATATACTTTTCTAATGGATGTCATGTACAATGTTGCTCCTTATTTGGCACTTATTTGATTAATTGTATGAATATTTTTTACCACATTTGGCACTCTTGTGTGTTCCTTCACCTATGTTTAACATGTCCAATATTTATTGATTAATAAAGACTTTATATTATTGGGTGTTTTGTGTATATTTTGTTACATTCCTAGTGGCATGGTGCACTACATGTAACTGTGTGTCCTGTACCATATAGTAGTCTTATCTGTGTGCAGCTTTAATAGTAAGCAGCTCTCCTTTCTGAATGGCAGGTATGTGAATGGATATCCATCAGTTATTTGCACTCATGACACCCCCCCTCCCCGTGTATAATAATGTGGCTTGTCTTCATCCTGTTAGGAAATGGTATTTCAGCCTACCCCTGTATTAGTAAGTATGGTGTTTTTAAAGTGAGTCTTCTCCCAAAGCAACAATGGTGCCAGATAGTGCAAGTGCACTGGAGGCGGGGCCTGATTTAGCAATTTCTTACAGAAATACATGACAAAGGAAGTGGCTGTAAATGTCAATCATGGCTGCAGGAGCATTGTGCAGTCATTCCAGAGGATAGCAGGAGCGTTTGTCTGTCCAACACCACTCCTTTAGCTGTGATTGACATTTTCAGCATCTGCCGGTATTACAGCTGTCTGTAGGCAAATCTTACATATCAGACTCACCATGATGTAGTTCTAGGCCCATGGTGGCAAACCTATGGCACTTGTGTCAGAGGGGGCACTCAGAGCCCTCTCTGTGGGCACGCGCGCCGTTGCCTCAGCCAGGCTCCTGGATCACTCGCTATCGGGGGATCCGGGACAGCTGTCCCTGGCGAGCGCTTCTTTCAGGTGTATGTGCAGATGCACATACACCTGAAAAGTGTCAATGTAGGCTGCAGGTCTGCGGCTTACACTGACAGAAGATTGTAACCTCTGCCCCGACGCAGGCACAATGACATCATCAGCTCCTGCTTTGCGGTGGAATGAGGTTGGCTGGCTGCTCTTCGTTGGAGTGCAGGTAAGTTCAGGAGCATGTTATACTGTGTGGGGGCCACTGTGGAGCAAACTGTACTTTCTCGGGGCCACTGTGGACCACCTTGTACTGTCTGGGGGCCACTGTGGGGCAGATTGTACTGTGTGGGGGCCCTTCACTATTTATGTCACACAGTATCTGTTTTATAGCAGACATGTGATATTATTACAGATGGTAATAACATTGCACGGTCACTATAAAACAGATCCTGTTCGATGTAAATAGTGAACATTTATTGTTCAAAAGTACCAAATGCAGTACAAAGTTGTTTTGTATCATTGAAAGCTCTGTAAAGCCTCATTCACAAGGCCGTATTTTGCGGGTCCATAACAGTCTACAATTGTGGATCCACACAGTATTAAGGTTAAATGTTGTCACTTTGCGATAAATTATTGGGTTCTGGGTTGCAGTTTGGGCATTCAGTATCTAAAAAGGTTCGCCATCACTGATCTACAAATATATAAAATAATGATTAACTCTACATTGCTTCACTGGTTTGTGGCCATAAAGGAATGTTTCTACTCCTATTAAAGACCCCTACAAGGCATTATTATTAGTTTGGGATGTAGAATGGACCTGATAAATTACCTATAAGGTTTATGATGCCAAGTATAAGAAAGGCCAAAATCAATATAGAGCAGGGGTACTCAACTAGTTTTAGTAAAGGTCTACTGACCGGGGTCTGCCAACAGGTTAAAGTACAAGCTGAATGGTAGCTGAACATGTCCACCCCAGGTTTAGACAAGAAAACGAAGAAAACCTATTTCATATTAATTTTACCTTCCCTAGTGGTCATATGATGTAGAGGGATTAATGTCACTAACTAGTGAGGGGACACTTACATAGCATTGTACTGCGTTTGTGGGGGGCATTAAGAAACATTATATTGTGTGGGGGTCCTAATGGGGCAATATGGGGCAACCTAATATTGCATTCCCTATTTTTTTTCCTTCAGGGCCTGGCACCGATCTAAGATGCAGCTCCAACACCCAACTTTCCATCAGCGAGTTTTTGTTCCATCAGGAGCTGGATGAAGGCAGTTTCGGCAAAGTAAGTTTTACACTTTTATCTATTTCAGATAAATTAGATATAAAACCCAAGATCTATGTTACGTACAGTTATAGTTCAGATATACGCTCCCCACTGTTGGCCATTTTACTGTGGGGGATGGAGATTGAAGTGAAAAAGAGAACAATTTTACATGTGACATCTTTAGATACTTATTTTACATTTTCCATCCGGTGGTGCTTGCCTCAGTCCCCAGTCAAGTCACCTACAAGACCATTAAGATCATCAGATACAGAAGATTTACTATACAGTAAATAGATTAAAGAAAGTTTTCCCTTTATAACAGTCATAAAAAGAATTTCATGTCATTGATACTAAACCCCCTCCTCTCTCCATCAGGTTCTACACAGAGGAATTGATCTGTGGCCTCCAGTTCCTCCACGGTCATAGCATCGCCCATTGCTAAGAAGAATAACATTTATAATGTGACTATACCTTTATATATCCTCGTAGAACTGATGTCCCATTTGCAATAAAAATCAATTTTTGTCATATGCTAATAAGCTCTAAGTACAAGGGGGTCGATTCTAAACCTGGCCGGACTCATCCATTTCAAGATCTCAGACAGAAAAAACCACCCACAGTTGCCCTCCTCCCACTTTTATTAGGGCTCTTGTTCCAGTTCATGATCTGGGCCGAAAACCTGCACAGTGTTGCCCCTCTCTGCTGGGCTTCTTGGGCTCCTTCTCCAGATCAACATCCCAGTTGAAAACCCCACCTGCTGCCACCCCAATGTAGGGAATGTGTCCTACCAGGGGCGTAGCTAAAGGGGTGCAGCCACTACCAGACCCTGGACCTTGAGGGGTCCATTAACGTCCCTCTACCACATAGAATATACCACTATTCTAAATGACACATGGTAGACAGGGGCTCCATTAAAGATTGTGCATTGGGGCCCAGGAACATCAAGTTACGCCACTGTTTCCTACAATGCATTGTGTCCCTTTAAAACTATATATCCTTATCATATAGTATACAATGTATATGCTCCATAAATGAATTAGAAAGCACATATAAGACAGCTGATAAAATATTACATTTTTTCCCCATTCCACCACATTTTGAATTTTCTATTTTCCCATATTTGTTTCGCAAAATCACAAACTCAAAAATAAGCAGTGATGTTATTTTTCCCGGAGCTAAAAGGACGGAAAATTTCCTGATTGTAGTTATGCATAGAGAGAACATCCAGAGCCTCAGGTGATGTTACGGTCTCATGAATATCATCAGATGCTTCAACCAAAGATGGAACCTGACCAATTTCTAAAGCATATGCAATCAATATATATAAATGATTGTTTGCCGGCCCCAAATGAAACATATTGTGATGTGCAAGCAAATCTAAATGTAAATGGTATTTATACTGTAGTTAGAATGTCGCCCCCTAGACCCATTTATGGCGTAGGAAAGCAGATGTCTGCCTGAGAAGGACATAGACTGTTTGTAGACTTGTCATATAAAATATTAACTGATTTACGATTGTAATTTCTCCTACCCCTTGATATTAGACTCCATGGATTTATAGAACAAGTTACAAGCATGAAATCGATTGCGACTTTACAGTTTCTCCTTCACAGCCTTATTCAGGAGGCAAAAAAAGCTTCTGACAATACTTTGTAATTGGTACCTAGAATTGGCATATGAAAAATGAAAATGCTTTTTAAATTATAGCACTTGCTTTTTGGGTTTGCAACTATTACAATTTTATATCAAATCCACATGAAACAATTCTATAGCTCATAATGAATTTTAACAGACAATGGAGAAAATGCCTATTCAATCTTTTTCCCTTCTCCTTCCTTCCTCGCAGTTATGTATGGTTTAGACTGCGTGTTCCTGATTAGTTAAATGTCATACATTTTGTTGGATGGTAACACTGCGTTCTAAAAATATCCCTCGTAGAACAGAGAGATGTGCAGGTTAGGACTGACAATACGCACTTTAAGCAATCGCTTATTATAGGGGGTTGGATTAACTACATTTTCACAAGCTTCTTCCCTGTGCGGCTAGAGAATGCAGCTCTAGTCAATGCTGACCCCATTCCTTTTCTCTTACTATTCTGAGACTGACCTGATGCACCCAGTCGGTGAAAAAGTGATCCCATAGTGCGAAAATTGAGTTTCCATATTTCAACCTCATTTTTATTTTTAGATCCAAAATTCTGTATTGATAACTATCAGAATGCTTCTTCTTCATAGGGGTCAGAGCTCCAGTTTTGATACAGAGCTCAGAATCCCCTGGATAGCCATATGCAGGTAGTTAAATGATAACAATCTACTTCTCTACAGCCTTCACTAGGGGGAGCTTAGGATTTTAAGACCAGGGAAACTACAAGGTGAGTCTGTAGTGGGTTAGAGGCAGAGGATTTGCAAGCGGCTAACTCACTGCAATGTAGAGTAGCAGCGTAGTGAATAAGATTTAAAGGGATTGTCCTACACCAAATCAAATTTTCATACTGATGACCTATCCACAGGATATCCACCCCTTTAAGCAAATCCCATCCACACTATGCGGCTGTAGGTTTTGAACCTGAGGCATGTCAGTTATTGCTGGGGGTTTATCAGTGGTTTTCAGCCACTGGTTTTCAATGCACAGGTTAAAAGTTGAACCAGCTGCTCAGGAATCACAGGTGAAATCTGCAGCGAAAACCAGACAATTTTGGCTGATTTTTTCCACAGTTTAGTCCACTGCATGATGTGCTGCAGTTAGATATAAAAAATGAAGCTATGCTCCCCTCACTGGTCCCCCACCACTCTTATTCCAACTCTTATAGGGGATGGTTCTTTCTGGTATCTATTTTCTTATCCCATCTCCCCACACACAGGTAAAGCCTGAGAAATCCCCTTCAGCCAGTAACATCGATGACCCGCCTAAGGGTATGTTCACATAGCAGAATTTGGCACTGAATTTGGGGCAGATCCCACCTCTGCACCATCAGCTCCAAATTCCATCTGAAACCAGCCTCCATTGATTACAATGGGAGTCAGACACTATTTTTTTACTCTTGCTGTTGTTTTCAGTTAGCAGATGAAAATAAGCGCCTGTCAGCTGCGGAATTTGACATGGAACTTGGTCAAGTGGAAAAATTCAGCTTAAAATTCCTGAAGCTGAATTTTTCAGCTAGGAAAACTTATTGAAGCTGAATCTTTCAGCTAAGAAAAATTTTGCGCAGTGAACATACCTTAGGCAGTGATTGAGATTTCTTTTGTGTGGAGACGGGATCAGGAAGTAGAGATCAGAATTGTAATAGGAGTGGCTGGGGATTGGTGAGATGAGTACGGTTTCTTTTTAATTTTTTTTAACCCATCACCACTGCTATAATAGCAACAGCTGCGGCCAACGAGTGGCTGTGGCAGCCACAAGTCATGTTGACACACGGCTTTAGTACAAGAAAGGGCACCACATTAACACCCATCTAGCCCTGAATCTGGCATAGATGGGTTAATCTATCTCCCCTTTAAAGAGGCTATCCAGGATTAGAAAACATTCTTCTTCTACGAAAGTGACATCACGTTCATTGATCACATGGCCATACTGCAGCTTAGTGAATTGGACTGAGCTTCAGCATTTCCATGTCACCAATGGACATGATGTCACTTCCTGATAAGAAGAAGCAGCCACATTTCCTATTCCTCGATAACCTCTTTAATGTATCAAATTTTATTATCAAGTTCAGTGGAAACAGATATGACCTTCTAACCTCCATCTATTGGTGGCTGCAAGTGGACAGACTTGATCTAACTCTGTACCTAAGTGAAAAATACAGCTCTGGCCTATATATAGATTTATTATAAAAGTTAATCTACCCACAAATTCTAGCTATTTATAAAATTAAAAAGGAAGAGACTAAAATTGGGTATTTATTAAAAATTCAGTAAAATCTTGCAAGTTCCACTCTTTCTCTAAACTGATACCAGTCTCTTACCACATGTAATAACAAATTAAATTGATGTGACATATAAGGCTACACCTCTTATGGGGGGCTCTGGCAGGGAATCTCACGTCACCTGAATCAGTCAGATTCTTATAACAGGGAAATACAGCTACTTTATTACAACCTATTACCACTTACATTGACCAATTACACCCCTGAGGATAAAAATTAAAATCAATAGTCTGCAAGGCTGTTTGAGAGAACCAGTAAAGGAGCCGCTGCAGAGAATTCAATGGGCTGCTCTGTTTTTCTTTTTCACATGTTAAGATCCTATTGATCTAATGAATAATAGAAATATCTACCTGGCTATCACAAATGTCAGCTCTGTGTTCTTCTGTTTTTCTCATCTCATCTTATACATAAGTTAAAAGGAGGAGCATGAGCTAGCAACAGAAGGATTATAGGTATAGTATACCATTGTGTAATATACAACATACAGATATATCCCCTTCCCCTACCGCTTAACTTAGCTCGAATTTGGACTCCTATTTCTCATGAAACCAATTCAATACAATATACCAACATGTTAACAAAATCCTTGAAAGGCTGCAAGTCACACTCATTGCACATAGACACACATAGGATATCCCTTTGTGATACAATATAAAGAAACAATATTGTATTGAAAAGTTTGTAATCTTTGACACATATACAGTGCCTTGCGAAAGTATTCGGCCCCCTTGAACTTTTCAACCTTTTGCCACATTTCAGGCTTCAATCATAAGGATATAAAATTTAAATTTTTTGGTGAAGAATCAACAACAAGTGGGACACAATTGTGAAGTGGATATTTTAAACTTTTGTAAAAAATAAAAAACTGAAAAGTGGGACGTGCCAAATTATTCGGCCCCCTTAAGTTAATACTTTGTAGCGCCACCTTTTGCTGTGATTACAGCTGCAAGTCGCTTGGGGTATGTCTCTATCAGTTTTGCACATCGAGAGACTGAAATTCTTGCCCATTATTTCTTGGAAAACAGCTGGAGCTCAGTGAGGTTGGATGGAGAGCATTTGTGAACAGCAGTTTTCATCTCTTTCCACAGATTCTCGATTGGATTAAGGTCTGGACTTTGACTTGGCCATTCTAACACCTGGATACGTTTATTTGTGAACCATTCCATTGTAGATTTTGCTTTATGTTTGGGATCATTGTCTTTTCGGAAGATAAATCTCCATCCCAGTCTCAGGTCTTTTGCAGACTCCAACAGGTTTTCTTCCAGAATGGTCCTGTATTTGGCTCCATCCATCTTCTCATCAATTTTAACCATCTTCCCTGTCCCTGCTGAAGAAAAGCAGGCCCAAACCATGATGCTGCCTCCACCATGTTTGACAGTGGGGATGGTGTGTTCAGGGTGATGAGCTGTGTTGCTTTTACGCCAAACATATCGTTTTGCATTGTGGCCAAAAAGTTGGATTTTGGTTTCATCTGACCAGAGCACCTTCTTCCACACGTTTGGTGTGTCTCCCAGGTGGCTTGTGGCAAACTTTAAACGAGACTTTTTATGGATATCTTTGAGAAATGGCTTTCTTCTTGCCACTCTTCCATAAAGGCCAGATTTGTGCAGTGTACGACTGATTGTTGTCCTATGGACAGACTCTCCCACCTTAGCTGTAGATCTCTGCAGTTTATCCAGAGTGATCATGGGCCTCTTGGCTGCATCTCTGATCAGTCTTCTCCTTGTTTGAGATGAAAGTTTAGAGGGACGGCTGGGTCTTGGTAGATTTGCAGTGGTCTGATACTCCTTCCATTTCACTATGATCGCTTGCACAGTGCTCCTTGGGATGTTTAAAGTTTGGAAAATCTTTTTGTATCCAAATCCAGCTTTAAACTTCTCCACAACAGTATCACGGACCTGCCTGGTGTGTTCCTTGGTCTTCATGATGCTCTCTGCGCTTTAAACAGAACCCTGAGACTATCACAGAGCAGGTGCATTTATACGGAGACTTGATTACACACAGGTGGATTATATTTATCATCATCAGTCATTTAGGACAACATTTGATCATTCAGAGATCCTCACTGAACTTCTGGACTGAGTTTGCTGCACTGAAAGTAAAGGGGCTGAATAATATTGCACGCCCCACTTTTCAGTTTTTTATTTTTTACAAAAGTTTAAAATAACCAATACATTTCGTTCCACTTGTTGATTCTTCACCAAAAAATTAAAATTTTATATCCTTATGTTTGAAGCCTGAAATGTGGCAAAAGGTTGAAAAGTTCAAGGGGGCCGAATACTTTCGCAAGGCACTGTACTGTATATGGACATGTCTAGAGGAAAGTAAGGAAGGACACATCTATACCACCTCTGAATTCAATGGCTTTTCTGTTCCAGAACTGCACATCAGATTCTGACTTAGACTAGATTCACACTAGCATTCAGATTTCCATCATTCAGATCCGCATGGGGACCCGAAAGACAGAAACCCTGTCTGATTGAGAAGAGGTTACACACAGAAACTTGCGGACCCCATAGACTATAATGCCCGCCTGATTTCCGCAGATTTTATAGTGAAACCGGCAGAGAGAAAAGTTCTCCTTGCAGGACTTTTCTCTGCCGATTTAGGCAGAGGAAGAGTGAAGAAATCAGGCGATACCTTTTAGAGGCTAACTGAGTATATTTATAAGTAAGCTTTCAGGAGTACTAGCTCCCTTCATCAGACATGGTGTGATACAATAACTGAAAATTCACAGATTTTTATACACATGGTCTTCAAAGCATTTTAGAGTCCTTAAAAAAAAGCCAAAACAAAATGCAATCTAAGTAGAGAAGTTATTTACAACAGGTCAAAAAACAATCTGGAAAGTTGTGGTGCGTGACAGAGGGATCTGTTATCTGTTTGCTATCAGGAGGTGATTTGTGACCCTTACAGGTCATACATAGTGTGACATGAAGCTGGCATAAATATTAAGTCCAAATTGCAGAGTTTGAAATTTTTCCATAAACTTGTATTCTGATTCTTTCCTTTTTTCCTGCATCTTAAAATGTCCCATTAAAACCACAACCCGCAAATCTTCAATAGAGTGGTTTTCTCCGGAGAAATGTGCGGCCACTGGGAGATCGGTTCTGTTGTTATTAATGCTGGATCTATGTGAGTTCATTTGTTGACTGAGTCTCTGCCCTGTTTCCCCCACATAGAGGCCTGTGGTGGGACATTGCACACACATTATGAGATACACCACATTGGAAGACCTGCAGGAAAATGTCCCCCTAATTCTGTGCACCTGTTGTGACTGTGGGATAGGTACACTGTCAGCGGTGTGGATGTGCTTGCAGGTCATGCACCTTTTGTGTAGGCAAGGTGAGGTGCCATTTTCAGTTGGGGCCTTCAGGGCACTCCGGACGATAATACGCCTCAGGTTTGGTGGTTGTCGAAAGGAAAGGAGAGGGGGGACTGGAAATATGTCCTTGAGTCTGTTGTCCCTATGTAGCACAGGTTGGAGTTCCTTGGCAATCCTTCGTAGGATCTCCAGCTGTGGGTTGTAGGTGACAACTAGGGGCACTCGGGCTTCTTTCCGGGTCTCTCTATATGTGAGCAGACTGTCTCTGTTAATGGCTGCCGCTTTGTTTAATTGGTTGTCTGTTACTTTTGGTTTGTATCCCAATCTGAGAAATTTCGTCCTCAGATCCAGGAGGTGCTTGTCCAGGTCTGTTTTGTCGGAGCAAATACAATTGTATCGTATAGCCTGGCTGTAGATGATAGATTTTAAGCAGATTCAGCGGCAGAGTCTCCTACGGGGACTTCAATGCTAGTGTGAATCCAGCCATACTGAAACCTCTGAAGACTAAAGGTGGCAATTCACTGACATCCCTATACAAATGCCTAACTAATCCAACTTAATATGAACAATCTATCTGAAACTCATTGTCAGATAATATTTTTTTACAAATACATTAGAAAACCATGATGGTTTATAACCAATATAAGTAATATTAGTCTATTGGTCTGAATACTGATATTACATTAGCAACTTTTACTATGAACTGTAATATGATGACATTTATCAAGAACCAGCATGCATTTCTACTGCTCCATTCATTTCTGGCCATGTATGCACACCGCACTTCATTAACATGAACTTTTGGGTGCCCAGTTGTTTTGGATTCCCAATGGTTGGACACTGAGGTCCACATTTTGCAACCAGGATGCATCTAAAATGTGCCTAAAATTGTACCTCAACTTGGCACATTTTAGGTGAACAATGGCACACCTCATTTCCTGTGCCCATCTTGCCATTTAAGACAGTGGGCAGAGTGGGACAGGAATCTAGGGATGGGGATGCCTCACTATGTCAGATTTACTATAGCTCATGCCATAAAACTGGAGTGTTATTCCAGGAATGTATACCAGCCCCTGGCACACAGGACCTCCCGACATGCGCAAGAATTCTGACACATCTAGTGCCTGTAGGAGAATGGATTAAAACTGACTTAGGAAATGCCAGTCCTAATAAATTCCTCCCTTAGTGTCAACAGGAAGGGATTTATCTCCTACATTTGCTGATAAATCTGTTGGACCCTCTGTTGGGGGTTTAAACCTGCACTGAAATCTATGCCAGATCATAGCTGGTGTATATTTAAGGCATTATTTGCTCCACTAAACTGGTGTAAATGATCATAAATGCCCCTACCTTTTCAACACTCTTTTCAGGAAAGTGCCAAGAACAGCCTAAGGGCGGGGACCCCACGTGGTGGAAACGCTAGCAAATCCCATCCCCACAGTGTGGTAAAATACGCGCAGCAGACACATTGCGATTTCCAAAACTGTTGCGGTTTTGGAATCGCAGCATATCAATTATACCTACAGAAATGCTGGCGGTTTCCCTATAGGTATAATTGTAGCAGAAAGTCTGCAGAGGATACCTCTGCTAACTTTCCGTGAAAAGCGCTGTGGGATAAACCGCAATTTTTTACGCAGTGCTTTTTTGCTGCGGGACGCTACGTGGGGCCTTAGCCTAAAAGAAAAAAGTTGCAAATTTTTGATCAAAAACCCGACTTGCAAAAACATTGAAACTATTTCATGCCTTGTATGCCAGAAAATTGCCATACAAGGCATGATAAATCTCCCTCTTAGTGTCTAATGATAAAAACAGTCTCAAAACAAAAATACAAAATAATATTATTATCTTTATTTGAAATATTCGCTTTTACCACAATATTTCTCATTACCCTGTTCTCCTTGAGTGGGTTCATAAACAAAAATGGAAAAAGACGATAAATATGGTTTGTGTTTTACAAATCTATTTAATGAATATTCCTGCCTGGATAAACACTTAATAAAACATCTTTTTATTAAGTTTTCTAAAAAAAAAAAAAAAAGAGCTATTTCAAGTCATTTGCATACATCTAGCGGTGACTTTCACAGGCAACTCGATATTTCCCGAAAATAAATAATGTGGGGGGGGATAAAGCCTTGTGTTTAATTTATTGTTGGTAGAATCCTATATATTATATCCCGTAACTTAAAAATCTAATTTCCCCACTTTCAGGACGTCAATATCTATGGGAATTCTCTACTGGATTCACAGTTAGTTGCATATGTCTATCTTCCTAGAGAAATACCATATACAAGATTGGCCTAAAGCTATATTCGCACAAGTGAATAACGGCCGTGTGACATCACATTTTTAACAGATGTCACATGGCATCATTGAATTCAATTCAAGTGAATGGGGGCTATTCACATGACATGTCATGTCCTATTTTTGTCCGTTTTCACAGATCCCTCCATCCACTCAAATGTATGAAGGTTCCGTGAAAATGGGTGCCCCTTGGGTGCAAAGCTTCTGTGAAAAATGGCCATTTTTCATGGCCGTTTTGCACCTAAGTCATGTGAATGTAGCCTTAGTCGCTCTTTCTATTATTGGAGATTGCTATATCTGATCTCCTTGAAGTGCAGCATTGAGGGATTGTCCTGTTAGTTGCCTATCCCTATTGAATTGGAGGCACAGCAATTTCAATTATCCCCATGTTTTTTTAAGGAAGAGTCACTTTCTTGTTTCCCTTAGATCAATAGGCATTCTAATATATTCTCCATTCCTGCATTTCCTGCCTAAAGTGTTCCCCCCATATTCTAAAATTTAGGTTTCATCAGAGGCATCTCTGGGCACTAGGGAGAGTGAATAGCTGTTGTGTCCAACCCCCCTCACCAGCATGAACGGCACTTAGCCTACACTCACAAGACCGTGGTGCACAATGGCTGTGAAAAACATCCATTTTATATATACATTTTGGACCTGATGGGGGCCGGTTTCATAGAACCCTCATAAATTACAATGTATGGACGGATCCTTGAAAATGGCCAAAATAGAGCATGACCTATATTTTCACAGACCGTCAAAACATCAGTCATGTGAATAGCCCCCATTTAAAACATTTCTGTGAATATAGGCTTAGTTTGGTTTCTTACTTTTTCCTTCTTTGGTGACTTGTTAAACAGAAGGGAAGTGAATTCCAGAATGTAATTCATGTGTTGAATGTACAGCACATCATCAAATCCGGAAAAAAAATCACACCACCGCGATCATGTGACCTGCAGTGGAAAGGGAGCTTGAAGCCACTTTTGCAAGTAAAGTGAATAAATTGCAAATATATTGATTTTGCATTGATTTAGGAAGCACTGGAGAGAATATTGGAGGTCTTGTAAAACCCTTTTTAGCAGTCCTGAAGCTGTACAGATTCTCTCTTGGGCATTGGAGGAATCCCAGCTCGTTGATCCCACTAATGTTAAGATTAATTAAAGAGAAACACAAGAATTAGCCAACCTGCTTAGTAAATGGCCCTTTGGTGCTTGATGGAGAATGACATCAGAATCTCAGACACAGGGACTGATTGGTGAAGCAATTGATTTTGCTGCTGGCTATCTGGTCATATGTAACACAAAATCTTTAACCTTTTAGTAACTGGCCTGTTTTACATCTTGATGACCAAACCATTTTTTGCCTTTTTCAATTGTCACATACTAAGCCCTATAGTTTTTTTATTTTTCCGTCAATGTAACTGTATGAGGGCATGTTTTATTACGGGACAAGTGGTAGTGTTTAATGGCACTGTTTTGGGGTAGATATACCTCATTGATTAGCTTTTGTTAACTGTTTCTGGTAAGGAATAGAAAAACAGCAATTTTGCCTTTTCTTTATTTTTGCACCTTTCACCATGCAGCTTAACCCTTTCCTGTCGAAAGAATTTTTTAATTTTCGTTTTTGACTTCCCGCCTTCCAAACCCCATAACTTTATTTTTCCATTCAGAGAGCCACATGAGGGCTTAATGTTTGTGGGACAAATTGTTCTTCATAATGGTACCATTTATTATTCTGTACAATGTACTGGGAAGATGGAAATAAATTCACAATGGGGTGGAATTAAAAAAGTGCATTTATGCGACGGGCTTCGTTTTTACGGTGTTCACTCTGCAGCCAAATGACATGTCACCTATATTCTATGTTTTGGTAAGATTCCAGGGATACAAAATTTATATACTTTTATTTACATTTTAACCCCTTAACAAAAATTAAAAACTTGAAAAAAAATTTTTTCTAAAAGTCGACATATTTTGACATTTGTAACTTTTTTTAAATATATTTTTGTGTCTATACATCAATTGATAATGGGTTAAATCCAATGGAATTTCATTACAGTACTGGAGATTTGAAAACTCCAAACCCAATTCTGAAAAAAAAAGTTTTCAATGTTAGAAATATTTCTGCAGAAGGAGTGATGAGTTCATTTTGTGATGTTCAGACCTCCAGGGAGCTACATGGAATTTTATTAAATGTAGTTTCACAGTATAACAAAAAAAAAAATTCCATGTGTTAAACCATCGATCATTAGAATTTTCTATACAGATGGTCCTGTGTATACTGTAGGTGCAGCTCTATGTTAGAAAATTTATCTTTAAACTTTGGTAAATAAAAGGAAGACAAATCACTGGCAAAAAAAGAGAAATTCTGAAGATTGTCTGTGAGTTTAATGAATTTGTTCTTCTCCGTGCTAACACTTCTCAGGAGAATTGCCAGTAATGTGCACTGCTGAAATGCCACATGCTAAGAATCATTATTTGACTCAGGGATAATAAACCAATTCAGTAGAAAATAATTTCTTCAGATTGATATATTAACTGAGCGGCACAGAAGGAGATCAGGATGAAATAGGCAATATCAGGTACACAGGTGCAAGACCCGCACTGGAAAGATGAAATAATTACATTGTAACTAATGGGACTTGTCCAGACATTAGTTTTTCAGCCATCTCCATGTAGGTCATTCTTCTCTAACCGTTATCTGTTTCTTGTCCTACAGCTTTCCATCTGGTCATTTAGTCAACAATTGTTCTTAGCAAAGAAAAAAACAGGATAGGTAATATGTGTCCACCACCGGCACCCACACCCCACACCTCCCCAGTCATACCTGTGTCTCCTGTTGGAATGGAGGTCGGTGATCTTGGGACACCCTTTAATGGAAGATCATAGAACGGAAATAGGTGACAAACAACTAGTATGTCTCCCTATCCTGCATAATAAGGGCATGCCTACCAACTCTCCAGCAATGTCTAGGAGGTTCCTAGAAAAAAGGAAAACCTTCTGGACTCTCAAAAAGAACTGAAAGAGCACCATGCTTTAGGCTAAGGCCCCATGTAGTGGGCCACAGCAAAAAAGCGATGCGGGAAAAACCACGGTGGCAATGCATCCCATTTTTTCCCACAGTGCTTTCCACAGAAAGTCCGCAGAGTTTTCCTCTGTGGACTTTCTGCTTCCATTGCACCTATAGGGAAACCACCGCCGTTTCCGTAGGTATAATTGACATGCTGCGATTTCCAGAACTGTGATGGTTTTGGAAATCACATCATGTATGCTGCATGTATTTTTCCACAATTTGTGGATGTGAATTTTCTAGAATCCCATCCACTTTTCAGGGACTGTAAAACGCCGCGGTTTACGTCACGTGGGGCCCCAGCCTTAGGAACATTTCCTATTTTTGATGCTGAAATGATGTGTTGCTCAGAGAGTACTCTTGGGGCATAGCCTCAAAAAAAGTGTGATCTGTAAAAATGGAGTATGTGACCCAAAGCGGGTCAGTGATAATGATGGACTAACCTTCGTCTCACAAATATTGACAATGTTCACCTGCAAGTTTTGGAAGTGCTATTATTATTCTCTGGAATCTCTTCAGAGGGGCTTTTTGTGTCAAAGCGCCATGGCAGAACATTAGAAAGTTGAGGAAAGGTGTTTTTTTCCACACTTGCTGTGGCCAATAATAATTAATCAAAATAACAATTTTTAGATGGCAAACTCCAAAAATCTCAGGTTGGGCCAAACCTCAAATTTTTGGGAAATTCGTAACTAACCCAGTTTGTTATGAGCCAGCTCACCCATCCCTAGTCAGTGGTACGCTTAGCACTTTGCAGAAGTGAGCAAGTATGGGTTTTGGGGTGTTGTAATGTTGTCGACAACCCTAAGGAGGCTTCATTTTAGTATTTGTTATGGCTCCACCTCACCTCTATGTACACTGATGTATTACCACTTATTCTTTATCAGTCATGATAGGCATAAAGATAAAAAAAGTATGTAATACTGGAAGTGTGGTCCAAGTTCAGTGGAAGAACATGTGCATTGGAAGGATGCTTCTCATTATACAACCGAAACTATCTAATCACATGCCATTCACTGACAACTACTGTATGCTGTCTTGTCATAAGCCTTTATAGACTTTATAGACTGAAGTGCACAGTATGTCACTCATAGCTTTCTATACTGATCTAGGATGCTGTATATAACAGAGGAACCTGGAATAATGGAAAGGAATGTAAAATTCTAAACAAGACACAAGTGACAACACTTCCGAAACCTTTAATGAACAGTGCATGGAAGATCAGAGAGGGATAATATTTGGTTCTTGCCCATTAGTCTGTGACGGTAACATGCCTGGGTGCATCAAAGGAATTGAGATACTTGTAAAAAGAGAAGAACAATTGTAGTTGGAGAACTTATTGATGGAACTGTCTCCCGAGAAATCACATCTAACCTTCTTATGTTTTAGACATGGTTAGATCCATGAAGATCATATGAGAATGACTCATTGCAAAGCATAAAGAGAAAGGATTCGAAGTGAACTAGTTAAAAGGAAATTATCATATTGAACATGGTGTCTGATTTGTAGGCAGCATGTTATAGAGTAGGAGTAGCTGAGCAGAATTATAGATAGCTTTGTTGAGAAGGTTCATTATAACTTGTATTTTCTTCATTTACATTCCTGCTCTTTTCACAGTTAGGAGTCCAGTGGGTGGTTCTAAACTATGATTGACATCTCTTTTGCACACTCTGGAATGCAGTTAATTAGAGATGAATGAACAGGTTTAATACAAATTTTCCAAAAATTTCACCCATGAACCATTGAAGAGACCCAGTGGAAGAGGGTACACAATAAAAAACATAGGCACTCACCTTTCCTCACCTCTCCTGGGCATTCGGTCTTCTTTTCTGGGGTCTGAATTTCACCTTTGGGCTCTTGCATCCTCTTGCAGCTTGTGGGATCTTCTCCTACATACTGAGACCTGTGATTGGTCTCAGTGGTCACATGGGGTGTGCCAACATCACAACACTTTGACCCCAGAGTATCATAATAGGGATTCTGAACCAAAACTAGTGCCCAAACCTCATGAGATTCATTTTGCCCATCACTACAGTCAATCATAAATGAGACCACCCACTGGACTCCTAAGCAAAGAAAAAGCTGGAGTAAAAATGAAAAAAGTTATAATAAAGTTTTTCCAGCAAAACTATATACAGTATCAGCTCAGCGCCTCCTGCTCTATAACAAGCTGACTGCACATTGGGGGACACCTTTGATTCCCTGTAAGGGATATTCTTATATTTGGCTGTGTTTCACTGTCTCAGTTTTTTGCATAATCTGAACAGTCTAAAAATACCCTATACTGTAATAGTAATGACAACTTTTATTCAATCCTTCTCTCCCCCAACATCTGTCATCGGGGCAGAGTTGAGAGTAATCCATGCGCATTAGATTGGCAAGTTCAGAAGTCATTACTTAATGTATGTGGCCAACAGAGGGCTGAGGGCTATATTTACCATGTGACACCAGGGATTGACCACCATGTTGACAACCTTATATACAGATTAGATGACACATTTATAACTGGGTCAATAGGAATAGATCATTTTCCTAATTCCCTAGAGCCTATTTAATGAATATCTACCTAATGTATACTTAAATTGGTATTATGGTAATAACAAGTTATCCTCTAGATAGGGAATAACTGCTATATTAGTGGGGCCCAACTGCTGGAGAGATGATAAGAATGGGGGTTCAGAATTTCCAGTTTTGAGCAGTGGTAAGACATGTGCACTTAGGAAGGAATTTATTCTTGTAATATGAGGCAAGTCACAGGTATTGATAAGTAACCTTAGATCAAGATTTAGTGAGACCTAAAAGAGTGATTGTGGGCATTACTACATGTGTCAAACACCGCAAAAAATATACATATGGGGTACTTATCTGATGGAACAGATGCTGAAGGTATAAGTCCGGGGGCAGGTGAACCTGTAAAAGCACGTAAACGTGAAACGGCCCATCGCTGCTGTGCTCTGTACCCGACTATGCATGTTTTTACTGTTTTATAATAAAGATTTTGGAGTCTGGAGAAGATTGCCGCTGCTGTTTCTCTTTTTTGTGGATATTTGATTGAGATTCGATATTCATGAGGCTTACCTGCAAGTTTTGGAGTTTGGTCCAAACCGGAAGTGCGCTGAAGAGACCCCAGAGTAAAATAAGCAGAGGCCTAGGGGACATGCATGCAAAATACAAAACACTGATACTTACCTTTCCTCACATCTCTTGGATGTCAAGCCTTCTTTCCTGGTGTCTGCTCTTCACCTGCAGGCTCTTGTGACTTCTTCAGGTGTCTTCTTTTAAGTAACTTGCCCCGGGATCACCTTTGAGGCCTGTGATTTGGCATTAGTGGTCTTGTGGGGTGTGCTTGAGTCAAAGTGTCAGGACATCAGCACGCCCCTTGTAAGCACTGAGGCTTAGTCACAGGCCCCAGCAGTGTCCCCAGGGTATGTGACATCGGAGAAGATTTTGGAAGAGGTTGCAAGAGCCTGCTGGGAAAGACCAGACACCAGGAAAGAACACCAGATGCCCAGGAGAGGTATGCAAAGGTAAGCATCAGTGTTTTTAATTTTGCCCGCACCTCCGCAAGATTATAATAACGCTTTGTAGTTGGTGAACCCCAAAATATCAGGTTCAGCCGAACCTGAAATTTTGGAAAATTCATAATGAACCTGGCTTGATATAAATTGGTTCTCTCATCTCTAGACACAGCTGCCTCATAGGAGTTTTTGCCTTCCTCTGGATCAACACTGTCGATTGCTGCATAGTTACATTGATTGATCTATGTCTATTTTCAGCCTAATCAACTGTGTAACTATATAAAGACATGCTAGATACATTGAACGGTGCTATTTACTACTGAAAACAGCTACTATACACATCACCAGGGCAACTCAGGGATTAGGTCTGTTTCCAACAGCATTGGGATCACAGGGTCGAATTCGACCAAGGTCAAGATCTGCATAAAGATTTATATGCTCTCTGTGTTTGCATGGGTTTCCTTCAGGTACTTGGTTTGTCTCCCACACTCTAAAACATACATATTAATTAACTGCCTATGAAATTGGCCGTATTGTGAGATGGGAAATTAGACTATGAGCTCCATTGGGGATAATGACTGATATAACTGATGCCATTTTCTGTACAGCACTAGAAAACATGTTGGCAATAGAAAAGCAATATTACAGAAAAATAATTATTTTTGCAATCAGGTGCCAGAAAATACAGCAATTTGTAGTGTCAGTTTGTAGCAGTAACCTTATCTTATCTGTAACCTATTTATAGTAAAACTTGATTATAAATTGATTATTAAATACACACAGTACAGGGATTCATCAATTCTTTCAGTATCTTGGCACGTCACAAATGCATCAAAATTTGCAGCTTTTTTCGGCACTCGCCAGTTTTGAAATGTGGTAACAAAAATGGGTGTGGCTAAGCAGAAGGGTGTGGCCTGTATAATTATAAAATATTAAGGCTTTATTCATACAATTGGGTCTGAAAGCACTATGAGTAGGAATAGACTCCTCAGCATTGAATTGATAGTAGTGATCCATTCTGTACTGTAAGTAAAATTGGTTGTCTCATCCCGATTCTGGGAAACAGTGTCAAAATGATCAATCAGAAAGCTTTTGTGCTATGAAGGCAGGAATAACTCTTCTTCAGCAAAGAGTTCCACTTTCATCTCGGATGCAATGATAGCTGGATATTGGTTTACAGACCACGTAGGCAATGCCATGAAGAGGCCTTCCCAAGAGAACGTCACACCTGTCCAACTCCCTGAATTATGGTATGGAGTAGGATAATGTACAGTAGCTGGACTCCTCTATTCTTTTTTGCAGGTACACTACATTGGTTACATTGCTCTGATCACTGAACCAGTGGTACAGCCATTTCTCCAAAGTGTCCCAGGAGCTGTTTTTTAACCGGACAATGCCAGGCTGTTGTTGTTTGTGTTACTATGGGGCTAAAAATGCTACCATGGCCTGCAGAATCTCTGGACTTGTCTACTATTGAGCACATCTGGCACGTCATTGGTTGACAATTGCAAAGGGAGCTGCCAGCAGGCAATCCTGATGATTCAAGTGCCCAAATGCATTCATTGTGGCATAACATTCATCAGACAACCATTTATAACCTCATTCATAGTATGCCAAGGTGTGTAAGCATGTATAATTCTAGTTGCAGTGCTCATACTCGATGCTGAATGAATCGAAATGTATAATTCAATATTTCATTTTTGTATTATTTGCATATCATTAACATGTCTATTGATCCTGTGATTTCCATAATGCCAAGACTTTTCCTTCTCAGTGTTGCAATTTCAATGTTGAGGAGTGTAGTTTTTATTTTCATGCGCAAGATCCATGAAATTTATTAAGATATTCACCACCTAATAAATCTGGACCATTTTACTCTTTCGTTTAAGACTGGAATATGTAACGCCAGTCTTAATAAATCTCCCCTATAGTCTCTCTATATACATTACAAGTTTAGGCGCTGGCAGCACCGCCGCTTCCAGCAAAACATCCTGAGCGATCCATTTAGCATCACCTGTGCACCAGCATTAACGTTGCAGACATGTAATTTTTCCATCAGTCACAACAACAGCTCTTCTCTAGCTCGGAGGGAGTATTCATGGATAATTGTCAGCGAGGTGAGGAGAAAATGAATGTAGAAAAAAGCTTGTTAAAAAAAAAACGAGAGAAAGACTTGTGAGAAGGCGTAGAGAGGATAATCACCATCTTCAGTCGAGGGGATAATAGCTGATTCATGAAACACTCCGCTCCAGACTACTCATGGTGCGTCTAAAAATGCCTGACTTCCTGTCAAAGAATTATTCTCCTATGTGTGAATCCTTCAAGGACTCACATATTTTCACAGGATGAATCCTATCTTACAGGGGGGATCGATGACAAAACAATAATTTATGTCGGCTTCTTTCAGCCTCTTCTGTAATGCAGAATCTATTTTTCATGTGCACAAAGACAGCAAGGAGAAAGAAGCCATCCTATAGATTCTGGGCTGATTATATTTACCGAAAGTGATAGCTTTCATCTCAGCAGTTTAGAGGACTATCCTCCACATATTATCTGCTGTTATGGATACTTGCAGCTTAGCTCTATTGTTTCTAATTTTACCTTTGTGGATTACTTTGTAATGAGAGGAAGATTTCCTAATTCTGCACCTGGCCTCTCACAGCGCACTCTATTTTAGTCTCACAAATACTTTACAAATTTAGCATTTTCCTTAACATTTGGAGATTTCTGCTTTAAACCCTTATTAATCCACATTGCATTCCATGTATTAATGGTTTAACGACTTATTTTAGCAAGCAAAAGTAAAATAGATTTCAGCAATATGCTATAGTAAAACTTGGATTATATTTCACTAATGTCTGCATTTTAAGTTTTCCTAAACAATCTTTACGTAATCTTAATACATAATACACTCAGGTACCTGCCAACAGTCTTGGTTTACGATGGGACTATCCTAAAAGTGATAAAGGGATTGTCCAGGAGTTGAATTTTACCAAAAAATTTAGAATGCCATATAATAAAGGCCACGTGCTTCTAGATGCCACTGAATTGCCAGCGGTTAACCCATTGCGATACAGTATAAAGGATGTGATTTATACAAATCCCATCTACACATTGCAGAAGAAATCCACAGATCAAAGTGTCTTGTGCTGTGAGTTTTGAACATGGAGCATGTCAAATATGGCTGTGTGTTCTACTATGTGAAACTGCCTGCGAGACCCACAGCATAAACCAGCCAATTTCGACTTGTTTTTGCTGCGGATGGTCTGCTGGGTTCGCCACAGGTCTCCCACTGTGAACTGAACAGTCCACAGGACTAGACTCAGTCTGCAGCTATAGGAAAACATAGGTCTGCGTAGGAACTATAAGCATAAAATGGTAGAAGATTTTTTTATAATCAAATACACAGTACTGTGCAAAAGCTTTAGACAGGTATGGAAAAATGTCGCAAAGTAAGAATGTTTTTTAAATAGAAGTGTTAAGAGTTTATTTGTGTCAATTAGCGAAATGAAAGAAATTAAGAAAAGAGAAACCCAAATCCCATCAATATTTGGTGTGATCTTCTTGGTACAATTGTAGACAGTTTTTGAAGCAACTCGGCAGGGGGATTGTTCCAGAATCTTGGAGAACTAAGCACAGATCTTCTGTGGATATAGGCTTACTCCAATCCTTCTGTCTCTTCATGTAATCCCAGACAGACTGGATGATGTTGAGATCATGGTTCTGTGGGGGCCATATCATCACTTCCAGCACTCCTCCTCCACAGGGCGGTCACACCAAATTTTGATAGGATCTAGCCAAACTATGTGTGCATGTCTATATATAGAGTACAGAAGGAAAAATGCTGTCCACATTTTTCATGGACAGAGTACATTTACATTAATTCCAATATACTCATTCAGATGTCCGGTTCTTTTCACAAACTGTAGATCTGAAAAAAAAAAAACACAGATGCATCATACTAATGAAAGTCTATGGGTCCATGGAAAAAACAGATAACATCCGTGCATGATCTGTTTTTTTCACGGACACAGAGACATACAAAGTATAGGAAATATAGAAAAAAGTTGATTTGTCAAAGACATGAAAAGTGTTTCAACCATGGACAACATACCACCTACAAATAAGCAGGATGGGGTGCTGTCTGTGAATAGTACAGAGATCACACGTCATAAGGCCTAAATGTCAGCTACTGCAGGTGTGTTGCATGGAGTTCAGCTATTTAAGTAACTCACAATCTCAGGAGAAGGTCTAGATCAGAAAAAGGCATCAAAGGTGATATATTGTGTGCTTTAGGGCTCCTATTTAATAGGGGTACAGGAGTTTAGTAAGGGCTATGGTTTAGAAGCCCCCCTTATAAAATAGTCAGGTAGTTGGGTCTGACTTTTCTCGTATGTGTGTGATGGCCTTAAAGGTTTGTACTAGGATAAAAAATGAATGTCTACTTTCTCCCAGTAACAGCACCACACATGCCCAATGAAGTAAAGAGAGCTGAACTTTAAGGACACACAAGTACTGAACACAAAGGGTGAAATATTGTTTTTTGCAGAAAGACTGAAAACCTTGAGTCTGTCCGCTGCCAATCCAAGTAAAACTCACGGGAAACTGGATAGACACCAGATAGCGACAGGTTAGTGACGCATTGCTTAAAAACCCATTCATTTGAATGGGTTTTTAAAGCAAAACGCGGGTGTCCGATTGCACCCTCTGCGCCGCGAAGCCGTTTTTTTTTCGTCAGACACAAAGTCCTGCATGTCCGACTTTGTTTCCGATGAAAAAACTGGATTCGAGGCGCAGAGGGTGCAATCGGACACCCACGCATTGCTTTAAAAACCCATTCGCTATCCGGTGTCTATCCAGTTTCCTGAGAGTTTCACTCGGATTGGCAGCGGACGGACTCAAGCGCAAGTGTGAACCCACCCTTACAGTGAAACTCGGTCCATGTATGTGCTGGACTAACTGGCCTGAACACTATGTAGAGACAGACCCCTAGCATTATAGTTTCACTGATTTCATTAATCTCGTCCACACATTGTGGAAAAAACACTTGTGTGAGTGTTTTCCCCTATATTTTGAATAGGGGAAGAAAAATGCAGAGAAAAACAAAGAAAAAACTTGATGAAAAAAACTGTGGAAAAAAAAGGTAATGCATTTTGGCTGCGTTTTATAGCTGCAGTTTGTCGCATAGTTAGTATCTTAGACTTAGAGTCCCTGTACTATTGACTTGCAGAGAACATTTCATCTCTGCATAATTATTAGTGATTAATAAAATCATGAAAAACTTATTAAAAAATATGAAAAAAGGAGCTAGCATAGACGGTAAGGCCTTTAGCAATAGACTGATTTGATGAGGCAATCAATATGGTGTCCCAAAAGCACATGGAACGTAGGGTTTATTACAGGGATTTATAGGGCTTTTAATCCTCTGTACAATGTTCATTTTGCTGTGTTTTTTTGCTTTCTGCGCCAAACTGGTCATTTACACACAGAAAGGATTTGTTTTGTTTTCGTCCTTATACGTATGCCTACCAGTCATTGTACAGTCAGGTCATGTTCTTGTAAACACTGTCTAGAAAGCTTCCTCCTCCTAGTTCTGCAGGAGATTGAAGATAGTTATTGTAGAAACCCTCCTGGCGGGGACAGTGAAAATGTCACCTAAAATTCTTCTGTCCTTCCCCTCTACAATTGCCATTTTTGTTCATTTCAGCTATCAATTTTTGTCAAATAAACTGCTTGAATAAGTTTCACATGTGGCTTAAATGAATTTGAGAGACAACTAAGGCTGGGGTGACACGGGATGAAAACACTGCAGAATTTCCCATAAGAAATTATGCATTTGATACTCTGCAAGTCTTTGCTGAGAAATTGGGTGTTTTTTTTAATGTTGTACACCTGCACTTCAAAGGTTGAAAGTAAATACCTTAAAGGGATTTTCCGGGATAAATTGAAAATTATTCCCTAAACTAAACCCCTTCCCCCCGCCTAACTTTAAAAAAATCTATATTTACCTATTACCTGTGACCCAGGCACATTTTCTGTTGATTCAGTGACGTTCCATTTCCACATTTCTGGAAACTAAGCGTCACCAATACTCCCCCATCCCCATCATACTTACCAGTCTTCACTCTTCTGGCACAAAGCGTCACTTCCTCCGCTTCTGCCGGTGCCTGCACAATAGAGCTTTATTGTACACTCGCCGGCAGAAGTGAAGAGCGCATACCACACAAGAAGTTCACAGAAGAAGATGCGGTCAGAAACAAAGAAACTGATCTCCAGGGCACAGAAGACAGGTAAGTATGATGGGGGTGCTGAGTTAGGTAGGTAGATAGATAGGGCTAGTAGTCCGCGGGTTAGCTAGGGAAACAGGGAGGGAGAAGGAGAGAGAGGGGGATCATGGGAGTTGTAGGCTAAGACAGCAGGAAGCTAGGGAAGCATTTAAACAAATGCAGAGGATGCCAGGAGCTCCCAGAGAAAGCCAGAAATCACTCAAAACACTGCTAAAGGTATTTTGGTGCAATTATTAACCCATTAATAGCACTAAAATACCTTTTTTAAAAATGTTTTTTTGCCCGGAAAACCCCTTTAAGGCTAAGGCCTCACGTTGCGGAAACACAGCGTTTTTCTTGCTTGGAAATGCAGCGGAAAAAAGTGCAGAGTTTTACAGTACCAGTAAATGAGATTCTGGTTAATCCTATCCAGACATTGCGGGGGAAAAAATTCTGTAGAAAAGCTGCATTTTCAAAAATGTATGCGTTTTTGAAAAATGTAGCATGTCAATTTTCTTGCTGCGTTTTTCTCCACAGCGTTTTTTTTAGCTGCGTTCTATAACATGGGGCCTTAGCCTACATTTTCTGCAATTGCCATGCCACCAGTAACAGGGGTATAACACCAATTCCTGTTGTCATCATCCAGTGGCAATGTTCAATTGTTTTTATGCTTCATAAAATCCCATTATAGTCGCATCATTATAAAAAAAAAAAATTTTCACATTTTTAATATGTTCATTATTTATGTGCATAGCATTTTCTTCAAAACCCAGCATTTTCCAAAAGATCCATAATGGTTCTGTTTGAGGTTCATAGAAGCCAAGGATTTGGGTTGAAAATGCATGTTCTTAGTTTGCGTAGAGACGTAGATGTAACTTGACGTTATTGGAAAAAGTTAAAGGGATTATCTAATCTGGGGAATGTATAAAGTTTAAAAAACTAAATAAATACAACTCGCCTTCTAAAAGTCCACCATTCCAGCACTATCAGGCTGGACTCCTCCTCTTTTGATCGGAACCGGATCTTGTCACTTCACAAATGGCACAAATGGCACGTGACTGCAGAGGTTATCTGTGCCATTTGTGTATAGGTCACTGCTGGACCAGAGACTGACTGTAGAGGTCAGGTGACCACAAGCAACAAAAATGTCCCCATTTGTTCTATTTTCTATTATCTAGTATTTTTGCAACATTATAGAACTCTGCAAAACAAAAGCAATTGTGTAAGAAAAAAAGAACAAATATGAATGTAAAACAGACAACTTGGAACACATTATGTACGAAAAGCAGATACAATACAAAAGCAAATGTAAAAAAAAAACAGCTTGTATTGTCCATTCGCATTTGATCCATACAGTTAGATTCATATATATTTGGACACTGACACAATTTTTTTTTTTTTTTACCTGTTTACTGAAACATATTCAAGTTATAATTACATAGTGGACATGGCCATAAAGTCCAGACTTTCAGCTTTCATTTGAGGGTATCCACATTAAAACTGGATGAAGGATTTAGGAGTTTCAGCAACTTAACATGTGCCACCCTGTTTTAAAGAGACAAAAAGTAATTGGACAATTGACTCAAAGGCTATTTCATGGGCAGGTGTGGGGGCAATTCCTTCATTATGTCATTCTCAATTAAGCAGATAAAAGGCCTGGAGTTGATTTGAGGTGTGGTGCTTGCATTTGGAAGATTTTGCTGTGAAGAAAACATGCGGTCAAAGGGGCTCTCCATGCAGGTGAAACAAGCCATCCTTAACCTGAGAAAACAGAAACAACCCAGCCGAGAAATTGCTACAATATTAGGAGTGGCAAAATCTATAGTTTGGTACATCCTAAGAAAGAAAGAAAGCACTGGTGAACTCATCAATGCAAAAAGACCTGGACACCCATGGAAGACAACAGTGGTGGATGATCGCAGAATAATTTCCATGGTGAAGAGAAACCCCTTCACAACAGCCAAACAAGTGAACAACACTCTCCAGGATGTAGGCGTATCAATATCCAAATCTACCATAAAGAGAAGACTGCATGAAAGTAAATACAGAGGGTTCACTGCACGGTGCAAGCCACTCATAAGGCTCAAGAATAAGAAGGCTAGATTGGACTTTGCTAAAAAACATCTAAAAAAGCCAGCACAGTTCTGGAAGAACATTCTTTGGACTGATGAAACCAAGATCAACCTCTACCAGAATGATGGAAAGAAAAAAGTGTGGTGAAGGCATGGTACAGCATGATCCAAAGCATACCACATCATCTGTAAAACACGGCGGAGGCAGTGTAATGGCTTGGGCATGCATGGCTGTCAGTGGCACTGGGTCACTAGTGTTTATTGATGATGTGACACAGGACAGAAGCAGTCGGATGAATTCTGAGGTATTCAGAGACATACTGTGTGCTCAAATCCAGCCAAACCGATTGGTCGGCGTTTCATAATACAGATGGACAATGACCCAAAACATAAAGCTAAAGCAACCAAGGAGTTTATTAAAGCGAAGAAGTGGAATATTCTTGAATGGTCAAGTCAGTCACCTGATCTCAACCCAATTTAGCATGCATTTCACTTGTTAAAGGGGTTGTCTGGAATAAATTAATAATTTTACAAAGAGCCCCCCCATGCCCCCCTCCAACTTTCTAAATAACATTTATTATATTTTTTTTTTGTTTTACTGCAATATATGCAGGTCATGTGATCTATATATATTACATTTTTGCCTTTCCGCTGACGCAATACAGTGGGCGGCCGGCGCACGTCACAAACGGGGTGTGTCAGCCGCTCAGGATGTCATGGGTCTGGAAGGAAGGTAAGGATAATGGGCTGAGGGGGCGGGGAAGAGCAGCTCAAAGAGTATTATATTGTTCGGGGGCCACTGTGAAGCATTATACTGTTTATGTATGTATGTGTGCATTACAATATATATATTTACCAAATGCCAAAAAAGCATGAAGAATTCATTGTTTTCCTGAAGCTTTCTCTGTGTGACTGTAACAATGGTATACGGAGGTGATTATAATATTACAGCCAAAGGAGAAGGTTATTGAGTGAGTGAGTTCTAGGAGTGTAAAGATGGCTGCTGAGGGTGTAGTGGGCGGGCTAGCTAGGGAAACAGGGAGGGGGAGTGTGTGAGAGAGGGAGTGTGTGAGAGAGGGAGGGGGGAGAGAGGGATAGAACAGGAAGCTACCCATGTAAACAAATGTAGAAGATGCCAGGAGCTCCAAGAGAACCCCAGAAATCACTCAAAACACTGCTAAAGGTAATTGAGTGTACTTATTAACCCATTAATAGCACTAACAGACCTTTTTTTTGCCCGGAAAACCCCTTTAAAGACTAAACTTCAGACAGAAAGGCCCACAAACAAACAGCAACTGAAAACCACTGCAGTAAAGGCCTGTCAGAGCATTAAAAAGGAGAAAACACAGTGCCGTCTGGTGATGTCCATGAGTTCAAGACTTCAGGCAGTCATTGCCAACAAAGGGTGAACAACCAAGTATTAGAAATTAACATTTTATTTACAATTATTTAATTTGTCCAATTACGTTTGAGCCCGAACTTCAACTGCATCTGAATTGTTTTGTTCAAAATTCATTGTGGTAATGTACAGAACCAAAATTAGAAAAATGTTGTCTCTGTTCAAATATTTATGGACTTAACTGTATTTCATATGCAAGTGTGAATGCAGCTATATTGTATATATGAGTGGTTACATTTAGTTGAGACTGCATGTACCCATGGATTTTTACTAGAGATAACAAAACAGTTCATAAGAAACCAGGTTCAGCCAAACTTTCAAAATATTTAGAGTTTGAACAAACCCAAAGTTGCAATTCAATTTACACAAACCAGCTAAGAAGAAACAGCAGAAGTATTACATGATCTTAGGAATCAGACAGGCCTGTTTATTTGCACTTCAGTTTGGAATTAACTGGTTGAGATCAAACCCAAACCCAAATTGAATTTTGAATGGTTCACACATCTCTAATTTTACCCTTATCTTCAATAATATAGTGTAGCCTTGCAAATGATCACTAGGATGGTAGCATAAAGATGGCACTTCAAAGACTCTTTTAGCCAAAATATACAATGTTTTGTTAGTTTATCCATGTATTAGATGCTTAGTAGTATAATGTTGTACCGTCTTAGCCATTGAAAGTAGTGGAAGAGTTCACAGGATTAGGGGGACATTTTCCTGCAGGTCTTCCAATGTGGTGTATCTCATAATGTGTGTGCAATGTCCCACCACAGGCCTCTACTTGGGCAAAACAGGGCAGAGACTTAGTCAGCGCATGAACTCACACAGATTCACCATTAATAACAGCAGAACAGATCTCCCAGTGGCCACAAATTTCTTCGGAGAAGACCACTCTATTGAAGATTTGCAGGTTGTGGTTTTAATGGGACATTTTAAGATGCAGAGGGAGAGGAAAGAATGGGAATATAAGTTAATGCAAAAATTTCAAACTCCGCAATTTGGACTTAATATTCATGCCAGTTTCATGTCACACTATGTATGAACTGTACTAAGCATCTACATATCACAAGTCATTATGGGAAAGGAGCTGGGAGCTCATGCGCCCTCTGTTGGATGTAACAGATCCTCAGTTTGCTTTTGACTCACCGAGTCTTGAGATAGCAAAAGGGATTTTAGCCAAGCCAGTTTCACTTATCTGCATACAGCGCTGTTTCAGGATTTTTGTCCCTCATCAGTGCAGAGCAAAGTGTACTGGCTGGCTTTGTGGGAGGCAATGAGTGGGTTATGGACAGGGACATCTCTCCTTGAGGAGAGCAAACTGAGGATCTGTTACATCCAACAGAGGGCGCATGAGCTCCCAGCTCCTTTCCCATAATGCCTTGTGATATGTATGAACTGTGAGGGTCACAAATCACCACGTGACAGCAAACAGATAGCAAGAATTAATGATCCCTCCCTCACGCACCACAACTTTCCAGATTGTTTATTTTTTGACCTGTTGTAAATAAATTCTCTACTTATATTGCATTTTGGGTTTTTTTTTAAGGATTCTAAGATCCTTTGAAGATCCATGTCTTGTGTGTATAAAGAGTGTGTGAATTTTCAGTTTCTTGTATAACACCATGTCTGATGAAGGGAGCTAGTACTCCCGAAAGCTTTCCATCAAATATACTCAGTTAGCCTCTAAAAGGTATCACCTGATTACTTCACTCTTCCATTAGATGCTTAGTGAAATTCAGTGATGCTATATATCAGGAAAATGGCCATTGGGAGATCCAACCCAGCCAAAAAGAAATGACAATGTGGCCATATTGCTCAGATTTTTCTCTCACTTGCTCAGTTGTCTCCATATTTCTCATAGACTTCAGTGCAGATGGCTACATGCATGTGCTGCTACCTCCTAGATGTGGCTACAATAGGAGGTCAGGTGTGACCTTAGCCCCATAGATGGCATGTGAACCAACCTTAAAGAGCACATCCTAAAGGGGTATGTTCATCCACAGATGTAGGTCCCACCTCCAGGATCTGTGCCTAACTAGAGAATGGGAGTCTCCAAACCCGTGCCTTGCAGCCATGTTGGACTGAGAGGTGGCTAAAAATAGAGAGATTGAGAAGAGAGCTGGGACCTACATCTATCCTATTGATATGCCTGAAATATCCAAGATGTCAATATCCCTTTAATCTGTCTTAGACTAAATACAAATGTAAGATTGGAGGTAAACAGTATTTTGCCTTTTCCATCTAAAATTTAATCCAATTTCATATCAATGATGATGAAACCTTCAAAAGCCTCATATCAGTTTTCAGTTTGTAAAAGGTACTTTGCCTCGGTCAGCAATTTACAATAATGGTGCATCCTCCATGACATCTACCTCCTATATACAGGTATGGAAAAACATCAGTCATTTTCTCGCTAATTGCGAAAGCAATTTTCTCATAACTTCTTTTAGGCTAAACTTGCCCCAGAGACCGAGGGGAAAGAGGGAAATTGCTAATATAATTGAATATTCAAGGAGGAAAATTTGGCCAGCATCCTGTTACATAATAGGATCGTGCACTTGGTCACTGCTTCACTCACAAAGGCAGTTTACGTGTCTTGAGGCTGTGCACATGATTTAGGTGCTATTAAAAATCCATATTACTCAATGTGTGTTCGTGGAGAGGCAGTGCGAGTTAATTATTTTCCATTTCTAGGCAGTTGCCTTTAATGAGTTTTAACTGGTGGAAATCATTAATGTCTGACTGTCAGGAAGCTACTGAGATAATGAACCTGCAGTTTATCCTTCTGTCGCAGAGGTTTGTGCAGCTTCCACAGCTCCTTGACCACCTTTTAAAGGGGAAGTCCAGTTTTGGTCTGCAATACATTTATGGTTGAAGGGTCAACCTAGAGAACATCAATCCAATACTAAGCAATCACTTTATATCTTGGAGTCTTTCCACATATCTTCTACCTGTTTATTGTGTAGAGGGTAAAAATTATCATTTAATGCTATACCTAGGTGTCTCTGCCACTCCCATAGAAAATGAATACATCATCAGTGTGCGTGCACAACCTGCTGCACCATTCAATGGGGATAGAGGATACATGTTATATTTTTACACAAGGACATATTACAGATGGTGTAATAATGCTGACATAGAAGATAGGATTATATCATATGTGGTTCAGCTACTTTTGTGAAAGACAGAATTGCATAATTTACAGTGTAAAAAACGGACGTAGGTCCATTAACAATGAAAGCCAGTATGCTGGTGTGAACAGACCTAAGCAACGCAACAGAGCTAGGAGAGTCGCCCTAACTTTTACACTATACAGTGCACAGAGCCAGAAGCAGTTACCTCTATACACTTTACAGTGGTCTGAGCTGCAACATTGGATGCAATATAGGCACCCAACTACATACAGGGCATTTAGCCAACTGCTTCCAACTCTGTGCACCATATACTTCATAGGCTGGACGCACCTCTGAACAGCTGATCTGTGCATGGGTCAGCTGTCGGTCCCCTACTCATCAGGTATTTATGGCTTATCCTAAGGATAGACCATCGAGCACAAAATCCTGGACAACCTTTTTTAGTATGACTTTAACCAGAACTGAGCCCTCTTTTAATCTGGGCTCTCCAGCAATAGGATATTGTATCAGTATTGTTATCAGTATTGTTGGGGTCCAACACATGGCACCCCCAATAATCATCTGTTCTATGGGGTCTGGAGCAGACAGCTCTGTACACTGTGGTTGTGCTACTGCATTTCTTCTATACTTCAAGTGATTGGGAGCTGAGCTGCAATAGTCAGGTTGGTATTATTTAGGAACTGGATTGTAACCTCACGCAGTCATGAAACCTAGTCTCAGGGCCAAAACATAGTGATCAGGGCAATACTTCCCTATCACCAACAAGCACTGCCACAAACTTGATAAATATCCATCCCAAGAGAAGAAAGAGAGAGTGACCGATACTGCAGGAACTCATCTGTACAATAAAGGTATAGTAAATGTATAAATGTACGAAATCATACACATGTAAACATGTACCATTCTAGTAGTGCACAACATAACCGATCCCAGCATGTACAGTCATGGCCAAAAGTTTTGAGAATGATACAAATATTAATTTTTACAAAGTCTACTGCTTCAGTTTTTCTAATGGCAATTTGCATATACTCTAGAATGTTATAAAGAGTGATCAGCTTAACAGAAATTACTTGCAAAGTCAATATTTGCCTAGAAAATGAACTTTATCCCCCAAAACACATTCCAACATCATTGCAGCCCTGCCTTAAAAGGACCACCTAACATCGTTTCAGTGATTGCTCCATTAACACAGGTGTGGGTGTTGATGAGGACAGGGCTGGAGATCAATCTGTCATGATTAAGTAAGAATGACACCACTGGACACTTTAAAAGGAGGCTGGTGCTTGCCATCATTGTTTCTCTTCTGTTAACCATGGTTATCTCTAAAGAAACACATGCAGTCATCATTGCACTGCACAAAAATGGCCTAACTGGGAAGAGTATTGCAGCTAGAAAGATTGCACCTCAGTCAACAATCTATCGCATCATCAAGAACTTCAAGGAGAGAGGTTCCATTGGTGCCAAAAAGGCTCCAGGGCGCCCAAGAAAGACCAGCAAGCGGCAGGACCGTCTTTTAAAAGTGTTTCAGCTGCGGGATCGGGCTACCAGCAGTGCAGAGCTTGCTGAGGAATGGCAGCAGGCAGGTGTGAGTGCATCTGCACACACTGTGAGGCGGAGACTCTTGGAGCAAGGCCTGGTCTCAAGGAGGGCAGCAAAGAAGCCACTTCTCTCCAGAAAAAACATCAGGGACAGACTGATATTCTGCAAAAGGTACAGGGAGGGGACTGCTGAGGACTGGGGTAAAGTCATTTTCTCTGATGAATCCCCTTTTCGATTGTTTGGAACATCTGGAAAACAGCTTATTCGGAGAAGAAGAGGTGAGCGCTACCACCAGTCTTGTCTCATGCCAACTGTAAAGCATCCTGAAACCATTCATGTGTGGGGTTGCTTCTCAGCCAAGGGAATCGGCTCTCTCACAGTCTTGCCTAAAAACACAGCCATGAATAAAGAATGGTACCAGAATGTCCTCCAAGAGCAACTTCTCCCAACCGTCCAAGAGCAGTTTGGCGCTCAACAATGCCTTTTCCAGCATGATTGAGCACCTTGCCATAAAGCAAAGGTGATAACTAAATGGCTCAGGGAACAAAACATAGAGATTTTGGGTCCATGGCCTGGAAACTCCCCAGATCTCAATCCCATTGAGAACTTGTGGTCAATCATCAAGAGACGGGTGGACAAACAAAAACCAACAAATTCAGACAAAATTAAAGCATTGATTCTGCAAGAATGGACTGCTATCAGTCAGGATTTGGTCCAGAAGTTGATTGAGAGCATGCCAGGGAGAATTGCAGAGGTCCTGAAGAAGAAGGGTGAACACTGCAAATATTGACTTGCTGCATTAACTCATTCTAACTGTCAATATAAGCTTCTGTTACTCATAATATGAATGCAATTATATTTCTGTATGTGATAAAAACATCTGACAAACACACATAAAAACCAGAGGGCAGCAGATCATGTGAAAATATAATATTTGTGTCATTCTCAAAACTTTTGGCCATGACTGTACACACAAAAATAATGCAAACCCTGCTTAGATATTACCCAGGTTAGACCTAGATTTGCAAGAAAACAACAGATACCAGTGAGCCACTGAGCACTTGGTCCGCATACAATATGCATGACAACCAGCTACAATGCAAATAAAAATAAATATAGTGTAGCTTGAAGCTAATAAAATATAGAGAAAAACGTGTCGTAAAAATTATTGCTTTTTTTAACAACTGCTTTCAAGAAAATCCAAAGCTTCATTGCCAGGTGAGGTCAGCTTTACAATAAGGTCACTTTAACCACAACATTGATTTCACCCCATCAGTCATGAGAGGTCTACGTGACCACAGAGCCATTTATCTGAATGCACCTATTTTTACTCTCCGGTTGCATAAATTCTCCCAGGCTGTGGAGATGGATTGTTGTCACTGTCTTAGTCAAACATGAAATATCTGCACGAGAGGAATACTTTACCTCTTTGAAGTGTGTATTAACTTTTCATAATGATGTGCACGGTCAGTGGTGTTGACCGAAACCTTCATTTTGCTGACATACATATAAATTCTCTTGTGCTTTTCCTCTGGGATTACAGGGTACCCAGATATCAACACAGAGTCATTTTATCTTTTCAAGACTTTACTTTTGATTTTAAGATACTCGTAAATTATACTTTTTTGATTTCTTTTTGGTCTAATACATATTTTATCATTGATATTCTAATGGGCTTTACAGGGAATTTATTTTCAGAAAATGATTTATTGTTTTCCTCACATTTTTATGTTGTGTAAAATTTGGGGATACTTTTACATTTTCCATGTCAATATCTATATTAGAAAAATTAATATATCATTAAAACTTACTGCAGATTTTTAGTTTGAGCTACAGCGGGGGCAACGTTAGCAGTCACAACATATGGACAGGACAGGATTACAATGAAAGACTGCCACTAGGTAACTGCTATGTAATGCAGTGGAAACACGATAGCTATAGCGCCTACTCAGCAGCTGAGCGGGCGCCATCTTTGAAGTGCCAACATCCGCCATAATGGTAGAGTGGATGTCGGCCAGGGCAGGAGACTCTGCCAACGACATTCAAAATATGAGGACATTTGGACTGGGGTGTCCTGATAACCTTAATCATTTTACACTTTTTTAGGCTGGGGCCCCACGTGGCGAATCGAATCAAAGCAAATCCCATACACACATTGCAGAAAAATACGCATTTTTGGAAATTGTAGCATGTCAATTATACCTACGTAAATGCCGGCAGTTTCCCTATAGGTATAATTGAAGCAGAAAGTCCGTAGAGGAAAACTCTGTGGACTTTCTGTGAAAAGTGCTGCAGGAAAAACTGTGATGCGTTTCTGCCCTGTTTTTCCCACGGCTCCCTACGTGGGGCCTTAGCATTAAATGGGTTTTCCAGGTCATACTTGACATAGGTCACCAATATGTAAGCTGTGGGGGTCCAGCTTTGATCAACCGTTTGAAGAGATCATGGCTTTGGAGTGAGCACTGTAGCTTCTCACTGAATACCAAGCATAGTGCTGTATATTGCATAGCAGTTCTCCTTGGTATTGAAGCTCAGCCCCATTTGCTTGAAATGGACTGATGCTATGTTCGCTTCTGCAAAGGCTTGTCCATTGTTCTGGGCTGTTGAAGGACCAGAACAACAAACACACAGACTTGTAAAATAGCAGACACTAATGGTGCCCAGAGCTCCCCACTGACTATTGATCCCATTGTCAATGGGGTGACCATTGTTTTAAAGCGAAACAACCAGACAAAATAGTTGGACTTGCAGCACATTTTCATCTGGCGATTCTTAACGGACACTGCAACGGAGACTCTGACTCAGATTTGAACCCAGCCTGTACTGCAAACAGGGCATGTGACACATGAACATGACCTCACTGGCCTGTGAAGCACAAGTAGTGCGACCGCTTGGAATAGTGATCTGTGGGTGTCTCTGGAATCAGACTCCCAGACTACCGATCTATATGTAACTTCAGGAAAATCTCTTTAGGCTAAGGCTCCACATTGCGGAAACGCAGCTTTTTTTGTTGCTTTTTTTGAGCCAAAGCCAAGAATGACTACAAAAGGAATGGGAGATTTAAAGGAAGTAATTATACTTCTACCTTCTGTTAAATCCACTCCTGTCTTTGGCTCAAAAAAACGCTGCAAAATCTCCAACAAAAAAGCTGCTTCTCCGCACGTGGGGCCTTAGCCTTAAACCACTCCTAACAAAATGACTGATACTTCCTGCACCCTGCCATCATCATCCTCATACCTTTCTTACGCCACAGAGTCATCAGACAGATCTATTGAATATCTATTGAATATCACTGATGATCTGACTACACATCTCAGCTTGAGGCAGGTGACAAATACCTTTAAAAATTAAGTTGTTCTCCTCTCGCCCATTTCGTGCTCGATGGAATTAGAAGAATTGGTAGTTTATAAATGAGGAATTCTGCACTTGTGTGAAGTATAACTCTATGGCCATTAGCTATCTTGACAGGAGTACACCGGGGATTATGTATCAGATGTCAAAATTCTGTTATATATAAGGAAATTGTAACGATATTAGATAGAAAACAAAGTAGCGTCCTTATCCTCCGTCATACATAACCCTTTAAGTAGGAATGAGCAGAGGCTCGCTGGCCTGTTCAGCTCATTATTGAGTTTTCTGAATACACTGTATATCAGAGAAGGCAGCCTCTACATCACGCTGAAAAACTGCTAGTGTTAAATTGATGCATGGTAATTCATTTTGACTTGACTGTCTATGAATGTAGGTTATTCTGATATTGCTCTGCTTGTGTCAGCCTGCTATTTGGAAACTGACTATGGGGAATAATGGGCGCACTTAGGGAGATCTCACTTGATTCTCCCTGATAATTGCATAGCTGCCAACTAACTTTAGGTCAAGAACAGCGTATTGATCTTTTTTTTTCGCTCTAAACATGTTTTATCTTTTTTTTAAGAGATGAAAATACAAAAAAAAAAAAAAAACAGCCACTAGATATTACTGGATAGAATAAAAATAAAGGCGAAACATTCATGCTTCAATTTATGTCAGTCAATATAACCCGAGGAATCGGACAAGGCTTGAAACACCTGCCAAAGAGGTGAATGCCCTCAATACATTGTACCCTGCCTCATATATAATTCACTTGTTCTATAGACTATGATCAGGACTTCTATCACTTAGTAATTAGACAGAAGAATACACAAGAAAGGAAAAGGCACTTCAATTCCTTGTAGGCTAAATACATATCAGGATTTTTCCACCATTAGGTAGGAGTCTCAAGTGTTGGAAGGAGATTGGTCATGAAGTGACAGCATGTCCTAAAAAATATATATATATTGTATGATCAGTGGAGATACTATACTGTATGGGACCTGGGGAGCACTATATTATATTGGACCTAGGGACATTATACTATGTGGGAGCACTTAGGGGACCACCACCTGTGATAAGCCTCTCCATCCCTGCAATTGCAGGATTGCTCCTACCCCTCAATCTCTACTGTGACCCCCTTCACTGGAGGTTCTTGCATATGTCACTGACATGCTCAGTAGCCCAGATCCTCTGATTTCTTACACTGTTTTTTTACCTATTGTCTATTGTGTAAGCCACTGATTTTTCATATGGAGGATGGATGGAGGTTCTGAGAGAGAATAACAAGTATGTACAGTAATATCTAGAGACAGAAAACTTTTTTAATGAATGCAGTTTAAAAATATATTTTAAAGAGTGTAACAGAAAATCAGAGACAATGGGGAAAGTTATCAGAGACGATAAAATCTTTTCCAATTTGCCTTATCAGTGCTTCAGAGATAGGCAAATTTCCTCTTATTGATCTTTATTTGCCACTTATAAGATAATAGATGTAGAAATACATATTCTACCATGTAAAACCTTCATTGACTTATATTCAGCAAATATTGCTTTATATGATTAACTGTTAACTGAATGGAAGATAACACAATTTCTAATCATGACATTGACTATTGAATGGTAGCTTTATTCTAAAAAATAAGAAAGGGGTATCCCAACCATAAACATTTACCACCTATCCCCTATACCTTACCGCTGCTGAACCAGGGCTACCCTGCTGCTTCATTCACTATGGAGGAGAGTTATCAAGACTAGCATTCTTTACACCAGTCTTGATCTTCTCTGAGCCAAAGAAAGGTATGCCTAAGTAAGGGGCTAATGCTTCTTAATGCAGATCTTAGAGAGATTGGTTCTCACACATCTTCGCCCTCTAGTGAGCCCCGCTATGGACCCTCTCCAGTTTGCTTATCGACCGGGCATTGGGGTAGATGATGCCATCATCCACCTTCTGCACAGGGCTCTGTCTCACCTGGAAAAACCAGGGAACACGGTGAGAATAATGTTCTTTGATTTCTCCAGTGCTTTTAACACCATACAGCCCAGGTTACTGAGAGACAAGCTGGGCCTTGCTGGAGTGGACCACCACGTCTCCAACTGGATCCTAGACTACCTCACAAATCGACCTCAATACGTGAGAGCCCAAGACTGTGTGTCAGGTACCGTGATCTGTAATACGGGGGCACCTCAGGGTACGGTTCTCGCCCCTTTCCTCTTCACACTGTACACTGCTGATTTTAGGTGCAACTCATCCAGCTGCTACCTACAGAAGTATTCTGACGACTCTGCAATAGTAGGCCTCATCACAGACGATGATGACAGGGAGTACAGAGAACTGAACCGTTTTTTTGTGGACTGGTGCCACCAGAACCACCTGAAGATTAACGCGGGGAAGACCAAGGAGATGGTGGTGGACTTCCGTAAAGGCAGATGCCCTCCTAAACCAGTGGACATCCTGGGGACGGGCATCGAGATTGTGAACACCTATAAGTACCTGGGTTTGCTCCTTAATAATAAGCTGGACTGGGCAGATCATATGGAGGCCCTGTACAGGAAGGGCCACTGCAGGCTCTACCTGCTTAGGAAGCTGAGAGCCTTTGGAATCCGGGGGGCACTTCTTAGGACTTTCTTCAACTCGGTAGTGGCATCAGCCATCTTCTTTGGAGTGGCCTGCTGGGGGAGCAGTATATCAACCAGGGACAGAAATAAACTTGACAAGCTGATTAGAAGGGCCAGCTCTGTCCTGGGGAGCCCACTGGACCCAGTGCAGGCGGTGGGTGACAGAAGGATACTGTCCGTGGTGAGCTCCATGCGTGAGAATAACTCCCATCCCATGCATGAGACTGTGATTGCGCTGGGCAGTACTGTCAGTGACCGACTGCTCCACCCTAGGTGTGAGAAAGAGCGCTATCGGAAGTCTTTCCTCCCCACCGCGGTTAGGCTGTACAACCAACACCGACCTAAGCGGAGATCATTACATACAGAGAACTGAAATATCTCTCTGCCTGTTAAATCCCCCCCCCCTCCTCTGCTACGTCCTATCTGTCTGTCTGCTATTAATGTAATGCCTCTTACCTTGGAACATTCCTGTACATGTTGTATTTGTATTTGTATCTGCTTATCTTATCTTATCTTTGCTGCTGTAACACACTGAATTTCCCCATTGTGGGACTATTAAAGGACTATTATTATTATTAATAAATTAGTTGCAACTTCTTCCCTCCGTGTGCCAGAATCTCAAATTCATGCCACCTAGGGGAGCATTGTGACAATCTGACCATCACCAATCTAGCATGTACGTGTCCATAGGATAGGTAATAAAAACTTTTTACCTCTAATTCTTTCAGAAACATTTCTTACTGATTCCAAAGTTTTGCATTTTTGCAACTTTTAAGGCAACACAATCCCATATTTTTGTATTTCCTCTTTGTATTGCTGTCATAAAACATGCATCGAGAGCAGGAGACGAGCTCTGACTGAAACTGTCGCGAAAAACAACTAAATCATAATTCATTGACAATATTATATCCTGTTTTATCCAGAAACAGCTCCACTTCTGCCCCTGGTTTCTGATATTGTAGCTTAGTCTCATTGTAATACCTGACATGGCCTGGGACAACTGTTTCTGCTGTTTTCTAATTTTTGACAACTCCTTTTTGAGATAATAAAATATAAAAAAGATTTCCAGAAACAGTGTCAATAATGTAAATGGATTTTTTTTTTTTTTTTTGTGGTAGTGCAGCACAGGTTAATGGAGAGAAGCTGTTCTCTGTTATATATATGTTTGTATGATTTTGAGCAGGATTTCTGAATAAAAAGCAGAGTAAATCCTGAAAAGACTCCTGACTACAGCTCTCCCTATATCAGTGTGTGTACACAGAAACCTGCCAATCAATCACTATCTGTGGGCGGGGTTATCAGGACTCTTACTGACTATCCTAGGAGTCCTGTCAGGATTATATGATTTGACTGCTCCAAATCATATAAACCTATATTTCACAGAGCTCAGCTTCTGTCCCTCTATCATATAAACCTTTAAATCACAGAGCTCAGCTTCTTTCCCTCTATCATATAAACCTATGTCACAGAGCTCAGCTTTTCTTCCACTACCATATAAATCTATATATCATAGAGCTCAGCTTCTCTCCTCGATCATATAAAACTTTAAATCACAGAGCTTAGCTTCTCTCCCTCTGTCATATAAAGCTATATATCACAGAGCCCAGTGTCTCTTCCTCTATCATATTGATCTATATATCACAGAGCTCAGCTTCTCTCCTCTATCATATAACCCTATATATCACAGAGCTCAGCTTCTATGCTTTTATCATAATTATCTATATATCACAGAGCTCAGCTTCTCTTCCCCTATATCATATAACCCTATATATCACAGAGCTCAGCTTCTATCCTTTTATCATAATTATCTATATCTCACAGAGCTCAGCTTCTGTCCTCTATCATATAACCCTATATATCACAGAGCTCAGCTTCTGTCCTCTATCATATAACCCTATATATCACAGAGCTCAGCTTCTCTCCCTCTATCACATCGATCTATATATTACAGAGCTCAGCTTCTTTCCCCTATATCATATAACCCTATATATCACAGAGCTCAGCTTCTCTCCCTCTGTCATATAAAGCTATATATCACAGAGCTCAGCTTCTCTCCTCTCATATAACCCTATATAATCTACAGAGCTCAGCTTCTCTCCCTCTGTCATATAAACCTATATATCACAGAGCTCAGCTTCTCCCCTTCATATAACCCTTTTCACAGAGCTCAGCTTCTCTCCTCTATCATATAACCCTATATATCACAGAGCTCAGCTTCTCTCCCTCTGTCATATAAACCTATATATCACAGAGCCCTTCTCCCTCAGCTTCACGCTCCTCCTCTCCTATCATATAACCCTATATATCACAGAGCTCAGCTTCTCTCCCTCTATCATATAACCCTATATATCACAGAGCTCAGCTTCTCTCCTCTCTCACCCTTCACAGGCCCGCTTCCCCCCCTCTGTCATATAACCCTATATATCACAGAGCTCAGCTTCTCTCCTCTTCATATAACCCTATATATCACAGAGCTAAGCTTCTCTCCTCTATCATATAACCCTATAAATCACAGAGCTCAGCTTCTCTCCCTCTGTCATATAAAGCTATATATCACAGAGCTCAGCTTCTCTCCCTCTGTCATATAAAGCTATATATCACAGAGCTCAGCTTCTATCCCTCTATCATATCGATCTATATATTACAGAGCTCAGCTTCTCTCCTTCAGCTTCACTTTAATGTCTTCTGTGGTGATGTTGTAGGGAAATTAAACAGTTTCTGTCAGGTTTCCCCAAAGAGTATAGCTGATCCATGGACAAGGGAAACATTGAGATCAGTTTATTGTCAATTTACCCTTTTAACAAGTAAGGACTATCCAAACTTAGGCTTTACGACTATGTTCACTTCTGCAGTGGTGGCTTCCAAATCATGACAGAAACCCAATGGGCCCCATTTTAGTGAATGGGGTTCATAGGAATCTAAAAAGCACCTTCACGAAGAAAATGCAGGACTGTAAGAAAATCACATATTTGTCAGTTAATAATTGGAATATAACCGAAGGCCCTCCCATGATATAATACCTAATACACCCAAATATAATCCAACTGTTTCACCCACATCTATGTAAAATGATGGAAATATTCCCTTCAATATAATGCTGTAGCTGAATGTAGATAATGATTCTATGGCATAGGGACAAACGGGGTATTTACTCAAGTAAGGGTGGGTTCACACCTGCGCTTGCTGTCCATCCGTTGCCAATCCAGTGAAAATCTCGGCGAACTGGATTGGCATCGGATACAGACCGGTCAGCGGCGCATTGGTTAAAAACCCATTCATTTGAATGGGTTTTTAAAGCAATGCGCGGGTGTGCGCTTACACCCTCTGCGCTGCGAATCCTTTTTTTTTTTGTCGGACACAAAGTCCTGTGTGTCCGACTTTGTTTCCGACGAAAAAAAAAGGATTAGCAGCGCAGAGGGTGTAAGCGCACACCCGCGCATTGCTTTAAAAACCCATTCAAATGAATGGGTTTTTAACCAATGCGCCGCTGACCGGTCTGTATCCGATGCCAATCCAGTTCGCCGAGATTTTCACTGGATTGGCAACGGACGGACAGCAAGCGTAGGTGTGAACCCACCCTCAGATACATCAAATAAAGTAAATGAATCCCTACCCATCCGTGTAACACCGTATCGGTAACGATCAGACGGTGCAAACCAAGTGGGTAAGGGAGATCCCCTATAAATCTCTATATAGAAGTATTCTAATTCATCAAACAGAAAAGAAGGTTGATATTGGTACATCCATAATAACACTACCCTCTCATAATCCCACTAGTATAATATCAAAAAAGGGGGAAAAGAGAGGGGAAAACAAAGAGGAAACAGGAAAATATGGAACAGAGTGGGGGGAGGGGAAAAAGTTGGAAGGGAGAGGGAGGGAAGAAAGGAGGGTAGGTAAGGGGGAGGATCGACTGAAGAAACTAGGATGAACAAAAACGGAAATAGACCCAATCGCACCACATACACATTAGCCTCTATAGATAATAGGTTAAATAAATGATGTGAATGATATCACCTGATTCAACCCAAAAGGTTTGACGCACTGTAACCTATACGTCCATTTGGCCTCCTTCTGAAGGAAGGTGGCTACTTTGAAGAACCTAGAATATAAGACATATTTTCAGTTGTTTCACACTTTTTTGTTAAGTATATAATTCCACATGTGTTAATTCATAGTTTTGATGCCTTCAGTGTGAATCTACAATTTTTATAGTCATGAAAATACAGAAAACTCTTGGAATGAGAAGGTGTGTCCAAACTTTTGGTCTGTACTGTAGATTTGGGGTCCCCTCCATGTACCTCCCATACATGACGGCTAATTGGTTGATCCTCCTTTCTGTTTATATTACCCACATGTTCAGGGGTTCTTCTCCTTAGTTCCCTAGTGGTTTTACCCACATAATTTTTAGGGCAACTACATGTGGCCAGGTAGACCAGACCGGAGGTTTTACAGTTGATGAAATCATGACTAACAAAGGAGACTCCAGTTGTTACATTACGAAATATCGTCCCCTTTGTGACAAAGTCACAAGCTTTACAGCTTCCACATCTGAACATACCCTCCGGAACATTTCTACTAAGCCATGTACCAAAGTCCTTAGTGGGAGCAAGATGTCTATGGGTAAGTCTATCTCTTAAGTTTCTCCACCTCCTATACGTAATCGTAATCTACTTGGGTCAATCATATAACATATCCATTGTAATTTAGCTGTCCATTTTTCTTTTGCTATAATGGAACAGAAACACGGAAGTGCCCAATAATGATGTGAACTGAACTTTAACATACAGTACTGTGCAAAAGTTTTAGGTAGATGTGGAAAAAATGCTGCAAAGTAAGTATGCTTTAAAAAAAAATATATAAATTATTAGTTTATTTTGGTCTATTAAATGCAAAAAATGTAAAGTGAATGAACAAAAGAGAAATCAAAATTCAGTCAATATTTGGTGTGGCTGCCCTTTGGAGGAGGAGTCCTGGAAGTGATGATATGGCCCCTGTAGAGCCCTGATCTCAACATCATTCAGTCTGTCTGGGATAACATGAAGAGACAAAGGATTGGAGCAAGCCTACACCCACAGAAGATCTGTGCTTAGTTGTCCAAGTTGGCGGGAACAACCTTCCTGCCGAGTTCCTTCAACAACTGTCTGCAAGTGTACCCAGAGGTGCAGTGATGGAAGGCAAAGATGGTCACTAGAGATGAGCAAATCGAAGCTGACGAAATGGAATTTGATCCGAATTTCAGAAAATATTCGATTTGCAACTAATCCATATTTCCTCACACTTCGTGGTAACGAATCGCATTTTATTCAAAATGGCTGCTGTACATGTTAGGACATGGGGCAAGGAACTCTGGGAACGTGGGATCACCCACAATGCCATGCGTGCAGCCAATCAGCAGCCAGCCCTGTGATGTCACAGCCCTTTAACCCCTTCGCAAGCGCCCATGGCATGTTTGACCGCTGCATCCAAGCTGTTAAAACCCCCGATCGGTTATGGAGCCGGGTGTTAGCTGTAACTGACAGCTAACACCCTGCTGCAGACAGGAAATAGCTGTTTATTCACCGCGATTTAATTCAGATCGAAAAGAATCGTATCAGAAAATTCGTCGAAGTTGCCGAATCGAATTTTTGAAAACTTCGTTCATCTCTAATGGTCACATCAAATATTGATAAGATTTAGATTTCTCTTTTGTTCATTCACTTAATTTTGTTAATTGACAAAAATAAACTACTAATACTATTTTTGAGAGAATTCTTACTTTGCAGCATATTTTCCACACCTGCCTATCATTAAGATATAATGAATTTATCTTAATAGGTTATTATTAATTAATACATAAGTATTATTAGAAATTGCCATTCATATTTATCTGTGTACACAAACACACATGAGGAAGAGGAGGAAATTGAATGCATGCCTGACTGTAGAAGAAAAGCCTATGGCTCGCCATTACACATGGAGCGGTTGATTATTTATAAAGCTAGGGCAAGGTAATAAATCACTATACAAAAGGCAAACAGTGAGTGGCTGCTCACCATAGCTGGCCATCTATTATCCTACCTAATTCACTGCTCAGTAGCTTGCATTGAAAGGTGCATGGGTCAAGGTCAGGTACGGAGTGATTGACTGGTACAAAAATAAGTATTCCTGGGAGAGAAATTCTTCCTGTGACTCCTTGGCCTTTTCTGTAGCCGGCTGGTAAATGAGGAAAAAGTTTAAACAAAGTTAAGCAGGCTTCATCTGGGTCAGCCGGGCAGTCAGCTTGTAAAAGCTTTCAGCTCTGATGGCCATGGTTATTGTTGCTTCCCAGAAGCCCGGCAATTGTTTTTTTTTCTAAGTACATACTGGAATAATCATCAGAAAAAATAAAAATGGATAAGATTTATGACACAGCCAGGGCTTTATTTCCTGGAGAAGCTTTCTAAAAATATGTTTTTCATCACCACAAGAAGAAGTTGGGGGACAAAGTGTAATTAATTACACCCGGCAACATTGTGCTGATTGAATCCGCGACCCCAACACTTGTAAGGTCAGGGAGTGATAGATTAGTGCAGCATAGAATATTAGGAATGGCGTTTGCAATGGGAAGCTCATTATATGAGATGTCAGGTCATGTAAATCAAAGCAAACAAATACAAACATCCATCAAGCAAATGCAGATAGTGATTACTGGCAGCTCAGATAGAGAGAGCTGGCAGCAGAAGGCGAAATGCACTTCATCTGTTATCCATAAGGGGGACAGAGGCTGATGGCACACTGAGATTCACATGCCAGGCTGCGTACACTGATGTCAGGCAGGAAACGAGCAAGCAGGAATATTCCGATGCTTTACAGGAGCAATAAATAACCTTTTGTATACAATGCTCAGTGCACTTTGCAGCCATAGTATTCTAATGGGTGACAATTTATTACTAGGGTGTAGGAAGAATACTGACTGTAACTCATGACAAAGGAGGATTCCATGTGGCACTGGATAATAATGGTATTAAAGGCTAATTTGGCCGTCAGCCATATATTGATTTGGGTGGAGCTATAGGATAAAATGACTGCCTTTAAATATCACTTACTCCATGTAATAAAATGTGACAATGAATAATGCATGGATTATTTATTACTGGTGACTACTTCAATTATCTGGAATGTGTTGTGGCCTAATGTGGTATTACTCATGGAGTCTTACACAGCTTGGAACGACACACAGACAACAGATCATTAATTATAGTATACAGTCATATGAAAAAGTTTGGGCACCCCTATTAATCTTAATCATTTTTAGTTCTAAATATTTGGGTGTTTGCAACAGCCATTTCAATTTGATATATCTAATAACTGATGGACACAGTAATATTTCAGGATTGAAATGAGGTTTATTGTACTAACAGAAAATGTGCAATATGCATTAAACCAAAATTTGACCGGTGCAAAAGTATGGGCACCTCAACAGAAAAGTGAGTAGATCCTCCTTTTGCAAAAATAACAGCCTCTAGTCGCTTCCTGTAGCTTTTAATCAGTTCCTGGATCCTGGATGAAGGTATTTTTGACCATTCCTCTTTACAAAACAATTCCAGTTCAGTTAAGTTTGATGGTCGCCGAGCATGGACAGCCCGCTTCAAATTATCCCACAGATGTTCAATGATATTCAGGTCTGGGGACTGGGATGGCCATTCCAGAACATTGTAATTGTTCCTCTGCATGAATGCCTGAGTAGATTTGGAGCTGTGTTTTGGATCATTGTCTTGCTGAAATATCCATCCCCGGCGTAACTTCAAATTCGTCACTGATTCTTGTACATTATTCTCAAGAATCTGCTGATACTGAGTTGAATCCATGCGACTCTCAACTTTAACAAGATTCCCGGTGCCGGCACACAGCCCCAAAGCATGATGGAACCTCCACCAAATTTTACAGTGGGTAGCAAGTGTTTTTCTTGGAATGCTGTGTTTTTTTGACGCCATGCATAACACCTTTTTGTATGACCAAACAACTCAATCTTTGTTTCATCAGTCCACAGGACCTTCTTCCAAAATGAAGCTGGCTTGTCCAAATGTGCTTTTGCATACCTCAGGCGACTCTGTTTGTGGCGTGCTTTCAGAAACGGCTTCTTTCGCATCACTCTCCCATACAGCTTCTCCTTGTGCAAAGTGTGCTGTATTGTTGACCGATGCACAGTGACACCATCTGCAGCAAGATGATGCTGCAGCTCTTTGGAGGTGGTCTGTGGATTGTCCTTGACTGTTCTCACCATTCTTCTTCTCTGCCTTTCTGATATTTTTCTTGGCCTGCCACTTCTGGGCTTAACAAGAACTGTCCCTGTGGTCTATCATTTCCTTACTATGTTCCTCACAGTGGAAACTGACAGGTTAAATCTCTGAGACAACTTTTTGTATCCTTCCCCTGAACAACTATGTTGAACAATCTTTGTTTTCAGATCATTTGAGAGTTGTTTTGAGGAGCCCATGATGCCACTCGTCAGAGGAGATTCAAATAGGAGAACAACTTGCAATTGGCCACCTTAAATACCTTTTCTCATGATTGGATACACCTGGCTATGAAGTTCAAAGCTCAGTGAGGTTACAAAACCAATTTTGTGCTTCAGTAAGTCAGTAAAAAGTAGTTAGGAGTATTCAAATCAATAAAATGATAAGGGTACCCAAATTTTTGCAGCGGTCAAATTTTGGTTTAATGCATATTGCACATTTTCTGTTAGTACAATAAACCTCATTTCAATCCTGAAATATTACTGTGTCCATCAGTTATTAGATATATCAAATTGAAATGGCTGTTGCAAACACCCAAATATTTAGAACTAAAAATGATTAAGATTAATAGGGGTGCCCAAACTTTTTCATATGACTGTATGTTGTTGTCTAGTATATGGAGGTCTTGGCTGGGAATTGCATGAATCTTATCCTGCAAACAGGAAAACAAAGGAAAGGAATATTGAAATCCAATATACCCCACCATCCGAGACCCCCATACATATAGGCTAGTGCTTCCTAACCTTTTCAGACTCAGGACCCCTGGAAAAAAAAAAACTTCCTCGTGGTACCCCCTACTAAATAATTTTTACCAAAAGACAAGGCCATGCTGTCATCTTCTAAACTAGAGTGTTGTGGCCCCTTAGTGGGTTTTCCCATGCGGGAATCACTGGGTAGATAATATCTGTTTTAAAGGCCAGACCTTATGTGTATGGGGAACTGATCTGGTAACTAAACTTTCAAACATTGTTTGATTTTCTGTGACATTAATAAATTTTGTATTATACTTTATTAATAAATTTGTCTCCTTTCTGTGAAATCCCGTGCTTCTGTATTATTATTATTATTATTATTATTATTATTGTTGTTGTTGTTGTTGTTGTTGTTGTTGTTGTTGTTGTTATTATTATTATTATTATTATTATCCTAGATCAGTGCTTATGGTGTCATACTAAAGGGAAGATTCTCAACAGAGAAACAAGGGAAAGAATAAAACAGTGCAGAATTTCAATGAAAGGAGCCAAAATTTGTTAATAAAATACATTATAAAATGTATTAATGACACAAATACTGACAGAAAATGAAAAATTGTTACAATTTAGTTACACTTTAAAGAGGACCTTTCATGTCCACTATGATGGGACATAATATAGTGTGCTGAATACAGCGCACTGTCAGTTCTGCAGGTATGTGCCCCGGTGCCAGAGAGATTGGTACCGTTAGTTTCTGCTACCAGTATAGTGCACTGTCAGAGTGGCCGGCCTCACAGCTCAGCATCATTGATGGGTGGTGAGGAATGTCCCCAACGGTACCCTTGTGCTGTAAAGGGGGGCATTCCCCATCACCTGCTATGACGCTGAGCTGTGTGGCCAGCCCCTCTGACAGTGCAGCGATATTGGTAGCTGAACTAATGGCACCTATAACTCTGGCACATACCTGCAAAAAACACATATCAGTTTTGTGTCAGTATATAATATGCCACGTCACAGAGGACATGAAAGGTCCTCTTTAATCTATTAAAATGTAATCTATTATATTTAATCTATTTAAATAAGTAGATGGTCCACTGTATATTACCATGGCTGCATTCACACAACAGAGCCCTGGATTTGGTCGTGAGAAAAGTAACTGAGATATGCAGACTCGGCCTCAGGAATAGAAAGTTCTATTTTTTTCTTGGATCGCTCACATAGACCATTAAAACAACAGTCATGTGAATAGTTCAGTTAAAGTCTATGGAGCAGTGTCCTGGCCATTAATACAAGGGCTAGCATATGGCCGATATACCATGTCATGTGAATGAGCCCTAAGATACTGTATGTGCAAGCCACAGATATACAGATGTTTCCTTCCTTACCCCTTGGAGTGACACATTCTGAGATGAGTGGCACATGGCGACCAGTTGAAGAGAGAAAACACAATGTTGCGATACTCTGTTGGGAGTTATTTATATACTACTTATGTCTATATATGGCCCCCCAGTTGTTGTGATATGCATTACATCTTCTCAAGGGTTTTGCTAGCATAATGTTTTAAATTTGTAGTTTGAGAAACTAGAATCCTTAGGCTGAAACCCCAAACTGTGTAAGTGCAGCTGACATATTCTGTATAGGTATAATAAGGGCGTTTTTTTTGTGTTGTTTTTTTTTTCCACAGCATTTTGCTATGTGGGGCTTTAGTCTCAAACAGGTTATCTGGTTTCTAAGATTGATAGCCTATCCTAAAGATATTAGATCTGCGGGGGTCCCGGGTGTCAGACCACTAGCACCAAGGCAGTGCAGGAGAGCCACGCTGCTCACTAGCCATAGAAACTATAGCAGCGAGTGTAGGAACTGCATCGCTGCCCTATTGAAGTCTGTTGAAGGTTGACGAAGCAGTACCTATACACGTCACTACAGTATGCTGCCTAGGTACTGGTGATCTGCGGGAGTTCTGGGTGTCGGCAGTTAATTTGTGAAAGTTTAGACTTTGATGAAAATTGTCACAGGACCTCATAGCCTTTGACTGGGGCTGTCTAAGCTTCTGACCAGGCCTAGTGCTTGATTTGTTAAACCTGTACCCCACAGCTTAGGTGCTGTAGGTGGCTTTTGAGTAAAAGCACAATTTTGGCAGAATAGAAAAGAAACTAATAGAACAGGGAACCAGTCCTGATTACCTTCAAAGGAACATATCTCACCCCTGTTTAAGCCCAGACAGCTTCAACTGAAAATACTTTGTTGGAAGAGTTTTGGCAACCTGTTAAAGATTCATGTACCTTACAGTCTATGGTAAAGATAGCTGTGAGTTGTTTACAAATTACTCCTGTCTCCTGCCTATTTTTTCCTGCACCACACCATTATGGCCACCCCAACCACCATCATCATTTACATTACAGGCCCCCACATCCCTGTAACACCCCTGGGAATGTAGGGATATCAGTGAAAGGAAGCCTTGGCATCGCAAACACTCTAAACTCTGTGAACCTTGTGACAACTACCTCATCATCATCTACTGTAGTTAATCCATTTACCTAACACCACAAACATGCCTGGGTTGCTGTATATTCACAGAATATGTCATAAATGTCCCATAGATGAAGGTCCCACATCACATATATCTTGAGAATTGGGATACCTTGACCCCCACTTTGTCTCTGAATATTAGAGGTAGCCACACAAGCACAGCTTCTCCATCTGCTTTTATGGAATTTAAGTGAAAAATTAAGTGAATGTACAAAAAAGAAATTTTAATCTCATCAATATTTGTAGTGACCGCCCTTTGCCTTCCACCAATTCTTCTAGGTACATTTACAGTTTTTGAAGGAATTCGGTAGAAAGTTTGTTCCCGTTATCTTGGAGAATTAAGCCCAGATCTTCTGTGGATGTAGGCTTGCTCCAATCCTTCTGTCTCTTCATGTAATCCCAGACAGACTAGATGATATTGAGATCAGGGCTCTGCGGAGGGCAGTATCATCACTTCCAAAACTCCTTCTCCAAAGGACAGTCACCCCAAATATTGAAGGGATTTAGATTTCTCTTCCGTTCATTTTTTTAATTGCCAAAAATAAACTATTAACACTTTTATTTTTTAAAGCATTCTTACTATGCAGAATTTTTCTACACCTGCCTAAAACCTATATATATAAATATGTTATGGAAGTTAATGGAATGCCAGTGGTACAATAGGGAAATGGAGTAGGTGTTTGATCCAATTTTTTGTTACATGGATACCAACCTAATATTTGGTGGTAGCACTGAGTACACCAATCAGAGGCAAAGTAATGGAGACATTCAGTGATCTATTTACTATAATGCTGGGGTCCTAGAGAGCCCCCTTAACCAAGCAGAGCATGTCATTTTTCCTTTTTCAATAACAGGGCATGGGTTCCCCAGTGACAGCTTATTTCTGGTAATGGTTTTGCTCAAATTGCAGCATTATTGAAGTTGTAGAAAAAAAGAGTGTAGCAGTAGGAGCACTCTTCACTCTAATCCATAGATTTCCCAGGTCAGACTATGGATGGAAGACATTTAACTCAATACAACACTGAATCTTCACTTGAGAGTATTTTCTCTTCAAGACTATTTCATGTGAATTTCTTGCTTTATAAAATCAATCTTAGCTAAATCATCATCGGTAGAATAAACTGTGCCCTTGAGTCATCATGTCATTATAATTTATGAATCCCATGTGATATTGCAGAGGAAAGATGAGGAATGATTTTTTTATGTAATTAATTGAAATTTTTCAAATAAGGGACTTTTATGGAAGTGAAGGGATTTCAATAGAAATGAAATCTTTCTAGAGCTTTCCCAAGATGTCCTATCATCAGGACCACATATCTCCCCCTCAGGATTCATACTGCATTGGGGCAGTGGTGCCCACTTAAAGGGCACTTAGCTGCAGTACTGGACACAATTGCATGTCTAAATGCCATGCTGTGCTAGGATAAATAGTAAAGGAGCTGAATCACTCACTAAAAAACCATGGCCTCTCTAAATCTAAAGAGTGGTAGGGGTAGAATGGGGTCAAACCAAAACCGATCACTCATTGATGGCTAACCCTGGAGACAGGTCATTAATGATTTTTTTTTTTTTTTTAAACCACTTTAACCCTTCCCACTCCATGATATATTCATCATCGGCAAGAGGTAGTTTATTCTCCATGATGAATATATTTGTCATGGTGATCATGCTGGCACTGCCAGTGCACTAATGTGATCAGCGGCAGGAGCTGACACACACAGCCTGGCACACATGGACCCCTGCCAGAACTGCCAGGGATGGATGACTCATAACCCAGTACATGCAGTGGTGTGTAAAGTGGATAGACAGGGGGAATGCGTTACCCCTTCCAGCCCCTCAGGCTGGCCATGGCCACCTGCACTGCCTTGGACAGAAGCCTATTAGGCCCAGTGTTACACTGACATGTATAATAACCTGCAATACAATATAAGTATTGCAGGGTATTATACAAATTACTTCACAGGTCCCCTAATAGAACTAAATAAAAATGTAGAAAAAAGTTTTAAAATATTCTTAAAAAGTAAAAAAAAATGAAACGTGTCCAAAATTACCCACACTAAAAACCTTAAATGTTATTTAACTGTGTACAGTGAACAACGTAAGAAACATATGTAAAAAACACAAAATTTTCTTTTAATATAGTCTCCCCAAAAGAGTATAGATGAAAACTACAGTTCATGCCACAAAAAATATGCCCCTACATAAATCAATCAACTAAAAAATGTAAAAGTTTTGTTTCTTATAATATGGAGATGCAAAATATTTATAAAAATGTTAATTTTGTGCAAAAGGAGTAAAATATAAAAATCACTTTATAAATTAGGCATAAATGAATGATGTAAAAAATAAGCACAGAAATTAAATAAAACAAAAAAAATTGAAGAATAGTTATTTTCTTTGTTATTGCCCTGCCCAAAAAATAATAAAAGCTCTTTAATACATTATATGTACTCTAAAGTGATTCAATTTTAAAACATAACTTGTCTCAGCAAAATCAAGCCGTCATATCGATACGTCAATAGGAAAATAAAAAAGTTATGGCTCTGCCAAGTCAGGGATGAAAAAAGTAAAAAGTATGTCTTGTCCTGGTGGCCAAAATAAGGAGGTTGTTTGAGATCATAAAAAATTAGGTCAAAGGAAGGTAATTATAGAAAGGATTGGGGGTTCACAGGTAGCAATTGCAACATGACCCTCTAACCTAAGATGGCCCAAAGGCCTCTCTACAATATAAGAAGACACTAGTATTATAAAGCACATTGTAAGTGGGGGCCCCATTACAGATTTTACATTCTGACCCTGGAGCTTCAAGTTATGCCTCACTTTTTGGACATGTGGAATTATACCATAAGTCCAAAAAAATGACTTTTGAGGGCAAATGGTGCATTTTTAATTTGGACCAAATCAAATCTGACCCGAAACAAATTTTTGTAAGATTTGACTTGAGATTTTTACATTAATGAAAGCCAAAAATACAGCCAACTCATTGAAGCATTGATGGTCCTTCACATTCTAAGACCCAGTCCAGGGAATGATGAATGCAGTTTACATCTCTTCCTCAAATTGTTCAATTCCTATGGTAGACATGATTGTTTTTTAATGTTTGTTTTCAGTCGGAAATGTCTTTTTCACGGCACAAATTAGACACTGCCCTTGCTAGATAAACATTCAGCTTTTGTTTAATTTTTTTTACCCATTTATGTTGAAACAATAGAGTGAACCTTGACTCTTTCTCTCCTAGGAAAAGGCTATTTTTCCAGCGGGTTCAGTGAAATGGAAAATGTAATGAATCCTGCCCATTGCACATCTCCGGGGTGTTCATGAACTTGCTGTGATTTCACCCAGAAAGTTCTCTTTTTCATTATTAACAGGATGATTTTTGCAATTCTGCACTTTTATTTTTCTGATCCATGCCTGCTTGTTCAATAAAAGTGACCCAAAGCTTAACAAATTCTACGGATGAACACAAGGGAAGATACCAGAAACATTTCTCAGAAATTGTACTAGAACAGAATTATTTTTTAAATAGCACATCTATATCTGATCTTAAAGAGGACCGGTCAACATGTCTGAAAAGTCCAATGACATACATCATCTGATAGGCACTGTCACCCGCAGCATTTTGGTGTTTTATTTATCCAAATCTGTTCAGCCATTCCAAAGATATAAGCCCTTTTATTGTTGATGCAAATTAGGGTATACTAGCCAAGTGGGCGGTAACACTGCATGACATACAGCACACAGAGACCACACCCCCAGATCAACCACAGTGTTACCTCCCACTTGGCTAAAATACCCTAATTTGAATCAACAATAAAAGGGCTTATATCTTTGGAATGGCTGAACAGATTTGGATAAACAAAACACTAAAATGCTGTGGGTGACAGCACCATCTATAGCTGTCCTCTTTGTAAGTGTACTGTTTATGTCACCTACAAATTTACATCCCACAAAGTGTACAAAGATCTTAGACACCAATAACAGCAAAGTATTAACACTGAAACCCTGATATCCCTGATGAAGCTAGTGTGAGTTGTGTCCAGGAAGTCTCCTAAGCTTTGGTCTAGTTGGCATCATGTCTATCATTAGTTAATAACATGACATTTTGTCGCTTTATCACTTTTTTAAATACCACTTGGACTGTAGTTATTTTTTAACATATGATGTCTGGAACTGTTATGTTTGGCATTTAATATGTCTGTAATAATTGGACCGCGTGATCCTTTCCCCTGGGTTTTAGTAGGATTAGTGGGGTTTTAATTTTGGTTTACTATATTGACTTTTTTTATTTTTCTATATTTATTGTGACATAAATTATATTATTTGTAACTTATTTCCTACTATATTTATTTGAAGACAACCTGTCACACCTCCTGATAAGTCTTTTTTGAACATTTTATCATTTTGTAAATTGCTTACTAAATAGCTAGGTCAGTAGAGCTGAAAGATCCTCCTTAATATACCTCTAAGATATTACAGTATGTCTGGTATAATCATCTGGGATTCAGTCCCAGGCAATAAAGATCATGTGTCTGATGACACACCAAAGCTGGGTTAATATATTGCAATAGAGTGGTATTTACCTCTTGAATTCTTTGCAGAGAATGTATTCAAGGGAGGTCACACTGGTTCAATTGCTGTAAATCCTGTTACCACTGATGGGATCTGCTACCACAGGGGAAAATAGTATTACATGCCCCTCTGCCCCCATTTAATGCAATACTTTTTCAAGTAGCACTCTTGAAAAACATAGGGGCATTCAACCCCTTTGCCACGTATGAAGTCCGTATGGTCCAAAGGACCCTAATATGAACTTAAAATGTAATACTTGATGATTTTTACAAAGTGTGCAGCTTTATTATCATTCACTGAACTTTCATTTTCCCAGGGCAGTCAACTGTGCAACATTATTTACTTGGCAAAATGTTTTTTTTTAAGGTAATGTTTCCTTAAAAGGAGTTTACCACCTTCCCTTAAGCAGATTCAACTATCAACCCATTGAGTAGATCACAGTGATAAACAACATGTAGGTCACCCTTGTATATTTAGAGAAATACGTCTTTGAAGTAATATGCAAATTAGGCAACTGGTGCAAGATATGTGGGCCTTCAGTTCCCTGGAGCACTGCTCTTGCCACTCAGACCCCTACCATCCCTATGCAGTGAGAGTCGATCCTCTCACTGCTATGACATCACTCACCCTACTTGAGCAGCAAGAGCAGTGCTTCAGAAAGTTGAAAGCCTGCCCCCAGAGCACCAATTCCTCATTTGCATAAGACTTCAAAATAGTTTTTCTCCAAATCTACAAAATTTGGGGAGGTGATATTAAAAGTTATCTGTTTGGGTGCAGTGTATGTTTTGTTTTGCAAGATGGTACATGAGCTACACTAGTCTGTTTACAGGTGTGGGCTCTTAAGCATGGCACCACAAGAGCTCCATATAAGGGTGAAGCTTCACATTATATCTGTCCAAGGTGGTTAAATATTAGTCAGCACTGTAAGGGGGTCTCAATGTACCATGTGCTATGGCCCTTACTTAAAAAAGTCCTTTCACCACCTCCAGTTCTTAGCATCTGTATATAGGTGTTGCTCCACTGACTCCAGCAAAGTTGGAATTTTTTTCTCAATCCCCCACCATTCCGGAGCTATCAATTAAGTTAGTTTTGGTGACTGATATATTACTGACCCTAGGTTCACAGTAGTGTTTGGCTCTCTGTCGTTCGGGTCTGCATGGGACCTGAACGACAGAGAGCCTTTCTGCTAAAAAACCAGTTACCCGCAGACACCCACAAACCCCAAAGACCAGGGGTGGGCAATTAATTTTCCCCTGGGGCCACATGAGAAATTGGAATGGTTTTAGAGTTCTATCATCATGCAAAGTGGGCGGGTCCGAAAATGAACGTACGCACATGCGGTATATGACCCCCTTTTTCTGGCCAATCACACAGTATATGATCCCCTTTTCCTGGCCCATCACACGGTATATAATCCCCTTTTTTTAGCCCCCAACACAGGATATGATCCCCCTATTTATGGCCCACACAGTTTATGGCACATTTTATACCCCTCACACACAGCATATGATCCCCCCATTTATGGCCCCCACACAGTTTATGGCACATTTTATACCCCCCCCCACACACACACACACAGTATATGACCCCTTTTTTAAAGCCCACGCACAGTTCTGGTCATCCCAAACTTCTTCCATTTAAGGATTATGGTGGTCACTGTGCTCTTAGGAACCTTGAGTGCTACAGAAATTCTTTTGTAACCTTGGCCAGATCTGTGCCTTGCCACAATTCTGTCTCTGAGCTCTTTGGGCAGTTCCTTTGACCTCATGATTCTCATTTGCTCTGACATACACTGTGAGCTGTGAGGTCTTATATGGACAGGTGTGTGCCTTTCCTAATCAAGTCCAATCAGTTTAATTAAACACAGCTGGACTCCAATGAAGCAGTAGAACAATCTCAAGGAGGATCAGAAGGAAATGGACAGCATGTGAGTTAAATATGAGTGTCACAGGAAAGGGTCTGAATATTTATGACCATGTGATATTTCAGTTTTTCTTAAGCGTCATGAGGTCAGTGTAGCACCGCCTAGAGGAGGCAGCGGAGGGCAGCCAGGACAGGAGCGTGGACAGGTGAGTAAAAAAGTATCAGCAGGCGCTTATTACAATAACACAATACGTAGCTGCCGATGCATGTCACCTGTCACCACGCAAGCCGGATGTGGCCCGTGGGTTGTACAATGCCCAGGTCTGCCATAGACTATAATCTATAAAACCAGTGAAGAGAAACATCCTCCATGCAGGACTTTTCTCACCGCTGATTTTAGGTGGAATCTGCAGCAGAGAATCCTACGGAGACGCCGATGCAAATGTGAACCTAGCCTTAGGTTCTATGCTGTCAGGTGGATGATGTCAGGCAGGAATAGGCAGGAGGGCATGATTCAGAGCTCCAAAAAGCTAATAAATTTCATGGTACCTTACTGACAAATTGTTAGGATCTATTCACACAACTAAAGTTCACGGTGAGTGCTGCCCATGATTTGTGAAAAAGTAAGGCATGCTCTACTTTTTGACAGATCATAAACATGGCTCCGATTTCACTTCCCATTGAAAGTCAAAAAAAAGAATGGCACACTGTATTGCCTTAGAGAGACAAAGGGATGTGATGTATGCTTAGATATTGGAAATCAAGGGGCCCATATGGGTTCTTGCACAGGGACCCTCAGATATGTCCACTCCTAATAGTAAGTGATTTGTATTAGGACTGAGTAAAACTTGAGTATATAGTGGACATTGGCCCACATTCATGCAATACCAAATAACAAGTGTAAAATCAATGCAATGACTGGTCAGAAAAGTCATAGAAAAAGTAAGAGCCAGCAACAACCATAACTCAACCCATGGCAATGACGATAAATCATATTACAGAGCCGGCAATAATTATTCCATGTCCGTCATATTATTAAGGTAATTAAATCAGCAGAGTTCTGATAATGTGACATCAATCTTCATTGACATTGCTGTAAATAAATGGCTGGAGAACGGCTCGTGTTTGATTTGTGTTTGATTCGGTTGGTGGTCAGTTCAGAGGATACATCAGAGCTGGCAGTAATACTGTCCTTGTATTTTGTGTCTCATCTGTCTTCTCTGTATTTCTCTATTCATCAGCTCATCTGTGCATCAAGGTAAGTAAGATCTCTGCAAAATAATTACAAGACAGATAAGTAATAAAAATCATGCTTAGTCTAGAAATGAACAGTCTGGAATAACACATTATTATGCCAGCTGTGGAGCAAACAATTTTACTCAATAATCCCTGTTATTTCTCAACAGTCATCTAACATTATCAGACAATTTCCATCTGGCACAATATGTCTTGACTATTCTATTCTAACTATTAGGGATCTTAGTCCAACCAATAACCTTGAAAATGTGGCACAGACTGCAGGCAGAATGTATAGTTTTGTGGGAAAAGATTCAGTAGAATTCATTCTTTGCTTAAGAGTCTAGTGGGCGGAGTCACCCAGGGATTGATAGCTTTCCATGTATAAGTGCCAGTACAGAGATAGGTGTCAGTCACTGAATAGGACCTCCCACTGGACTCCAAAACTCTGGATTAGAAGGCATTAAGATGAATAAAATACTAGTACCACTAAATCTTTTCCCATAAAATTTGATATTATTTGTGAAGTTCCTACAAGTCTATAACATGCTGCCTACTCCATGTTCAGATACTTTGTCCAATCCTTTCTGTGTTACTTCTTTGCTCAGAAATGCCTAAAAGGCATTTCTGGTCCTCTAGTGAGCATCACCAGTACTTGTGAGATGCATACATGGGCCCAGATTTATTGATAGTTCTGCAGGCAGTCTGCAAATTTGTCAGATTTATCACAATGGTTTATAACACCTTTTTGTTGGCTTACTTTGAGGCAGAATTTTATGACACAATTTTGGTGCATCGGGGCACATTTAAGCCTTTTTCTGAGAATCCACACTGTCAAGTCTAGCAAGTTAAAAACTTTTAGCCCAAACTTGCGCCAAAGATGCACCATATGTTTACAACAGTGTCTAGTCATAGCCACAACAGTAAATCTTGGCCACAGTTTTTACAGCCTTTTAACCTCCAGAGAAAGCCCAATAATATATCCAAGAAGAGCTCACATTTCTCCTACTACTATTAAGGAATGGTAGTACAACCAACCTAAAGCAAAAACAGAAACTGATTGCTCATAAGATGACCTCTTTACATACATACTTCCCTGGGGTCATTTACATTGCACACTAATTTGGGAACACTTTAAAGAAGACCTCCAGTGGAAGACTTTCCATCACTGTAGCCCCCCCCCCCCCACCACAGTGGTATATCGCACTTCTTTTATGTATACTATACTCACTTTTCGCACTGCACACTCCACTCTTCTTCTACAGTGACTCTAGTTTTCCCCTACTTTCTGTTTTTCTAAGCATTGCTATCAAACCCATCATGCTTCAGCACAGTATCGCATGACCAGCTACAGCTAGTACCATTTTTACCTACTGAGAGTACTCTGTGGTTATCCACCCTTCTACATTTTCCTAAATAATCCATAAGGGTGTATTCACACTATAGATGTTCATGGCCGAGTGCTGTCCATGAGCCATGTCAAAGTAGAGCATGCTCATCTTTTTGATGTATTGGAAACATGACTCCATTTCACAGACCAGACCCTCCCACTGAAAGCCAATGGGTCCTTGAAAAAATGTAGCACTGGTACTAACTCAGCTGTAAAAAAACATGTCTAAGAATGAACACGTGTGTGAATATAGCCTAATCAACAGCAGTAACTGTGATAGGAATTCATGACCTCCCGTCAACTGCCTATGTACCGTGTTTCTCCGAAAATAAGACAGGGTCTTATATTATTTTTCCTCTGAAAAAAGTGCTAGGGCTTATTTTCGGGGTAGGTCTTAATTTTTTCCATGAACAACAATCACACATTTGATCGCTTTTTATTTCAACTTTTATCAGAGGTGAAACAGCGAATAAACAGCAGTTCGGCACTTTAATTTTTTTTTTTTGCTATGGCATTCACCATAGAGGTAAAATAATTTTATAAGTTTGTAGATTGGACGTTTTCGGACACAGGGATACCTAATGTGTATGTGTTTCACAGTAATATTTTATTTTTATATGTATTCTAGTGAAAGTGGGAGGGGGCTTGAACTTTTATTTTGTTGGTTTTTTAAAAAAATATTTTTATTAACTTTTTTTTTTTTTTTTTTTTTTACTATTAACCCCTCCTAGGGGGCTTGAACCTGCAATCATCCCATAGACTGCAATACAACCTATTGCAGTCTATGGGAGATTATTTATATTACTAATGAGGCTGGCCTCAATAGTAATATTCCTATGACAGGCCTGGGAGCCTTCATAACACTCCCGGCTGTCAAAGGAACAGGTCGGCTCTTGCGATCTCACCCACGGGAGCCGGACTGCAACGTAAAAGGTACGGGGCCGGTGGGGACCGGCCCCGGGGATAGTTACTCTGCTTTGGGGGGTCGAAGGGAGGGGGGGGTCACGGACTGACAGACCTAACAATGCCCGCGATCACACTGATCGCGGGCATTAACTGCGGGTCTCCGGTGTACAAGGAGTCCCGGTATAGCAGCTATAGGGGGGTGGGGGGTGGAGGAGGGGGAAGCGCGCGCGGAGGTCACACTAAGCAATGCCCGCGGTCAGAGTCCATTCTGATCGCGGGCATTAACTCCGGGTTTTGCTACTTTGAGGGAAGGGAAAGGGAAGTCACGCTGAACAATGCCCACGATCAGGATAGACACTGATCGCGGGCATTAACTCCAGGTCTCCGCAGAGACCCGGTACGGCCGGCCGCTCTGGCGGTCGCCATCTTTAAGGACCCAGCATCCGCTGTAATCGCGCGGCGGATGTCGGGAAGGGGTTAAATTAGCTAGGGCTTATTTTTGGAGTAGGGCTTATATTTCAAGCCTACTCCAAAAAACCTGGAAAATGTAGCTAGGGCTTATTTTCGGGGTAGGTCTTATTTTTGGAGAAACACGGTAGAATAATCCATGCAATTTCATGATACAATAAGTTCTGTTGCCTGTAACATGGCTCTCCATAGACTCAGATAGAGAAAATGTGTCAACGGAGCCTGATTTACACTTCTGCTAAGCAACGGTCGCAGTCTGAAATATCTATAGATTGAAGCTAAATAAAAATAACAGGTAGAAGAACGATATATGGAATACCATAATGGAAAACATGGGAAAGTTAAATTTTTGGTGGAGTGTCCCTTTAAAGATTCTGGGGAGTGAGCTAATAGGTTTTGCTATATGAATAGTTGGCATCTATTACAACTGAATGGAATCTCTGAAATAGTTAACACTTTCAGGTTCGGATTCATCTCCAGTTTACACGGCTTACACCCAAATTTTCTTCACCTTAGTTACCAGTTCTTGTTTTTTAATAATACTGAGTTTTTATGATTAAAATTCCACTCACTGCCGGAATATTCAGTGCAGGCCTCTTTGATCATACCAATTATTTCATTATGAGCATCTACCTGGTATGGAACTGATTTCAAATTCAAGTAATTTGCTCAGTTTAGGCTCAGAAAAAATCCATGCTTCAGTGCCCAAGCAGGAAGAAAATGGAAATGATCAGAGTCAGCATCACATGATCTATTTATTAGATGCCACCTTGTCTGTTTCCATCCAGTAGCAGGAATGCAGGCTTTATTTATTAGGCCTTCGTTAAAAAATGTGTGCTATCTCTTTTATCCTTTTCTAGTGTTTTTCTTTACTTTTACTTGATTATGTAAATTGATGTGTCAAAACACCATTTTACATATACTAAATATCTTAATTTATCTTAGTGCATAGAAGAGTCCTAAGAGCACGTATATGATAAGACTCCCCTTGATCCTATTGAGTACAGCTGCAAAGTAAGAATGCTTTCAAAAATAGAAGAATTAATCATTTATTTTTGTCAATTAATAAAATGCAAAGTGAATGAAAAAAACGAGAAATGTAAATCACATCAATATTTCGAGTGACCACTGTCAGGAATCCTAGTATACTAGATCCTGTCTGTGTTTGCTGCCTTAAGGTTTCCAAATAAACAACTCTGCTGGGTCTACAAAGCCTACCAGTACTTTAAGGCAAAGATCCAATCAGAGATCTGCCTCATCGTTCCATTAAGTATAGTTTGGGTATTTAAACCCTGCTGAACTTCAATTTTTGCCTGTGATTGTCTAGTGCAAGTATGCTCTTACTCTGCTGAGATTAAGACTATTGCTACTGATCTCCTGGTTCTGACTGCTGCCTGTTTCTCCTGGTTTACCCCCTTTGCTTCTAATTTGGAATTGACTTTGCGTTCTTGGATTCCACTTTTTGGCTTGGAATTCAACTCTACTCTGATACTAGTTTTGCTACTATTTACTCTCCTGGTATGACCTTGGCTAGTTTGTTACTCCCTTTGTCCTCCTATAGGTAACTGGTTTTCTTCTTTATTTTTTTATTGTACCTGCTATCTGACATTTCTTGATTTCGTGACCTGGGTCTCAAGCGGCCAAGTCCATTCTGCCTAGCAGCGAGCTCTGGTGAAAACATTGGGGGTGCCTTAGATTCCACACCCCAGAATAGTGTTGGGCACAGAAAGCAGACAGTGTATTTGCAGAGTTCTGACCTAATTTGTTCCTAGGGCATTTCAGGGAATACCTCTTACTGCAAGTTGCAAACTGTAACTCCTTACAATCACCTTTTGGAGGAAGAGTCCTGGAAGTGACGATATGGTCCCCACAGATCCCTGATCTCAACATCATCCAGTCTGTCTGGGATTACATGAAGAGTCAGAAGGATTGTGGCAAGCCTACATCCACAGAGGATATGAGCTTAGTTCTCCAAGATGGCAGGAACAACCTCCCTTCAAAAACTATCTGTAAATGTACCTAGAAGAGTTGATGGAAGGCAAGAAGGAAGGGTGGATGGAAAAACCTTTTCAAAGAGAGCCTTAGATTTTTTGAGTTTTACATACCAAGTTTACCAAATCTGCTGTTATTATTATTATTATATTATTATTATTATTATTATTATTATTATTATTTTGTGTAGCTTCCCTGGTTCCAAAGTTATTGGTGCCATTACTTTCAGTTACCAATAATATATGATTTATATGATATAATGTATGATTAGGTGGATGGGCAGTGGAGGGCACACTTTTGCATGGGTACACGATATGGGTACTGTAATGTATCCGCTGCTAATTTGATGGTACATATCATATATCTGCATGTCAGCTTACTTGACATGTTGTGTGAAGTTGCGATGTCACAAAAATGTACCTTAATAAAACACATTTGTGATGTCACAGCTGATTACACAAGGAGAAACTGTTGTGATATCATAGTAGCTGATCTAATAGAAAGTGAGTTGTGATGTCACAGCTATTTACCTGACTGGAATACTCAGTGTCTGATGTGTCTAAAACTAGCTGTGGCATCATAGTAGCAGCTTACCTGAGTGATACACATTGGTGATGTCACAGCATGGTTCCTGTAATGCCATAATGATAAAACTCACTGAATGGCAAATCTATCTGGTTATACAGCCATGCATTGTTTATTACTATATCCTTGAATAATTACAAGGCAGATTTACAGGCGCTCGATTCATGGACTGACAACTCCTTTATTATAATGGCCATTTTCATTGTCACTAAACTTTTCCAGCTGACTAGATTTTTTTACAGCAATTAGTCACTTTACAACTCTATTCAGATCACGTTTTTTCCATCCATTTAGCCGATCCATTTAACGGATGTAAAAAAACAGACACAAACGTGTGCAGATGGATGGCCATCCATTTGCAAAGAAATTAATGTTTAAAAAACTTATCCATGGGCACCAAAGTACAGATTACTTCATTTTTGTGTCTGCCCAAAAAAACAGACAGAAATAAATCATTTTTCTTTAATTGATCTTTCCGTCAGTTTTTTGCATTCATTTTTTTTTTTGCATATGTTAAACACATCAGATAAAAGGATGGAAAAAATGTGATCTCAATAGAGATTAAAACAGATCAGCTAAACAGATTGAAGAAACTTGATCTGAATAAAGCTTACAGTTCATGCACATGGCACAGCTGGAGTCCCTATAGTACCATATGTACTTTCGTAATACATCGAAGGATCGTGCCGAGACTTTTTTTTCTGTTGGATTCATATGTCATACATTAAATTGGAGGCATACAATAGGGCATCATAGATTTTTATAGCTCCATACAACTCTGACCTCGTACCAAGCCATAACACTGTCATGTATATGATGTCTAAGACTTATATCTAGAGGTATTCTTTTTCCCTAACACATTCCTTCAAGCCAACATTTGTCATTTAGTATGTATGCAAATATAGTCTATCCTTTGGTATAATGTATATTTATATATAAAGACTTTTCTATAATAATATATATTTTTGAAGGCAATAAAAAGGATATATCATCAAAGTTGAAGAAACGCTGTAAGGTGATTCACTGTCCTTTCAATCAATAATTCTACAAAACTTCTGCATGATGAGGCTTAGTAAGGAGATTGGTTGCCGCAATGCTCCTGAAGGATGGAATGAGCCGGTATGCATTGGCCACTTAGCTGTCAGTGCAAGAGGTCATTACAGAGAAAGCACTAGGTGGGTTCATGTTAAATCACTGACATTAGTGTCATCCCGAACACCCTGAAGATTACTTTAGTGGACTGAGTTAGCAACAACATCCTGCCTGTGACTTCTCTGACATTTTACACATTGAGAGCAAATATATTTTATAACTAGGAGATAAAAGTAGCAGTTTCTTGATAAAAACAACATATGAAAGTTTACCCTTAGTTTTTAATGTTTGGTTTATTGGATAGCAGTAACAAAAACACTTCAGAAATAACATTTTTTTTAATAAAAGTATTGGTTGATGGGTAAGACTTGCAAATTTGTGCACAATTAATTTCTTTTAACTTAATTTCACATCCTACTCACAGGGCAGCTTAGGCGTATACTATGGTGGTTAACCCTCATGTTTTTAATAGAGCTTCCATCATTTGGCAGTAGAGGAATATCCAGAAGAAAGGCCCATAAAATCAGAAAACAGAATGCAAAGTCCAATATCTCTAGTATACCTTAAGCTGCAGTGAACAATAACTGGGAAAAGAGCAACATATATTCAGAGAGTCAACTGTCAGGAATCTAAATGTCTGCACTCCCACTTCTCCACCCAGTAGTCCTCATTCTCTATTGTGTGACATCTGCATTTGTCACATGGCTGTTGCTTTAGGGTTGCTATGTCTACCAGTCAGACTTTGGCTGGGTCAAAGTCAGGCAAGTTCAGGCAGTCAGTGATTTCAGATGCAGAGCTAATTAGGGCTGTTCTTCAGCATCCAATCAAGGGCTAAGGCTGGGTATTTCAACCTGGTTCTGAGACTTATCACTTGCCTGTGATTGCATTCGTTTTCTAGGCTCTATTCTTTCTGAACTTACTCTTAGTACCTTCCCTGTTTTCTGTTTATTCCCTGATTTTGACTTGCTTTCCTGGTTATCCCACCTGTTGCTGATTTGGCTTTGACTGATCTGTGACCTCCTGGACTCTGCTTACTTTTTTGTTATTTCAGCGCTCTCCTGGTTTTTGACTCTGACTTGTGTACTACTCTCTGCCCTCAATAGAGTTTCTATTCTGGTCCCTAGCCTTCAAGTGTGCCTGTTTTCTGATACCTTGTTCTGACTTTCCAAGCAGCCAATTCCATCCTGCCTTTCAGTGGGCTCTGGTGAATATATGAGGGTAACTTTAGACTCTGTGAACCAGAGCAGTGTAGATAACTTGATGTCTTCTGGTCCTGTCAGATACCTGCTGACAATTAGAAAATTGCTTAAATGACTGTCCCATTACCTTTTGGGAATTGCTTAAGCGGAAATTCCATAACACTCAACCTCATGACTGGCCTATTAGTTGGACCTCTGGATTGGCTGAGGGGTTGGGCTACAGGTAAGGCTGTTGATGCAAGGAACAAACAACACAGTGGTGCCAAAATACCATTAGTGGTCTTAGCAGCCACATCAAGCATGTCAAGTGTGGATGGTTCTTTAAAAAAAAATTTCAAGGATCTGTTCCATTTTTTGTATACTATGTGTACATTACATGACCCTGAAGAAAGGGGTTATCTAGGATTAACCAAGAATGGCATAATGGTGGGAAAGGGGATAAACCAATAAAAGAAACTTTACTACCCCCTGCCACCTTACCTCTTGTGTTCTTTATTTACTGTGCTGCAGGACTAGAATATATTAATGACTTATTCCTCAGTAAATCTCTCAACTTGCTTGCCCTTACTGAAAGCTGGATCCAGCAGTCTGATACGGCCTCCCCTGCTGCTCTGTCTCATGGTGGCCTACAATTCTCACACACCTCTAGGCCTGACAACAGGAAGGGTGAAGGGGTAGGGTTACTTCTGTCACCGCAGTGCACTTTTCAGGCCATCCCACCAGTACCCTCACTCACATTCCCATCATTTGAAGTACATGCTATCAGTCTTTTCCGCCCACTCTCCTTATGTGTAGCTGTGATCTACCGTCCTCCCGGCTCACCCTACCAATTTCTGGATCACTTTGCTTCTTGGCTTCCCCTCTTTTTATCCAGTGAAATTCCTACCCTGATCATGGGTGACTTTAACATCCCCACTGACACCCCTGTCTCTCCAGCTGCCTCACAGTTTCTCTCAATAACCACGTCTTTTGGTCTTCCACAACTTTCCTCTTCTGCCACACATGTAGATGGCAACACCATTGATCTTGTCTTCCATCGACTCCTCACAGTTTCTAAATTTACTAACTCTTCTCTGCCACTCTCTGATCATAACCTTCTGTCTCTCACCATCAGTGCTTTCTCTCCTTCACAAGACACACCTACTCATCATACATATAGGAATTTACGTGCTATTAACACCCAGCACCTCTCAGATAGTCTACAGTCCTCTATGTCCCCATCTCTTCACTGTCCTGCCCCAATCTGGCCACCACTCACTATAATGAAACCCTTAAGAGTGCTTTGGATGAGGCAGCTCCCCCTCCACTTGAAAGGTTAGATGCAGGAGGCAGCAACCCTGGCACACGCCACAGACACATTTTCTTCAGCAGTGCTCTAGGTGTGCTGAACGTCTGTGGAGAAAATCACGTACACCTGCAGACTTCCTCCACTTTAAATTTATGCTTAAAACCTATAATTCTGCCCTTCACCTAGCCAAACAAGACTATTTCACCGCTCTCATCTCTTCTCTCTTCTGTAACCCTATAATGCTATTTGAAACTTTTCACTCCTTACTCACTCCCAAGGTGCAGATGCCATTCACAGACCTTAGCGCAGATGACCTGGCCACTTATTTCCATGATAAAATTGATAAGATCCGTCAGGAAATAACTGCCCAATCCCCAGGTGGCACTGACCTCCTCACCAGCCGCACTTCAGACTGTTCATTCTCATCTTTTGAACCTGTTACAGAGGAGGAAGTATCTCAGCTACTTCTTCTTCTCGCCCTACAACCTGTAGTAGTGACCCTTTCCCCTCACACCTTCTCCAGTCTCTGTCGCCTGCCGTCACGACTTACCTTACTAAAATTTTTAACTTCTCTCTCTCTTATGGAATTTTCCCATCCTCTTTCAAACATGCTGTCATAATCCCACTACTGAAGAAATCCTCCCTTGACCCGCCCTGTGCTGATAACTATTGACTTGTCTCTAACCTTCCTTTTATCTCCAAAATCTTGGAATGCTTAGTCTATTCTCGTTTAATCCGCTATCTTTCTGCTAACTCTCTTCTTGACCCCTTACAATCTGGCTTCCACACTCTGCACTCTACTGAAACGGCCCTCACAAAAGTCTCCAATGATCTCCTGACGGCTAAATCCAAAGGTGATTACTCTCTTCTTATTCTTCTAGATCTCTCATCAGCATTTGACACTGTTGACCATCAACTCCTCCTCACTATGCTCCGTTCTGTCGGCCTCACAGACACTGCTCTCTCCTGGTTCTCCTCTTATCTCTCTGACCGCACTCTGTGCATCATTTGCGGGCTTACCATATGGCCTTACCATAACTCCTAGGCAGTATGCCCACTGCCTCGGGGTTTTGTTTGACTCAGACCTTTCCTTCACCCCCCATATCCAATCACTCGCTCGCTCATGTCATCTCCACCTCAAAAACATCTCCAGAATCCGCCCTTTCCTTACCACAAATACACTAAAGACACTTATTGTTGGCCTGATTCACTCTTGCCTTGACTACTGTAACTCCTTACTAATCGGTCTTCCCCTTACTAAACTCTCCCCTCTACAATCTATTCTGAATGCGGCGGCCAGGCTCATCTATCAGTCTAGACACTACAGTGATGCCTCCGGTCTGTGCCGGTCACTACATTGGCTGCCTATTCAATACAGAATACAATATAAACTTATCACCCTCATTCACAAGGCTCTCCATAATGCTGCACCTCCCTACATTTCCTCCCTCATCTATATCTATCGCCCAACCCGTGCTCTCCGTTCACTCAATGACCTAAGACTAACATCCTCTATTATCAGAACCTCCCATGCTCATATACAAGACTTCTCCCGAGTTGCACCACTTCTCTGGAATGCTCTATCCCGGACTATTAGATTAACCCCCAATTTCCACAGCTTCAAGCGTAAACTAAAGACATATCTTTTCAGACAGGCCTATCACAACTCCTAATGTAAACCCTTATGTAGATAGAATCCCTAAAACATACCCTCCTCTATTCACTCTCCCGCATTACCTCACAGGATATGATGCCATATCAGACTAACTTTATATGTTCAGGCACCATCTGCACGTTAAAGGACACGACTGATGACGGCTCATACAGCTTTATATATGTGTAATGACAGTAACCCCTATTACAGAATTATCTGACCATTGTATAAGCAATGCTACGTCTGTTGCCGCCCCTGCTACCTCTTGTGTCACCCCCTCTACCTCATAGATTGTAAGCTCTTGTGAGCAGGGCCCTCAGTCCCAGTGTGTGAATTGACTATTTCTTTGTAATGTATATTTTTTTTCAGTACTTGAACCCTACAAATTGTACAGTGCTGCGGAATATGTTGGCGCTATATAAATAAAATTTTATTATTATTATTATTATTATTATGTCACATGTCTACAGTAACCTTGTACTGATATGACATGAGTTGTGCAGCACATTAAACAAACACTGACAGAGCATCAGTGCATTGATCTATTAGGCAAGTAATGCTCCTTTTATTATTTCATGTAATTTTACACCATTGCTCCATTTGTAGTCAATCATGGGCAACCCCTTTAGGCTGAGGCCCCACTTTGTGCAGCTTTTTTTATTGAAGATTTTGCTGTGGATTTTTGATCCAAAGTCAAGAATGGCTACATAAGGAATAGGAAATATATAGGAAGTACTTACACTTCTACTTTCTGCACAATCCACTCCTGGCTTTTGCTCAAAAAATGCAGCAAAATCTGCAACAAAAAAGCTGCATTTCCGCAACGTGTGGCCTCAGTCTTAATATTATTTTTGGCCTTTCAAGACCAACTACTAGTTGGAGCCAAGTTACAATACTTTCAATGTTCATCCTGGAACAAACTGAATTTGTAACTTAAGGGACTTCTGTACTCAACAATAGAAAAAGGAAAGTTACACTCACAGATTACCTATAAATAGTTTGACTTTTCAATATACTATGAAACTTTTTATTAAAAGAAATTTTAAGATACAAATATTTTCCTATTGTCATACTTGTTCCATCCGTGGAGCTTGATAATATCGCTTTCTACACAGCTGAAGTTTGGGGAGATTTGTGAATACTCAGAAGGGTGAATAATATAAACCTTGTTTTCTGAATACACTTGGCAATCAGCGATAACATTATGTCTGAAGCTGAGAGTGTTTTCTAGTCTTCCTCTTTGGGAGGGAGATTTTATACTTCTCTTCAAGATTCTGAAAATGTTTTTTATGATGAACAGTTACAACTAATATATAATAACTGCATAACTAACATCCTGGATGGATGGAAATGACATTGTCAGAGTAGATGAGAGCTGTAGCTAGGCAATTCTTTACCAAGGCAAAGATTCAGTCTGTATGTATTTAAACATACATACATGTATTTTAGGACTGGTAATACAAAGTATGGTTGGTGCACTATCACACACATAAGTAGTACTACTACTGTATATCACACACATACATTGTACTGTTATACGGCAAACATTCATCAAATTGCATATCTACTGTATGTTATACGCCTCTACTGTACACATACATTGTGCTTCTATACCAGACCCATGTCAGCATTTAGGCAATTTGGTGCACATTTTATTTTTTTTGTTTATGACAATATTCTATGGATATATTAATGTAATGTAAGGACAAATTAAGCTAGGTTCACACTAATGCCATGGTCTTCGTCGTTCGGATCCCCCGGGGTACTCAAACAACATAGAGCTGGAACGCTAAAACAGCAGTTACACATTGAGACTGGTGGACCCAGGGGTGTAACTACTGGGGTAGCAGTGGCAGCGGCTGCCACAGGACCCGGGCCCCCGATGCTTTTTTTTTTTTTTTTAATAGGCCGTTACCTGCTGGAGTAACCCCAGCAGGTAACGGGCCCTATTTACTTACCAATCCCCGCTCCTGCTCATAGCTGCCTGTGCTACCCATTCTGCGGAGGCGGATGTGACTGTGAGCAGGAGCAGGGATAGGTAAGTGAGGCCGCAGGCCGCGAATCCCACATACACTGCTATCATTATACTCCGGGGTCTTTTCAGACCCCGGAGTATAATGATCGGAGGGCCAGGGGAAGTGAGGGAACATAAAAAACACTGATACTTACCTCTCCTTTGCTCCGCAGGCTTCGGGCCTGTTTGGTGACGTCACGTGGGCCGGGCCTGCGTCATTATGCGTCACAATGCCGGCTCAGCTAACGCAAGATCTGGTCCAACATTGAAGATGGCCGAAGTAGCGGGGAGTGCGCCGAAGCCAGGAAGTGGTAGGTAACATTGTTTTTTTTTGTTTGTATCCTCCCCTGGGTCTCCGATCATTATACTCTGGGGTCTGAAAAGACCCTAGAGTATAATAATTGTTCATGGGTGGTCCACAATGGGGCATCATACTGTGTGCAGGGGCCACTATGGGGCATAATACTGTGTGCAGAGGCCGCTATGGGACATTATACTGTGTGCAGGGGCCACTATGGGGCATCATACTGTGTGCAGGGGCCACTATGGGGCATAATACTGTGTGCAGGGGCCGCTATGGGACATTATACTGTGTGCAGGGGCCACTATGGGGCATCATACTGTGTGCAGGGGCCACTATGGGGCATAATACTGTGTGCAGAGGCCGCTATGGGACATTATACTGTGTGCAGGGGCCACTATGGGGCATCATACTGTGTGCAGGGGCCACTATGGGGCATAATACTGTGTGCATGGGCCACTATGGGGCATAATACTGTGTGCATGGGCAACTATGGGGCATAATAGTGTGTGTAGGGGCCACTATGGCATATGATAGTGTGCACAGGAATGCGGTTTGTGTGGGGGGTTGGGGCGGCGGTTCGGGGGGCCCATGTCAAAGGTTCACCTTAGGGCCCAGCCATTCCTAGTTACACCACTGGGCGGACCCCATTCACTATAATAGGATCCACCGAGTATCCACCACTTTCAGTCTGTGCAGGACTTTTCTCTCCGACGATTTTCAGCAGTATCTGTGACGGAGTCTCTAACTAGATGTGAACCCAACTTTAGCAGTATAGTATAATGAAATATGCTCAGTAAAATGAAACCATACATTGGTCATATACATATACAGTACAGACCAAAAGTTTGGACACACCTTCTCATTCCATTTCCATTCCATTCATCAAAACTATGAATTAACACATGTGGAATTATATACTTAACAAAAAAGTGTGAAACAACTGAAAATATATCTTATATTCTAGGTTCTTCAAAGTAGCCACCTTTTGCTTTGATTACTGCTTTGCACACTCTTGGCATTCTCTTGATGAGCTTCAAGAGGTAGTCACCTGAAATGGTCTTCAAACAGTCTTGAAGGAGTTCCCAGAGATGCTTAGCACTTGTTGGCCCTTTTGCCTTCACTCTGCGGTCCAGCTCACCCCAAACCATCTCGATTGGGTTCAGGTCTGGTGACTGTGGAGGCCAGGTCATCTGGTGTAGCACCCCATCACTCTCCTTCTTGGTCAAATAGCCCTTACACAGTCTGGAGGTGTGTTTGTGGTCATTGTCCTGTTGAAAAATAAATGATGGTCCAACTAAACGCAAACCGGATGGAATAGCATGCCGCTGCAAGATGCTGTGGTAACCATGCTGGTTCACTATTCCTTCAATTTTGAATAAATCCCCAACAGTGTCACCAGCAAAGCACCCCCACACCATCATCATCACACCTCCTCCTCCATGCTTCACGGTGGGAACCAGGCATGTAGAGTCCATTCGTTCACCTTTTCTGCGTCGCACAAAGACACAGTGGTTGGAACCAAAGATCTCAAATTTGGACTCATCAGACCAAAGCACAGATTTCCACAGGTCTAATGTCCATTCCTTGTGTTCTTTAGCCCAAACAAGTCTCTTCTGCTTGTTGACTGTCCTTAGCAGTGGTTTCCTAGCAGCTATTTTACCATGAAGGCCTGCTGCACACAGTCTCCTCTTAACAGTTGTTGTAGAGATGTGTCTGCTGCTAGAACTCTGTGTGGCATTGACCTGGTCTCTAATCTGAGCTGCTGTTAACCTGCGATTTCTGAGGCTGGTGACTCGGATGAACTTATCCTCCGCAGCAGAGGTGACTCTTGGTCTTCCTTTCCTGGGGCGGTCCTCATGTGAGCCAGTTTCTTTGTAGTGCTTGATGGTTTTGGCCACTGCACTTGGGGACACTTTCAAAGTTTTCCCAATTTTTCGGACTGACTGACCTTAATTTCTTAAAGTAATGATGGCCACTCGTTTTTCTTTACTTAGCTGTTTTTTTCTTGCCCTAATACAAATTCTAACACTCCATTCAGTAGGACTATCAGCTGTGTATCCACCTGACTTCTGAACAACACAACTGGTGGTCCCAACCCCATTTATAAGGCAAGAAATCCCACTTATTAAACCTGACAAGGCACACCTGTGAAGTGAAAACCATTTCAGATGACTACCTCTTGAAGCTCATCAAGAGAATGCCAAGAGTGTGCAAAGCAGTAATCAAAGCAAAAGGTGGCTACTTTGAAGAACCTAGAATATAAGACATATTTTCAGTTGTTTCACACTTTTTTGTTAAGTATATAATTCCACATGTGTTAATTCATAGTTTTGATGTCTTCAGTGTGAATCTACAATTGTTATAGTCATGAAAATACAGAAAACTCTTGGAATGAGAAGGTGTGTCCAAACTTTTGGTCTGTACTGTACATACACTCATTAACACAAAAGCTCATATGATTATGTAAACAAACAGTCACTAAATACCTGCATACGCACATAACAATGCATGCACACACATATGCACACTCACTACAGATATTCTCACATACATATGCATGCTCAAAATAGTCATACATGCACTCATGCATTCATGCTCCAAATATGCTATAGTAGCAGAAGATTATCTGAACAAATAATAGGAAAGCATCAAGAAGCAATGGAAATATTCTTTTGAGAACCGAGGGAAGCAATGGTGATACTAAGTCTAATACATAGCACAAATATAATCTTGGGATTATGATGTCCTTTATTCTATATAGTTATTTTCTCATTAGGAGCTAGGCCTCTCAGTATATATTATAGTTGTAATACCCTACAATAAAAGATACTGAACTGCTTATACTATCTTAGGGTCACACTGTACGGCATACATATAAAAGGATATAATATATTACATTCTTCAGAGAGTAAACTACAATATATTTGCATATAGTATTCCAGACGAAACACAATTTCAGTGCTTTGCCAATTCTTATGCCACAAGGGAATCTGTCAAGATTGAAGCTGAGTAATTTATTGGCTAGTAATTTTGAAATACAACAAGAGGAAAGTGGGCAACCATGAAGGTTATTGGTATAATGTTGTAGTCTGAGCAAAAAATGAGTTGTAAGAGAATTCCAGATTAAACTGTACAAAATCACAAGGCCTTTGAGCAGTAACATCACTAAATTGTGGGAATAATCTTGTTTTTACTGTTTTTAAGGATGGGAGAGTTATAAAAGGTGAATATTAGAATATAAAAATGTGTGCATTGTAAAGTCAGCTATATTTATAGTCTTAAGCATTTGTTATATTCCAAGCTCAAAGATAGCCCAGGAACTGAGAAGCTCAAGGTCATCAAAAACCATTCCACTTGGTTAATGGATGATCTCATATATAGGTTATAAATCTAAACACGCAATAGTAAAGTCAACCTGTCATGCAATTTCTGCTGCCCTATCTGAGAGCAGTATATGATAGAGAAGGAAGCCGAGCTCTGTGATATATAGGTTCATATGATTTGAACCAGAGTAAATCCTGTCAGGACTTCTAGGCGATACAGTGAGAGTCCTGAATACTCTGCCCACAGACACACAGTGATTGTCTGCCACACTGATACAGGGAGTGTCAATCATTGTGTGAGTCATCAGGACTCTCACTGTCTCCCTTAGGAGTCCTGTCAAGATTTACTCTGCTTCTTACTCATAAATCCTGCTCCAAATCATATAACCCTATATATCACAGAGCTCTGCTTCTCTCCCTCTATCATATAACCCTATATATCACAAAGCTCGGCTTCTCTCTCTCTATCACAGGGGTCGGCAACCCCCGGCACGCGTGCCAAGAGTGGCACGCGAGGCTTATTTCCCTGGCACGGCAGCGGAGTCCTCGCCCAGCAGCTTCGATCGGACCAAACACGGCCGAAACGAAACTGCTATTATTATACTGTGGGGTCTCTTCAGACCCCCGAGTATAATAAGCGGAGCCCCCGGGGAGGTGATGAAACATAAAAAAACAATGTTAACTCACCTTCCCTGGATCCGCAGCGGCTCTGTGCTCTTAGAGCTCTTCTGCCTCACATAAGAGACAGCTGACGGCCGAATCAGCGGTCACTGACGTCAGGGAGAAGCGCCCACACAGCGGCTGCGGAGCGCAGGAGAAAGTGAGTTATGGGTGCTTTCACATATGTCCGGCGCAGCTATCAGTTTCCCTTTGGCGTGGTGCACACAAGCTGGAGGGAAACTGATGCCAGGACGGATCCCATAGTTTTCTATGGGATCGGTTCTGGCACAAGAGGCATCAGTTCTGGCGCCGTATTTCTACCTCAGCCGGATGGAAAAACGTTACCTGCAGCGTTTTTCCATCCGACTTTCTTAAAATTTCATTAGCGCCGGGTGAAGATGGATGCGGCAGCACCCGGCATCTGCACAGTCTATGTACAGTAGTGAAGCCAGTAATTGCCGGCTTCACTACTGTACCTGAGTGAATTGCTCAGGATTGGTTAAAGCTATAAAGAAACACTTGGATTCATTTTAAAGATGAGAATCTCCTCTTTAAAATGATACCAAGCTCACCATGATCGTCTTTACACATCCTGAGCCATTCGCTAGTGCAAACGATGTTCGGCATTGAAATCCCAATGCAGATCTCAATTCCCGACATCGTTTTAACAGTGAATCGCTCTGAATGTGTAAAGTCTATCATGGATATCTCGGTATCTTTTTAAAGATGAGATTCTCATCTTTAAAATGAATCCAGTTGCATCTTTGTGGCCCTAACAGATCCTTAGAAATGGGGCTCTAAAAGTGTCACCCCCTCCTGCCTCAGGCAGCATCTTATAGCTAAGGAAGTAGGGGGAGGAGGAGCTGCAGAGACATTGATAACTCATCATTGTCTGTGCATAAGCTACAGATGACCCCAGGGGGGTAGCAGGGACTTCTGTCCATGTCCTCTTCTATCAATCAGAGAGCATACTGTACTTTTGCTCTCTGATAGTCACATAGAGGGATAATGTAACACCCCTCTGAGCCTAATCACATAACCAGGAAGTTATTGGCGCTGTGACCCAGACATTTACCATCGTCCAGGTCGCAGCGCCAGAAGTGTTGCACCAAACACTTACACAACACATGCACAAAGTCACCAATAAAGTTTACATTTTTTCACTGTCCCTGTCCTGTCCATACCTGATCTTTATAGAGTAAAATACTCCACCCACCTCTCTAGTGATATCTGTTACACACTAAAATAATAGTAATAACAATTATCACTAGTATTATCACCATAATACCGTGTGCAGGGGCCGCTATGTGACATAATACCGTGTGCAGGGGTCGTCAGACTTACAATTATTGACCGGCACTCCGAGTACCTCAACTTTGATTTTTTTAATCGAAATCGGCACGCCGAACAAAAAAGGTTGCCTACCCCTGCTCTATCATATCCTTCTCTCAGATAAGGCAGCAGAAATCACCTGAGAAACTCACTTTAAAGGGGTATTCCCACAAACATAACCATTTTTAAATTTGTAGATAATTAAAAGTTAAATATTTTTGCAAATATAAGTAATTAAACATTTTGCAGAGTTTTAAAGATTTTCTCTAAATATCTTGTGGTCACAGTCTTGTTGCCTTGATCGGTTGCCAGTGGATATGACCACGAATGCAGGACCTTTCTAAGGTTAGAAAAGCAGCCACAATTTCCTTATTGTGGCTGGGATATCTTCTCATACATGTAGTGTCCCTGCCTGATAACCCAACTACAATAAGAAAATCATGGCTGGATTTTTGACAAGTCCCGGACCATATAAAATGTCTGCATTTGTGGTTGTATCCATTGGCAACCGATCAAGATAACAGACTGTCATCACTAAGATAGTTAAAGATTTTTTTCTAAAACTCTGCAGAATTTTTAACTACTTATATTTGCAAAAATGTTAAAATTTTAATTATCTACAAATATAGATATGGTTATAGTCATGGGAATACCCCTTTAAGTATCAAATAAAGTGGATTTCCAGATAAAACAAGTGATCTCCTATTTATAACTGTTGGGTTAGTGAGGGAGCTACCACTAGGACCCCTGCCAATCACCAGAATAGAAGTCCCATGTCCCCATTCCTTGCTGCTACCACACTGTAGTCAGAAGGAGTTTAATGAGCTTTTCCATTTAATGTCTATGGTACTGAAGGAAATAGCTAAACATGGTGCTTGACTACCTTTTACAGTGCCATATACTTTGAAAGAAGTAGTACATGTTAAAGATTATTAGATTACAATATTTATAGCATGCAAGGGTTAATTGTATTCCTCTGACAACATTTTCCAATCTTAGAACACATGGGTGTGTCAAGGGTATAAGTTGTCCATATAGAGTTGCAGAGAGTTTGTGGATGCTGGGGTACACCTCTTCCAATGAATATAGCATAAATAATTGAAAGAGGGGTCTGTCTACCTCTGTCTGTCTCTGTCACTTTGATTCAGCAAAAGCAAATTGAGGATCTATTACATCCAACAGAGGGCGCATGAGCTCCCAGCTCCTTTCCCATAATGCCTTGTGATATGTAGAGGCTTAGTAGAGGGCGAAAGGCAACTCAAAACTCTACACACCTTAAATGGTGCTCTCCTCAAGGAGAGATGTCCCTGTCCATGTGTCACTTTGAGACATGTTGTATGAAGATGACCATCCCACAGATGACCAACACACAGATGAACAAACATACCCATGATGGAGTCCAGATTGATAAGCTCCATACCGGAAAATAAATCTAACTATAAACTTCTTCAATGATGTAAGCCTAATAGACATTTTGTTATTCTGAAAGTTTTTCCTTTATCTATTTTCCATGAAGACTTCAATAAATAAATATAACATATAAAAAAAGTGAGTCCTTCAAATAATATTACCTTATGGGTCAACATGTGAGTAAGAATTTACCTATGTATACAGTATTTAACAGTACACCACATGATTCCCCACCAATTCATTTAATTCCTACTCTTTGCAGTCTTTGTTGGGATCCAGGATTATGGCAATATGTTTGGACCTTCACTGAGCTAAGAGTGGAAAGGTGATCCAGTGGATAGGTGATAACAACATATAACTTTTATTCCCCTGTAATTAATTTTATCAAAATGTCAAAGTGAACCCTACTAGCCTATGTACTAGGCAGAGAACCAGTTCCGGGAACCTGTAGTTATAGAAAGGGACTGTACTTTATGAACTATTCCTGTGATGTGACATCACGTGTTCATTATACCTGCATGGTGACATCATTATGTTTTTATTTCCTATACTGCGATGTCACATTGTATATAACTACCCTTTAGTGTGCCTGTTCTATGATATCATAATGTGAATTATCCCTGTACTGTGACATCACTGTGTGTGTTATCCCTTCACTGTGATATCACTGTGTGTATTATCCTTGTAATGTGACAGCATGGTGTGCATTATCATGGTACTGTGACATCACTGTGTTTATTATCCCTGTACAGTGACATCACTGTCTGCATTATCTTGGTACTGTGATATCACTGTGTGTATCACCCAGTTCTGTGACACTGCATTATCGCTGTAATATGACATCACTGGGCACATTACCCCTATACTGTGACACTGTGCATTATCCGTTTAATGTGACATTACTGTGTTTATTATCCCTGACATCACTGTCTGCATTATCTTGGTACTGTGATATCACTGTGTGTATCACCCAGTTCTGTGACACTGCATTATCGCTGTAATATGACATCACTGAGCACATTACCCCTATACTGTGACACTGTGCATTATCCGTTTAATGTGACATTACTGTGTTTATTATCCCTGACATCACTGTCTGCATTATCTTGGTACTGTGATATCACTGTGTGTATCACCCAGTTCTGTGACACTGCATTATCGCTGTAATATGACATCACTGAGCACATTACCCCTATACTGTGACACTGTGCATTATCCATTTAATGTGACATTACTGTGTTTATTATCTCTGACATCACTGTCTGCATTATCTTGGTACTGTGATATCACTGTGTGTATCACCCAGTTCTGTGACACTGCATTATCGCTGTAATATGACATCACTGGGCACATTACCCCTATACTGTGACACTGTGCATTATCCATTTAATGTGACATTACTGTGTTTATTATCTCTGACATCACTGTCTGCATTATCTTGGTACTGTGATATCACTGTGTGCATCATCCAGTTATGTGACACTGCATTATCCCTGTAATATGACATCACTGGGCACATTATCTCTGTACTGTGACACTATGCAATATTCCTGTAATGTAAAATCACTCAGTATTGTGACATCATTTTATGCACTATCAATGTGTGCTGTATGTATTTGCGTTAGGAAAACCATAATCATAAGCATTTCATGTTCTGAATTTCCTATTGAGGGGGGGTCAATATTTAGCAGGGGTCCCATTCCAATATCTGCTATGGGGCTTCATAGTTACTTGCTACAGCCTTCCCTGTCGTGTCAATAAGCTTTATACTCCAAGATGGTTGTTGGAAGCCATTAAAAGTCTGCCTCCACTACAGTGAGATTTATGGCTTGTTATGTCAGTGTTGGGGCTGATACACTATTTCATATGCTGGCCGAAAAACATCAGCCCTGGACTAATGAGCCTTAACACGAGTGGAAAAGTTTCTTGATGGTCTCTTGTAACTCTCAGAACTTATTGCCTTCAGCAATGACTGAACGAACAGCCATGTAAATGCCATTTCCCAGAAGCAATTCCCCTTAAATTTTTGAGCGGCCTATAACATTATATTACTTATTGACCTGTTGTCATCATTTCACTTTAATTTCATATAAACTATAAAGTCCAACTTCCATCTAGATTAGTGTATCATTTGCCGTCAAGGATCCCCTTTCATTTCTCTCCCAGCATTGTATTGACCTATTTAGAATTATAATTGATTTTGACGTTGTTAATCCTCTGCTCCGTTCCATGGTTATATTATTTTATTGTGCTGTTGCTGGTAAACACTTCAATAAAAACTGATGCTGTTCCAGTCAAGTATTAAAGCGTGCCCTGAATTACTTTTAGTGCACTTCAAAAAGACCGGGGAGGTGTTTTCTCCGGGCTCGGTAACTGGTGTGATATAATATTGCACAGACTGTGTCCAGTAAATCACATTTTTTCATTGTTAATGTTGCTGCAAGTCTGAGAGCAAATAGTAGAGAAAGGGTCTGTAAATTGTCCCTGAAAGCTCTGTGTCTTTATTTGTTCTGTCTCCCGAAATGTATTTACATGATCCGGCCTGTATTGCTCGGGAATTTGTTTTCATGCGGCATGATTCGATTTTATTGCCCAGATATTACTTAAGTCTAAATCTATCTGCCTCAACAAACGCAGCACTTAATGTTGTAAACTTGCTTAAAGGTACAACCCACGGTAAGTAAAATAGCTGTAAAATTATTCTGGGCAGCATTTCCTGCTATTTTTCTCCTCCTGAGTTTTATAGCTGTAAACCAGTGCTGTCAGTACTGTAAGCCTTCAGATGCTGAACTTTCTTTGAGGATGCTGGAAGAGACGAATAAATGTATACTTAAAGAAAGAGACGTCTTAACCTGCTGCAATGCCCTGTGCTAATATTTAAATACCCCCTCCTGTCTCACCCTATACCGCTACACATGTAGAAACTCTTAATACTTTGTAAGCAACTTGTAAAGTCTTTATAGTTCACCGCCTGACTGATCTAGACAGGAAGGAATTAAGTGGGTCTGGAATTCTTCAGATCCACAGACACTAACCTTATTTTTATTGGTATTAAAAGTGTAGATCCATTGAGTGCACTAAATGTTAGAAAATGTGCAAACGATTTACTAAAACTATGCCAGGCCTCTTCACTGGTCCACTGGGATGGAGAAAAAGTGGTCAAGTCTCTTGTTCAATAAAGGTTAACGACTCCAAAGTTCACGCTTCATTGTAGGTGGGCACTAGTGTAGCACATAAGCTGGCTAGAGGCGATGAACTAGTTTGTAATAAACCAGATTCAATACAAATTTTCCAGAAATTTCAGGTTTGACCAAACCTGAAACTTTTGGGTATTGCCACCCATGAATCACTATTATACTCTGGGGTCTCTTCAGACCTCAGAGTATAATAAGCAGAGGGCCAGGGGAGGTGTGGAAACATAATAAACACTGATACTCATCTTCCCTCACCTCTCCTGGGCTCTCTCTTTGTCCTTTTTGGTTATCTTCCAGCTTCTTCTGACTGCCTGGGTGACATCAATGGCCCTGGGGGACCTCAGCTATTATGGGGGATGCATCAATGTCATGACCCTTGTGTTATAGTGCCATGCAGTTAGCGTACCCCACATGACAATTGAGACCCAAACACAGGATGCAGAATCGGAGCGATGAATACCATGCCCAGGAGAGGGGAGGGAAGGTGAGCAAAAGTGTTAATTAATTTTCCACTTTTGGGCATCCCTGGGCTTCCACTTATTATACTTTGGAGACTGAGGAGACCCCAGAGAATAATAATAGCACTTCATACAAGTTTGGTCCAAACAAAAACAGGTGGTCAAGCCTCATGAATATTCGCAAAACATATCTTGGTAGTTTGGCTCATATCAAAAGTTGGTAATATATATTAAATTATTGTTGGCCAAATCTGCCAATTTTTACAGGACCAGCCACCCATGTAATGTGCTGACTTTCCCCCAACAACAGATGCCAGGGGAGTTAAGAATGGAACTGTTTCAAGATGCCCCAATCCTTTTGATCCCTGGGAGATAATCAGAGTTTTTTGGAAGTGTTTTTCTACCCTATTGCCATGTCAGGAGAGATAGCTGAAGACCTCATGCACACAAAAACAGGTTTGTGATGGCCATATTTGTAACATCTGTTACACAGCCATTTTTAGAACACATTGATTTCACTGGGGTTATTCACATGTCCATTTTTATGTTCTGTTTTAATGGACTATTAAAAAATAGGACGTCCTATTTTTGTCCATTTTCATGGATCAGTGAATAAACTCAATAGACAGATGCAAAACAGGTGTGAAAGAAAAGACATTGCATCTATTTTTCATGGCCTTTTTTAACAATGTTCATGTGCATGACTGGACTCAGGAAGATAATCTGTCTAAATATTCAGTGAAAAAATCTTGGTGGTCAGCATTACATTTGGCCTGTGCTAGATTTTAATTCTTGGTAACTGTGGGAAGATGTTCATTATGATGGCTAATACAAAGGGTATATAACAGTGACAACCATAGTTCTTCCCATAAAATTGACAAATAAGGTAGCCCCATAAGCTGTCGTCCACAGTTCTCCCCATAAGGATCCCATTTAGCATACTTCATAACTACCAGACATAGGAGGGAATTTATAAACCCATGTACACCTGTTTTCTAGCTTAGATGGAAGTCATTGTGGCCCATCTTTGGTACATGGCCCTTTCCTTTGTACAAGATGCACCACACTCCTTGTCAGGTGTGCTTCACTCCAGTCAGAAACCTTATTAAGACAAGCATAGGAAACGCCAGTTTTATTAAATTCCATCTCCCCTGTACCTCTATTACCTTAAAAGCCATATTACTCCCTATAACAGTGCTCCACATAACACAGTTTCTCATACCTATTACTCCCACATTGTTCCATAACACTGCTAGCCACAAAAATGCCCTTGATAGTACCAGCAACAATGTTCCCCTAACAGCACCAGTCACACTCCACACCCCTTCACTATAGTGTTCTAGGCCAGAAAAAGAACCCCATGACAATACCTTATGGTCCAGGGCTCTAGGTAGAGATTACTTCCATTCATGAGGTTGGAACTAATGATGTCATTGAGCCACCAATTGGTGATGTCAACAAATGGGACTGGGCAAGCAAAAAAATGTAGTGTCTGTCCAGAAATTTACTGTTCTCCATGACACCACCCATACCTGTCTCAGAATGCAGCGCTGTTTGTCTCTCCTTGATCTTACATGAGCCCCATCCACAGCCATTACTATTATCTACTATAGGCTGTTACATTTGCATCTATTTTTCTGGTCATTACTCTGAATTATATGGAGGTCTGTGCCATTAAATGTGTAATTTCTCAGAAGTGGATCCTGAACAGAGTGAAAAAACTCCTTCATCTCTAAATGTCACATTTGATACCAGAGCCCCCAATGGCTGTATTGATTCTAACTGTAGGTTGTCACTGACTAGAAGACGTATGCCGTATCCCTAGGTTTTGGAATGATATGAGAAGCAATTTAATTCTTTTTTGTCAATCAAATGTTATGAATTGCTTAGTTAGGAGGAGTCATTTACATAAATAATGGCAGACATTAGGTGTCATTAAATACAATTATAGTGAATCGCTATTAAATATCCATAGCAGCCAGTGCCATTTAATATGAGTTTAATCAGATGCAAAATTGAATCAGTACATGAACATCCTTTGTTTTACATGTAAATCATACAGGTTTTCTATGCTTAACTGGAGAATTCCAGACACCGCCATTAATATCCAGACGTGACATGAAAATTCACTGCTCATTGCTCTTGGCTGTTCTTAAACCTCTACGTTCTATTGTTCTTATATTTATTAATATACGGGGGAATAGTACTGTATTGTAAATAGTATAGAGAAGTATAGAGGTACGATGGAAAACTAGGAATGTAAAGTGATATATTATAATGCAAATGACTACTAATTTCCCATGTAGTCTGACGTCATTGTAGGTTATGGCTACAGGCGGAGGGGTTTTGGAGAAGATTTAGGAGAGGGGCACAAGAGCCAGGAGTTTCAAGCTACACTGCTTTTTATTAGCATTAGAAAGTGATATACGACTGTTTAATGTTAAAAAAAAAGTCTGTAGTGTTGTCCTACATAGAAAATTATTACTTATTAATATTATGTCTACGGTTGCACTGAACCAGTACACCTATAATAATTATGTAGTGCTGCAAGCAAATAGAGTTATGAAGGTGACCACAAGTAATAAATAATACATATATGTTTTCTATGTAGGTTTATAGTAGATTAAAAACTAGATAGATAGATAAAGATAGATAGATAGATAGATAGATAGATAGATAGATAGATAGATAGATAGATAGATAAGAAGTATATAGATGTGTTAACATTAAAAACTAAAATGAATTAAAAGTTGTTTAAAGAGGTTGTGCAGGGAATAATAAAGCTTACCACTGCATTCCCTGCATTGGATAAGCTTTATTACTACTATACAGTAATGTGCAAAAGTTTTAGGCATGTGTGGAAAAATACAGTAAAATAAAAAAAAACTTTGATAAATAATTTATATTGGAGAAGTTATTAGTTTATTTTTGCAAATTGACAAAATGAAGTGAATGAACAAAAGAGAAATGTAAATCCCATCAATATTTGGTTTGACCAACCTTTTCCTTTAGTATCAATTCTTCTAGGCAGTTTTTAAAGGAACTCGGCATGGAGGTTGTTTCATTTGTAAGCTTGGTCATATCCTTCTAACTCTTCATATAACCCCAGACAGACTGGATGTTGATGAGATCAAGGACTCCTCCTTAAAATGGGCGGTCACACCAAATATTGATGTGAATTCAATTTCTCTTTTGTTCGTTCACTTCACCTTGCTAAATTTAAAAAATAAACTATTATGAGACTTCTATTTTTAAAAGCATTCTTCTTTGCATTGTTTTCTACACCTGCCTAAAACTTTTGCACAATATCACAGACTAGATATTCTGAATATTAGTTATAAGTATGACATATTCTATGAGAATATATCACCTATATTTTGTTTTTACTAATTATTCTGCAATAGTGAAACATATTCATTTTTTAAAAAAATGTTTATTTCCTGCCTGTAGATTTTTTTATTATGTACATTATTTTGATGGTAGCCATCTTTCATGAGTATTTAGACATATGCTTTACAGCACCCACATGGACTTTAGGCAGTAATGGTATGGAGATGTCCATTGACTTCTATAGGAGAGTTTTCTATACATGCTATGACCTATGCGGAGGTCATTGTGCAGGGAGGAAGATTAGATGATCTGTGAATAATACGATGACTGCTGAAAGGTGGATAGAATCGTCATACTGTTATTAGCTTAGTGGTCAGTGTGAAAACTGCAGGTTTGTAGGATTTTTTTTCAATATAGATAATACCATATACTATTAACATATAAATTCTTTAAAAGTTGTTTAACCACTATTGGACCGCCCATACACTATATACGTCTGGAAGGTGGTTGTCTAGTTCTGCAAGGACGTACCGGTACGTCCAAGCAGAACTCAGCAGCTGCACGAAATCGTGCAGCTGCTGAAACGGGGAGTCGGCTGTAACTTCAGCCGGAGATCCCAGAGAGAAGGCAGGGAAGGTTTATTTCCTTCCCTGCCTTCCTGATCGCAGTGTATACAGTGCTCAATAAGTGCTGTATACACCACTATGGGCGTCGCCATGTTGCTGCTCCCTTCTGACCTGGTGGTCATGTGACCCGCCACGATCAGTGTGTGTTAGAGCTGCTGGGTCCTTCCCCCTGTAACTAGGCCTAAATGTACCAGCCTCAGTTACAGGGAAAATCAGTCTTCACCCCCCCCCCCCAAAAAAAAAGTGATCAGATGTCGCCAAAAGTCTATTATGACCTTATGGGGACACAGCGTAAAAAAAAATTAAATTAAATTAATAGGAAATTAAAAAAAAAAAAAAAAAAAAAAAGTAAATAAAATAATTAAAAATATAAATAAAATAATATGCCAATAACAGGCCCTTATTAAAGGTTATAGCCCCACCACCAACAACACCATACAAAATAAAAATTACTGTAACAGAGAGTAAAAACTATTTTGAAAAGTTTTTTAGTAGTACTTTGTGTTTAGAAATGAGCGAATTGAAGCTGCAGAAGTGTAATTCCATCCGAATTTCAGGAAATATTCGATTCGCATCGAATCCGAATTTCCTCACGCTTTGTGGTAATGATTCACATTTAGTTCAAAATGGCTGCCCTACATGACGCAAGGAACTCTTGGAATGCGGGATCACCCACAATGCCATGTGTGCAGCTAATCAGCAGCCAGCCCTGTGATGTCACAGCCCTTTAACCCCTTCGCGAGCGCTCATGGCATGTTTGACCGCTGCATCCAAGGTGTTAAATCCCCCCAATCGGTTATGGAGCAGGGTGTTAGCTGTAACTGACACCTAACACCCTGCTCCATAACTGATCCAGGGTTTTAACAACTTGGATGCAGCAGTCAAACATGACCGCAGCATCCAAGGGGTTCCACCATTTTGCCAACCACCCACCCACCCCGGCTCTCTGCAGCCAATAAATATCTGTTTTTGGTACGCTATTCGCCGCCATTTAATTCGGATCGAATAGAATCATATAGCGAAATTCGGCGAAGTTGCCAAATCGAAAATTTTTAATATTTTGCTCATCTCTATTTGTTTTATTAAATAAAAAAAAAAAAAAGTGAAAAACAGACACATTTTCCCTCCTCTTTTGTTTATGTTTTCCTGGATAGAAAAAATATTAAAACATATGCAAAAATAAAAACAACATAAAAATAAAGCCCTATGTGTCACCGAAAAAAAGAGGCAGAAATTAATTGAATAGCGCATAAAACCGCACATACAAAAACCCAAAAATGTGTCTGGTCCTGGACCAGAAATTGGCCCGGTGCTGAAGTGGTTAATGTAAACATTTGATTCAGTATTTAAAGCATGCATCCAGTTATAGATAACTTGTCATAAATGAATAGAGCATTTAAATATAAGAAACTTTGTAATATATCTTATTAAGGAGATCTTTTTGCTTCACCACTTATTAAGCAGTTCTCCTCCTCCTTATCTTCAATCTTATTGCTTTGTTTATATTATATCCATCTCCATATTCAGCCTCACACATAGAGCTCTATGGAGCAGGGAGGGATTGAACAGAATTCTCCTGCTGACTGATTCATTGATTTATTGCCTCATTCTGTGTATTATCAGCTTCCTATCTACAATTTAGCAGTGTTTAAAAAGCAAGGAATATCAGAGTGTATGAGCAGCAATTATTTGAGTCTCTTTTCTAACCCCCCTTATCTTTTCATAGACTAATATGAAGAAAGTAACTGCCTGAAAAGTGGAGAAGAAAACATATTTCTTTAATAAGACATATTACAAAGTTTATTATTTTCACCTGTACTATTCATTTATGAAAAGTTGTTTATAACTGAAGGTAGACTTTAATATACTGTATACAATAAGCTTTAGATCAGAGATTGAACCTCTGTTCTCTTACATGCGCGAAAAAAATCTGTAACAATAAACAAAATGAATTCTATATCTACCTAGATTGTCAAGGTGGTCAATGAGTTAACTTTAAGTGTGAAACTCCAGAAAGATTTAGTAAATGAACAAATTGGTACAATCAAGAAATGGAGGAGAAGCTGGAAGGATAACTATAACATGGACATTTATTGTAAATTATTGTGGATTATTGGTAACATCAAAATGAATTTAGGCCGTGCATTACAAGACGTCAATAGTTCCCAAAATGAGGTTAATAGTAATGAAGTTAGAAAAGTAAATTAAATTAATAAATCAAAGCAAAGACATGCGTCAGACAAATCGTAAATGACTAACGCTGCCGTGCAATAAATGTGAAAGTCAACCAGATATCCCAGCTAGGCTTCCAGTAAATGGGAAAAACACAACATAAAACTGATATTCTTATATTATTAGAATGTATGACACCATGCATGAAGAGGAAAGCTGTATATGATCCTCTTTAATGTATTTATTATACAATTATGCAGATGAATTTAATCGGCTATGTCAGAATTTAATACATTTCATAGAACATGTGTTGAGGTCATCAAAATAGTGTAGGAGGCTTCATGATTTTCACAAAGTATTGATTATTAATGGTTTTGTTTCTGTTTATTTCAGCTTAATACTGTGTAAATGCATATGTTACATTACTGCAATATTCACCAACCAGTGGCTCAGGAGCCATATGTGGCTCTCAGATCCCCTGATTTGGCTAGTCCAAGTGGTACTAGGCAAGTCAATGTCCTACCGTATTAGAATTTGGTATGAATAAGGCTAGAGCTACACGGCCATGAGCATCATAAAGTCAAACAGGAGTCGTGTTACTGAAACAGCTGTCTTAGGTACAACTTACTGTGGAGTGACCTTTTTAGAGCTATTATTTGGCTATAAAAACACACTCATGTCACATGTGAGTTACAGTCGTATTCAACTTTTATTGCAATCTTTGGTAAAAAAAAAAAAAAAAGTCCTATGCAACTTGCAACCTGTATCCAAAATCCAGGGTTGGATTTTCTGCGACTGTTGCATCACAGTTGCATGTTGCAGTGAGACACCATAGATGTACATTGAAATTTTTGTCACTGTGTAGCCCTAACTTAAACCAACAGCTGGGATTTACCATATGACAAGTTGACCTGTGCTGCAGGGTTTAAATCCAAACATTTAAAAGAGTTGTGCTGCTATGGATACATATCCCCTATCCACAGGACAGGGGTTAAGTGTCCAAGCCTTGGGGCCATATCCCCCAGCTATAAGCGCACTTGCATGACCGATGCTTCATTCACTGTTATGGAGCTGCCTGGACTGTCATAGAGGTGAATGGAGCACGAGTCACACAAATACTCTGGTGCTCCATTCACATGGATGCTTTAGGGGGATTTTCTGTTCTCTCTCCTCCGTATTGCTCGGAGACCTGGTCGCCTGCATTTTGCGTACCTGTGATCTCCATGACATCCCCACCCTGCTAATTTGTGAGTTGTGTAGTGGCTGTAGTTGATCCATTTAGTTTATATTTTTCTGGGTCCATGAAAAACAAATGACACACGGATATTACCTGTTCCTTTTCCATTGACCCTTTGCCATTCATTGGTGTGATGCATCACCTCAGTGAAAAAAAAGGACGCGCTTCCCTTATATTTAGTGGACCTATAGTTTGAATGAAGACATTGAAACAAATGGATACGTACAGTGCTGGCCAAAAGTATTGGCACCCCTGCAATTCTGTCAGATATTACTCAATTTCTTCCAGAAAATGATTGCAATCACAAATGCTTTGGTAATAATATCTTCATTTATTTTGCTTGCAATGAAAAAACACAAAAGAGAATGAAAAAAAAAGTCAAATCATTGATCATTTTACACAAAACTCCAAAAATGGGCCGGACAAAAGTATTGGCACCCTCAGCCTAATACTTGGTAGCACAACCTTTAGACAAAATAACCGCAAACAACCGCTTCCGGTAACCATCAATGAGTTTCTTACAATGCTCTGCTGGAACTTTAGACCATTCTTCTTTGGCAAATTTCTCCAGGTCCCTGAGATTTGAAGGGTGCCTTCTCCAAACTGCCATTTTGAGATCTCTCCACAGGTGTTCTATGGGATTCAGGTCTGGACTCATTGCTGGCCACTTTAGAAGTCTCCAGTGCTTTCTCTCAAACCAATTTCTAGTGCTTTTTGAAGTGTGTTTTGGGTCATTGTCCTGCTGGAAGACCCATGACCTCTGAGGAAGACCCAGCTTTCTCACACTGGGCCCTACATTATGCTGCAAAATTTGTTGGTAGTCTTCAGACTTCATAATGCCATGCACACGGTCAAGCAGTCCAGTGCCAGAGGCAGCAAAGCAACCCCAAAACATCAGGGAACCTCCACCATGTTTGACTGTAGGGACCGTGTTCTTTTCTTTGAAGGCCTCTTTTTTTTTCCTGTAAACTCTATGTTGATGCCTTTTCCCAAAAAGCTCTACTTTTGTCTCATCTGACCAGAGAACATTCTTCCAAAAAGTTTTTGGCTTTCTCAGGTAAGTTTTGGCAAACTCCAGCCTGGCTTTTTTATGTCTCTGGGTCAGAAGTGGGGTCTTCCTGGGTATCCTACCATAGAGTCCCTTTTCATTAAGACGCCGACGGATAGTACGGGTTGACACTGTTGTACCCTCGGACTGCAGGGCAGCTAGAACTTGTTTGGATGTTAGTCGAGGTTCTTTAGCCACCATCCGCACAATCTTTCGTTGAAATCTCTCGTCAATTTTTCTTTTCCGTCCACATCTAGGGAGGTTAGCCACAGTGCCATGGGCTTTAAACTTCTTGATGACACTGCGCACGGTAGACACAGGAACATTCAGGTCTTTGGAGATGGACTTGTAGCCTTGAGATTGCTCATGCTTCCTCACAATTTTGCTTCTCAAGTCCTCAGACAGTTCTTTGGTCTTCTTTCTTTTCTCCATGCTCAATGTGGTACATACAAGGACACAGGACAGAGGTTGAGTCAACTTTAATCCATTTCAACTGGCTGCAAGTGTGATTTAGTTATTGCCACCACCTGTTATGTGCCACAGGTAAGTAACAGGTGCTGTTAATTACACAAATTAGAGACGCATCACCTGATTTTTCAAAGGGTGCCAATACTTTTGTCCACCCCCTTTTTTATGTTTGGTGTGGAATTATATCCAATTTGGCTTTTTGACAATTCTTTTTGTGGTTTTCCATTGAAGACAAATTAAATGAAGACATTATTACCAAAGCATTTGTGATTGCAATCATTTTCTGGAAGAAATTGAGTATTATCTGACAGAATTGCAGGGGTGCCAATAATTTTGGCCAGCACTGTATGCCTTACAGGAAAAATGCAGACAGCACATGTACATGAAATGCGGATGTGTGAATAAGGCCTTATGCTGCAGGCTTTCCTATGGCTTTCAACTTTTGCAAAGGTTGAAAGCAGTGGAAGATCCACTGCAGTCTGATCAAGAATTCTGCTACGAAAACCAACCCACAAAATCTGAGAAGACCTTTAGTTTGCCACTACCAAAATGTTTTGCTACATTGAACCCACTATTCCAGATGTCTGTCTGAAAAAATTAATGTCACATGTAGAGTATATAATTTTATTTGCATAGCTTGGAAAGCTTCTTGGGCCATTGAAGAGTTAAAACTAATTTTACGCTTTCCTACCACAAGGCAGCATAGGGGAAGTTATTTTATAGGGGAAGTTATTCCCAAACCCACACATTATCTCTTTTCTGTTAAAATTACCAAGGCATTAATATTCTGTGCATAATTTCCTTACCCTTGGTGGAAATAACAGGATGAATGTAAAAATAGAATATCATTACAGTGTCAGGTAATGCAGACAAGTGTGACTAATATCCTCAGTGTCATTGATTTAATGATCTAACATTGCCTGTGCACACTCAGCGTGCACACGGGTTTACCAGCGCTCACAGATATAGGCTGAATCGCGGCTGCTGGATATGCAGCAGGAGATAACAATCAGCCCGTCAGCTTAGGGATCACTGTCAGATCATAGGCAGAGATAAGAAACAATGGCTGCCATCCAAGACAGCGGATATAAAGAGCTTACTGCTTGTATCTGTTTTCTCCAAGAATGTGAGAAATAAAAGAACACTGACTACACAAACATAGTTGTAGAGCCAATGACCTCCAGATTATGTGGCATCTCAAAGACTGGTGTTGTACACAGGGACGCACCCAGAAATTTAACCTGGGGAGGATACGGGGGTCTGGGAGATTGAGGTACAAGCAGTGTAATGTCTCAGGCTGGTTTGTTGTGCAAATAAGGGGCTGTTCAGATGGCAGAAAATGAAGGCCTCTGGCTCCCCTTGGCGGAAACCAAAAGCAGAGCTATGGTTTTCACTCACTGATCAGCCCCAGATGAATGAGGGGGATCAGCTGCTGTCTCACTAAGAAGGTTATGCAGAATTCATGGCAAGATCGAGCAGGACGCTTATTTTTTTCAGTGTACTGCTTCAATCTTGAAAACAAAGGAAGGCGGATTTAGGGAGAAATTGGCACTGATTTTGAGGCGGAATGTGCCTCAATATTCCATTGTGTGAATATTACCCTAATAGTTATGTAAGCAGTTTAATCATTATATTGCTTGTATTGCTTATATGTATTTCCACAGCATGTCCAAAAACAGTGCTGCAGCCCCTTCATGGAGCGGTGAAGGTCCATAAAAATTTTGACAAAATATTCAACATTATAGCTAATTTTTTGCTGTTACTCCTGCAACCAATCAGAGCTCAGATTTAATTTCCTAAGCTGCTCTAGAAATATGAAAGTTGCATTGTGATTGTGTAACATCCTTGCCTGTCCAGGCTTTGGCACCATCCTCCGGGTGCACGCTGCGGCGCAGGAGGCGTGTCCGGTTGTGATTCCTTCCTTTGGGTTTTTCTTGTATTGTCTGAACACTGTCCTATTCCCTCACCTCCTTAATTAATTTTCCACCACACCCTTCTCAGTGGTGAACCTACCATCAGACCCCCATCAATCAGATATTTATCCTCTATCATTTAGGTGAATACAGGGCAGTAACATTTTGTGACTTACAGGTGACGTCTCTGACTAATCCTTCACATTTCCCTTCTCTTCCCTTTGGACCGCCATGACCACTTCTTCCAGCTGTGACTTGTCTCTGTAAAGTTTACAACACAGACATCTTTGGCTCCTCACTTTTCCAGGCACCGGACCCACATTGTCCTCACCTGCACACCCATCCTGCTGCTACCCCAATTATATAATATATGATATAACGCCCCATAATGAATAATACTACCAAGTGCATCTTTATATTAATAATGTCCTTGTGTACCCTGTATAAATAGTGCCCCTTATTAATAATGCCCCAGGTGTTAACTAATTAAAAGGTTTTCCAGGTCATTAATAAACTAATCAGTGGGGCTCAAAAACCCAGGACCCCTACTGATAAGCTATTTGAATGAACCGTGGTACCTGTGTAAGCGACGTGATCGCTTCTCTGTTTACATAGTGTCATTCATCTCATAGCAGCCATGTCATGTAACTACAGCCTCGTCTTATACACGTCTATGTGACAAGGCTGTAATTACATCACACGGTCACTATAAACAGACAGCATGTGATAAAAACAGGCGCCATAGCCCTTTCATACAGCTGATCAGAAGAAAATACCAGAGCAGCAGAACAAGACTGCAGTGGGAGACATCGGAGCACAAGGGACAGGTGAGTAGGTGGTTTTTTTTTTTTTAATACAGTATTACACGTTATTATGGCCCACAGCGGCCCCTGCACACAGTATGACATGGTATTATGCCCCGCAGCGGCCCCTGCACACGGTATTATGCCCTGCAGCGACCCCTGCACACGGTATTATGCTATATAGTGGCCCCTGCACTCGGTATTATGCTTCATAGTGGCCCCTGCACATAGTATTATGCCCCGCAGCGACCCCTGCACACAGTATTATGCTCCATAGTGGCCCCTGCACTCGGTATTATACTCCATAGTGGCCCCTGCACACATAATGATGCCCCATAGTAGCCCCTGCACACAGTATTCTGCTCCATAGTAACTCACCCATAAACTATTATTATACTCTGGGGTCTAAAAGACTAAAAGACCCCAGAGTATAATGATCGGAGACCCAGGCAGTGACAAACATAAAAACCACTGTTACTTACCTGTGCTCCAGTGCACTCCATGCTTTCGGCCCTCTTCAATGTCGCTCAGACTGGCGTCGCAACATAATAACGTCGGCCTGGCTCACGTGACGCCTGAGACGTCACCAAAGAAGGCCGAAGCCTGCTGGGAGTAACGTCGGATCGCTGGAGAGGTGAGTAACACTGGTTTTTATGTTTATCACCTCCCCTGGGTCTCCAATTATTATACTCCGGCCTCACTTACCGATCCGCGCTGCCACTCACAGCCGCTTCTGATTCCCCCTTCTGCGTCCCATAGCAGAAGGGGAAGTGGAGGCGGCCACAGCAGGTGCTGGGATTGATAAATAAGTAGGCCGTTACCTGCCGGGGTTACTCCAGCAGGTTACAGCCTATATATATATATATATATATATATATATATATATATATATAAAGTTATCCTCACTTACCTGCGATCCCTTGATGGAGCCGCCCCTCCTCTTCTTCACCCGCATCCGTGTCTCAGTGTAGGCAGTGCGATGACGTCATTGTATCGCCACCTGCACTGAGATGCGGAGATCTCGTAAACCAACCCAGGACAGGTATCGCACAGCTTTGTTGTTTTTTTTTTTAAGCGGCCTGTCCTGGGCTGGTTTACGGTAAATAGAAAGTAAAAAATGCCGCCCCCCAGACAGTGATGGACAGTGCCTCACTTCGCCTCATTAGCGGTGCGCCCCTGACCCTTCTCCTTCACCTTGGTTTCCCCCTGCTCCACTAAGGGTGAACGTTAGTCTTACCTGTGTGATTGACAACCTATCCTCCTATCAAGTCTGGGGCGGGTTCTTCCTCCCTATTTATTGTTTGCTCACTTTCCCTTTGGCGTCTGCTATTGCATTACGCCTACTGACTATACTCCTTGCTCTTTGTTACCTGTTCTTCTTATTTCCTGACCACTGGCTTACCTTTGACTTTTCTATTGAATTGTGATTTTGTACTGCATTGCTCGATTGTTACTGACCCCTTGGCTAGCTGACCTCTGATAGTTTACCTTGCCGGAGGGTAAGAAGTTGGGACTCAGCAAGTCCAATTTGATCAGCAGCTACTGGGGAATCGCTCCTCTAGCGGTTTCCTTACAGATTGGTTGTTTTTTACAACAAGGTCGCTTCTTCTGTTAGACTACTTTTATTTTAATGCTATGAGACTCTTTTAGAGATAATAGTGACAGTTCTTAGCCTGTATTCACACTCGTGACAACAGTATTATATTCACTGTATGTGCATTGGGACTGTTTATGTGACCGATTTAAGGATGGTCCGTTTTAAAAGTCCATAAAAAAACAGGTCATATCCTAGTTTTGTATGTTTTCAATACACTGAACTGTATGAGGGATCCACGAAAACAGACACCCCTCAAGTACCACGGTATTTTCTACCACGGTCATGTGAATCTAGGCTTACCTGCTGGATCACCTTCGCCAGATCTTTCAGAGACTGTAATCTCCTTCTTACATCTTTGTCAGTGACGGCTGCTGTGGTTTTCTACAGACTTTATATAAATCAATAATACATGTAATTATAAGAAACCTTGTAATTTATCAGAGAGAAATGCTTCTTTACCATCTTATCAGGCTGTTTTCCTCCTCCCTCTTCTAAAATAACTCTCACTTTGCTATATCTGTTTCAAGGCGGACTGCAGGTCACATGTATCAGATTACACATATCTATAGAAGTCTATGGAGAGGGGAAGGGTGGAGTGAGCAAAGGGAGAGAGAGCAGCAAAAACAAAGGTTTATGCTACATGCATATAAATGTGCATGGTACAATGGCACATGGATGATATCTGTGTGGCACACCTGCCTCCACAGTCCCATTATATTGCACGGCTAGTACACGGACCAATCACACATTCATGGAGCCTTAGTTTGATGCTGGAGCTGAAGCACTTTATTCACATCAGTACAGGTCAGTACTTCTCTATCAATGTCCCTCATGATCCTGGGACTGTTTCTAAATGAGAGAGAGAGACAAAGTTATGGAACAGAATATCCTCTACTTATTGTGCACGGCAGCTAGTGTCTACCCACCAGCTCAGGGAGAACTGCAGACTACAGAATCTACAGAGGGGAAAACTACAAAATCATGCAAAATGCAAATCATGTAATGGTCAGTTATAGTGTTATAGTGTTATGTACACACATTGTATTAAAGATTAATGCAATGTTTGTTAGTAGATAAGAAATAAGATGTTATTCACATATTACAGATTTGTTACAGGAATTTTGGCGACTGAAAATCTGTTCTATTTATCTGACTTAGGTGGTTTCTGTGGCAAGAACATGGATTTCTGCAAGCTCCATTCAGATGCAAGAAATTTGCTGTACCTTCTTTTTCAAGAGGTTGGATCCCCAAGAGTCATAAAATGATGACAAATCCTAGCTATACAACATCACTTTATGAGACAGGAATAACCCTTTAAGGACTTAAAGACATACCCCGCAAACAAAACATTACCTCCTGTCCAAAGTGCTGTGCTTTGGCTATCTTCTGTGGTTCCCACTGAAATTCCTGCAATGGAGGAGCCCTCAGTTCTCCTGACATAGCTACATTTCTTTGAACCCTGCTTTGTGCAATTCCTTTGTTATTCCTCCTGGAAATGTAAAACTAAATTGACAACAATCTGTTACCATTCTTCCTGTCAAAAGAGTGTATCTGTACAAAGATTGTACTGATTTTACAATGTCAGAGTGTAGGTACATATCTAACACCTGGTTGCTAACTATTAATAGATTTTCAGAGGGTGCTATAAAATGTATAAGGATTACAAGTATTTAGTACAGTAGATATGTCAGGAGAGCGGACAGGTACTCTGAGTAGTTACAGTAAAACCATAAGAAGATGCCAATTTCATACTGGAACATAAGTGTAACATTTATCCTAAAAATATGGCCAAATATCACCAGTACTGATATGTTTCAGTAGCATGTGGGCATCTGTAAGAGAAGGTTTACTAGCAAGGATTAGATTTTGATGTACAGCTTTAATTCTGGCCGAGGCAAATATTGTTCCTATTCAGGTAAAATGTTCTGCAAATCTCTGTTACAGATCTTCTAGTATTTGCCCTGATCCTTACTTCTCCTCTCCAGCCCCAATTCTCCTTGAATCTGTGTGAGTGCTTCAGGACTCTCAGTCCACTACATTCCTGTGCATCAGGTATCAGATGATACAGAGATACAGAGACCTGCAGAGACATGGGATTTATAGATCACCAACTCATGGAGATGGCAGAAATGTGCCCGTCACCTGGATGCCACAAACCAGGAAAAAACTGGACTGCAGCTATCATACAACAGGAGCTGTGCAGGTAGTATAGCATAGAGTAGTAGTACGATGGGGGACCATTTTTTGAGTTGGCACTCCCTGATCCATAACCAAGAAGCACTTCTCTCCCTGCCCCTTGTTCCGGCCCTGAAAGTAGAATAATGCTGTACCGTGTTAGCCATTGAAAGTAGTGGAAGAGTGAAGAAATCAGGCGATACCTTTTAGAGGCTAACTGGGTATATTTGATAAGTTTTGATAAGTAAGCTTTCAAGAGTCTAGCTCTCTTCTTCAGACATGGTGTTATGCAAGAACTGAAAATTCACAGATTATTTATACTCTATACACATGATCTTCAAAGTATTTTAGAGTCCTCAAGTTTATGCAAAAATTTAAAACTCTGCAATTTGGACTTAATATTCATGTCAGCTTCATGTCACACTATGTATGAACTGTGAGGGTCACAAATCACCTCCTGATAGCAAACAGATAACAGATCCCTCTGTCACGCACCACAACTTTCCAGATAGTTTTTTTGACCTGTTGTAAATAACTTCTCTACTTAGATTGCATTTTGTTTTGGTTTTTTTAAGGACTCTAAAATCCTTTGAAGACCATGTGTATAGGGTATAAAAAATCTGTGAATTTTCAGTTTTTGTATAACACCATGTCTGAAGAAGAGAGCTAGACTCTTGAAAGCTTACTTATCAAAACTTATCGAATATACTCAGTTAGCCTCTAAAAGGTATCGCCTGATTTCTTCTGGCCCTGAAAGGCTGACATCTCTACCAAAAGGACAAGGGACCCATCTGCAGGCACCTGTTTCAGGGTTATTGCCTCTCATCAGTGAGAAGCAGGGTACTGACTGGTTGAGTGAGTGGTCATTGGTCAGAACAGGTACTCTGCACACCGCAAGGTGGCCTGAAAAGGCAATAGTCTCCTTAAGCAGACAAAGTACCCCTATCTATCTATAACTTCGCACTCATGAGGGACAACAACCCTGAAATAGCTGCCTGCAGATGGTCTACCTTCTTTTTGGAGGAGATATTCTGGCTTGGCTTTATTCCCTAATCATGTCATTAGGTCACAGGAAAACCAGGCATTGATCGATCTATAGGGAGCTACCTTCTGAATGGTTGCGCTAGTGAAAGTTCTACTTCTTCTACTAAGGTGGACATATTTGTATATTCCTTTCTACAATGACACATTCCTTTCAATGGATACCATGTACAGCTTCATTAGTCCTGTGGTGGTGCTGCAGGAAACTTCATCACTTGCTGTGTTTTTTTTTTTTTTTTTACAGATTTCTGCTAATCATTGGGGTCCCCAGCAGCGGGACAACTTGTTATCAGTTTCTCATTGAGAGACCCTTCTAATAAAAAAGGGATTGTCCAAAATGGTCAACTCCTATACAGTAATTCTAAAAGAGTCGCTTGAATTTAATATAGATGCCAAAGTACTTCAACACATCACTACCTATAACTCTATTGCAGTGTAGTTTATAAAGTTAGCGGAGTTGGATATCCGTCTCATAACATCTTTCATATTGAAATGCTCGTATAATTTAATTATCCTTGGTGGCTACCGTGACTAATCACTACATAAATTAATACTTCCATTACCAAAATGTTGACGGTAGTAGTGGTGCAGACAGATGAAATACATAGACCATTGGGGACATCAATTTATCACAAATATTAAAACTATATTTCATCCACTGGGAGAATATTTGCATTGGTTGTTGACTCAATTTTGGCATTAATAAATAAGTAAAATGATATAGATGTTTTATGTGTTAATCTATTTAATTGTAAAATCAAGATTGGGAAAAATATCATGCGGCTTCATAGTGATGAAGAAAGCAAACTCTGAAATCTAAAATATAGACAGGATGCCTCATGCCCTGTGGCTACAAATACATGATTACTGATTCTCCTTATGCTTTGCAGAACCATAAACATACAGCCCTGTACTGGTGCACTAGGGGAAACATTATTTGGAATGAAATGCCACGAAAAATCAACTGGAAATAGAGATAAGAGCTCTGTATATTAAGAAATGGAATACCCCAAAAATAGAAGATGAATTCTGCATATACTGTAGTAAACAATCGCTAAATAACATAACCTGACTGTATGGGCACACCATCCAACTAAATGGAATACGTTTAATGACACATATGGGATTTATCATCAAAAAGGTCTTTTAGTGGATTAATCCATAAGAAATAGGGTAGAATATCTGCAAATAGTTTGTATGTTCTCACTGTGGGTTTTCTCCCATACGCCAAAGATATACTGATAGAAAACTTAGATTGTGAGCCCTATGTGCGTCAGCGACCAACAATGTCTGAAAATCACGGTGCAACATGTTGGAGCTATACAAGTAAGACTAGGTTCACATCTGCGAATGCAGACCCCACCGCAAAAACCACCGAAAATCATCAGAGAGAAAAATACTGCACGGAGGACTTTTCTCTCTGGTGGTTTCAGTATAAAAACAGCAGAACTCATTATAGTCTATGGGGTCCGCAGATGTCCGCAGATAACCGCTGTTTTAGTGGTCAGGCTCTCTGTCGTTTGGGTCCCTCGGCGTACCTGAACGACAGGGTGGCCCAGCGCAAATATGAACCTAGCTTAAGAGAAATAAATAAGATATTGCTGTTACATACTTATTATGGCACCCCCTAGTGTTCTTATTATTCTCATTCTCATTGGCCTGCTCAACAATAGGAAAAGCAGTGGTGGGACTGTGCTGTAAGGTATGTGTGACCAACTAGACATGTTGGGGGAAATTTAGTTAAATAAGCACACCAGATTTCTGGCACAAAAGTGATGCATATTTGGTGCACGTCAGTTTGCTAAAGAAATGTACCACAAATGTACAACTTTCTCTGTCTTCTGACCTGGCGTAGCTATCAGTTTTGGCGCATTGAACCTTGCAAGAGGTGCCAGAACTATTAAGTGGTTTGAGTCTCTCAATAATTCAAATGCATCTTGCATCAGTGGAGGTATGATTTAAGACTGGTGTAGGAAACACCAGTCTTGATAAATCCCCCCAGTAGGTGGACATTATTTCATGGAATCAAAAGAACACTAGGGGGCAACATTAAGCATGAAACTGCAATATCTAGACTCCAAATGAATCATTTAAATTGAAAAACTGTTTTACTTGATCTACCAGAAAAATGTAAAATTTAGTCATAGGACAATACCTTTAATAACCTGAGGAAGAATCATATATTGTATATGAAATATATTTATTTTAAGCAACATTACCCAAAAAAATATTATCCATACACGTAAAATGGTTGTCCAGCCTTTTGATATTGATGACCTGTACTCAGGATAGGTCAGGTCATCAAAACCAGGTCAGTAGGAATCTGACACCCAGGATCCCAACGATCAGTTGTTCACAGCAGCCGCCAATGCTGGAACTGCAGAATAGATGGAGTGGAAAGCAGATACTCCATCCATTATTTGGTGGCCATGCTGAGTTACTGCAGCTTAGTCCCTATTCAAAAAAATGTAAGATATCGGGCTGCTACTGATCTAAAATTGATGGCTATGATCAATATCAAAAGTCTAGAAAACCCATTAAGTGGACATGAAATGTCCCAACAAACGTACAAACTCGTGATATGTTAATAAGCAGTTCACACTAGACTGAAACTGAAGTGGGTTTTTTGGGATTTCAATATTGATGACCTATTTTTAATATTGGTCATGAGGAAAAGATTGGTGGGGTCCAACACTCAGCTCTCCTGATGATCAGATGATTGAAGGGGCTGAAGTGCTCAGGCAACAAGGTAGGCTTTTCTTTGACTTGTGATGTCACATTCATTGGTCACATGTCCTTTTTGCATCTTAGTCCAATTCAAGTAAATGGAATTGAGTTGTAATACCTGGAAACTGGGCACAGACACCATACAATGATTTTGAGTATGGTATTCAATGAAGAGGTCACAGTACTCCCTCTAGTGCCGTGACCACTTAGTGGGAGTGGTTGATATTGATGACCTACCCTAAGGATAGGTATTAATACCTAAATCTTGGAAAACCCCTTCAACAGTGAATAACAGCATTTCCTCAAGCCCTGTAAGTACCAGTGACATTGAAATAACCTGGAAATCCTTGTATTTAAAGGGGTTATCCAGTTTTTTTTTAAAAAAAACATATGGGCCAAATAACAGGATGCATCAGTGCAAAACTTCCTAACATATATCTTGTTTATCTGATTTATTTTCTGGTCACTAACCACAGCTCTCATGGGAGGGAATTTGCACACAGGGGAGAGTATTGAAGGGAGGGGGTGTACAGAGTGAGAGCAGGCAGATGAATCATAGGAAATGTAGTTTGTCCACAGATTCACTGCATGTAAATAACAGTGATACAATGAGCAGCAAGTAAAATAAAGCCAAGCAAAGGCTGAACAAGGGAACAGTGAGGATTTAGCACTGCTGTGAATGTATTTGCAGTTAATTTTTAGAAGCTGGATAACCCCTTTAAACCCACACTGGAGTCCAGGCCTGATAAATAATTTCTGCAAATATCATGAACAATTTGCATAGGAGTAATTATTTCTCTGTAACATATCTAGGGCATCTTCACTTTTTCACATATAAACGTCACTGCCATCTGTTTATAATAACATGTCTACTCTCAGTGGGAGGTGATAAAGGCATCACTTATTCTGCAGAACATATGCAATGTGATATAAGCCACTATGATAAGTTGTAGGACCAGCCTGAAAACATGTCTTCTCCTTGTCTGTACTTATCCTCCAGAGACTGTGTCAGCAGATCAGATTTGATATTTTCACACCATGTGCAGTTCTATTGTTATTTCTACTTGATATATGCATGCACCAGATTGAAGACCGCTCATTGTAATACACAATACATTCTATATACCATTGTTCCGCAAGCCACTGATAAGAATTCGTGTGTGGTCCTGGGACCTCCTGCATATGGCTCCTCAGATTTTGGCTACTGGAGATACTATTGTACACTAGTTGCAAAATGGAGGGCATAGCATTATTAGAACTTGGTACCAGAGTCAAAATTAGTGTGTAGTATGCCTGTCTTAGTGTTTGGCTGTGCCTGAGTGAGATGCACTAAAATTATAAAGAAGCGGACTTGTAATAATTTTGGTATATCTCAGGATGTACCAGGATATGAAATCTATGCCAACTAGAAACCAACTTTCTGGCATAAATAACAATGAATTTGTCAGGCTGTGAAGTCCTAACCCCATACTCATCCTAGTATAGGACACCCCCTTTAAAGGGAGTCTACAACCTCCCATATTCAGCTGCCACTACCATGATACTGAGTGCCATTTGCATAAGGCATTTGCTTTTTTTCCAAATCTGCAAAAGTGACATACATAACAAAGATATATTGTTTATCGCTGTAACGTGTTCTGTAATGTGGTGGTGGCAGATGAATATTCTTAGGGGAGGAGGTATACTCCCTTTAAAAGGGGTGTACTATACTAGGATGAGAAAAACATACTTACACCTAGAAACTGAGCCACATTTGCCTGTCCAGAAAGCAGACAGACGAGGCTCTGTGAGTCTCCCTCAAAATGGGGTGATCTCCAGGTGCCCAGACACATCAGACACATGTCCTGAGCTTGGCAGAATGCTCACAATCATATTATGTATGACATAGGCACTTTGTGTGTCCGTCACATCATCAAAAGTAGTGTGACAGCACATGTTATGTCCACATCACAAAAGAAGTGTGACATGCTAAAAAAAGGGTCGAGTTATGTCCCCAATACGGTGGAACTTTACCAAAAAGGGGCATGGCCATGCATACATTTTTCACAACACACTTCACATGCCTGTACCCCTTGTGATAAAATATGTATACAGTATATTATATTGTATTATGAGGTGTGTCTAGTTATGTTTTAACTTTTGTATTTATAGTTGTAGTTGGAGTTTGTTTCAATGTCTCAGCGCAGCTCCTGTGTAATTTGCATAGTAATTTAAATCCACAAGCCAGGATATAGATGGTTAGTCAAGTCCCAGGTAGTGCACTCAATACAGATGGTCACTATTTAGCAAGTCTTTGCATGGCTCCCTACAGGTGTCCCATACTCCAGTGCTTACATCTTTGTTTGTCTTAAGGCCTCTTACGTCTTTATCTGTGACATCATGGGCCCTGGAGGAGTGCTGAGGCCCAAATACAGGGTGCTCCAACGTCATGACATTTTGACGGAAACATCATGACATCAGCATGCCTCACAGGCCTCAGTGTTCTTCTAGGGCCTGTTATGTCACTCCGGACGCTGAAAGACAACCAAAGAGGACCATTAGGGAGCCCAGGAGAGGTGAGAGAAGGTGAATATCAGTGTTTATTTTGAGTCTGCAGCTCCCCCCCCCCCCCCCAGCCTCCACTTATTATACTATGGGGTCTGAAGAAACTCCACAGTAAAATAGTGATTTGGTTCGCTCATCTCTAGAGGTAATATTCCAACCATATGAACATTTTTCCTTGACTTCCTCCCCTTGATGCCTTTGGAGGTTTATCAATGGTATTTCTATCTATTTCTCTTCCTTCTTTAATTTAATATTTCAGTTTGCTCATGAAAATGTGATAGATTACTGCTGATGTTCATCTTCTTCCTCTTTTATTCCACTGACCATGATGTATAATATGCACAAATAAGACAAAGCTTCATTATGGCCATTGGTACTTCAAGTGGAAGAATAGACTTGAGTTTTGTTAAGGGATCTGCTTATTCCAATTCTCCCCAAGACAGCAAAATAACAAATATTAAAGCTCAGGTTTGTTTTCTCCTTTTTTATTTCTTCAGCCTCTGTGAAAACATTTTTCAGTGTGGATTTATCCTGTGATTATTTTAAAGCATAAGCAGGAATCAATACCTCTAAAAATTCACATTACTGTAAAAAATGTATCACATAAATCATTTTTAGCCCTCACTATACTTCTAACTTAATGAAACAAGGAAAGGAGTTTAATTCAATTGAAGAGATGGCTGGTTTCTTGCCAAGTATAAGGGATTTGCATCCTCTCCAACCTCTCACATACCGTATATGCCATCTAATCACATAAAATCAACTTGATATCTAATTGAAATAGAACAACAAAACATATTTTGTTCCACAGGGGTATTTTTATATGTGTATGTGTGCTGGGGTAAAAAGCAAAATGGAACTGTCTAGGGTTATACAGTTATTAAATGATACATTGACTAAACCAGAGGAATTACATTTTCACATGTATGTATTTTATATATCCAAGTTTGGTGGAAGAAGACCCAAATACAGTGAAACCTCTTCAAGCTGACCATCCAAATTTGCACAGAAAAATGTTCTTTATAGGGGTGGTCCACACAGAAGAGCACACAGAATACAGATTACAGGGTGTATAAAAGTCTATCATCAAGCATGTACAGCCCCAAATACAGAAATAACCAAAAATCATGTATTTTGTTCTTGGTATCACATGAGAATATTTAGAAGCAGGAGTAGACTATGAGTAGACTATGAGTAGACTAAGTCACCCAAGCCCACACACATGACCATAGACAACCAAGACAGACTTTCAATTTACTTAAGTATCAAATTATATGTGCCAATAGAGATCTATGGGGAGGGGAAAGAGATAGGAGCGGTAGAGTGAAAGAGAAGCAGGTACAAACAGTGTGCTGCAGCTAATAACAACTTGTCCATCTTGTCCCAGGTGCTTTTTTGTATATCAGTACTGTTTAGTATTCCTCTATAATGTTATATAATATGTTCCTGATTCTACAGCATGAGTGAGAGAGAGTTAGGGAGACGTGCGCTACCCACTTTGTCAGTATATTGTGGATGGGACACATCATAGCACTTAGTCTCTACCGACCAGCTCATGAAAAAATGAGAATTAGAGATAGAGCCAGAAGATGAGTAAACTGTGTAAAATGCAGAATACAAGTCATATGATGACCACAAATAATGTTATCTGTTATGCGCCTACATTTTAAGCATATTTTATTTTGTTTCTTATATTGTGAGTCCCCTCCTTCCTGAAACTGATGAAAAGAGGGAATGCTTGCTGTTAAGAACACTGTAAAGGAAGCCACAAAGTTTCTGTTTGTCCTTGAAATAGAAGACCATAGCAGCTATTGTTTCCATTGAATGACCTTGCCACCTTCCAACATTGAGAGCTCGTCCTCTAGCATTAAGAGCTGTACTTGGCTTGACTTTCCATTTAGCTCCAAAGTACTTTATTGAACTTCCTTTCAAACTGTAAAATGAGAAGAATTAATGAAAACAGACAAACCCTTTAATTGGTTTCCAGTTTCGGCAACCAACATTTACAGCACATAGCAAGGCCTATCCTAAAGAGTTCATAAAAGGAGATTCTCTACAATGAGCCAACCCAGTCCACCCAATTCCTGTGCTAAAGAAGCCTCAATCTTTTTCTCCGAATTCTATACAGTACTGTGCAAACATTTTAGAGAGGTGTGGGGAAAATAGAAGTGTTAATAATTTATTTATGTCAATTAGCAAAATGAAGTGAATGAAAAAAAAGAGAAATCTAAATTACACCAATATTTGGTGTGACCGCCGATTGGAGGAGAAGTCCTGGAAGTGATGACATGGACCCCACAGAGCCCTGATCTCAACATCATCCAGTTTGTCTGGGATTACATGAAGAGAGAAGGATTGGAGCAAGCCTACATCCACAGAAGATCTGTGCTTAGTTCTCCAAGATAGCTTAAATAAAACAAGAAAACAGCACCAAGAAGTGCATAGTGTAATACTGTTTGACACTAAAAGTAATGGTAGGTCTTAATAAGGTAGGACTCTTACCTTGGGGAGTTGTGCGCTAGGCCACAACTACCATATCGTGCATTGGAACCATTTCACAGAGGATTCCTCTCTGGGTGTACAGGAGCAGCAGGAACCAGCAGGCACCCAAGGGTGTTAGGAGTGTAGACAGGAGGACCAAATTCCAAGCCGGAGGGCTAGGTCAAGAAGGAAAGAACTGCATGTCACCCAGATATATAATATCCAAAAACTCTTTATTTAAATCCAAACACTACGCGTTTCGGGGATATCTCCCCTTTGTCAAGTGTACAGGAAGTAGCAATGCTAGTTCTCCAAGATGAAGGGAACAACCTCCCGGCCAAGTTCCTTTAAAAACTGTCTACATGTGTACCAAGAAGAATTGATGGAAGGCAAAGGGCAAAAGTCACACCAAATATGGATGGGATTTAGATTTCTCTGTTGTTTACCTAATTTTGTTCAATGACAAATATATAAACCATTATCATTTCTATTTTTGAGACCATTCTTACTTTGAAGGATTTTTTCCACACCTCCCTAAAACATTTGCACAGTACCGTATATTAGGTGACCATGAAGATCTCCAGTTAGATGAAGACAACCATAATATCCAGCTCCTAAAGCTGGCCATACATATTAGATTTTTGCTCATTTTGGAGAATGAATGGCAAATTGACATGTAGATGTCGAGAACAATAGTTCACGGCTGTCCAGTAACAGACTTTAGACTGACTGAAACAGATCAGCCATGCTGGATATTTTTTGGCCAGCTGTTGCCCGAAAATACCAGCGTTTGGCATAATCGTTTGCTTTTGGCCAATCATTAGCAAATTTATACAGACTCATTGCGCTTCATTATTTTTTTAACAACTAAACTGCCCCCTGACTGGGCAGTTTAGTTGTTAATGTTAATGGTGGGATTGTATCATTCAGTTTTAACTGACTAAGTGCGCCAAAGCGGTATTTCTTGTGTAGACACCATCTGCATAATAAACATGACTGGACCCCAAATGGCGTTATAGATCCTTGTGTGCCAATTAGCGCAGCTCCGCTGTGTCAGGATCATGATAAACAGCAGCTGATGTTCTTTATTGATCCAGAAAATGAATTTAGGAAATGTACCACCGACCCAAGAACCGTTAATGAGCCATTGACACCAGAGATAATAATGATATTGGGGAAAATAATACATGGAGTTTTTACACATGAGGAATTACATGAAGGCAGATTTATTACAGATCATGAGAATGTAATTGTTCAGCAGAGATGAAAACACTCGTAAACATTTTTTTTTTTTTTTATCTATTTGCATTTTTCTAGTACTGGACCAGATACGTGAAGATAGTGCAACTGATATCCAGCAGACGGTGGAGCAATTACTCTTCTTAAAGACATATAACGCTACGTCAATTAGATCATATTTCTAGCTTTACAGGAAACACACATTAGAAACTAATTTACACTGCAAATTCCGACCAGAACTGAGAGCCGAGGCAGAACCTGATACGTTTCGAATAAAAAAATTCTATATGCCTAGTAGAAATTAAATTCACAGCTGAAGATATGATAGCCAATGCCAGGAAAAACCAAGCTAATAGATCATTAATTAACTTATAGAGTGGAGCAAATGCTAGCGTGAATAATTTAATACAGGAAGATCGGTGTTGGCTTAGGAAACCAAACCTTTATACAACTTGTCCAGTAACTGAATGACAGATTGATGAAACCTTAAAGTCACCTGTTTATGATGATGGGAATGCGGGGGAAAACATAAGCCAATCTTTTGAAGCTTGTATTCATCTTGAGGTGAGAAAAGGAGGAAAATTATGTTTCTGCTATTTCATTATTAGAAAGTGACATCTGTTTTTTTTGTTTTTTTTAATACCTTCATTTTTTTTTATTATTATTTTAATTATTAATTTTCTTAATTATTTACTGCATCTATTGACTCCTCTAGGCTAAGGCCCTAGGTTGTGGAAAAACTGCTTTTTTGTTGCAGATTTTGCTATGTTTTTTTTTTTTTTTTTGAGCCAAAGCCAGGAGTGGATTAAGCAGCAGTGGGAACTATAAGGGTAAGTTAACAATGCAGAAAATGAAGAGGAATTCCTCTTCATTTTCCGCCACTGTTTTTCGGCCGTAGGCTACCACTACAATGTTCACTGTCTGGGATAAAAAAATTTAAATTTATGGCATTTTAAGATGCAGGGATGCCCAATGTGTTTATTTTTTTATTTATTTGTAAATGCATTCTAGGGAAAGTCTATGGAAAGTCTGCAGTCTATAAGAAAATTTCTACGTAACTATTGAGATCTGCCACCGGCAAGTCTCAATAGTTATATTACTGTGGCAGGCCTGGGAGCCTTCAGAAAGCTCCTGACTGTCACAGTAACTGGACAGCTCTGAAATCTCACCGAAAGGAAGCAGTACTGGTGCTGAGAACTAAGGGGGTTGATCAACTCAGATGGGGCATCAAAGTCCACAGAAATAACAGAGGAACAGCACAACAGAGATTCTAAGAAAGATGCTGCAGAATTGTTACTGCATGAAGATTACAAGTAATTACTAAAATAGACATGTCATGAGAAGTGACAGATCCTTTTTAACATGCTTAGAGGAGTAGAGTATGGGGACATGTAGAACAAGTCATCACCATAACTTTCTTAGCATTTAGTCTATGCTAGTTATAAGGCATACAGCATTATGTCACTTAGGCTCATTTCACGCCACATTTGGCATCTATAGTGTGAAAATTTTCCAAACATATAAGCTGATTATATGCATAAGACATACAGCTGAACACGTACTCCACTGAAAACTATTGTGATAAAAACATTCAGTATACTTTTTGTGCAGGCTTCCTTTTCTATACAGTGAAATAAGAGATATGCCAACGAAACATATGTTGAAAGGACACTCCTTTGGCACAGATTGTGCCCAATATAGACTATAAAATAGGGTCTAGCATCTGGTTATCTTTATTTCACCCCTTCCCATTGCCTTAGTAAACGGATATATATTTATTAAATTAAAACATACAATCCATTTCATACTTCATGTTTTCCTGGGACCATATCATGTCACCCAAGGTAGCCACTGCCATCATGACCTATGGAGAAGCGCCACATTGTTCAAGCCTTAATATCAGATCAGCTTTAATATTAAAACCAATGAATGACATTCATTATCTCATAAAAATGGCATCTGCTAAGTGAAAAGTCAATTCTTGAAGTTAATATTTTGGAAATAGGAAAAATGTTGATGAGCAAGGATCTGAGCAACTTTGACAAGGGCCTACATTTAATAGCTAGATTTATTGAGTCAGAACATCTCCAAAATGGCAGGTCTTGTAGGGTATTCCTAGTATGCAGTGGTCCAAGAAAGGACAACCAGTTAACCATTGACAGGGCAATAGTCTTGCAAGACCCATTTATGCACATTTGGGATAACTACTGTAGAAAAATTTTCTCAAAAGGTTTGTGTTGGCTATGATGAGTAGATGTCTAAACAAGCAGTTTATTGCAGCAGAGCCATGTAGCCACATAGTACACATGATTACGCAGGTGGTTTAAGTGTGCTGCCACATAGTGACTGGAGCCGCATGGCCATACTCTTGGCTGAGATTGCCAATGCTTTTAATGATAAGTAAGTAAAACACTGATTAATTTTTGGCTAGAAGTGTAGCTAAAGAGAGAGCAGGGAGATGAAGACCCCATGCCCAGTGACTCTGTGGGGCCCACCCAGGGGTTGCTGCAAACAATGGAAGCAATTTCAAGTACATCAGCGTCTACAAGGACACCAATACAGTTGTTATACATGGTGAAGGAGAAAGATTTTGCTCTACCATCCTAACTTATAGGCTGCAAGCCTCTTCAGGCCTACAAGGTTCCCTGACCACAACTAGGATGTCTGTGTCCTGGCACGTGGGCAAGTTTGATGATGTCATTGCATTGTGCCACCTACACTGGAACACAGATGTATTGAGGCCATGGCGTCTTGTAAGCCACTGGCCTGAAGAGTGGCAGCTCTGTGTATTAAGGGATCAGAGGTGAGGTGAGTATAATATATTAAGATTTATTATTTTTTCTTTTTTTTACTCTAGATATTATTTATATCACAGTAGAAATTGGGATAGGATAAATATGAGGCAAAAACAATAAAAAGAAGCATAATTGAAATAAGGGACATTGGGGCAATTTTAATGCAAAGGGTTCATTCCCCATTATTAAAAGGGTTGCTTGCAATTTTTTAATGGGCTATCCTTAGGATCAGCCATTTGGGGGTGCTTCCAGTCCCTGTACTATACAGAGCATGGAGTCAGAAACATAGCTCTGTACACTGTATAGTGGCCCAGCAGAATTACTGCTTCATTGACGTCAATGGGAGCTGTGATGCAGTAATTCTGCTGGGCTACCACACAGTGTATGAAGCTAACTGCAGGGAACTTTCTCTGCTCAACTTGTGGAAGTTAGAGTGTGCAAGATCAGTATATGAGGATAAAGTTATATGGACCTCTAAGCTACGACTTTGCCTGCATGCTCAGGTTAAACAGGGCAACCTTGAGAATCTATACCCTGTATCCTGGAAACTTGTATAAAAGATAAGGATTTTGAGAGAGTATAGCACACTAGTTAAGTGAAAGACTGTCCCAGCAAGGGAGAGGCAGACTGTCAATGGGTAGTACCATCAACCAGTTCAACCCCAGTCCTCAGTGGATGCTCTATAAGAACTCAACCTCCAATATCTAAATCCTGTTAAATTTACCCTGTTCTTCCGCAGTAAACATTGTGAATTACCTTGTTGTACAAAAGTCCTGTCTTTTTCTTGCACGATCATCATGGGTACTCCAAACACCTAGAGGCTCAGGAAGGCTTACAACCATTAGGATGTGCCCCAGGGGAAACACTATTACCACCCTCAGACACCCCGCAGGCCCCCTCAGTACTGCACCAGCCTAGGGGGAGACCTACATGATTTGGTCAAGATTTATGATACTGTGACTACAGCAACTTCTACTCCCAACCTTCTGGCCTCCCCTCCAACGGGTTCTTGAATGTGTCAAGATTGTATAAAGTCAATCTCTTGCCAATAAACCATACATTATGCATGCCTTATTTTTAGGTAAAGGATAAACCATTAAAATGGGAAAATGCAAGGAATCTTATACTGATAGGATGACTTTTATCGATTTCTAAACTGAATGATGAATTGATTTTGGAAGAAAGTTTGATAAAGTCTTGATCAATTTCATTATTGATCTAGTCAGATTGTCAGATCTAGTCAGATAATGATGCAGGTAGATTGTCACATTGTTAATGGAAATTCCTAGGAAAAGGGTGATGATAAGTAGTTAATTTTAGGTTTCAATTTACATTTTACACACACTTTGACATTCATTGTGAAGAAATTGATTCATTAATAAAATTTTATGTAAACGATTATTGGGAAACTATGGACACTTGTTCCAGCCACTCCTGATATCCAACAATAAAATTCCCCAGTAAATTGATCAGTCCATAGATACATAATTTACAAGGACAGATAGTAGCGATAGATTTGATGCATCAGTTGTGCAATCTGTTGGATCTAAAAAAAATCCACAATTGTCAGCCCTAACCATTTACCTATAGCTGTATTAGAGATTACTGGCATCAATGCTTCACAGTGCTTTTTATTATAAGAGAACGAGAAGATGAATGTACTATCACAAGTTATAAAAGAAACTTATGAAATACATGGTGGCATTGATTGACTAGTTAAGCACAGCTCTAGCCTGAAGCACCGACCACCTACAGAAGGTCAATAGCAGCTTTTCACCGAGAGACCTGAAGAACGCTAATGATCTTTCTCTCAGGGTAATGACGTCGCAGACATCTCAAGGAGAGAAGAATATGACTGCACATATGGAATAATGGTTAGAAAGACCTAAAGACTCTGTGCAGACAATCTTAAATAATATGATGGCCATTGATTTACACATATTGTAGACACCTGCGGGTACAATACGGTTATAAAGATATATATATAGATGGTTTCCAAAGAAAAATGTAGTCCTGATATTACATGATTCCCTGAACAGTGTTAACTGCAACAATATGCATAGAAACAATGGAGAATTTGGTTAAATCATTTTACAAAAATTTGGTTGGTTTTCAGTGTTTGTCCAGGGGTTTCCATGAAAGAACAGAGGCTTGATATGAGCAGGGACATACAGTGAATCAAAGTGAAGTTAGGCTTGTAAGTGTGCCTCTACTGGATTACACCAACAGCAACCTGTCTACCTGGATAATGCTGGGTTGATAATGCTGTTCAGTGGAAGGGTTGCCAACCAGGCCTCATAACAATGACATAGATTACCTCTACATTTGGTTTTAAGGAACATATAATAGTAGCCCATTTTATTCAGTAGACTACAATTAAATGGGTTCTTCCAAGATGGACATTCAAAGTCTATGGGACAGATGTAGATAGTCAAGCTCTGTACTCAGTTGACTCTGTCAGACCCATAGATTTTGAGTAAAGTACATTTGCTTCATTCAAATGGAGGACACCCTGGACCCCTGTTCTCCAGTTGAGGGACCTCCACCTATAAGATACAGTACTTAACACCTGTCCTGTGGCTTCCACCACCAATTGGAAACTTATGACCTACCCTGTTGATACCCCCACAAATGAGACATGTATCCCCTTATTCTGTGGATATTCACACTGATCAAAGACTTATCACCTATTCTGTAGATACCCCTACTGATCAGACAACTGTCACCTTTCCTGTGGATACTCCCATTGATCAGACAGTTATTTACCTATTCTGTGGATACCTCCACTGATTAGACACTTATCACCTATCCTGTGCATGCCCCCACCAATCAGACAGTTATTATCTATTCTGTGGATACCCCTACCAATCAGACACTTATCACTTATCCTTTGGATACCCCACCAATCAGACACTTATTACCTATCCTGTGGATACCCGTACCGATCAGACGCTTATTATCTATCCTGTGGATACCCTCACCAATTAAACAGTTATCACCTATCCTGTGGATAACCCCACCACTCAGACACTTATCACCTATCCTGTGGATACCCCCACCAATCAAACAGTTATCACTTATCCTGTGAATAACCTCACCGGTCAGACACTTATCACCTATCCTGTGGATACCCCACCGGTGAGACACTTATCACCTATCCTGTGGATACCCCACCGGTGAGACACCTATCACCTATCCTGTGGATACCCCCACTGGTCAGACACTTATCACCTATCCTGTGGATACTCCCACTGGTCAAACCCTTATTACCTATCCTATGGATATGCCCACCAATTAGACACATATTACCTATCCTATGGATACACCCACCATTCAGACACTTATCACCTATCCTGTCGATACTCCCACCGGTCAGACACCTGTCACCTATCCTGTGGATACCTCACCAATCAGACACTTATCACCTATCCTGTGGATACCCCACCAGTCAGACACTTATCACCTATCCTGTGGATACCCCACCAATCAAACACTTATCACCTATTCTGTGGATACCCCAACTGGTCAGACACTTATCACCCATCCTGTGGATACCCCACCAGTCAGGCACTTATCACCTATCCTGTGGATACCCCACCAGTCAGACACTTATCACCTATCCTGTGGATACCCCAACTGATTAAACCCACCACATTACACCCAGTCAGATGATTTTATGTAATACATTTATTAACTCTCTGCTGTTCACAATTTTTCTCCATTAGTTTAAATTACAATCCATAATCGAAATGTTTTTCTTTGTTTCTTTTACATGTAAAACCCCTCTTTTTCCCCTCCGGCACAGAATAGGTTACAATATCTGCAAAGCAAACTGTTATCTCTGCCTGATAATCAATTTTTAATTAAATCAACTAAATTACAGCAGTTAATTTCCTGAAGAGAAGTGATGTTCTTTTAAAGCCTCTTCATATTGACACTGGCAAATACCTGCTCCAAATGAAATTAACTCCATACTGCAAGAGAGTTCCAAGCTGCCAAGCCGCTTCAAAGGGTTAACAGCTACCTTCCTCCTGAATGACAAAATGACCCAGCATGGTGTACAACAGCGTGAAAACTAATGTAAAGCATTGCGCAGATGCGCAGATGATTATTTCATTATCTGATCAGCGCTGAAACGACAGATACAAATCGTTCCAATCATATAGTGATGAAAGAGTAATGAACAATGGATTCTTCAATGAGCACAGGAAGAAAATAATGAATTGCAGTTTAAATGAAATCAGGAGTCAATGGAGTGGATCACAGACTGTCCTTCACATGCAAAATTTTACATTACTTTAACTATGCCACTTCAAGAAACGTCCTTTACCGGAGGACTAAGGATAAACATCATCACAGCTAAACACCTTGGAGGTTATGCGTTTTGCAAACCGCGGGCACCGAGGGTCTCTTTAAAGTCAATCTTCCTTTTGTCATCTGCATGAGTGACAGCAGGCATGAGGCGGGTGACCTGTGCTTGGTGTCCAATGCAATATAAGAAGACTAATAAATTCATACAGAGGCGCTGGCATTTATCAGGGCGTATTATTCACTGCTGATATCCAGTTTATGAGCAGCAGCTTACATGACCAGGTCAGAAGATAGCAATTAAAGGATCTAGGGCTCAATTACATTCCTTCACTAGCAGGAGCCAGGGGTGAACCCCGCTAATGGTATATAATAATAGACATTGATTAGGTTGCTTTTTTAGTATATTGCTGTTGGGCATCAGCTTTTTCCATTCACATATTCAGCTAGCCATATGCATTAGACTTCAGTAAAGAGATCTACTCAATTTCAGGGGGATCCACAATTTATTGTGCCTGGAGAGCAGGGGGCCTATAGGCCTGAAAGAAGAACCACCCCCCACTCCCTTCACTTTAGTGCCACTGTCAGCATTGACAGCAGCATCTGAGTGGTGAAATGCTTATGAGAGTAAGGTGGAGTGCCAGCTGTATTATACAGCCGATTCCAGCCGGTGATGACATCAGGACAGCTCCTGAACTGATGCTATTACTGTGCTGAGGTGGAGAGTATGTGGTTAAAGGGGGCCCCTTGGCTTAGGGGCCTGGTCATAACTGCGACCTCTTTGACCCCTCTAGCTACAATTTTCTACTGCTGGAGACTTGAAGGAATGATTTTAAGACAGGAGTCAAATGGGCGTATTGCAATGGGTTAGCCCGCAACTACCCTGCTGCAATTTATATTGGAAGCAGTATAGTGGATTCAATTTAATTAAAGGGGATGTCCATGAATTTTTATTTATCGCCTGTCCTTGGCCTATACACTGCATGGAGCCATAAGCAGATGGCCCCATCTCTGTAAGGCTAAGTTCACACAGTGAACAGAGTTTTTTGCCGGTGGAATCCGCCTCAAAATCCACCTAATCTCCCACTCATTTCAATGGCAGTCGGGGAGATTTTTCATATAGCTGATTTTTTTCAGCTAGAGGAAGAAAGTAGCATAATAACTTATTTTCAGGTGACTTCCATCTTGCGTAGCCTGTTTAAATGAGTGGGAGAGCGCTCCAAAAAAACTCTGCAAAAAAACCAAAAAAAAACCCTATCATTTTTTCCTGTTGTCGGGGGTGGGGGTGGGGGGGTGTACCAAAGAACCACTTTTATGTATTTAGATACAAAATAAGGGCAGTGAACCGAGCAGTGAACAGTTCTGATTAAAGAATTCAGCTGCAATACCACACAAAACCTGTGGACAAGTGTGGCACTTTTTTTGGAAGAAAGCAGCCATGTTTTTCTATGCTTATACAACCTTTGTAAAGTGTGTTCTCACCTTTGCAGCATTTTGACTACAGTTGTGTACTTTTGTCATGACTGGCATGTCTGAGTGAAATATGGCTGGATAGTCTGTATGAATTTTCCTTATGTATATGTATACATGTAACTGCATATACTGTGTGTTGTTTTGGATACTCTTGTTTTGCAGGTTGTCTGTAAAATGGATTGTGGTACCATAATGGCTGCTGGGGCTTTCTGAAGGAATGAGGTTTATATGGCTGTCATCCACGACAGAGAAAGATAGATAGAGTCCAGAGGCCAGAGTTTGGCTGGTAGTCATAGCAACCTTAAAGAGATGGCTGACAATCGCACACAATGTGACACATTTATTATTGATCTACGCTACTTTTTTTCTGCAAAAGAAAAAAGAAAAACTGCAAACCAGTGATTTACGACTTTTTTTTTTTTTTTTTTGTGCCTCATAAATCAGGCACATCCTCCGCTAGTGCAGGAGATATGAAGAATGGCATTGAAAACATGGTCTTCATAAATTTCCCCCATTGTTCAAATCACCCCCACCATTGTTAAACCTAAAAGAGTGAGGGTTGCTGGGTAAAGGAGCTGGAGCATGAAAAGTTAGATTCCTAACAGGTGACTTCAATGGAGTGGTGGGATCAGAAGCCAGAATGTAGCCAGTCAAAAAGAAAGTTGGATAAGAGCAGCGTTGGACTAATCCATCGGATGACTGGAGGCCCAAAGGGGTCCAGCCACATTGCTAATGGAAATGATCCCAGCCTTCTGGCGTCATGTGATATATGTACATTTCACCAGACCCCTTCTTGATAGAAGCCTGCCTAGGGGAGGTGAGTAAAAATATTAAACACTTATACTCACCTCTCCTTGGCATCTGGCAGTCCCTGGCATCCTCTTCTGTCCTCTTCCAGCCTGTGGCTGATGGCACGCATCCCACAGTGAATCATAGGTCTCAGTGGTCATGAGGGCCACACTGGCGTCAGCCGCTGGCCTGAAGAGGATACCGGAGTCAACTGAACACCTCAAGGATGCCTAGGAGGAGTGAGGTTAGGTGAGTATAAGTGTTTTCTATTTTTACTCACCTCCTCTGGGCCTCCACTTATTATACTCTGGGATCTGCTCACTGGCAAGTAAGTTACAGAACAGGAGATGTAGCACACATTTAAAGCACCACATTAGCACCATCTACAATAGAAAACTAGCATAGATGGGTTGATAAATTCTCCCATGTCTGTCTACAGTATAGCTATCAGATCTGTGCAATGCTGAACTGCATCATATTCTGGAAAGAATACTTTTGTCAGGAATTACCTCTTGCAGATGAGCAGGTGTTTTTCCTATGCCTTGAAGCAGTAGCTCATGCAATCGTGTATGACTAGAATACAGTTCTGGCTCCTCTGGCAGCAAAAGGATTAATATGTTTCTGCAGAGAATGGATTCTCGTCTGCATTGAACACAGATCACAAGAGATTACTGTGACATCAAAGCGATTATAGCTCCTCTCCGGTAGGTTATTACCACGAGTTTATCACCCCTTTTTACATAAATGCATTTGACACTTCTGCATAAAGGGAGCACAATACAGCTACACAGAAGATGAGGTATCCATCTAAACACGATAGATAAAACCTAGTAAAGCAAATAGACCGCATAATGAAAAAAAAATTCTAATCTATTTTATGGTGCAAAATTTTTCTTTAGCACATTTGGCTAATGGCGGTTTGGTAAGGAAGTGAATGGGTTTAGAGTAAAAGGTTTTATATTAAAAGCTAATCATTAATATTCTGGTCTCGTGGCTCTTCCTTCCAGAAGTCTTGGAATAAAACAATCCTTTAATATGGATAATTTGAGAACTAGAAGTGGGTTGGTACGGTGGGTAAATAATGGGTTGTGTTGGACATACCTGCAACAATATTTCAGACAACATAAAGCAATTGCCACAATGGGTGGAGCTATACATTGTTTCTACCCTACAGGGTAGCCTATACCCACTGTTGTTGTTTACCAGTAGGATCATTACTACCGCCTATGGGGGGATTCATGAAGAACAGTATATTTTACGCCAGTCTTCATATCCCCTGTGCCAGCATAGGGAGAGCTTAATTCATGATGCAGCCCCCTTTTCACACTACTGCTGCCTCTTTTATCGAATTGTATACTTGACTTCTCTCACTATACAATGCTAAAGCAGCATGCAGGGGCCTTTGCATCTCTTCTGTTCTCCTCTTATCTTCCCTGTCTCCTGCTCTCAAAACCAGAGGCACCATAGGACAGTAGACTGGGGGACCTGCACTACAAGGGACTATTACCTGTTGGGGGACACTATTAGATCACTACTGCCTATGTAGTGGGCACAAGGGGGGCACGATTTTTTTGCTGCATCAATGGGTAACTTTGTGATGTAGCTGAAAGTTTGGCTGGGGCTACACGGTGACCTTGGCAGCAACTCCCATCACACAACCAAAGTTCGTCAAGTTGCCCTGAGGCCCCTTCACTAATGTAATCAAATGGAGTCGCATTGCGACCCAAGGGAGCTGTGACTTCTATTTGCAAAAGATTTTTTGTGTCACAACATCCCCTAAGTCGCAATGCACCTCTAGTTACTTAAATTAGGGAAGGAGTTATAGGGCAGCATGGTAATCTTTGGTCACCCAACGGGAGTCGCAGCCAAACTCACCATGTATCTCTTGCCTTACAGAGAGGGACAGCAGCCATGGATGAAGTTGTGGATGGAGGAGGGGGGGGTTACATGTGCCAGAAACTTCTCCTTGGAATATCAACTGATCACAAGGGTGCAACCAGGAATGTTCTGCTAGCCAGATCACGGAGCCATTATTAATGACTAATGCTATGGAAAACTTAACATAGTTGCATATAAATATATACATATGGTCCAAATATATTTTTCCAAAGAAATAGGTTTTAGATCATGCTCTGTGCTCTGTGGGGTAGCCAGGAAACCCACTGTGACTCTCATACACCTGATACTCGCCTTATCAGTGTTACCACTGTGCTACACATCAGTTCTGAATGCAGTTATCTACCACACCATACCTTTACCCACCAGACCAAGATAAGCATTAACCCCTTTTTTTAATCCTCACCTTACAGACCCATAGTTCTTTTGTTTCTATGTGTATATTTATACAGCATATGATATAGAGAACAACACAAGGAGATCATATTCTGGCTTGACGGCTACAGGATGAAATTCAAGAAATGAATATTCTAAAACAAGGTTATTTTTTTATCTGTATTTCCCTGTAAGATATTCGCAGTGCAATATGTTTGCTTCCCACGCATTTCACAACACCTCCTCTCTATTGCTCGCCTTTTTTTTCCCATGTATCCTGACCCACGTAACAGACGGCAGCCTGCTGTGTCACCTGGTGTCACCAAGCAAGACATCATCAACCTAGTATATTAAAAAAATTCACAGAAAGCTTTGCAATTGTGCATTACCCTTATTTGTGTATTCGGAGCGATATTTATTTCCATGTGAACTACAAAAAGAATTCATCTCAGGCATGGATGACACATTTTTATGACAATTTGGCACAGGCCATTACTCAAGTGCTGCCATAGGTAGCAATAAAACAAATGGGGGGGGCATTTTCCAATTAGTGTGCGCATACATACATTGCCTGAACCTGAGACTAATAATAGATTCTTTCTGTAGGTCAGGTTGGATTCATTTCTGACGCACCAGTTAACATTATGTACCTTTTATACCACAAAGCAGTAGCATGGTGTTCCTACAGTGGAGAAAAAAAGTATTTAGTCAGCCACCAATTGTGCGAGTTCTCCCACTTAATAAGATGAGGCCGGCCTGTAATTGTCATCATAGGTAGACCTCAACTATGAGAGACAAAATGAGGAAACAAATCCAGAAAATCACATTGTCTGATTTTTTAAGAATTTATTTGCAAATTATGGCGGAAAATAAAGTGCCCGGGACCACTCCTGAAGCCCAATCACATGGGGCATGTTTGTTATTTTTTTACACTTCCCACCTATTGTACTCTGGGGTCTAAAGAGACCACAAAGTATAAAATTTTCACTTCCAGTTGTATATGAACAAGCCTGGACCAAAAGAAATTGGAAGGTCAGCCCAACCCGAGACAAAATGAATCTTCAAGGTTTGCCAATCTCTAGTCAATGTGGCCTCTCACAAGGGCTTGATTTGCACCTAAGACTAGCTATATCAATATTTTTTTCTACTAGCTCGCCACTTTGTAAGAGAGTGGGCAGAGAAGGGGAGGAGTCTAGGTGGGCCAATATGTGGACAGTTCGGTCGTCATATTTACTATAACTCATACCAGAAAACAGTTGTGAGTGATTTTGGTTCACACACACAAGACTGAGATGTGCCAAAATTATTAAAAGGTCTGAACGTCTTAATAATTCACCCCAATTGGGAAATGGATTAAGACTGGGGTAGGAAATGCCATTCTTAACAAATCTCCCCATTTTTTTGCTGCTGCTCCAGCCCTTCATTCTAGCGATTGTAAGGGTATGTTCACACAGCAGATAATGAAATGGAATTGAGGGGGACTTCTGGCTCAGATTCCTCTCCATTTTCTACTAATCAGGCTTCCCCTTGCTGACTAGTCTCAGATGAATGAGTCTGATCAGCTGATTCTCTTGCTGAGTCTTCTGTGGCTGATCAGCTGCAGAATCCCTGGCAGGATTGGGAAGGATACTAATTTTTTCAGTGTCCTGCCTCAATTTCTACCTCCCATTAAATACAATGGAATCCACCTCAAAATTATAACCAAATTCCTTTGTGTGAACATACCTTAAGCAGGGGCGTAACTACCAGGGTAGCAGTGGTAGCGACTGCCACAGGGCCCGGAACATTACGGGGCCCGGAGCCCTGTGGCAGTCGCTACCGCGAACCCCACAATCACTGCTATCGTTATACTCCGGGGTCTTTTGAGACCCCGGAGTATAACGATCGGGGGCCCAGGGGAGGTGAGCGAACATAAAAAACACTGTAACTCACCTCTCCGCCACTCCGCAGGCTTCGGGGCTGTTTGGTGACATCCCAGACGTCAGCCGACGTCATTATGCGTCGCGACGCCGGCCTGGATCGCGCGAGATCCGGTCCGACATTGAAGATGGCCGAAGTAGCGCACGGGAGTGCACCGGAGCGAGGAAGAGGTAAGTTGCAGTGTTTTCTATGTTTCTCTCCTCCCCTGGGTCTCCGATCATTATACTCTGGGGTCTGAAAAGACCCCAGAGTATAATAATCGTTCATGGGTGGTCCACTATGGGGCATAATACTGTGTGCAGGGGCCACTATGGGGCAAACTACTGTGTGCAGGGGCCACTATGGGGCAAACTACTGTGTGCAGGGGCTACTATGGGGCAAACTACTATGTGCAGGGGCTACTATGGGGCAAACTACTGTGTGCAGGAACCACTATGGGGCAAACTACTGCTGCAGGCGCCACAGGGGCAAACACGCGGCAGGGGGCACCAGGGGGGAAAAACTGGGGGGGGGGGGGGCGGGGGGGGAAAAACGGGGGGGGGGGGGACTGGTGCAGGCGCCACTATGGGGCAAACTACTGCGGCGGGGGCCACTGGGGCCCGGTGCAGGGGCCACTATGGGGCAAACTACTGTGTGCAGGGGCCACTATGGGGCAAACTACTGTGTGCAGGAGCCACTATGGGGCAAACTACTGTGTGCAGGAGCCACTATGGGGCAAAATATTGTGTGCAGGGGCCACTATGCTGCATAATACCGTGTCCAGGGGCCACTATGGGGCATAATACCGTGTGCAGGGGCCACTATGGGGCATAATACCGTGTGCAGGGGCCACTATGGGACATAATACCGTGTGCAGGGGCCACTATGGGGCATAATAGTGTGCGCAGTAATGCGGTTTTGTGGGGGGGGTGGGGGCGGCGGGGGGGGTTGGGGGCGGCAGCTTTGGGGAGTTGGGGGCGGCGGCTTGGGGGGGCCCCATGTCAAATGTTCGCCTTGGGGCCCAGCCATTCCTAGTTACGCCACTGACCTTAAGCGTTCCTATCAGTTAGACTACTATCAATCAGACACTGAAAACATATTTTATCTTCTATTTCTCCAGAGAGTGGCATGGAAACTAATATGAGTGACTATTAGGTATTTATTGGTGGATACATGATCTCCTTATGGAGATCCCGCTGGTGTAGGTATTTTTATAGGCAATGCTCCCTCAAAAAAAGTTTGCAAGTTAGTTTTCCTCCCAAAGACAGACACTGTTCTTCTCTGTTTTGACTCTACATTTTACATTGACCTACAGGCAGGAGTGCAGCTATAGGGGGTGTAGAGGTAGCAATTACTACTAAGCCCTGGTGCTAGAGAGGGCCCAAAGGCTTCTCTACAACATAAGAAGACACCATTACAGATCTTGCATTGGGGCCCTGGAGCTTCAAGGGTAGAAGCATATATATCAGTGTTTCTCAAACTGTGAGTCTATAGACTGAATGCTCTAATCTGGAGGCAGAGGCATCATAGTTCAATACTGGAGGTAGTACATGTAGCGTATGTCGCATATGAAACCTCCCTAAGTAGATCCCCTACTAAGTGGGACCCCTACTAAGAATCCAACCCTAAAAATGGTCATGCTTATGATATAAAAGACAATCTCAGCTGACGATCTCTCTCCCCCACCAATCCACCACCAAACAATATGCTATTATTATGTTCAGTAAGACAACCCTGTTTCGTTCTCCTCTGATAGGCTGCTCTGCTCTCCTCCTACTGTTTGTTTACATAGAGTCCATCTCTGTATTCAGCTCACACACAGCATATGGAGAGGGGAGGGGGAGGAGAAGGCTGATAATTGATTTATTGTCTGTGCAGTGGTAGAGACTTATTTCAAAACAGTTCTCCCCCACTCACAGAGTAGCAGAGTGTAGCACCTTGAGTTATATGTGTGTCTTTTCCAGCAGTCTCCACCCCTTCTTTCTCCTCTCCATAGACTTCTATGAAAAAAAAAAGAGTAATTCAATCTGGTAAGTGGAAAAGGAAACATATTTAATAAGCTATATTAAAGAGTTATTTTTATATTCACCTGTACTATTAATTTATGAAAAAGGGTTTTTTGTAACTGGAGGTACACTTTAAGGGAATGCATTATAGATATAAGTGAGGTACAGATATTATAGGCAGCAACTCATGGGGTCTAGACTCTATGCTTGTCTGAAGAAGTGAGTTTTTTATGGTATGCTTGAAGATTTGAAAAGTTAGAGAATGGTGAATTTCAAGTGTTCTGTATGCTACTTTACTTAATTTTATGGATCGGGCAAATGTGTTCCTATGTGGGAGCATCGCCATGTGTGGTGAACATATTTCAATTTATTTGTAAGTCCAGAATATGCGTCTTTTTTGATTTAGTACACACATATAGTATCTCAAGACAGTCATACATTTGTGCCAGTGACTTATTTATAACTCAGTATGTATCATACAGGTGCAGTGGTGCCAGTTTGTCTGCCCCATTTACTTTATAAATGGGCCCCAATATGCTACCCCTGGTCTGGACCATCAATTTCAAGTACTACTGAGTATAGAGAAAAACATTCAGCTAATAATTCAATAAAATCTTCAAATGACTAAAAGGAGATTCCCAGATCCTCATCTTCTTCTGCGAGATGGAGCTATTTTATAAGAAATGCTGTCACTGAGCCAGAAGACAATGCTGTAATGTCACCGGTACATTGTAAGCGGCGCACACATCAGACTTCCTGGTAGGAAAGGCTCATGAACATGTTAGCTTTCTCACTGTGTTCCAAATGGAATTCTACAGTAGAAAACCTCTGGGGAAATAATATGCCATCCAAATCCATTGATCTCTGTGCCGTGTCCAGACAGATAGCAGTGATAGATATGTGACACAAGGGTTATTAGCACACTTCTTACTTCTCTAGACTTCTTGGTATTCTTTCCTCTAACTCCTCATTCTGAATCTAAGTTATGAGCAAAGTTTTCTGTATGTCATTATAAAATATGGAAAATAGACATCCGAAGACTATAAAAAGTTGTGGTAAACCATAGAAAATCTGGTGCTGTTGCCTTGATTTTTGGGTTATGGGATCAGTAAATTACTTGATCATAACTTTGTTCACCTTGATAGGTTTCGTGGCTATAACAATCTACATTACTGTTGTTGAGAGTAAATTGTGCTTAATATAGTAGATATACACTAAATTCTATAATATATTACAGTATATAGAAGTATACATTAAATTATATTATATTTTATATTTAATCAATGTTTATTAAAGAATTTTCAATACAATACAAAATAAGAAGGAGGAAAAAGAGAAAAGAAACCAAAAGGCAATATAAACCAACAAAAGCAGAGGCGCGCAGGCCTTGACCAGACCAAAAGACTAGGGGGGAACCCCGCCCACTGTTTTGAAACACAATATACTAACAATGGGACGAAGGCCCAGGTATATGAGATCATACGAACAACATCTGCATAGAATCGAGGGATGGACAAAACAGACAAGGGGAACACACAACGGGAACAACAATCGGGAAGACACATGTGGGGGATAAGGGGAGCATCAGGGGGAAGGTAGAACGACCAGTAGCCGCTGAAGAGGAAAGGGAGAAGAGAATAATAAAGTAAAGTAATTCCGGATCTTGAGAAGAAAGAGGAGAACTCAGACGATTCCTGAAACACCATCCAAGACCGCCAAAAGGCATCAAATTTGGAGGGATTGGAAGAATCCTCCGCCACCAGGGCCTCCATTTTCCTTATTAGGAGAAGCTCCTGTAGGAATTCAACCAGGGAAGGTGCAGTAGTGCTTCGCCAGTGCCTGGGAATGACGGTTCTGGCGGCCATGAGAAAGTGTTGCAGGAGATCCTTCTTCACTGCGGAAATCCTGCCAGGGATAACTGAAAGAAGGGCCAGTTGGGGAGTTGCTGCAACGGTGCGACCACACACCTTAGCATACAGGTCGACCACAGCGTCCCAGAAGGGCCTAAGAACGTCACACTTCGACCAGATGTGATGCAGGGTACCTTTCTCAGTTCCACAGCGCCAACACCGGTCAGTCACAGCAGGATAGATTCTGTGGAGGAAGTCAGGATACCTGTACCATTAAGACAGAATCTTGAAATTCTTTTCTTGTGCACTGCAAGGCAACGGAAGCTTATGGGCAAACAGGAAAGACCTATCCCAGTCAGCGGGGGGGGGGGGAAGACCCACACGGAGGTCCAACTGCCACGGCCCTGTATATGAGGGGGACCCAGGAGTAGCGTCTCGGAGAAAAATGCTGTAAAGAGTCGAGAGTGCACGTGGGGAAGAGTCAGCATGGGAAAGGACGGACTCCAGGTCAGTCATAGTCGAGGAAAGGAGGGGAGAGAAGGAGAATTTCCACAAGGTGGCAGCAAGTTACTCCAGCCAGGACAAGTGGAGGTCCGGATGAGAAGTGCGCAGCTGAGCCTCTATTATATTTTATATATACAGTACGAAGAAGTATACACAAAATTAAATTATATACAGAAGTATACATTCAATTATATTATATATACATTATATAATAGTATACAGTGAATTGTATCATATATACTGAATATAGAAGTATACATTGAAATGTATTACATATTATACATAAAGAAAACCTTAAATTACATAAAATTTCAGTATGTATTATACAATGATTAGAAGTATACATTAAATAAACACATATAGATACTCAAGATCAAGGGTGTTGGCAGATTCTACCTGGGGCACTTTGCAGTAGACAGAGCTGGAGGACAACTTAATGTGTAGATCAATGATGCCAAGATACCCACAGACACTGATTTTCAGGCTGTAACAATGCATGAGAGCTCAGCAGGACCATAGTCATCCATATATTGGACTGGGTGCTATGTAATACAATGCCCCTGTAGTGCTGCATATGGAAAGGGACTTCATACTTGCCAACTGTCCCAAATTTACCGGGATTGTCCTGGAATTTCAGAAACAAACCCAGCAAATTCAGCTTGTCCTGGGAAAAGTCAGCAAAACTAAGTTTAAGCTTATACAAATCCTGCCCAAAAGTGGACATTCCCCTACATTTCCCTACAGATTAGAGGTTGGTCCCAGTGTTAAATGCCCTGATATTAAAAATGTAAAAGTTGGTGTTATCTTTCTGTATTGAGACAACACATTCAACTATAGAGAACACCAGTAATGCTTCATAATAAACCCTCATTATGGGAATTGACTATTTAGTCATTAGAGACTGTTGGTAACTGTTTATCATGTGGGAAATCAGTAAAGGTTATTTCCATATAGTAACTGTGTCTACATAACTACATTGCATGTTATCGTACATTGTTGCAGGCTATGGTGGTTCTCCGATTCATTTGGATGCACCCAGTTTGGTCCTTGTAGACTTATTCTGTTTAGAGACAGTCCTTTCCACTAGGCGTGAGCTGGGCACATTCTGCTAGCAATGAGAGTACTGTGTGATATCACACATTGGGCAGGTTCTCCGCCACATCTGATTTTGTGCGGGTGGTGCTATAGGCAATTGCGCAATGCAGTCTGTACAGCCGTATGACACAGACACCTGGTTGTTACCCTGGGAAGCTGTGACGTAGATCCAAGTCTATAGCAGGTCTTAAGGAGACTCTGCCATCAGCCACAATACCCTGCAATCAGGGATTATTATTCTTCATACCCCTATTGTCATTCGGGCCGATTGACTCTTTTTACACCTTTGCAATGCCTAAGAACTTGGTCTCTCTGTTGCACACGCCAACCTATTTGCCAAATCCTTGCATTAGGTCATGTGATATACTACTGATATACAGTCATATGAAAAAGTTTGGGCACCCCTATTAATCTTAATCATTTTTAGTTCTAAATATTTGGGTGTTTGCAACAGCCATTTCAATTTGATATATCTAATAACTGATAGACACAGTAATATTTCAGGATTGAAATGAGGTTTATTGTACTAACAGAAAATGTGCAATATGCATTAAACCAAAATTTGACCGGTGCAAAAGTATGGGCACCTCAACAGAAAAGTGACATTAATATTTAGTAGATCCTCCTTTTGCAAAAATAACAGCCTCTAGTCGCTTCCTGTAGCTTTTAATCAGTTCCTGGATCCTGGATGAAGGTATTTTTGACCATTCCTCTTTACAAAACAATTCCAGTTCAGTTAAGTTTGATGGTCGCCGAGCATGGACAGCCCGCTTCAAATTATCCCACAGATGTTCAATGATATTCAGGTCTGGGGACTGGGATGGCCATTCCAGAACATTGTAATTGTTCCTCTGCATGAATGCCTGAGTAGATTTGGAGCTGTGTTTTGGATCATTGTCTTGCTGAAATATCCATCCCCGGCGTAACTTCAAATTCGTCACTGATTCTTGTACATTATTCTCAAGAATCTGCTGATACTGAGTTGAATCCATGCGACCCTCAACTTTAACAAGATTCCCGGTGCCGGCATTGGCCACACAGCCTCAAAGCATGATGGAACCTCCACCAAATTTTACAGTGGGTAGCAAGTGTTTTTCTTGGAATGCTGTGTTTTTTGGACGCCATACATAACGCCTTTTTGTATGACCAAACAACTCAATCTTTGTTTCATCAGTCCACAGGACCTTCTTCCAAAATGAAGCTGGCTTGTCCAAATGTGCTTTTGCATACCTCAGGCGACTCTGTTTGTGGCGTGCTTTCAGAAACGGCTTCTTTCGCATCACTCTCCCATACAGCTTCTCCTTGTGCAAAGTGTGCTGTATTGTTGACCGATGCACAGTGACACCATCTGCAGCAAGATGATGCTGCAGCTCTTTGGAGGTGGTCTGTGGATTGTCCTTGACTGGTCTCACCATTCTTCTTCTCTGCCTTTCTGATATTTTTCTTGGCCTGCCACTTCTGGGCTTAACAAGAACTGTCCCTGTGGTCTTCCATTTCCTTACTATGTTCCTCACAGTGGAAACTGACAGGTTAAATCTCTGAGACAACTTTTTGTATCCTTCCCCTGAACAACTATGTTGAACAATCTTTGTTTTCAGATCATTTGAGAGTTGTTTTGAGGAGCCCATGATGCCACTCTTCAGAGGAGATTCAAATAGGAGAACAACTTGCAATTGGCCACCTTAAATACCTTTTCTCATGATTGGATACACCTGGCTATGAAGTTCAAAGCTCAGTGAGGTTACAAAACCAATTTTGTGCTTCAGTAAGTCAGTAAAAAGTAGTTAGGAGTATTCAAATCAATGAAATGATAAGGGTACCCAAATTTTTGCACCGGTCAAATTTTGGTTTAATGCATATTGCACATTTTCTGTTAGTACAATAAATTTCATTTCAATCCTGAAATATTACTGTGTCCATCAGTTATTAGATATATCAAATTGAAATGGCTGTTGCAAACACCCAAATATTTAGAACTAAAAATGATTAAGATTAATAGGGGTGCCCAAACTTTTTCATGTGACTGTATCAACAACAAAGCTGCTGTTTGCTGCAAAAGACCTGTGTCATTCAGCGCCATTCACAGTTGTGACTTTTCTGCGTCACACTATAATCTGACTTCTGGGGCATTTACCCTTAGCCCACTGATTACATGACCATAACTGGAAAAAATCTCATGGCGTCACCTAGTGGTCAAAAAAAAAAAAAATCTATGAAACAAGTAGCAAAATATCGTAAAGTCCCACCTAGTTGTACAAAAATCTTTATATATTGTAGGTTGCAGAGGCGTAGCTTTAGGTTTCTTAATAAATAATAATGGTGGCAGACAGGGCCGCTTTAACCCTAGGGTCAATGGTGCACTTGCACCTGGCTCTATGGTAGCGGGGCCCCTTTTGGACAGCGAGACAGTCCTGCATTTGCTGTCCCACTGTCCAGAGAAGTGGGTCCTTGCTGCCCCAACTCATCGGCGTTTAAGCCAGTGATGAAGTAGGGAGGGGTCCGCTCCGTGCTTCACCACCTGGCCGCTGTCTTCACTCCTGGTGTCCTGGGAGCAGGAGGCGTGATGTAGTGATGTCACTTACATCGCACCTGTTATTCCTTAAAGACTCCAGGACCAGAGAGGAGTGAATGAGGGAATGGGGAAAGGTGAGTATTAAGGTTTGTTTTTTTTCTTTTATATATACAGTTGGGGACATGAAACTGTGGGGGCAACCTGGGGGGTGGGGGGATATGATACTGTGGGGACAACCTGAGGGGTGGGGGGACATGATACTGTAGCGCAACTTGAGGGGTGGGGGAACATGATACTGTGGGGGCAACTTGAGGGGTGGGGGAACATGATACGGTGGGAGCAACCTGAGGGGTGGGGGAACATAATACTGTGGGGGCAACCTATGGATGGGGGGGACATGATACTGTGGGGACAACTTGGGGGGACACATGACACTGTGTGGGCAACCAAGGGGTGGGGGGACATGAATGTGGGGGGATAACCTGTGGGGGGAACATGACACTGAGGGAGCAACTTGATAGGGACATGAAACTGTGGGGGAAACCTGGGGGGGCATGACACTGTGGGGGCAACCTGGGGGGGGGACATGACACTATGGGGGCAACCTGGGGGGGTGTGGGGACATGATACTGTGGGAGCAACCTGGGGGGGACATGAGACTGGAGCAACCTGAGGGGGACATGACAGTGTTGGGGGACATGATACTGTGGGAGCAACCTGGGGGGGACATGACACTGGAGCAACCTGAGGGGGACATGATACTGTGGGGGCAACCTTGGGGATGGGGGGGACATGATACTGTGGGGGCAACCTGAGAGGGACATGACAGCGTGGGGCTACTTGGGGGGGGCACATGACACTGTGGGGCAACCAGGGGGGTGGGGGGTCATGAATCTGTGGGGTAACCTGAAGGGGGACATGAAAATGTGGGGGCAACCTGGAAGGGGACATTATGAGGAGCATTATATTGTATGGGGCCATTAGGGAGGCATTATACTGTGTGAGAGCCACTAAGGAGCTTTATACTATGTGGGGGCCATTGAGGGGGCATTATAATTTGTGCAGGTCAGGTATTTCTAAGTGGTGGTGATGGGGGGGGCACTTATGAAACCTTTGCACAGGGCCCACTAAGGTGTTAAAACGGCCCTTTAGACCTCTTCAGGACCATCGCCTGCATGTGATTACAACTTTTGCACTCCTGGTAGTTTGTAAACTATACTAAGATTTATATATGAATTCATGTACATAAATATAATAAATCCTTGCGAGCATTACCATACTTTACAAGTTTCTTTTAAAAAATATGTAAAAAAATCTTAAAGGGGTATCCACATCTTAGCATTTATGACTGTATCTATAGGATATGACATAAGCACCTGATAGATGTGGGTCCTAGGCATACACAAGTTTCTCCATTCGCTTGTATAGGCGTTGGGAAATAACTGAGGCTGAGTTCACTTTTCAACAGCGAAGAAGCAAATAGGGTCTTGTTCTTGATACAGATGTGGATCTCAGAGATGGGACCCTTATCTATCAGGCATTTATGGCTTCTCCTATGGATGTATCCATAAATACCGAGATGGGAATACCCCTTTAAGTATAAATGTCTTCTCTGCCCAGCGTTGGTTTGTAACGATACACATTAAAACCAAACACTTCACTTCCCTCCAAATGAACAGATGAGATGCAGGGATGGTGAGGAATCATCTGTGTGTATCAGGTTGATACTCCTGGCTTATTTCAGGAAGATTACTGCGGTAGCTCAGTAATGCAGCATTCTTGTTCCATCAATATATCTCTAATGATGTATTTTGCTGTGAGCTCCACATTCTCTACATGAATCCTCCTCACTTAAAGTCGCATGATGAAAAGCAGGAGCTGCTTTAAAGATAACTGCTGTTTTACAACGTGTTCCCTATTAAGGACTAATGGTTCACAAAACCCATACGCACGTCTTAGATGACTGACAAAAGTAACATCTGTCCGACTGAATAATGGCAGATAAATCATGCCGTTTTCAAGTAATTTGGGAAATATTAAGCATTTCAATTTTCAAAAGTTTCTGGAGGATGTAAATGTTAAAATGTACATGAATAATTTTACCGCATTGTGTTAAAAATAGAAAATAAAGTCAAAACTTCTAAAGTTCTAGGTTGTTTCTGAGTGGTAATGGATAGATATTTAAGTATATGGTCAGAGTTCATGTGTCCATGGACAGAGGTGGTCCATAGCTCCTCAGGCAGCTATAGTTGTCTGGTTATTATCTTTTCAACAAACTTTGCAAATATCAAAAGTATGAGTGAGTAAAAGAAACTTTAAATGATGCTTTTACTGCTGCTCCTCCATCCTGAGCTGATATTCACTCTGAAATCTCTGCTGAGTCTATATTACTCTAGTAGGTTTGCAGCTAGCAGAGGTGTCATATTGTAGCGTTACATAAATGTCTATGGAGATGGGAGGCAGGAGGACACAGATAGGGGCTAATGCAGCTAAACAGTAAGTTTCTATTTCACCCCAATTGCTTTTTTCACATCTGTACAATTCAGTACATCTCTGTATGTCTCTGTTAATCTGCCTGCTGTTACTTCTGAGTGAGAAAGAAAGAATTATGGAGCAGGTTTTTCTCAACTTTATGTGTGCAATGTATGAGAGACATCATAACAGCTAGTTTTCACCTTGATAGAAAGAGCCTGCAGAGGGGAAAACTATGAAACACAAGTCATATAATTGCCAGAAATAGTGTTATTCCTCATGTACAGACACTGTACTATTGAAGTATACAAAGGCTGTTTAAAGGGTAGGTATTATTATTATTGTTTATTTATATAGCACCATTAATTCCATGGTGACTTACATTTGAGGGTTAACATACGGTACACAAGATATACAAAACAGATAATACTAACAGTGACCAACTGGCACAGTGGGATAGAGGGCCCTGCCCGCAAGGGCTTACAGTCTATGAGGGAAGAGGGATAGAGACAGAAGGTGGGGGTAGAGGCTGTTCAGGTGATGGTATGGAGACAGTTGTGTTATTGGAGGTTGTAGGCCTTCCCGAATAGGTGAGTCTTCAGGGCCTTCTTGAAACTTGTGACTGGGGGGGGACAGTCTTATGTGTCTTGGTACTGTTATGTTAGAACTCCAGGAGCAAATAGCACAACATAGCAGGATCTGGCTGAAAATAAAGAGCAGTGAAACAGCTGCTTAAATCTTATACAGTGCTGAGAGATAGGCACAGACACCCAAACGCCTTCACTAGCACCAGCAGCAAGGCCAGATCGACTTTGTTGAATTTGGGGTCCAAGTTATCAACAGAAACCGTATGAGAAATAAACCCTCCACTGACTGAAACCAAAACCAGAACCCTCAATTAACTTAGAGGGCAGATCTGAAACAGGAGAATAAATGTCCAGGCAAATGGTCAGTACCAAGAGATTACGTCATAGGCAGAATCAGGAGACAAAACGGATATCCAGTACAAAGCCAAGGTTCGATTCTGAGTGGCCACATCAGAGACAGAATCTGGAGACAAACAAATAACCAGAAACAAGCCAAGAGTCAGAACAAAGCAATCCAACACACACAATCAGGGTTCAGAGCCAGACTAGAGTACTAAATTAGCAGGCATCTGATGCAGGCAGAAAGGTTCTTTAAATGCCTCCTCCTGTTAATTGGTCAAGCTTAGGGAACTTCTATGTTGTGTTGTAGGAGGCACATATATTACTATAGTAAAGTGGCCTTGTTAGCACCTTAAAACAAGGACCCACTCCCTGTGTCTTTTGCATTGTGCCCAGTTCTCTTGACAACAGAGATTACTTAAAGTGGACCTTTCACGTCCTCATGTATATGCTGTTTTACAGACCTTTCCCGGGATGTGCCCCGGGGCTGGAGATATCGGGGGTCGTAGTTTCATGGTTCACTGTCAGAAGGGCATTCTTGAAAGTCTAGCTGCGCTGTGAGGAATGCCCTCCCTGATAGTATTCCTCCATAGCCCTGTACTGGGGGGGCGTTCCTCACAGCTCAGCGTCATCACTGGGCTGAAAAGAACGCCCCCTCTAACATTACTCGGCTATAGGACAAGTACAGAGAGAGGGGGCGTTCCTTACAGCCCAGTGATGACGCTGAGCTGTGAGGAACTCCCCCCCAATACAGTGCTATGGAGGAATACTATCAGGGAGGGCGTTCCTCACAGCACAGCTAGACTGTCAGGAACGCCCTTCTGACAGTGAACCGTGAAACTATGACCCCCGATATCTTCATCCACAGGGCACATACCGGGAAAGCCGGCAGTGCGCTGAATTCAGAGTGTTGTTGGCTTTCTAGCGGTATGTAAAACAGCATATACATGAGGACATCTTTAACTCCATCCCATTGCATCAATGTCCTTTCCCTACACCAGTCCCTAGGTATATTATTAGTCTACGAACACCGATGCTATGGTGAATGGTTACAGGCCCAATATGACTGTTTTGCCAAGAGGAAAAAGATTCTTTGGATTCCGTGTAATAGAATAAAGTTATAGAATAAAACACTGGACTATTAACAATAGTTTAATATTTTAATTAAGAAGAGTATAAGAAGATATCAAAAAGGTCTTACAACAAGGAAAAGTATAAAAGATATTAGAATGTAATTAAATCCACACTTTCAACACTTAAAGGTATATCAGAAGGTATATCAAGGTTAATCAACCTGTGATATGATCAAAACCTGCAATAAAGCAAGGTATAGCAAGATGATCAAAGTTAAGCAAACTATGATATAATCAAATCCACACTTAAAAGTATATTGAAAGGTATATTAAATCAACACTTATAACACTGTCAAGCTTCATTGATGAATTCTGATCAAGGTATCTGCAGGAAAATATCACCAAGCCATTGTGACAGGTCTCATCAAGCTGCACCAGGCGTCCCCAATCACTGCTGTGTAGATTGCAACATATGGCTGGGGGATATCATCCGTCTTTATATACCCTTTGTGTGTGTCATAGAATGGGCGGTTACAGAAGTGTATACACCTCTATAAGGCTTTACTCATCTCCAAGCTCACATTCTTGCGAAAGAGCCCAATTTTCACCAGAATATGTCTTGTGACACTTAGCTTCATACAGAGTTAATCTGTAAGCTGGCGTTTAAGTCTATGTAAGCATAAAGTCAAACAGAGTTGAACCTTCGAGCTGATTTTTATGTCTTATGTAGACATTAAGTCAAACAGAGCTGAACCTTCAATCTGTCCATGTAAACATCACATAGAACAGAGTTGCTCACAAAAACAAAAGGAGACACCGAGCGGCCAAGAATAGTGTAGATCCGGCTATGATCCAAATGTGATAATAAAAAGACAAAAATAAATGACCAAGATGGCCCCTCACCTTTAAGTATTGTGAATGTATCACAAATAACACTTAGAATCTTGTAGGTGGTGAGGGTGGCAGCAGATACCGTCTAGCGTCGCCGGAGATCCGGACGTTAAGGTATGCAATAAAGAAGGGGGTATATGTTCCCCAAGATATGGACTGTCTGCGCTCTTGTAAAGGAAGATCTTAGGTCACTTTTCTGAATGAAGGTTTCTTTATTAGGGTACAGAAGGCACAACGCGTTTCGGGGAAGGACTCCCCTTTTTCAAGTGCAAATATAAACAACCTATACAGGAGTCTGGTTGCCAGACTCTCGCTTTGGTTATTTCAAGCGGGTGGCACAGAGTTACCTTGATGCAGGTTCAGATACCCAGGTCACTTTCCTCAAGGCGTTGTGCCTTCTGTACCCTAATAAAGAAACCTTCATTCAGAAAAGTGACCTAAGATCTTCCTTTACAAGAGCGCAGACAGTCCATATCTTGGGGAACATATACCCCCTTCTTTATTGCATAGAACAGAGTTGAACTCTGATCTTGCTTTCTGTTTAACTAGACATTATCTCATACTGAGTTGAAATTAAAGTTACATGACTTGGCTTCTATAAACATCTTGTCAGCCATTTTATCAAGGGCTGTCATTTTGGTTTTTAGCATTACAATGACTATTGTAGATGTTAAGAGGTCTATGAACTTTATTGACTCTCTGTCCGCCCACAAACTGAATCTACAGTAGTCATATGTAGAGTATACAGTGGGGAAAAAAAGTATTTAGTCAGCCACCATTTGTGCAAGTTCTCCCACTTAAAAAGATGAGGCCGGCCTGTAATTGACATAATAGGTAGACCTCAACTATGAGAGAAAATGAGAAAACAAATCCAGAAAATCACATTGTCTGATTTTTAAAGAATTTATTTGCAAATTATGGTAGAAAATAGGTATTTGGTCAATAACAAAAGTTCATCTCAATACTTTGTTATATATCCTTTGTTGGCAATGACAGAGGTCAAACGTTTTCTGTAAGTCTTCACAAGGTTGTCACACACTGTTGCTGGTATGTTGGCCCATTCCTCCATGCAGATCTCCTCTAGAGCAGTGATGTTTTGGGGCTGTCGCTGGGCAACACGGACTTTCAACTCCTTCCAAACGTTTTCTATGGGTTTGAGATCTGGAGACTGGCTAGGCCACTCCAGGACCTTGAAATGCTTATTACAAAGCCACTCCTTCATTGCCCTGGCGGTGTGCTTGGGATTATTGTCATGTTGAAAGACCCAGCCATGTTTCATCTTCAATGCCCTTGCTGATGGAAGGAGGTTTGCATTCAAAATCTCACGATACATGGCCCCATTCATTCTTTCATGTACATGGATCAGTCGTCCTGGTCCCTTTGCAGAGAAACAGCCCCAAAGCATGATGTTGTCACCCCCATGCTTCATAGTAGGTATGGTGTTCTTTGGATGCAACTCAGCATTCACTCTCCTCCAAACACGACGAGTTGTGTTTCTACCAAACAGTTCTACTTTGGTTTCATCTCACCATATGACATTCTCCCAATACTCTTCTGGAACATCCAAATGCTCTCTAGCAAACTTCAGACGGGCCCGGATATGTACTGGCTTAAGCAGGGGGACACGTCTGGCACAGCATGATCTGAGTCCCTGGCGGCGTAGTGTGTTACTGACGGTAGCCTTGTTACGTTAGTCCCAGCTTTCTGCAGGTCATTCACTAGGTCTCCCCGTGTGGTTCTGGGATTTTTGCTCACCGTCCTTGTGATCATTTTGACCCCATTGGGTGAGATCTTGCGTGGAACCCCTGATCGAGGGAGATTATCAGTGGTCTTGTATGTCTTCCATTTTCTAATTATTGCTCCCACAGTTGATTTCTTCACACCAAGTTGCTTGCCTATTGCAGATTCAGTCTTCCCAGCCTGGTGCAGGTCTACAATTTTGTTTCTGGTGTCCTTCCACAGCTCTTTGGTCTTCACCATAGTGGAGTTTGGAGTGTGACTGTTTGAGGTTGTGGACAGGTGTCTTTTATACTGATAACAATGTCAAACAGGTGCCATTACTACAGGTAATGAGTGGAGGACAGAGGAGCCTCTTAAAGAAGAAGTTACAGGTCTGTGAGAGACAGAAATCTTGCTTGCTTGTAGGTGACCAAATACTTATTTTCCACCATAATTTGCAAATAAATTCTTAAAAAATCAGACAATGTGATTTTCTGGATTTGTTTTCTCATTTTGTCTCTCATAGTTGAGGTTTATCTATGATGACAATTACAGGCCTCTCTCATCTTTTTAAGTGGGAGAACTTGCACAATTGGTGGCTGACTAAATACTTTTTTCCCCACTGTATGTGTTCTCCCACCTACAGGTACATCTCAATAAATTAGAATATCGTTGAAACGTTCATTCATTTCAGTAATACAATTCATAATCAGCGTCTTCCATGACTGTGTGTCCTACTGAACCAGACTGAGGGACCATTTAAAGGCTTAGAAAACCTTGGCAGGTGACACACTGAATTTACAATACTGAACTTTTTCACAATATTCTAATTTTCTTAGATTTGGGTTTTCATTACCTGTAATCCATAATCAACATTTACAGAAATAGAACACTCTGTGTGTAAACAATCTAGAAAATATAGGAAGTGACTTTTTTAATTTAATTACTAAAATAAACGTTTCAAAGATATTCTAATTTATTGAGATGCACCTGTAATTTGCTCCAACACAATTCTGTAATACTTAACAAAAGTTCTGGTTGAAAGAGTCCGTCACCAAGCAGATTCTTTGTAGAGCATCTATAAAATAAGAGTTACTCAATTGAATTTGCTTCGATTGCCCACTACAAATTGAAGAACAAAATGGGCAGATATCTTTAAAGGAAATAGTTGCCAAGATGGGAATAACTGCTCCCCGCCCCGACTCCAACAGCCCATATGGGAACAGGCGAGTAGTGCTGCTCAACGCTTCTTGCTTACCTGTTACTTACACGTGTGTAAAAAGCTTTATCTCTAAAGTCAAACATTTCCTTGTAAATATAAGTCCTTGATCCTTTGTATGTTGTTTGTTAATATTCTATTCATATGGTTCAGCGTTATTTTTAGCAAACAGATGTAGAATTCAAAAAGATAACAACCAGCTATGTAAGCTATTATATAGTATCAAAAGAAGCTTTTATGGTAGTTTTTTATCTATGGCACTTTAGTCAAAGTCCATGAGGACCATTGTTATAGGTCCCAGGCAGTAAACAGAATGAAGGAGAACACAAAAACATAAAAGTAATAGTATGATAAGGTTATCATCAGAATAATACTGTATCCTTACTCATAAAGTAGGGATCTTCTGAAGTTACTAAACTTTAGGAGCTTTGGGTCATTGTTGATTTTTCTATTAATGATTTGAAGGTAATAAAAAATAGTTATAAAGATGTAGCAAATGTTAGTAGCAGCAACGCCTGGTATTACAGTTTTGTTCTGTTCACTTGAATGCAACAAAACTGTTATACCATGAACTAGAATGGCTTGCAAAAACTTTTTCACATTTTGTCACCTTACAACCACAAACTTAAATGTATGTTATTGAGATTGTAAGTGATAGACCAACACAAAGTAGCAGAGAATTGTGAAGTGGAAGGAAAATGTTACATGGTTTTCAAAATTTTAGTCAAATAAAAATCTGAAAAGTGTGACGTGCAAAAGTATTCAGCCCCCCTATATCAATGCTTTGTATAGCTACCTTTCGCTACAATTACAGCTGCAAATCTTTTGGGGTATGTCTCTACCAGCTTTGCGCATCTAGAGACTGAGATTTTTGCCCATTCTTCTTTGCAAAATAGCTCAAGCTCAGCCAGATTGGATGGAGAGCGTCTGTGAACAGCAATTTTCATGTCTTGCCACAGATGCTTAATGGGATTTAGGTCTGGACTTTGACTGGGCCATTCTAACACATGAATATTCTATGACCTAAACCATTCCACTGTAGCTCTGGCTGTATGTTTAGGGTCATTGTCTTGCGGGAAGGTGAATCTCCTTCCCAGTCTCAAGTCTTTTCCAGCCTCCAACAGGTTTTCTTCCAGGATTTCCCTGCATTTAGCTCCATCCATCTTCCCATCAACTCTGACCAGCTTCCTTGTCCCTGCTGAAGAAAAGCCTCCCCACAGCATGATGCTGCCACCACCATGTGTCACAGTGGGGATGGTGTGTTCAGGGTGATGAGCAGTGTTACTTTTCCGCCACACATTGTGCTTTGCATCTAGGCCAAAAAGTTCAACTTTGGTCCCATCTGACCAGAGCAACTTCTTCCACATGTTTGCTGTGTCCCCTATATGGCTTGTGGCAAACTGCAAATGGCACTTCTCATGTCTTTCTTTCAACAATTGTTTTCTTCTTGCCACTCTTCCGTAAAGGCCAGATTTGTGGAGTGCATGACTTATAGTTGTCTTGTGGACAGATTCTCCTACCTGAGCTGTGGATTTCTGCAGCTCCTCCAGAGTGACTATGGGCCTCTTGGCTGCTTCTCTGACCAGTGCTCTCCTTGCTTGATCTGTCAGTTTAGTTGGACGGCCATGTCTTGGTAGGTTTGTAGTTATAGAATACTTCCATCTTTGGATGAGGGATTGAACAGGGCTCCTTGGGATGCTCAAAACTTGGGATATGTTTTTATAACCTAGCCCTGCTTTAAACTTGTCCACAACGTTATCTCTGACCTGTCTGGTGAGTTTCTTGGTCTTCATGATGCTGTTTGTTCACTAGTGTTCTCTAACAAACCACTGAGGTCTTCACAAAACAGGTGTATTTATACTGAGACTAAATTACACACACCTGGACTCTATTAAATAATTAAGTGACTTGTGAAGGCAATTGATTGCACTGAATTTTATTTAGGGGTATCAGAGTACAGGGGGCTGAATACTTTGTCATAGCTGTCACATATTTCGTTCAAACTGAGATACAGTCCAGTTCTTTCGATGTATGTGAATTTTCCTTAAAGGTGTTATCCCACAAAGCAAAAGCAGCAGGACCTTTCTCCTGCTGCACATTTGGCCTGAACACAACCAGGCTGAATGTGGGGGTGGCTGGTGGTGGACGGCTCTCTCATTCACTTGAATAGGAGCACTCAGTTATCTGAATATTCAGTGGCAGAAAGACCATGCTATTTTCACTATATGAGATAACCCCTTTAAGAAGAACAATCAATTATTATCTCCTTAAAATCTACAACCAGCCTGTTTGATAGGTCCCCAGATGCTTCCAAGGTGGAAGGGCGGGGGGATCCAATTGCCAAATGCAGGTCACCAATATACAATTACAACCAATGAGCAGTTAAAACAAAAAAAAAAGACTGATGCATCTTTGCAACTATCTTAAGGATTTTTCTCAGTTGCATAACATTGTTTTCGATATCACAGACACAATGATTGTCTTTACTAAAAGTCCTTATTGGTTGAACAAGCAAAGAAAGTCATTCCGTAAAATTCCATCTTAAAGCTCTCCTGACAACTCTATTTTAGTAAATAATTGAATTCCCCATCATATAATAATTCTAGGACATCTTTTCTTATATCTATGCATTGTGCTTTCCTCTATTATTCCTCCTAGAAGTTTATGAATAAATTGACAGTTGGGCGGTACCAGTTAGGTTGTGTCCCTGCACAGTCTCATACTGTGCAATCAGTGCTGCCAATGTCAGACTATGTAGGGAGATATCCCTTTGACAAATAGAATGGTAACACCCAGTTGTCAATTGATACATTTCAAGGAGTAATAATAGAGGAACAGCACAACGTAGAATATTAAGAAAAGATGTTCCAGAATTGTTATTTCAATGGAAATGAAAGTATTTACTAAAACAGACAAGTCCTCTTTAAAGGGGTTTATATGCAACCCCTTTTAGATTGTCAAAACAACGATCATGTCCAACTGGGTTTCCTGGATGAAGTCATAGTGAGCTAAAGCGTTTCCTCATAGTAGTCAGTACAAGGGGAATGTAGCATTCCATGAAGTGAACATGAATAGCACAGTGGCTCAGTGGCTCGCATTGTTGTAGCATTGAGGTGCTGGCTTCAAACCCAACCAAGGGTAACATCTGCCTGGAGATTATATGTCCTCCCCCGTGTTTGCACACATGCCAAAAATATTGGCTTCCTGTAAAAACAACTGATTCTTGTGGGTGTTGGGGATGAATGCCTGTACGGCAGGTATTAACTCCATAATACTGATCATGAGATCTGAAAAAAATGAACTTAATTTGAGAAGATCCTACATCTGGCGTCATGTGTGTTGTACTACCCTTTAGGAAGTCTATGATAGGACATATGATTAGGGTTTTTCTTTATGAGACAACCCTTTAAGAAGAAAGACAGTACAATTAAAGGTCTGTTTTGACAATTCCTGTCCAGCCCTGGGAGAAACTCTAATAATGTAATGAGACGTGTTTAGATTTGCAGACTTCCTTTTGTCTTGCCCTGTAATTAACAAGTATGGGGTGGACTGCTGTTTTGTAAGCGCGCCTCTTCCAATTAGACGGATTCTGATCAATTGCTGCTGTCACTCCTCTTGTTCTCGTATAATTCCTCATTGTTCTTCTGATGTTGTAGGCATTTCCTCGCCGATTATTTATTCGACGACAAACCCCTGCTTTTATTCCGAAATTGATTGCCGCCATTTGTGCACCTGATGCTGCAGCGCGAGCGGTCCGCTGGAATCTGTTTATCTATCGCTACTATCAAAGGTCCTGCTGCTTCAAGTGATTTACATTTATGAAATGTTGCTCGAGAAGTACATTTTTATGTGATGAACTGAGATGTACAAGCATTCAAAATATGAACAAATCATTTACAGACGTAGTAACGCTACTGGTGAAATTGACCCATTTTCCCTCAAATTACGTGACAGCAGATTCATAATGCTTAAATTGTCAACTCGTATTGAACTGCAATGTGTATGGGTCCCCAGTATTTGTTCTTTTCAAGGGCCTGATAATAGAGTTTTAGAAGTGAGGCAGCAGATGGATGGACAGTGAATTCTCTAGGAGGACAGTATCACTTTCTTAAAAGCCAGGTGTAACAACACAACAAAAATATATTAAAAAACAAAACAAAAAGGAACATGGCATATAACAGCGTAAAGGTGGCCAATCCCATACACATGAAATTATGCAGGCCCAACCTGCCAATTTCTACAGGACAGGTCAACTAACTAATCTACCAAAAAAATAAATGTGCATGAGGTTGTCACAACTTTTCCCCAATGTCAACTGTTGTCGAAGAGAATGATTGGCTTATTGGACTTCAACATACCTGATCTTTTCTCAGGGGAGATAAATTACTGCCAGAGGTTTGTGGCCAAGGCCTAGAATGCTTGTGTATGGGGGTATTGAAGTCTATGAGACACTGCTGCAGTATCTAAACCCACCACTACACACTGTATGGCAAGTAAGCAGTGCGGCTCCCGGCATGTAAACATTACTGGTAGCCCTGCTGTCCCAAACAGCTGATCTGTAGAGTCCTGGCTATCAGATCTTCACAGATCTAATATTAATTGCCTATAGTTAGGTGAATAACCCCATTAATATCCCCACCTAATTTCCCAGGATGATGCCACCTTCAGTGCCCCCACACAATTTAATGGACCCCTTCATTGTCCCTACATAGAATAATGGTCTCTTCAGTGCACCCTCACAGGATAATGGTCCCCTCAGTTCTCCCACACATTTTAATGGCTTCCACAAAGAGGGGGTCCTCTCAGCACTTTTACACAGAATGATGCCCTCTCAGGGGCTCCACACAGTTTAATGGTCCCCTTCAGTGCCCCCATACAGAAAAATCGCTCACTTCAGTGACCAAAAACAGGATAATTGCCCTTCTCAGCGCCCCCTACACAGTTTAATACCCCCCCTCAGTGCACCCACACAGAATAATGGATCCCTCAGTGCCCCGATACAGCATAATGGCCCCCTCAGTGCCCTTACACATTTTAATGGACCCCAAAAGTGCCACCACACAGTTCAATGGCTCCTAAACAGTGCCCCAATACAGTGGTTTGTATTGTATTATTACACACTGCTGTGCTTTCCAGCACTGCTCTTTCTCTGCTCTGGGTGCACTGCTATGATGTGTCATGTTCGCCCGAAGCAGGAAGGAGCAGGTGGAGGTGGGCTGCAGAACAGTGAGTGATGAACTGATACATACCACTCACTTCTTGGCAGCTTCAAAGCCACATGCCTAAGGTGGTTTCCAGCATACAAGTCGGAAAGTGGTAGGGCAGGAAGCCTATGACTTCCTGCTTTACCAGGGTTAAGACCGGGTTGGTGCACTTCTTCTCACTGGCTCTGCATACCAACAGTATTTTTAACAATACGATCAGCAGAACTAGGGAGATACAGCTACATCCAACTCCTGCATCAAAGGGATATGAAACCTAGAAAGGAAAATGGAATGGGAAAAAAAAACACTTTTATATCTGCTGCCTACAATTCCATAAGCTTCCATAACAAAACTTCATAGGGGGTAAATATCTTGTAGAAAAAAACAGCTGTAGCTCTTATCTCATCTTTGCCCCTCTCTCTGGTTGGAGACCATCTAAAGGAAATTTTAACATAGCTAAGGGAAGCACAATTTAAAGTCTCTACTCATCTTTAAAAGTTGTCATCTGAATGCTTGTTAAGTCAACAAACTATTCTTCCTGACTCCTCCATACACTTCTATGCTTGACTCGGCAAAGTGTGCATGTGTTCATTATAAGTAGTAAGTGAGCCCATGCAAGTTACTTCAGGTAACCCCATATCTTGCCTGAGAACAAAAGGATGAGGCATTTAGATTCAACATCCTTGTTTCTTCTTTCCTCCAACATCATCTCTTAGAAGAGAGTAGGGAGGCTCCCTAAGATAGTCTTCCAGTCCATCCAAAATAGGTGGCTTTAGACAACTTTTCTCTTTTGCATATGCAGGCCTATAGCCTTATACCAGGTCTATGTACTATGTACTATGGGTCCATAATACACTTTCACATGGCTCTTACATGGTACAGATGTTTCTTACTGATTTATAAAGAAAAACAAATAGTGTGTTCCAACCTATACCATATAACTAGAATAATTTTCTCTAACTGCCCATGTCACAGACTCATGGAGACTGTATGACACCATATCCGGGAAGCCAAGACCAGTCACACATTTTAGCATTACACGCCATATACACCAGGTCAGCCAGAGCTGCTTTTACAGGAGATCTATATGTTCTACCACATCAAGGGTACACATAGCTCAATCACATGGGTTGTGAAGCCCACTGAAATACATTAACTCTAAGCATCCATAAACAAATAGGATGCGTTACAAAACTATGTGAGATAGGATCACAGACACATGCACAATCCATTATATTTGCAGGTAATACTCAACTGCCTTATCTAGTGTTATCTTGTATACAGTAGTGTCTAGTATCTTGGAGAGTGATCACAACTGTATAATTCACTCCTTGGAAGCAATACTCATTGTGGAAGTGTAAAAACTGTGTTTTAGATCTGATATGGCAGCACAGATTGCCAAGTAGCTGAGTAGTTGAGATGCAAAGTAGCATCATTAGCATACAATAAAAGTATGATTACAATATACTGGGTCAGGTACCATCATCTCCAAATTGGATTCATTGTCTGTTTCAATGATAGATTCAAATCAGAGTGGATGGTGACCTGGTAAGGATATATCTGGCAAGATGGAGAAGAATTGCCAGGGAGCAGCAAGATTTTTTATATATTAACCTTTTATGTTAATCTTTAACTGAGAAAAGTTACATAGTCGGTCCTTGTTTTTAACAAATCTATATATATATATATATATATATATATATATATATATATTTATATAGATAGATATATGCACTCTTTGGCATAATCATGTAGACACAACACAGTATACTATAATGTAGTGTAAGTTAAGGTAATTATTATTATTTATGCACTGTGTGGCGGTTGTAGCTACACAGTGATTGGTAATATTATGGAAACATCAGAAATGCTAATTGATCTTCCACTTATTAAGCTCTCCTCTCTCTAATCTGTCCTGCATGCATCAGCAAGAAGAATCTGGCTGATACATTCAGAATAGATTAGAGAGAGGAGAGCTTAATAAATGGAAGATCTACCTTATGCCAGTCGCTGCAGTGGTTGCTCATCCATTGCAGAATACAATATAAACTTATCACCCTTACTCACAAATCCCTGCATCACCCTATATCCCCTCCCTCATCTCTGTCTACCACTCTACTTCTCCACTCCACATTCTGTCATTGAGTCGGACCTCAGACGTCCATCCTCTGTAATGCAAACCTTCCACTTCCAACCCCATGACTTTTATCAAGCTGCACCAGTTCTCTAGAATGCTCTACCTCAGATAATCAGATTAGTACCCAACATCCCCTCAAAACACATCTATTTAGGCAGAGTTATCACACTACCAGACCAAAATCTTCTATTTCCTCACCTTAACCTAGCATTCTCTGTTTTACCCCTCCTTTATACATTATTCTTAGAAACTGAAACTTTTAAATCCAACAGTTACCCTGCACTCCTTGCATTTAGTATCTGTATATTCCCGAATACCGGCTGGTGACGGCTCTTACAGATTCATTTGTATTACCTTATTTATTAAAAGATGGCTAGACCATTCTACCAAACAATCACTTTTACCTCTTATGCCACCCCTATTTCCTCATAGATTGTAAGCTCTTGTGAGCAGGCATGTCACTCCTATTGTTTTTTATTTGTTACAATGTAATGTCTGATTTTACATGTTCATGTACCCTTTAACTTATAAAATACTGAGAAATATGTTGTTATTATAGGTCTGGTATGACAATGTTATGTGTGTGCTGTGTGACATGTGCACATGGACAGTGGTGGGTCACATTTAGAGATGAGCAAATCAAGTCGGAACAAATCAGATTCAGCCTGAATTTTCCAAACCTGAAACTTTGGGGGTCGTCATCCATGAACTGGAAGCAAAATTATTGTTCCCTGTGGTGTATTAAGACCACAGAGTATAGGTGGAGGCCCAGGGATGTGCACAAACATAATAAACTATACTCAGTGTCCCTCACCTCTCCTAGATATACTCAAGGCCTCTGGCACTTCCTCCGGATCCTCTTCCAGGCCCCTGGTTGACTTTACATGCCCTGCGGTCACCGCTGAGGCTCACCCATGAGAGGTGAGGAAAGGTGAGTATAGCTGTTTATTATGTTGCTCCACCTCCCCTGGGCCTCCGTTTATTATACTTAATCTACGTGAAACGAATCTTTAGGCTAAATCGAAACTAAATGAAACTTCGGAAGTTTGCCCATCTCTACTGATATTACGAAGGAAATGTATGACACTATTGTTATATAATATATAATAACAATAATTATTAGGCAGTACACTCAGGGCTGTTTTAATAATAGGGCAAATGGTGCAACTGAACCTGGCCCCCTTAAAGAGGACCTTATAGATATGCTGTATTATAGATTGCTAGAAAGCCGACAGTGTGCTGAATTCAGTGCACTGTCCGCTTTCCCGGGATGCTCCCTGATTCTGGAGATATTGGTGCCATTACTAGGCCTTACAGCCTAGCGTGATTGCTGGGCTGGGAGGAATGTCCCACCGACGGCACAAGGCTATGGAAGAGTATGTCAGGGGGGCCTTCCTCACAGCCCAGTGATGACGGAAGGCTGTAAGGCCCGCCCTTCTGACATTGGGGAGATATCTCCAGCACCGGGGTGCATACCGGAGTGGTGATGACTATTACCTGTGGGAGTCACTATTATCTATGTGGGGGGCACTATCAAGGTACTATTGGGGAACTATTACCTGTGGGGGATAAATAGGACACTATTACCTATTTTTGAGGGGGAGCACTGATACCTATATGGGGGGCACTGTTGCTTTGGTTGGATTAGATCACTTAAGAGACTCAGGGATAGAGCTGAAATTTAAGCTAGGGCTACACAGCGACTTTGGCAGCAACTCATGTCATGTGACCAAAGATCGCCTTGAGACTCCTTCACTAAGGTAAGTCAGTGGAGACAGATTCTGACCCGGAGGGTGCTGCAACTGTTACTTCTAGCTGCAAAAAGATTAAGCAGTGCATATTTTTTTCAGGACTAAAAGCTGAAGTTACAACATCTCCTAGGACACAATGCTACTCAGATCACTTCCATAGGTGAATAAGTCACAGGGCAACACAACAATCAGTGTACAATGTATATAGTAAAGGGGTCACAGCGTTCACATCAGCTTTGCAGATGATGGACCCTGCAGTGATCTCTTATTGATGTCCTATCCTCAGGAGAATCAGAGAATTTCTCATAGTCTGGGAGTCCTTCATGTGTTTTTTGGCAAACTCTATGCGGGCTTTCATATGTCTTGCACTGAGGAGAGGCTTCCTTCGGGCCACTCTGCCATAAAGCCCTGACTGATGGAGGGCTGCAGTGATAGTTGACTTTGTGGAACTTTCTCCCTACTGCATCTCTGGAGCTCAGCCACAGTGGTCTTTGGGTTCTTCTTTACCTCTCTCACCAAGGCTCTTCTCCCACGATTGCTCAGTTTGGCTGGACGGCCAGGTCTAGGAAGAGTTCTGGTCGTCCCAAACTTCTTCCATTTAAGGATTATGGAAGTCACTGTGCTCTTAGGAACCTTGAGTGCTGCAGAAATTCTTTTGTAACCTTGGCCAGATCTGTGCCTTGCCACAATTCTGTCTCTGAGCTCCTTGGGCAGTTCCTTTGACCTTATGATTCTCATTTGCTCTGACATGCCCTGTGAGCTGTGAGGTCTTATATAGACAGGTGTGTGCCTTTCCTAATCAAGTCCAATCAGTTTAATTAAACACAGCTGGACTCCAATGAAGGAGGATCAGAAGGAAATGGGCAGCATGTGACTTAAATATGAGGGTCGCAGCAAAGGGTCTGAATACTTATGACCATGTGATATTTCAGTTTTTCTTTTTTAATAAATTTGCAAAAATATCTACATTTCTGTTTTTTTCTTTCAAGATGGGGGTGCTGAGTGTACATTAATGAGAAATAAAATGAACTTTTTTTGCTTTTAGCAAATGGCTGCAATGAAACAAAGAGTGAAAAATTTAAAGGGGTCTGAATACTTTCCGTACCCACTGTATGTGCGCCTCTTAGGTCTCCTGCACAAAACTGTATTACTTCCCAAAAACAAGGTCCATATTAGGGCCATATTTCCTAGACTGACCTCAGCCATGTACATGGAACTATGATGCAGTGAGCTCTTAAATGACCTGATCGATACAGTACTAGACTGACATCTGTATGTCAGTCTAGTACAGTAGCAATTTGGCCATTTGGGACTGCACTGTATCATATCTCATTATGATTTAGTGAGTTTCATGCACATGGCCGTGGCCAGTCCGGGAAATCTGTCTCTCATACAGACCATGTTTCCGGGAATACGGTCGTGTGGAGGAGGCTCTAGTAATTTTGGTGCATCTCAGGTGTGGTAGTTTTGCCAGTTCAGGTGCTAAATCTGGCTAATAAACAGACTGGCACAAATTGACCCATGTGAGTCTGACCTTAAGGCAATAGGATGGGGGCCCACTCTTGAGGTCTTTGCACAGGGCCCACCAAGCTTTAAGTATACTGTACTTAAATGTGAATTCTGCAAAGACCTACCATATAATTATATGCGCACCTTATGGTTTTGCAGGTGTGCCCTATTTTTCACAATTTACTTCACTACATGAAAAGATATAAAGGTTTTCCTGGAACTATTTTAAATTCATAGGTAAGTTTGATAGTACCCTCATATTATATTGTACATTACATATTTATACAGCATGGTGGCTTAGTGGTTAGCACTGCCGTGCTGGGGTCCTGGGTTCAAATCCAACCAAAGGCAACATCAGCATGGAGTTTGTATGTTCTCCCTGGGTTTGTGAGGGTTTCCTCCCACATGCCAAAAAAATACTGATAAGTAAATTGGCTTTCCGTAAAAAAATGACCCTTGTGGGTGCTGGGGATGAGCACCTGTATGGCAGCCACTAACATCTCTACTTCACAACACTCCCTGCTCTTTGAGTCTCCTGGTGAGAACAGCACATTACAAATGTTTGTCATTGTCACTTATTTTCATAACATTGTTTCTTTTCTTTTAGAGATATTTAGAAGTTCCAGGTCTAATCTGGTGGAGTGTCCTTCCTTGGGCACATGTTATCTCTGCTGAACAATTTGTGAAATTTGACAAGAAAAGACTGCACGGAGCACTGTTCTTTTCATCAAAATGCCAGACACCACCAGGGAATTTAAACGCACCACATTATAAGTTAGGGTTCACCTTATCATTGGATATCCGTTATGATAGTGTCCGTTAAAAAAAAACAAAAAACAGACACCTATCATAACAGACATTAACGGACACTTACTGATGTTAATGTGTCCGTTTTTTTAACTGATCCATTTAATGGCACATTAGCATCAGTTAGTATCCGTTTTTATACTGTCCGTTTATTTGCTTTTTTTTGTTTCTGCTTTCTGAGCATGCGCAGAAAAAAAAACGGACAGTAATAACGGACAGTATAACGGACACTCGTTAATGTCCGTTACCTGTTACTGTCCGTTACCCATAGACTTTAATGTTAAAAAATAACGAATGCTTGACTGCATATCAGATTTTTTTGTCCGCGAAAAATAACGGACATGTGACGGATTTGGTGTATAACGGATACTAAAGATCACTAATGGACACAAGATAAAATCCCATTGAAATGAATGGAAAGTTTAATGGTTTCTGACGGTTTAGCTAGTGTCCGTTGCTAAAATCTTGTAATGGACAATAGCAACGGACATTACTGATGGTCACCAGCGGCAGTGTGAACGACCCCTTAGTCTGTTAGACAATGCTTTGCATTGAAGTTTTTGTTACAAATGGAATTATGATACAAGTGTGAACATAACCAAACACATTACATTACTATGTGACCATTCAAGCCAATTTGTCTCATTGAATAACTTTGCTTAACAAACCAGTGAATCTCATCAATAAAGAGAACTCAATGTGGATCTTTCATGTTCATTCAGCAGCAAAACTGAGCAGAGCTTCAATTAGATAAAATTCACCTTCATTTTAACACGATAAAGTGCAATTTGGATGGTAAAATGATCAATGAAAAATTAATCAGCAAGAGAGATTATGAGCTAGTGGTGTGTACTGGAGATGTTCCGATAATGGGAAGAGAAGAGAAATTACATCCACAGCTTTATACTCAACTTAATATACAGTAATTATATTGAATACATTGAAGATTTTGGGGTTCACTTACTAGCCATATGGCATCACTTTCTAAGGACATGTTCACTCTACTATTAGTGAAGTTGCTGCTATCACCCATCATAGGATCAGAACAATAGACTTATACACAAAAGAGCAATGGATGCAGATAGAGACCCATATGTCTGCATCCGTTCTTATTCACTGTAATGTAAAAAAAAAACACGATGGAAGCTTTCATCCGTCATGTTTGTGTACTTTTCTAACAGAATAGAAAATCCTGCTTGCTACTTGTAACACTTTACTAGATAAAAGGTGCTTCCTGGGCAATCACAAGAGGACTTGGCAATGGTTGAGATCAGCTTATCTTCAGGGGAACCCATTGATGATAGTTAAGATGATGTCGGTACAGGGGCAGAGCAAGGAGTCATGGGGCCCCATATCAGAACTTGTAATAACACCCAACACTCTATCATGACCACCTGAGGCAGCACATTCAAGACTTGAACAGTGTATGGTTATTTTAGTCTCCTTCACATGCAAGAATAATGCACATATTGATTTTACATTGCAGATAATGCACACAGTGATGTCATAGTGTCAGAATAATGAACTCAGTGATGTCACAGTACAGGGATAATAAAAACTGTGATTTCCCAGTAGAGGAATAATATTCACAATGATGTCACAGAACCGGGATAATATATGGAGTGATATCTAAGTACAGGAATAATGCACACAATGAAGTCACAGTACCAGTATAATACACACAGTGATGTCACAATGCAGGGATAATGCACACAGTCAGCTATAGGAGTTGCAGAGGTAGCAATTGCTACCAGGCCCTAGAGCTTCAGGGGGCCCAAAGACCTCTCTATAACATAAGACAACACCAGTTTTATAGATTGCACATGCTAAGTAGGGACCCCATTGCATGTTTTGCATTGGGTTCTAGGATCTTCAGGTTATGCCTCTGCACACAGTCACGTCATAGTACCGAGATAATACACACAGTGATCTTCCAGTACATCAATAATGCACACAAAAAAAGATCACTGCATACATGGTGACATTGAAACAAATGAAGAAAGTAATGATAATGATATCACATGAGGCATTATGATGTCCCAGTAGAGTAATTGAAGGGCATTCAGTTTTCCACATCCTCTTCCATCATCCATAGTTATCTCCTAGTTATAATTGTACCCTAGGTCTTAATGGAAATGGCCCCCTCAGTGGTTGGACCCTATTGTAGCTGCTTTGTCTGCTACCCTGGTAGATACACTCATGGATCGTTACCTAAAAAATAGATCATCAATGATACCAAACCACAGGTTTACCAGGTATGAACGCAAACATACTGAATCATAAATTAAAGGCACCGCATCACTAGTCAACCAGGGACATGACATTTAACCACTGGACCAGACACCACATAACTGAATTAGTAGAGACTAGTAAACACTTCATAGAGTAGCCACTATGTATTGCATTATTTGATGAGAGGTTACAGGGGTTGGCCATTTTCAGACCTATATTGAGAGACAAATGTTATTGCTTGTATAATAAAAAGTTATACAATTTTCGAATATACTTTCTTCAATTCCTCACGATTTTCTAAATCTCTGCTTGTTGTGATTTGTTCTGCTTACTGCCAGTGGATACAAATCAGTCAATGGTCAAGTGATATACAGTTCATGTTATGTGATATACAGTCCATGTTATGTGATATATAGTCCATGGTCAAGTGATATACAGTCCATGGTTATGTGATATACAGTCCATGTTATGTGATATACAGTCCATGGTCATGTGATATACAGTCCATGGTCATGTGATATACAGTCCATGTATTGTGATATACAGTCCATGTTATGTGATATACAGTCCATGGTCATGTGATATACAGTCCATGGTCATGTGATATACAGTGCATGTTATGTGATATACAGTCCATGGTCATGTGATATACAGTCCATGGTCATGTGATATACAGTTCATGTTATGTGATATATAGTCCATGGTCAAGTGATATACAGTCCATGTTATGTGATATACAGTCCATGGTCATGTGATATACAGTCCATGTTATGTGATATACAGTCCATGGTCATGTGATATACAGTCCATGGTCATGTGATATACAGTCCATGTTATGTGATATATAGTCCATGGTCAAGTGATATACAGTCCATGGTTATGTGATATACAGTCCATGTTATGTGATATACAGTCCATGTTATGTGATATACAGTCCATGGTTATGTGATATACAGCCCATGGTCAAGTGATATACAGTCCATGTTATGTGATATACAGTCCATGGTCATGTGATATACAGTCCATGGTCATGTGATATACAGTCCATGTTATGTGATATACAGTCCATGGTCATGTGATATACAGTCCATGTTATGTGATATACAGTTCATGGTTATGTGATATACAGCCCATGGTCAAGTGATATACAGTCCATGTTATGTGATATACAGTCCATGGTCAAGTGATATACAGTCCATGGTTATGTGATATACAGTCCATGTTATGTGATATACAGTCCATGGTCATGTGATATACAGTCCATGGTCATGTGATATACAGTCCATGTTATGTGATATACAGTCCATGGTCATGTGATATACAGTCCATGGTCATGTGATATACAGTCCATGTTATGTGATATATAGTCCATGGTCAAGTGATATACAGTCCATGGTTATGTGATATACAGTCCATGTTATGTGATATACAGTCCATGGTCATGTGATATACAGTTCATGTTATGTGATATACAGTCCATGGTCATGTGATATACAGTCCATGGTCATGTGATATACAGTCCATGTTATGTGATATACAGTCCATGGTCATGTGATATACAGTCCATGGTCATGTGATATACAGTCCATGTTATGTGATATATAGTCCATGGTCAAGTGATATACAGTCCATGGTTATGTGATATACAGTCCATGTTATGTGATATACAGTCCATGGTCAAGTGATATACAGTCCATGGTCATGTGATATACAGTCCATGTTATGTGATATACAGTCCATGGTTATGTGATATACAGCCCATGGTCAAGTGATATACAGTCCATGTTATGTGATATATAGTCCATGGTCAAGTGATATACAGTCCATGGTTATGTGATATACAGTCCATGTTATGTGATATACAGTCCATGGTCAAGTGATATACAGTCCATGTTATGTGATATACAGTCCATGGTTATGTGATATACAGTCCATGGTTATATGATGAGCACACAGGTGCAGAATTTGTTACCAGGCAGATGTCTAATTACTGTGCTGTGACTATAACAAGCTGTGCAGCTGTGTGTTCATCACATGACCATGGAATGTCCATCACATGACCATGGACCATATATCACATGACCATGGTTTGATTTTTATCCACTAGAAGTAAGCAGAAAGAATGACAGCAAGCAGAGATCTAGAAAACCGGGAGGAATTGATACAGAAAGTATATAGAAAAATTGTGCAACTTTTTATTATACAAACAATAACATTGGTCGCTCAATATTGGTCTGAAATTGGCCAACCCCTTTAAGTACCAACCTCTTTGCCAATCTTACCCGTACTTGTCAACATTTTGGTGGTGAACTCCAGAAGAACAGTGTACATCACAAAAATTTTCACAACCCTATGGATATTGTCATGCCCCTTCTGGGCATTACCCTGCCCCCTTTTGCATATTGCTACCTTACCTTTGGGCATTACATGTGCTGGACCCCCCCCTTTTAGGCCTTGACAAGTAGGGGCACATACAGTGCCCAAGTCACATATAAGGTAACGGCTACCCCTGCAGTTCAGGAGATTTTCCTACTCTTCTGGGAGTCCAAGAGGTCACCCCTTTTTTTTCGGGAGCCACTTGGAGCTTCCAGAAAATTTGGCAAGCATGGGGCTAAAGCCCCACATTGTGGAAAAGCTGCTTTTTTTGTTGATAAAAAGCCAGGAGTGGATTTATAAGAAGGGAGCAGTATAAAAGCTTTCTTTATATTCCCCATAGTTTTGTAGCCAGACCTTGGTTTGGCTCAAAAAAAAACTGCAGCAAAATCGGCAACAAAAAAAGCAGCTTTTCCACAATGTGGGGCCTTAGCCTAAGAGTAACGACTGTCAGATTCCAAGGAACTCCTGTTGGGATACACAAGGTTAGAGGCTGCAGATCACAGAAACTATACACTATGCCTCCCTACCTTCCCAACACGTCAGAGATTCCTCACATGCATCTCTCTAGGAGTGTCCCACATGCTATGATTCACCTGACGCTCACAATAGACTCATAAAGGGAGCACCTGGAAAATGTTGTGAAATACTGACAGGTATAGATTGTGTCTGACTGCACATGAAAGCCTCGGTGACAGCTCCCGAAACCCCCAGACCACACAAAGCGAGCAGTCTCTATACTCGACCAGCATGTCTCTTCCACAACATCTCCAGGACTTATGTTGCTCAACATGGCTGTCATTAATTAGCAAAAACAACTCGTCTCCGAATCCCGTCAAGAAAACAAAATGCTTCTTTTCAGGCTTTCGCACAGCAGAGGAGCATATGCTTCTGCTTCACAGTGGGTAGGAATGAAATGTACATTAGCACATCATTACAATGGCTATTTGCATTACATCCTTTTTTTATAAGCCGCTATCCAGCAGGCCCAAGGAGAGATGTGCACCAAATATGTTTGATGTGACATAAAGGTTATTGGATGGATTATCCTGGACAGGGGCATCTCCATTGTGTTAGCAGTACCACATTTAGCAAGAATCTCCCCTGGGGTGCATGTAACATCCTTAATGAACGTAGTTTGATGTAATCTGAGGCTGTTAGATGGCTAAATTCTCCCCTTTCTGTGTCCCCTGCTATCATAATAGTTACAGTACAACCATTTTATTCTATTTACTTCTTGTTACTGAAGACACCTGCAGACAAAGAAGCTCAATAATACGCGTGCAATGTGCCAATTCAACTCCAGACTCGGGAAATGTAGCTCCATTTATACTCATTTCTTCCTCAGCTCAGTAGCCCCTTGTACTCATTGATTAAACTTGATTGCCCCCTAGTGGACAAATATAGGAACCACATGGAAAATTGCAGCTCGCGCACCCAACACCATTTATCTTGCAGTTTTTCAAAGTATAATCAAAAATTCTTTTTTATTCCCAGAGATTGCTTCAAAAAATTCAAGCCAAATTAAGCGCACTGAAGAGTGTCACAGCCTCAAAGTGAGCATGACAAACGTGTTGTCTTTCAATTTGATGCATTTAATTAGCGACAATGATTTCTTTAAAAAAAATGTAAAAAAAAAGGACACAAAGAGAAGTACTTCAAAAAGACACCTCTCATTAATACAGGTTCCTGCGGAGCAGAGCCCCCCGCGGGCGGTGTGCACAATAATGCAAAAGATGTTTTTTAAGGACTTCAAATAGTAATCTGCCGAAATTAAAAAATGAGACGCTGTGAGTGTTTGAATTAAAAAGTGTTAGTACAAAGTCACATTTGACTACAGTTCACGTTGTGATATGCAAATATCACTCATCTAGTTTTATAACAGTGTTATGTCGCATCTGCAATGGATACACTCATCACTTATAGCAATATACAGGGAAACGTCTGTGAGCTGACCACCCAAATCTGCACAGAATAATGGTCATCAATGGAGTCTGAAAACATGTACAGCCCTGAAAAACACAAATAAGGAATATAGTAATAATCAGATATTTTAGGCATTAGGCATCACATCAGAATATCTAGAACTAGACAAGGACTAGTAAAATAGCTGTAGACAAGTCAGCCCACATAACCAGAGGTGGCTTCCTCTTTTTTTTCTTGCCTGTGATAGCCCCTCTCTTAATCACTTCAAAATTTTCCCCATCATTGCCCAGCAGGGAACCCTCTAATTTTTGTTCCTAAGCATCACCCCCCTCTAAATCTTGTTCCCCTCCTGATCCCCAGCATGGCTCCTACACTCATTTCTGGCCTCAGCATATCTCATCCCATAGTCACTAGTATAGTTGGATGGGGGTGTACAAGTACATCTACCTTTTCTCTAAACCAGTAAACTGGGTTTCCCAATTAATTTATACAATAATCCATACAATATTGCCAAAAGGACGTATATTTTATTTGATCTCCATTTCTGTCTGTTATCTTATTATTACACCGAGGCCGTATGCCCGCTGACTCAGATCTCACCTTTACCCCACATATTCAGACACTTGCACTCCCTTGTCACCTGCACCTCAAAAATATCTCCAGAATCCACCCTTTTCTCACTGTGGAAACATCAAAAACATTCATTATTGCTCTGATTCTCTCTCGTCTTCACTATTACAATTCTCTTCTAATTGGGTTTCCTCTTACTAAACTTTCCCTTCTACAATCTGTCCTGAATGCGGCCGCCCGATTCATCTTTCTGTCAAACCAGTACACAGATGCATCTACCTTGTGTCAGTCACTGCACTGGTTGACCATTCCCCACAGAATACAATATAAAATTATCGCACTCACCCACAAATCCATCCATAGTGCTGCACCTATCACATCACCACCTCCCTCATCACTGTTTACCACCCTAACCATCCTTTATGTTCTGCCAATGACGTTTGACTTGTATCTTCTGTTATCCGATCATCCCACTCCCATCTCCAAGACTTTTCTCGAGCTGCACCAGTGCTCTGGAATGCTTTACCCTAGACAATCCGACTAATCCCGAACTACAGCAGCTTCAAACATGCCCTAAAATCTGTTTAGCTTGGCTTATCACATGACCTGATCACTTTGTTCTACACCTACGCACACTACACTAACATTTCTTATCCTAAGCTATCCTTCATACTCTATTCCTCAGATACTGACGTCTCCATCTAGAAGTTACCTTGTACTCTGTACACTTAGTATCTGTATAATCACAGATACCGGCTGGTGACAGCTCATACAACTTCAGCTATATGACCTTATTTATTAAAAGATGGCTGCACCATTGTACCAAACAAGACCTCTTATGTCCCCCTATTTAATCATAGATTGTAAGCTCTCATGAGCAGGGCCCTCTCTCCTATTGTTTGATATGTAAATTTTTTGTTACATTGTAATATGAAATACTGTCTGTCCAGGTACCCTCTGATTTGTAAAGTGCTGCAAAATATTTCATCTCATCATAGGTAAAACCTTTTCTGTCTATGACCAATGCACTTTCTGATGAAAAGGTTTAATCTAAATTAGGCTCCATTCACATCATGTTGTTCTACATCTGCTTAACAGATACAAAAAACAGATGCAAATGTATACCATACTTTTTTGTCCATCAGAAAAAAACAGACATGGATCTCTATGTAGATGGTGTTTTTAGCATCCGTTAAACACACCTGCTAAACAGATGTAAAAAACCTGATGTGAATGGACCCTTAGTCCATATAATTCAGTCTTGATGGAACCATCCTGTATATAACTATAACATGATTGTAAAAAAATACATATAACAATATGATGCGATCACATCAAGCAATTGATCTAAATATAAGGGAAATTTCCACTTACTGGATGGGGTGTATAGTAGGACTGTGTGCAATCCATGTGTCCTTATATCTTTGCATGCTTCATGCCCGTGCACATTTCAGGAGAGGCTTAGTAATGAGGTATGACCAGATTTAATGGTTTAGAAAAGTAAGAACATCAGATAGTTGGTGCACAGAGCTGTGTCGGCTCACACTCTCACGACATTCACTATTTAATCTCTCAAGTGTAACACTAGGTACTGGAGAGACCACAAAAACTACAAAGCATAAGAAAGGGACAGTGAGGACAAGTCACATGTGATCAGAACTGGAATAAATATTATCTCCTCATAGAAACTTCAATTCTTTTTTTTTTTTTTTGCCTTTTCCTTAAAGAGGTTGTCTCACAATGACAATCCCTTTCCATCTGGCATAGAGAAGTGTGGACCCCCTTCTCCAGTCTGTAGACCAGAATAGAGCGTGGACCCTGTCCCATTCATTTGAATGGCTACATTGTCATGCTACATACCGGCTGCAGTGGCCATTGCAAGGCAATGGTATGGCACATGGCTTCCTTGGTGATAATCTGGATGGTCAGATCAGTTTCCATACATGAGACAATTACTTTAAGAAATTTAACATCTATTTTCGATTTTTATACCATTATTTGTTCATTGTGAATGGTAAGGAATAGGCAAATAAGACTTCATTGCTGAAAAAGAAATACTTACTCCTAGCACCACCTTTTGGAAGGTAGCTCCCTATAGATTCATGTATGGTTTTCAAAAGAAACCTAAGGGAATAATCTGGGATTAATAGTCAAACCAGTATAACTCCTCCAGAATGGAAAGAGTCCCATCCACAGACAACTGTTTTATGGTTGTTTTCTCTCATCGGTGCAGATCAGGGTGTCGGTTGGCTGTGTGAGAGGTCTAGATGTGGGTCAGAAGGGGTAATGTGTCTCATTAGGAAGAGATGGCACAGGGACTTATTAGACCATGCATGCCCTGCTAAGAATTCTGGGTAAGGAACATGCAAATAATACCTCATTAGTGGAAGAGAAGATTTTGCTCCTAGCACCACCTTTTGGAAGGTAACTCCCTATAGATTAGTACCCTTAGTAGATTAGTAGAGCAGTACCCTGCTCTGCACAGATGAGACAACAACCCCACAACAGCTGTCTGAGGATGGGAGCCTCTTCCTTTTGGAAGGGTTATTCTGATTTGGTTATTATTCCCACATTATTCCTTAGTGCTTTGTACAGTTTGCACTTCTGATCTCACAGTGAATAAAATTATTTTACAAGGCACAATGGGGGACATTTGGTATGCCTTATACACTAGTTTACTGGCATGAAAAGTCATTATTTTTTGTGCAAATTGGGTTTTTGTGCAAAACATAATTGCAACTTTTACTTTTGAACTGCCCTTGGCACTTTCCAGGTCTAAAATAAGATGTATGTGCTAAAATGTGGAGGCTCTAATGGCAGCCATTTTTTGCAAATGAAGATTTTTCCGTGAGATATATAGAAATGAAGAAAGATTAGTTCCAAAACTTTAGGTAGCGGATGAGGACATTTGTGATTTGTAGGTGAGTCATGTAATAGACTTCATGACTCATCTGAAAGGGATTTTCATCCTTAAATTCAAAGCACCAAAACACATTTTCCCTGTACTTTTAGAATTCAGCAAAACAGAAAAATCTAATTATTTTTTCTTATTTTTGTTCTTACACCCTTCCTAGATGCATTGGAACAGATGTAACCCCCACCCCATCTCCCAATCTGTAAAGCCATACTCTGCTAGATCAATGTCTCAATACGAATAAACAAAAATAGACTAGTAAATTGCTATATTGGTGAAGTGGCAGCAAACGGTGACCTCCAGGATCATCAATGAAACTCAGTGAAATGAGACTGCAGAGAATGAGTCTATGTGCAAAGAGTCTGACTGCAGAGAACTAAGTACATAATGCAGTAGCAGCCTGCACCATTTAGAAACTGTACTCTATCAAAACGTAATAAAGAAATCGTAGGAAGTAATATTGTCAAACCTTTATTTGCCATGTAATATCTACCATCCTGAAAATGAACATCTCCGTTTTAGACTGAAATGAACAGCTTTGGGCTGACCTTTCTGCTTATTCAGCTAATGGACCTTTATTGCAAATTCAATCACCCATTTTATGTGTTGTTACAGTAAAAATCAAACTCAATCCATACATTCAGGAGGTGTCAGATTGTTCTAGGTATAAAAACATACCGGGATTTGGATGGAGTTCAGATATAAGTGCTTCGACTTGTGATCCAAAAAAACTACAAAAAACAACCAATTACAAATATCTATTTCAGCCAAGAGCAGAGATTATTAAGGGAAGTGCGGGAGCTGAGATTCTGTTGGGGTTGTCAAAAAATGTCCAGATGAAAGCATTTTCTCGGTAAAGAAGTTAAACACCCACGGGATGTGTCAATCATTCAATGCGAGCCGAAGAACGATTGTGATGTGCTTTTTCTTTGGCTCAATGTCTTGAGTCTCCACATTACAAAGCATCTTTCATGCAATCTCTGTAAAGCTTCCAATGTCAAGTCAACTTATAGAACAAGATTTGGGCCAAATGGAATAGACTATTCATAACGCCAGGTAATAGCAGCAAATTCTGACTTTGCTTCCACCCCGGGTTGGTTAGTATTCTGATGGTGGCCGAGGTCTCTCTCTTGAACAAATAGTTTTAATTTAAATTTATACAATGTCTCTTTTATGTTTTTCTGTCAGAATTTCTAACATCCCCAGTAAATCCCTTGGGTATTGGATGCTTAGACTTCAATGCATATGTGAATTTCTGAGAATTTCTGCCATTGCAAAAGAAAAAAAGAAAATAAATCTAGGACAGTAACAAATAAACAGGACTTCATGGGGGGATTTCTATTCCCTCATGCACATAGTTGTTTCTTGGTAGGCCCTTCCTCAATTCCTTTATATTCCTTTCCATCTGTCCCTGTTTTTCTGACCTCCAACCCAAAACTTGTCATCTCTGTAGATACCATCTCCTCAGTTCCTTTATACCAAGCAACTATTCCGGAGCCACAGTCAGAGAAACGTGTACCACAGTTCTGCAGAAAACCCAAGCTCACTTCTTATTATCCTTACCACACTTCCAAAACCAAAAATAGTTATAACTGGAACCGGCTGGTCAGGTGGTATGTCTGCCCTGAAAAATATCTTTCCTACTAAATGGATGATGAAGGGGACAGAAAAATCACACATAGACTACTGTGCACAATTTTGGGCCTGTGTACAAGAGGACAAAGCTGAATTAGAGAGAGTGCAGAGAAAGGTGACCAAGATTATTAGGGGAATGGCTGGATTGGAGCACATAGATTAATAGACTTGGGGTTATTCAGTTTGGAAAAAAAGACATCTACGGGGAGATCTAATTATAATGTACAAATACAAGAAGGAATTTTCTAATGATCTTTTTACTCCTAGGCTGGTGACAGTGACAAGGAGACATCCTCTATGCCTAGAGGAAAGAACACTTCACCAGCACCATAGATCTCTTCTTTGCTGTAAGAGCAGCGAGTCTATGGAACTCACTATTCCAGGATGTGGTGATGGTAGATTCATTGTGCAAGTTCAAAAAGGGCCTGGATGTCTTTTTTGAAAGTAAAAATATTACAGGTTACGGGTTTCAGACTTTTGTTGAAGACAAGTTGATCCAGGGTTTTATACTGATTGCCACATTTGCCTTCCGTTGGATCAACACTGTAGGGTTATAGGTTGGACTTGATGGACTTGTGTCTTCATCCAACCACATCTACTATGTTACTATGTTACCATATATCTAACACATGAGTGCCATGTCCACAGCATATGCCCAATGTGTACAAAGTAAGATGACAGAGGGGCCCAGACAGACGTCTTGCACAGATGTCCTTAGCTCTCATTGTTTGCTCCTGATTCTTTGTATACCAAGAGCCATCACTTGTCTTTGCTCTCCATTTCAGTAAAGGAAGAAATATGCTCTAAACACTATTTTTGCAATCAATATCAGATATGTTAAGCATTGCTTCCACAGTTAACCAATGGCAAAAGGAGAACTATTAGAGGAAATGTTTGACTTCTCTACGAGATTTCATCCATAATGATCATCTATATAGAACCAAAAAATATTCCTTTCTTTTCTTTCATTTATTGTGCTGAATGCAATTCACTTTTTCACTATCCATGAGTTTTCAAGTTTATTTTTGTACATTTCTATATATATATAAAAATGTAGAAGTCAGCTTCAGTGATGAAAAGTATAGGCACACAGGAAAAATGTGTCACCAATACTCTTCCCTATCATGGACTTACGTGTATCAAGTGTTCTATGCTTGTATTTGTACCTGAGCCCCGGTACCTGAGAAGGTGACAGTTTTCGCTCTAAATACAAACAATGGGATAGATTTAGAAAGACTGGCGTTTTCAACGCAAGTCTTCATATATCTTGTGGTGGCAGATCAGCCCCAAGATATTTTGTCAGAAGTGGTCTAAATGCAACTTTTTCTACAATAAAGCTATTTCTCTAAAACGCAAAAAAACGTTCACCTGGCTACTAGATAGATGTCAAACGATTTGAACAATTGGTCTAGTCAGACATTAACATTTTTGGCTTAATCTAGAAGTGGTCTTTCCATAAGGTAGCTAAACATTACTACATGGATACGTATCTGCAGCCAACACTGAAGCAAGGCGGATGTTCACTTTGGGTTTGGGGACTTGGAAGCAGATTCTCATCCATCACGTATAACCACCAGGGAGGCATCTAACTCCTGAACTAAATCTACAACACAACAATGACCCCCAACAAACCACAAAAATCATAAGCTACGTTGTACAATATCTTCTGTTAGAAAACCTTAAGATGATATGTTTTTTACAAAGCCCTGATCTCAGCATCATCAAGACATCTGGGATCACGTGGAAACACATGAGAGACAATGAATATGTATCCAAGATGTTTGGCTAAACCAACCAAATCATTTCCTTATAATGCTGCATAACACTATATCCAAGAGAATTGTTGCTGTTCCGCTCTCCCAGGGTGAGGTATTACAGTAAAACTGCATCCTATGAGAAATGTGACATTATCTTTAGCTAAGGAATATGCAAACTATACTTGTACAAGGAAACCAGACTGAAAATGGATCCGATTAGAATTTATTTTCTCAAATGCAACTTTTCAGTTTGCATATGGTTAAATGCATATCTAATGAAACTAGAGATAGACCCCTGGTCTTTATAGAAGCACTCCCACAAAATGTTAATTCTCTGGCCTGTTAGAAGTGTCCAAGAAATACAGCTCAGCGCCATTGCTGGGAGGTGATGAACGCCCCCCTGGCAGTACACCTTCTATAGTCTTGTACTGTTGTGTAGGGTGTTCCTCACCGGTCAGTGATGAGGTTTATCTGAGACCAGCCCCTCTGACAGTGCAGTCAAATTGGTACCAAAACTAACAGCACCAATATTTCTGCAGCCGGGGCACATACCTGCAAAGCTGACAATGTGCTGAATTCAACGCACTTTACAGTGGTATAAAACACACATGATGTTAGAGGGCATGAAAAAACTTCTTTAAGCAAAATCTAGTTTCTACATCCCAACATTTAATTTTCAGTTAAATTGTAATATTCTGGAATGTACCATTTTAAAGGTTTTTTATCCCACAAAATGTGAATTTTCAGAATTCCCCTCCCTCTATCAACTCAGAAACCAAGCTATTCACTTGTAATCCAGCACTACTGAGGCACCTATATTGTTTGCATTGTTGAAGAAAGAGAATTTGCACATGCTTGTCTTGAATACCAGTGAACTCCAGGAGGATCTAGCCTCTAGCAGCAGAACAAAGCAAGGGTGAGTTAAAGGGTTAGTTAAAGGGTAAATTGGCAGGCATTTATTGGACAAACAGGGAACCTTTTTAATAATTACAGTCTTTAGAAAAACACCTTACAAAAAGTATAGTGCACAAAAAGTTTATGTATCAGGAAGGATAAATAAAAATAAAAAAGGGTCTTTGGGAGGTGTGGACATAGTATATACAGCACAGAGCACGAAGGGTTAAACTCTAGTAAGCATAAAAAGACAGGCAATAGTCACAGCAAGTCAGCTGGCACAAAATTATCAGTGGGTTACCTTCTGAAATATACAGGAGCAGCATAGTGGATGAGATTTCATCCATATGCTGTGACTAAGGCTGGAGACACACAGAGCATTTGTGCAGTTTTTTTAATGCAGATTTTGCTGCAGAGTCAGAGCCAGGAGTGGATCCAAAAAAAATGGGAACTGTATTGGAAAGACTTGTACTTCTTACTGCTGAATCCATCCAGCAAAATCGACACACAAAAGGCAACATGTGTGTTTTCAACCTAAACCCCCACAGCTCAATGTGGCCAGCGCTGCAGGTTTTATACTTCAGCATGACAATTATTGCTGCAGGTTTTACCTGCAGCTTTTAGTCTTTGCAACTTTTTGAGGCCTTTGTGACTGCCACACTTCTAACTGCAATAAACATCTCCCGAACAACTCCCCATTGATGTTGTTCTCTGCAATTTATTTGTTATGTGAATAAGCTATGACAGATTGGTGAGGTGGAGCATAACGCCAACCCTCTCGGCCCACTAGAGGGCAATGGTTGAACAGATCCAGCCAGTCTGCTAAGCATGGGAATCCACAAGAGGCAGAGTTGCAGGCTCATGCAGAACACACTTTGGCACTCAAGTTAGTTGGCCTACAAATGCTCAAAGTGTAGGACCAGCTCGGTCCTTGGAGGTTTGGAAGGCAAGCTGACTGGAGCCCAGAGAGGCCTGAATCTGGAAGGGTGTGTATCAGCAGCTCAGTTCCAGGGGGACACACACTAAAGACTATGAGTGAGGTGATATAGTATTCTTGAGTTTGCCCTCTTTACTTGCACCAATGCCTTGCTCTGCACTTGCACCCTCTCTGCAGGTGACCCTCCATCATGATCTCCTGATCTCTCTCACTACTGCTCTCTCTCACCAGGTCCTAGATAATCACATGCACAGACCAATGATGTTCCAATCTAGGATCTCATGTGGAATACCATGTGCAATGCACTCTTTGGGCTCTCTTCTGCACCCTCCTCCCAGCATCGGGGCACAGCATGAGCTTTTAGCTAGCACCATGAACTAGTAAGCTCCCGGTCTTGCTAGTTCATTGTACCTCCTAATGAATCCCTCAAAAAACTCCTCACAGCAACACAATTTCACAAAAAGCGGTACCACAGCATACTGGGGCCTGTCACAACCTATAACCAGAAGAATGCAACATATTAACATGAATGTACACATGACAAATAGGCATGAGTGGATCCTCAATGAAACATATAATCCATTTAAAGGAATAATAAACTTATAAAAAGGATGTGGTGCAGTCTAATATCTGCAGAGTATTTGGGTCACCTCCCTTACAAGGCATTATATATATAAATACAATGTATTTTATAGGATGCACTACCTCTTAATGTTGGGTTCCAGGAGTTTATTGCTTAATTCTAGATTTGATGCCCTAAAAATTACTCAGTGCCACATAAGAACATATTTGACATGTCACCTCCCTTTGTGACCTTGATTTTTAATATCAGCTCTTCCTCTGTGTCTACATTTCTGTAGTAATTGTAGTGAATTCCACATTTCTTGTCTGCAGCAAGTTCACCTCGTTTTTTTTCTCCCTGAAAAGCCACCAACGAGATTGCTTTTCGGGACTAAAGCATGCAACACATTTAGAAGAGAAATTGCACCTGTCAAGTAGCAATGGGTATGAATGCCTGCGTAGCTTTACTTTTCACCTAGTAAATATCAAATAATTATTTTCCAGAATCAGCCTTTCCAGAATTCTAATCTCTTCCCATTAATATCAAAAGTTAGAAACGCTACGGAAACAGGAAGTAACAGACTGAAAGCAGATGCTGTTCATTACTTTGCTAATCACATTCTCCAACACAGCTTAAGTTAAGGTCAGCGCAGGACCGCGAAGAAAACAAAGGTTTCATTTGCTTCATTTTGTGATAAGATGAAAGTTCACTTTACAATATAGTGTATGGTAGTTTAGAAGACGTTTCGATGAGGCATCAAACACCAACTCTAGTGTGGCTGGATCTAAACAACAGTGTCCATGGATGATACAATTTAAGGTTTCTGCAGCCTCCTGTTGCTTGGTGGTCCCCTCCACATCCATCTGTCTACATAGAGGAATCATGAACAAATAACACGCCGTTACTACCCTCAATGCCTGTCTGCAGTTCCATATGGCCACATCATTGTCACATAGGTCAGCCTAGCATAGGTTTTGCCTCCCCCGACTACTGACATGGACAGGCTTTGCGGTTTACTTTTTGCCTAAAAGGAATGAAGCGCTAATATTTTTATTTATTAAAACCAGATATTAAATGACGTCACCTTTTTCTCATCTGTTTTTAGTTTTGGATTATTTTATTCTATTTGCTGTACATGATTATAAAGACAGCCATCTTTTCTGAGCATATCCTCTGCTCTGTTTACAACATTTAGTGACATGCTTTACAGCACTCCTGGCCATAAGCGGAAATAGTTTGGAGCCTACTCACTGAGGTCTATGGGAGGAGAGTTTACCAGACATGTTCTGTGTAGGGAGGGAGAGTAAATATCGGTCACCTCATTTATTGTCAGTAGTAGATGTAATGATGGCTGTTAAGTGATGATATCTCTATAGAGATATAAAGGTGTTATTTTCTATTGTAATACTGTCAGTCTTGTCTGTAATGTAAATAATAAAGAAATCTCCTACAGAATTGGTAATGGTCAGTCTATTATTAGGCTTAGTGGTCAGAGTAGAAATTGCAGCATGTAGTATTTTTAAAAAAAATATAGATATTGACATGGAAAATAAAAAAAAAATATAAAAAATTCCTAAAAAAATGGTTAGCATAAAAAATTGTTTCAAAAAATAGGTTATTTCCTTTAAGCAGTTTTGGCAAGTAGCATGATGCAACTTGTGATACCTGAATCATTCTTGAGACATTACTGATAGCAACAACTGCTTTAACTGGGATGCTAGAACAGTCTCTGGAATTAAACTAGGAGTAATATCTGGGCTACAGTCCCAACTTTAGAACTCAAAGTATATAACAGTGTTTAGAGAGTTTGTCTCTTTGTCCCACTTTGCTTTTTTGTTGCCAATTTTGCTGTGTTTTTTTGAGTCAAACCTAGAAGTGGCTACAAAAGTAATGGAAAATGTAAAGGAAGCTCTTATACTTTTTCCTTCTGCTCAATTCACTACTGGTTTGGCTCAAAAATCTGCAGCAAAATCTGCAACAAACAAAGTAGTTTTAGTTGGGGCCTTAGTTGACATCTCTTGCTGCAATTACTCTTTCAATAGCCAAGGTGTTCTTTTCCGTATGCAAGTCATCATAGCTATTACAATACCAACATAAGGCGTTTAAAAAACTACGGGCCAGATAACAAGGCCACTATACAGAAAATACCCCGATACACTTAGGCCCCTTGCAGACGACCGTGGTGTGGGTCAGTGTGCTCTCCGTGTATTTAACAGATAGCACACTGACCCATTCTTTTCTATGGGCCATACATACATGATTTTCACGGTCCTGTGTGCGGGCCGACAGTCCGGGCTGCATCAGATAGGACAGGTTCTATTCCTGTCCTATTTTGCGGCCCGTGCTTCTGTGGCTCCTATTCATTTAATGAAAGGGTCCATGGAAGCACAGCCCATGCACGGGTGGCACACGGGGACATCCCCGTGTCCCCCATGTGCAGCCCGTGCTTTTAATTCACAGCAGGCTGGTTGCCGCATGGTCGTCTGCTACCAGCCTTAATTTGAGAACAAGTGATATAGTAAATCCAAAATGGTAGATTTTAGCACTAATGGCAGACACTATCACATGAATAGTACTAATACAGGTCAGGGTGGGTTCACACCTGCGTTTGAGTCTGTCCGCTGCCAATCCGAGTGAAAATCTCGGGAAACAGGACAGGCATTGGATACCGACAGGTTAGCGATGCATTGGTTAAAAACCCATTCATTTGAATGTGTTTTTAAAGCAATGCGCGGGTGTGCGCTTACACCCTCTGCACTGAAAATCCTTTTTTTTCATCGGAAACAAAGTCGGACAGGCAGGACTTCGTGTCCGACGAAAAAAAAACAGCTTCGCAGCGCAGAGTGTGTAAGCGCACACCCGCGCATTGCTTTAAAAACCCATTCAAATGAATGGGTTTTTAACGAATGCGTCGCTAACCTGTCGGTATCCGATGCCTATCCGGTTTCCCGAGATTTTCACTCGGATTGGCAGCGGACGGACTCAAGCACAGGTGTGAACCCACCCTTAGTGTGGTCAGTAAGCTGATGAAAGACATAGCAGCACAGGGTGCAATGAATAGTTCTCTATAGTAGCAAAATAATATCTCCAAAAGCAACAGATGTATAATATTATTTAGTGATAACTATAAATATTATTGTCCAGTATGGCAAATAGCATCATATTTAGTAGTGACAATACAAGTAGTTATCCCATATAGCAAATGCCAAACAGACAAACTGCCCCCCATACCCAATAACAGAGAGCATGTATCACATAACCTAGCTCCAATATATATAATGTCTGCTGCTATAGTGTAGATAAGGTCCCTGAAATAAGACCACAGTGTTGAGGTGCCCGTAAATCTTCTTTGCTGGATGTTGCAACCACAGTTCAGGTGGCCTTTGCCAGGCAATAAAACCGAAGAGAAGCAAGGCTAAAGAAGACACCTTAAAAGTCATATTTGAGTCTGAGCTTTAGAATGGTGTATACACAGCATTTACAGTAATAATAGAGTGAATTAAATATTCTATCCTGCTTGTGGCCCGGGCTCTCCATGTTCCGAACCTCGGTTTTCTGGGCTGGTTCTGACCTGAATCCTGCATCTAGCACCCTCCTTCACCTGTTCCTTGGTGGATTGCTAATTGTAATAGTAAAGCCTCCAGCCTTCTTGCTAATCCACAACAGAGAAGGGAACTGGTTTTGGTATTATATATGTCATACCAAGGAACAGGGTGAGGAGAGGGGAAGAGAAGGGAGTCAGGTGTCAAGTGCAGGACGTGTGACCTTGGATCGGAACCAGTCTGGAAAGCCAAGTTTCCAAACATGCAGAACACAGACTGGAACTTAGTAAATTTCAGTCCCTTTAAACATGTGAAGCAGAAATGAATTTACATGTGCAGTTAAAGTGTATGTGCTATAGCAAACATTTTTATTGGTCTGCCACCCATAAAATAAGAAATTATTAAACATTGAAAATCCTCTGCTGTTTTGTGCATACCATTTCTATGCAGACCTATGTGTTTCCATGGTTACAGACTACAAACAAAGCCTTTGTAGACTGATCCTGCAGTCATATGCCCTACCTGTTCCCGACACCTATCATACCAACAAAATATATGTAAGTAAGAAGTAATGGGTAGGGTGATAATGGCTATATGATATGCAGGGTCAGGCTATGTGGGTTTGTAGTCTGTAAGCATCAATACTCATAGGTTTTTGTAAATGCAAAATTATGGCTTTTTTTTATTTTTTATGCATTGGAACTATGAAAAATGTTTGCAATGGTGAACATGTCGTTCAACTACATGAAACCAAGACCATGAAGAGGAAGTAGCTATGACATCCGTCAGAGTACTGAATGGGAAATGTTTATTACATGCAAATACAAAGTGAGGGTCCATTTTTAATTTTTGGGTGTCAGGAGCTCAACAAATATTGGAAATACAATGTATGAGATAAGTCCATAGGGTTTCTCCGGGACTCATATATAACTTAATTATAACAAAAACTTTGGCCAAGAAGTTCAGAACCGGGGGTACAATGTACAGGTATTGGAAATTTATTTTTATTTAATTAACCCTTTAGAACAGTAGACACATAGAAACATGGGATATGCTGAATAAACAAGCATGGGACAAGGCCTGTGTCAGACATGGTATATGATGAGACATGTGGGATACTAAGCGCTTAGCCATCCACCCACTCACAGTCTGATAGCACTGGGAAATTCACATAGTCTGCCTTATGCAGGAAATTGTTTTTTTCTTTTTTTTTTTTCTCATGCCTATCACAGAATTTTTCTTTTATTATTTTTTCTTTTCCTTTTGCACATTTCTTTTTATGAAGCATTTTAATGATTTCTGGTAGAGGTCATGGGAAGGTGAAGAGATATTGAGATTTTTCCTGCCTCACACTTTGCACGTGTTACAAGTTTGTGGGAAATCTTCACTTATGACTGAACAACTTCCTTAGTTTTCACCTTTGACTGCAGTGTGCATGGGAAATTGTCTTACTCATATTAAAGCTGCCCCCTATGATACCTATAATGAAAAAGAGCTCATTTTAGATAAAAATTCAAGAAAGTTGTGACGAAATATGATATTTCTGTGGCTTGCACTGCAGACATAAAAGTAATATTAAGTAAATTTGGGGAAAAAAAGCTAACTTAAAAACGGAATACAATGCTTGTTAATTTGCAACAGCCGGTAACCACGGTATTCCCAGCAGAGGGAGGCATTTCTTAGTTGAGCTGACAGACATTACAAAAACTGGAGAGAAAAAGTTCCAGTTTTTAATTATTCATCAGGGAGTCCTTGAAACTTGCTTATGGAGAAACTTTTTACATCTCAGGTCTGTTGCCTAGCAACAGAAGCCACGGGTAGCGGGTGACTGGCGTTATCACCTTCCTGCAGGGCTGTTTTAACACATTAGTAGTCCCCAGTCATAATTTTCATATTGCCCCCCCCCCCCCACATAATTTAAATGGGTTGTCCCATGAAGTAAAGTCTTCAGGCCCGTTGTCCTGCTCCACATTAAATCTGAGCACAGCCAGGCTGAATGGGGACGGGACTGGTGACGGTCGACGCTACCATTCCCTTCAATGGGAGCATCAGAGAAGGCAAGTGCTGTACTTTGGCTATTTCTGGCGCTCCTATTCACTTCCCGTCACCAGTCGCACCCCCGTTCAGTCAGGCTATGCTCAGGTTAGATGTGGAGCAGAACAAAGGTCCTAAAGTCTTTACTTTGTGTGACAACCCATTTAATGTACCCTCAAGTGGCCCACACAATATAATGTCCCCTCAAGTAGCATATTGTAGCCTCCCTGCCATAGACATTGTCAACTAAAGCCTGAATGCTGGATTATCGAGCTGATAGTTCTGTGCTCCACCATTGTGTTGAACTTTATCTGCATCCTAAGGACACAGATATAGTTGAAATTGCTACCTGCTGCCTGGAACAGAAGGACAGCACCTGAAATGCAGAATTATCCCACTTGATCTGGATCAGCTGAGGGGGCCTCCACTACTATAAGGCTCTATTCAGATGCACCATTTGCCCTATGGTTAAAGCGGCCCTGCCTCCAGTCCACAGTCGTAGTGGTGATGTATACTGATGCCACTAGGTCCCCTGGAAAGGTGGCCACCAAAAGTCAGCAATACCCTCTCCAAGTCTTTAATATGTGGGCATGTTTGGACAGATTTGTCCAAAAGTCAAATAAAATACAGTTAAAATACAATATTAATTCATAGTTATCACAAGAGGCTACTAAGAAATACTAGATTGCAAAAATGTTTTCACATGTTCTCATCCCAAAAATATTGGCCACACCTCAATAATGGCAGCCAGACTATAACTAATACCCAGACAAAGAGGGCAGCTATAATACTGCCAGTCCAAGCATATCTATATAAACATTGCTCAGGCCATTGAGTACCCTCACAAATATTGGTAGTCAGACTTAAAATTAAGAAGACAACAAGTACCATTGAACATTGTACACAATAACAAACCGGGAAAGTACTCTGTTTAGCATCGGTTACTGACTACACTATACTACTACACGACTACTGAGTGCACATCTTACTTTCCATCTTTAATGTGAAGTAACTTGGGACTGGGAGGTGCAGGCTCACTTCTGTATGCTCTCTGGTTGGGCCACATATAGGAATATTTATTTTTATTTGCTAATATAATGCCAACATATTCTGTAGCACTTTAAAGTTATTGTCATCACTCACTGACCCATGTAGGGCTCACCATCTAAATTTCCTAATTTCATGTCTCACACAAACACAGAGAAAACATACAAACTCCATGGAGATGTTTTTAGTTGTATTCAAACCCAGGACTCCAACGCTGCTCAAAGGACAACACAGAGAGGAAGGGGAAAGAATTATAGTCGTACAGTACTGTGCAAAAGTTAAGCCAAGAAGAGGCTGGTGCTAGATAAAAACTGTAGAGTGGTGATCCGGTTAAATTTCTCCTGGGGGCCAGAGGGCAAGGGGGCATGGTTAACTTTCTCCTGGAGTGCAAGCAGGAGGAGTATGGCTAACTTTCTGCTGGGTGGTTGATTCTCTGGGCAAATCCTGGGTATGCCACTAGATTCGCCTACGTATTTGGGTAATATATTGTCTATACTACTTGTTAGTTGTAACCACTTCTGTAACCTGCCATTACGTTTGTTAGGTAGTTTGGCAATACATGTATTTCTATTATATGGAACCAGGGTGTTTGTTCTATTGTACATGACTTGCTGCCTTTTTTTTACTTGTTTTTATTGTGATCTAAATAAAGTTTGCTTTCTAATATATGTATGCTGTATTGTGTTTCTGTTTAGAGTTGCTAGTATCAGATTTTTTTGTGCATTTACCTACTATGTAGCCTCCCTTTATCTTGATATACAGGTTCATCTCAATAAATTAGAATATCTTTGAAACGTTTATTTATTTCAGTAATTAAATAAAAAAAAGTGACCTCCTATATTTTCTAGATTCTTTACACAAAGAGTGTCCTATTTCAAGTGTTGATTATAGATTACAGGTAATGAAAACCCAAATCTAAGAAAATTAGAATATTGTAAAAAAAAGTTCAGTATTGTAAATTCAGTGTGTCACCTGCCAAGGTTTCCTAAACCTTTAAATGGTCCCTCAGTCTGGTTCAGTAGGACACACAATCATGGAAGACGCTGATTATGGATTGTATTACTGAAATGAATGAACGTTTCAAAAATATTCTAATTTATTGAGATGCACCTGTAGGTGTATAGACAGTACCTGAAAAAGATAGTGAAATATATCACTTTTTTCTAACTATTTTTTGATTCTAGATTTTTAAAATTTCTGTTTTTTTGTACATGACTATGGGGTCTTCTATCTTCACAGAGACTCTACTCTACTCTGTTAATAGCAATTTAGTAATATGTTTTACACAGTCTCATGTCCATAGACACCAATAGCCTGGAGCCAATTTATTGAGGTCTATGGAAGAGTATTTTAGACCTATTCTCTATAGATAGAGTATGTTGATAATCTCTAATATAACGCATTGTCAGTAGTGGATGCAATGATGGGTCAGTGGTGTTAACTAGAGGGGTGTTATCTTCTATTGTAACTCCGTCTGTCTTGTCTGTGATGTAAATGAAGTGTGCTGCCAAGAAAACCCCACACATTTTTAGTATTTTAATAGGCTTTGTGGCCAGATTGAAAATTGCAGAATTTTTTTTTTTTTTTTTTTTAAGTAGAAATAAGGGAAATATAAATAAATATAGGAAAATTTTAAATAAAATAAAAAAAATCTTAAAAACTATGTATAACATAAAAACTTGTTTCAAAAATAGGTAATTTTCTGGTGACTCATTGCCTGTAAGGTAGACCTGAAAATTTTTACAAAACTATTGGACATAGTAAAAACAGCAGTTTTATTATCTGGATTACATCACTTTTTTAATAAAAATTAATATTGCCTGTAGGCCGATAACATGTGACATTGTTTCACATGTACTACTAGCATAAGGCGTGTGCATGTATAATTTTTGAATACAAGAAGTCCTCATTAACTTGCCACTGAGGTACAATTGCAGATTTTGCAGAGCAGGTCATAGCACATTTTCCCAGTCACTTTTTTGGAACTTGAGCTTTGTAATTAATTGTTTTTTAATCCTGTCTTTAAGTACTCCTCTGCCTGAAGCCAGGATTTGTGCGAATTCCAGAGTGACTACAGGTGCATTAATGTAAACGGAAAATCAATGTTTTTCAATGATGTCCTCCAGTCAAACTCTGGAGTGGTTGTAAATCACATCTAATACAGCCGACATTGTTACCAAACAAGAAGTGTGTAAGTCAGTCAAAACAAGGATCGAGCATGCATAATAGGTCAGGTCTAGACACAGATTTTGGTGTTAATCCACGTCAAATTGCCACCAATCTGGCCAAGCCTTTCACTTTATGCATTACAAAGGGTAAAACCCACTTTTCTACAATAGAATAAACATGCTGTGGATTTTTAAACCAGCACCATTCTTGGATTTCTGTACAGAATTCTTCCAGTACAGGTGGATGGGGTGTCAAAACTCCATCTAGTTGTGTTCTAAATTGCTGCAGATCTGTAATGCAGAATCCACATCTAAAATCTGCTGCATCTCAACCTATCAGGGCCTATCTTCAACCATAAGGAAGATTCAGAACTGGTTTTATCTCAATAAAGTAAAATAATGGAGACAATGTCTTGGACATGCTTCCTATTTTGATGTTTCCTAAGATCTTTCAGCTTATCCAGCAATATCAATCTTAGGGGTTGTCAACTTTGGAAAAGTCCATATTCCCTGCCATCCCTATTTCATGAATAGGTCTCCATTAAGGTTGGACCTAGGAAAGAAATTTGGTTTGGTCTCCCACCTCAGGCATTTTACAGGTTCATCTCAATAAATTAGAATATCTTTGAAACGTTTATTTCTTTCAGTAATTAAATTAAAAAAGTGACCTCCTATATTTTCTAGATTCTTTACACACAGAGTGTTTTATTACAAGTGTTTTATTTCTGTAAATGTTGATTATGGATTACAGGTAATGAAAACCAAAATCTAAGAAAATTTGAGTATTGTAAAAAAGTTCAGTATTGTAAATTCAGTGTGTCACCTGCCAAGGTTTCCTAAGCCTTTAAATGGTCCCTCAGTCTGGTTCAGTAGGACACACAGTCATGGAAGACGCTGATTATGAATTGTATTACTGAATTACTGAAATGAATGAACGTTTCAAATATATCCTAATTTATTGAGATGCACCTTTAAACCCACCTGACAGACTATGGCAGGTACATACAGTAAAGATGGCCAAGCATATGTGTGACCCTCTCTATTAAAATTTTTGAGCGTTACAGACAGCTGAGCCAACAGCTCCCTTAGACTTAAGTGTAGAAAATATGCACAGCTATCTTTTCTTAGCTGAATAGGATCAGGATCAATAAGAAAGACTTTAGGCATAGTTAAAGAACGAAAAACTTCCTGGTCCCCTTGATGGCAGAGATCACTTGTGCCCTCCCTAGGATCTGGCTTTCATCTGTTAAAAAAAAAAAAAAAATCAGAAACAAGGAGCAGCATTTTGTTTCAGTAGTCTGAGTCAGCTATCTTTATATCAGTAGTCCCCTTTGAACATCATTTTGTAATTTTTTTTTTTTTGTCTAGTAGGACCATATTGCACAAATTACTTTATTACTATATTATTATTGCGATTGTATCAATTTCTTTAAAACAGAGCTCTAAATCCCCAGCATGATAAAATTCTGGCTACTTGCAGCCACCTACGAAGAGCATCTTAGATACTAACTACATAGTATCATCCACACAATAAACATAATAATAATACACTATACTGTATGCAACTAAGCTCACCCTAGTGACAACGGAAGCATCATCATTTTATTAATTCAGAATTTGTACCATGATTAATAACTGAAGACTTATCCTTAGGATAGGTCATCAATTGAAGATTGTCCATGAATCTGACAACCGATCCTACACCAATAATCTGTTTGAAAAGTCTGCAACGTTCATATGAGCGGTGTGTCCTCTTCACTACTTACCAACCAACCACTCACTCTATTCACTTGCAATGGCACTGAACTGCAAAAAGACCATGTGACCAATGAATGTGACATCACATGGTCTTTGAAGCTAAATCAGCCCTCAGAGAGCACTGCTGTCACTTCAAACAACTCTATAACCTAGTAGCTGATTAGAAGCTCCATTTACAAAAATATAGCTCATCAACAATTATAGCATGAGATTACTAGCTTTTAAATATGTCTTTGTGATATTCTGTCACAAGATGTCTTTGTATCTATGTGATCACCCAAGGGTTTTAATAGCATTTTTTGATATTTTTTAAATTAATTTCATGACGTATTGGAGTCCCTGGAGACCCAGAAATGGTATGGTCTCAAAAGGTAGAGATTGACTTTAAAGGTTACCAGAATTTTCATGAAAAGTTGAAATACAGTCATATGAAAAAGTTTGGGCACCCCTATTAATCTTAATCATTTTTAGTTCTAAATATTTGGCTGTTTGCAACAGCCATTTCAATTTGATATATCTAATAACTGATGGACACAGTAATATTTCAGGATTGAAATGAGGTTTATTGTACTAACAGAAAATGTGCAATATGCATTAAACCGAAATTTGACCAGTGCAAAAATTTGGGTACCCTTATCATTTTATTGATTTGAATACTCCTAACTACTTTTTACTGACTTACTGAAGCACAAAATTGGTTTTGTAACCTCACTGAGCTTTGAACTTCATAGCCAGGTGTATCCAATCATGAGAAAAGGTATTTAAGGTGGCCAATTGCAAGTTGTTCTCCTATTTGAATCTCCTCTGAAGAGTGGCATCATGGGCTCCTCAAAACTACTCTCAAATGATCTGAAAACAAAGATTGTTCAACATAGTTGTTCAGGGGAAGGATACAAAAAGTTGTCTCAGAGATTTAACCTGTCAGTTTCCACTGTGAGGAACATAGTAAGGAAATGGAAGACCACAGGGACAGTTCTTGTTAAGCCCAGAAGTGGCAGGCCAAGAAAAATATCAGAAAGGCAGAGAAGAAGAATGGTGAGAACAATCAAGGACAATCCACAGACCACCTCCAAAGAGCTGCAGCATCATCTTGCTGCAGATGGTGTCACTGTGCATCGGTCAACAATACAGCACACTTTGCACAAGGAGAAGCTGTATAGGAGAGTGATGCGAAAGAAGCCGTTTCTGAAAGCACGCCACAAACAGAGTCGCCTGAGGTATGCAAAAGCACATTTGGACAAGCCAGCTTCATTTTGGAAGAAGGTCCTGTGGACTGATGAAACAAAGATTGAGTTGTTTGGTCATACAAAAAGGCGTTATGCATGGCGTCAAAAAAACACAGCATTCCAAGAAAAACACTTGCTACCCACTGTAAAATTTGGTGGAGGTTCCATCATGCTTTGGGGCTGTGTGGCCAATGCCGGCACCGGGAATCTTGTTAAAGTTGAGGGTCGCATGGATTCAACTCAGTATCAGCAGATTCTTGAGAATAATGTACAAGAATCAGTGACGAATTTGAAGTTACGCCGGGGATGGATATTTCAGCAAGACAATCATCCAAAACACAGCTCCAAATCTACTCAGGCATTCATGCAGAGGAACAATTACAATGTTCTGGAATGGCCATCCCAGTCCCCAGACCTGAATATCATTGAACATCTGTGGGATAATTTGAAGCGGGCTGTCCATGCTCGGCAACCATCAAACTTAACTGAACTGGGATTGTTTTGTAAAGAGGAATGGTCAAAAATACCTTCATCCAGGATCCAGGAACTGATTAAAAGCTACAGGAAGCGACTAGAGGCTGTTATTTTTGCAAAAGGAGGATCTACTAAATATAAATGTCACTTTTCTGTTGAGGTGCCCATACTTTTGCACTGGTCAAATTTTGGTTTAATGCATATTGCACATTTTCTGTTAGTACAATAAACCTCATTTCAATCCTGAAATATTACTGTGTCCATCAGTTATTAGATATATCAAATTGAAATGGCTGTTGCAAACACCCAAATATTTAGAACTAAAAATGATTAAGATTAATAGGGGTGCCCAAACTTTTTCATATGACTGTATGTGCAGGGTCTTGCTGGGCAGTCTGTTCTATGACTGTATAAGCCTTCATACATGATGTCCTATCAGTTTTTCTGCTGCAAATAATCACATTATGGCTGCAGCACAATTTACATTTCTGCCTGAGACAGGGGGTGTGTACAATAAATAGCAGCCTTTCCCATGCCCCCTTCCATTACTACTGCTACTACTGGTTCTACATGTAATTCTCGAACACTATAGAAAGCGGTCAGAAAAGCAAAGTACAGACAATTTCCAAAAATATAATATTTTATTAGTGCCAAAGATTAATAAAAGTCATATTACAAAATACCAACACAAAGCTGTTAAAAACACAGGCCACATGACAAGGCCACTATACAGAAAATGCCCCAGGACACATATTTTGAGGAGCGGTTGGGATCTCCTGGTGCTATTATGGTGTGATGTGTCGCTTGTGGTCTCAGGTGAGTCTGCTTAGCCTTTTGGACTATATATATATAGCCCTCCTGTATTTAATATGTTACATCTGATAAACGCGAAACGCGTTGAAGTGGTACCTCAACACTTATCTACACTACGGCAGCAGGTATTATAGATAGAAGCTAAGGTTGTGTGATATATGCATTTAGTTATTGGTTAAAGGGAGCAGTTCTGCTTGTTTGATATTTATCATTTTGGCATAGTGACTTGTATAGCGACTAATAAGCGCTATGATATTTGCCTAATCGACCAATATATATAGCTACCATTTAAAAGTATTTCATATCTGTTGCCCTTGGAGATATTTTTCTCCTAATATAGAAAACTATTGATTGCATCTTGTGCTGTCAAATTTCCAGTCTTCTTACTGACCATACTGAGCTTACAACTACCATGATGCATTGTTGTTCACTAAGATTCCCCCTCTCACTCCCTCCCTCACCCCCTTCCGTTTTTCCCTAGCTAGCTTGCGGACTACTTGCTCTACCTACCTAACTCAGTCCCCCAACCTCCTTCCCACCCCATCATACTTGCCAGTATTCTTGTCCTGGAGATAACTTTCTTTTGTGCTGCTGTCTCCTCTTCTGGCCGTGCCTGTGCAATAGAGCCATTCTTTTGTGCATGTTTGGAAGGCCTGCTGTTCCTATTCACTTCTGCCGGTTCTATTGTGCAGGTTCCGGCTCCCCTGAAGGAAGTGATGCCCAGCACACATGCAGGAACGCCTTTAAATAGTGGCGACTCCACCCACGGGTGTGTCAGAAACACCCAGCACTCATTAGACAGGTCTCTGTATGACAGTGCACAGGCACCATTGCCACGGCACCCAGGCAAGCCAAACTAAAACATGTGATTTAAAAACACAGCGCTAGATATACAAATCACAGGTAATACACATTCTTTCAAAAGATAGGCTGACTATACATAATGTACCTTGTGAAATATTCTTTATCCAGTAAAGTTAAGAGAGCTGGAATAATATAGTATTAGAGAGTTAATCAACAACAGCATATAAATAAACCTTATGCTAGTCATGAGTAGAGATGAGTGAATTTATCAAAAATTTGATTTGACCGATTCTCCTAAGTTTCCAAAAACATTTGCTTCGATCCGAATTAATTTGCGGCGAATAGCTTTAAAAAACAGCTATTTCCTGGATTCAGAGAGCCTGTATAGTAGTGTAGAACTCTGTGCCTTACAGTAACATGCATATGGAGCCTGCTGTGGTAGTGAAACAATACTGTGAGTCAGTATGACACGCACATAACAGGTGTCGCTCTTAGAACCACTGCACACTTCACTTATTTAGCCAGTTACGGGGCCAAAACTGACCAACTAACTCAAGTGTGAACTCAACCGTACAGGTTAGTGCCAGGTATAAAGAACCGTGCAGAGGCCCAAGATCCTACTGTAGCATGAAAGAGCGCATCCCTTTTACACCATCGTCTGCTGATTCCACATAGATGTCTACAGAGTGGCAAGGTGACATAATGTGGAGTTGGCAGCAGCATGAGGAGGCCACAGAGTGGCAAGGCGACATAATGTGAAGGTGGCAGCAGCATGAGGAGGCCACAGAGTGGCAAGGCGACATAATGTGAAGTTGGCAGCAGCATGAGGAGGCCACAGAGTGACAAGGCAACATAATGTGGAGGTGGCAGCGCGACATAATGTGGATGGTGGCAGCAGCATAAGTAGGCCACAGAGTAGCAAGGCGACATAATGTGGAGTTGGCAGCAGCATGAGGAGACCACAGAGTGGCAAGGCGACATAATGTGGAGGTGGCAGCAGCATGAGGAGGCCACAGAGTGGCAAGGCAACAATGTGGAGGTGGCAGCAGCATGAGGAGGCCACAGAGTGGCAAGGCGACATAATATGGAGTTGGCAGCAGCATGAGGAGGCCACAGAGTGGCAAGGCGACATAATGTGAAGGTGGCAGCAGCATGAGGAGGCCACAGAGTGGCAAGGCAACATAATGTGGAGGTGGCAGCGCGACATAATGTGGATGGTGGAAGCAGCATAAGTAGGCCACAGAGTGGCAAGGCGACATAATGTGGAGTTGGCAGCAGCATGAGGAGACCACAGAGTGGCAAGGCGACATAATGTGGAGGTGGCAGCAGCATGAGGAGGCCACAGAGTGGCAAGGCAACAATGTGGAGGTGGCAGCAGCATGAGGAGGCCACAGAGTGGCAAGGCGACATAATATGGAGTTGGCAGCAGCATGGAGGCGGCCACAGAGTGGCAAGGCGACATAATGTGGAGGTGGCAGCAGCATAAGTAGGCCACAGAGTGGCAAGGCGACATAATGTGGAGTTGGCAGCAGCATGAGGAGGCCACAGAGTGGCAAGGCAACAATGTGGAGGTGGCAGCAGCATGAGGAGGCCACAGAGTGGCAAGGCAACATAATATGGAGTTGGCAGCAGCATGAGGAGGCTATACAGAGACCTAGTGGCAGCAGCATGAGGAGGCCATACAGTGATCCAGTGGCAGCAGCATGAGGAGGGCATACAGTGACCCATTGGCAGCAGCATGAGGAGGACATACAGTGACCCATTGGCAGCAGCATGAGGAGGCCAGAGTGGCAAGGCAACATAATATGGAGTTGGCAGCAGCATGAGGAGGCCATACAGTGACCCAGTGTCAGCAGCATGAGGAGGACATATAGTGACCCAGTGGCAGCAGCATGAGGAGGACATATAGTGACCCAGTGGCAGCAGCATGAAGAGGAAACAGAGTGGCAAGGCGACATAATGTGGAGTTGGCAGCAGCATGAGGAGGACATACAGAGACCTAGTGGCAGCAGCATGAGGAGGCCATAGAGTGACCCAGTGGCAGCAGCATGAGGAGGCTATACAGTGACCCAGTGGCAGCAGCATGAGGAGGCCATACAGTGACCCAGTGGCAGCAGCATGAAGAGGCCATACAGTGACCCAGTGGCAGCAGCATGAGGACACAGAGTGGCAAGGCGACATAAGGTGGAGTTAGCAGCAGCATGAGGAGTCCATATAGTGACCTGGTGGCAGCAGCACGAGGAGGCCATAAAGTGACCCGGTGACAGAGTGGGGAGGTGGGTGGCACAAACAGTACTTGCTGACGGTGGCTGTAAGAAGGAGAACTTGGCATCAGATGTGTGGCATCAGGCGGGTGGCAGCATCAGAATAGTAGCTGAGGCAGATATCCAGAAGAAACCAGTCTCTTTTGTCAAGGATCAGGTGAGGCAGCACGGATGATTTAATCTGATGCATCGGGCATTGGTGGTTGGAAATTCTTGCTGATCCACGCCTGATTCATCTTGACAAAGGTCAGTCTCCACATTTTGGGTGGACAGGCAAGTTCACCTTGGGGTAAGTATGGCCCCCGCTGCACTAAACACCTGCTCTGATGCCACACTACTGGCTAGGCAGGACAGCTTTTCCAGGGCAAACTCGGCCAGTTGCAGCCACAAATCCAGTTTGGCTGCCCAGTAGTCCAGCGGATCTTCAATGACGGGTGGCAGGGTGTACTCTAAGTATGCCACCACCTGCTGGTTCAAGTCCTGCTCTGTGTCTAGCTGCTGATGAGCAGTTTCTTCACTAGGCAGGTGAAGAAAGCAGCTCATCAGTGACTCTAGGCTCAGGCTGCTGCTGATGGAGCAGATACTGCTCCTGCCTCCCCCCTCCCCCACAGCTGTCATGGCAGTGCAAATTGAGCACTCAGGGCCCCCCCAGTCGGACCTGCGAGAAGATGGATGATGGCGCAGATAGGCAGCGGCCAACTTGCTACATAGGATGTCTCTATAGTTGTTCAGTTTATCCTCCCTCTCAGCGGGTCTAAAAAAAAGCCCCCAATTTTGACCTGTAGTGAGGTTCTAACATGATGGCGAGACAGTAGTCATCCCTCTGTCGAATGGTGACAATTCAGCTGTCACTACGCAAGCAAGTGACCATGCATCGGGCCATTTGCGCAAGTTACTCGGAGGGACTCCCTGCATCCATCTCCACTGCATACTGCCATGGTGTGTCTGGGTCATCTGCCTTGTCTTCCTCATCTCCCTCTTGCTTTTCCAGCTGTTCCTGTTCCTCCTCTCCTGTCACCCGTGTAGAAAAACCACCATTTCACTACACATTACTTGTGCTTCAATATCCGCCTCCTCCCAATTGGAAAGGGAGGGACTGCAGCACCAGCAACTTGGACAGGAGCATGTTCAGCTTCTGCACTATTGGTTGAGTGCAAGCATACTGTTGTCTCTTCAAAATCGCTTCGGTGATGGATTGCTAATGCAATGACTGACTAGGAGGAGGAGGAGTAACAGGAGTATCACAACCAGCAGATGATGGGAAGGATACACAGCTTTCTTCGGCTGAGATGGTGAAGCCTTGACTGCCTGAAATGGGGTGCATGCCACTGGGTGATGCAGCAGTTGCTGTGGCAGGCTGGACCACCACATTGGAGCCACGGTTCTCCCAGGCCACTTTATGGTGATGCTGCATATGTTGACGCAGGGCTGTGGTGCCAATATTGGCACCCTGTCCACACTTCACCTTCTGCCCACAGATTACATATATGGCCATGTTCACCTTCGCCGGCGGCTTAACAAAAAACTGTCACACCACAGAATAGGTGACATTACCCCCAACACTCCGCACTAACTGACTGCTACCATCACTGCCTCCATGAACCCCTGCACCGCTGCTTTCTGGGCAGGTAGGCTCCTGCGAAGTAGGTGGTCTACCCTGGGCACGTTTCACTGCCAACCTCCCACTGCTGCCACCCTGCTGACTCCGCCGCTGCCTCATGCTCAAGCTGCCGCCCTCTTCTCCGGATGATGATGAAGCTCCTTCGTCACCCGGCTCCCAATTTCGATCAGCTACATCTTCATCCACTACTGTTTGCAGGTCACTGATGTCCTCCTTAACGGTATCTGAGCTAGGAGACTGACCGCTTGCAACACCACGCCACTCTCCTCATCACTACTTGCCCGCCTACCAGAGGAAGCCGTGGATGTCTCCTCCAGATGTTGGCTGGGCACTAGCTGCTGACTTTCCTCTAGTAGCTCCTCTTCACTGTATAGTGGATCTGAGCCCACAGCATAGAGTACTTCTCTGGCTGAGGGAACAGAAAAGGACAGAGGCAGGTTGAGGACACGTGAAGGCACAGACGGGGTCCTGCTCCCGGGCAATGCCAACTAAGGGTTGTATCTGACGAAGCCACCAACTCTTGGCTGGGGGTGACTTGGGATGAAGTGGATGACAGAGTCCACCATTCTACAACTGTTGGGTTGCTGGTCAAGACATGACAGCTAGCTGACGCTGGGAGCTCAGGCCTCTGTAAGTGACCCTTGCTGCCACGCCCCCTTACTCTGCTGCGACCTGTGCCTGCACCAGAAACATTTAGGCCTGTGCCCTCCCCTGTGCATGGCCTGTTGCTTCTCTGTCTGTCCTACTGTTAGATCAAAAAAGTAACTGAAAAGGAAATTAATACAGGGCAAAAAGGCCTGTAATTTTCTACTGCAGAGATTACTGTATAAGAATTATGTTTTTTTTTGCCACTACTGTACTGCAAAATACTTTCAAGAGAACGGCGAATAAGCCTCTTATTTGTTTCCTCACTAATAAACACCTTTAAAAAGGCATTATAACAGATTACTGCAGAGATTACTGTATAAGAATTATGTTTTTTTGCCACTACTGTACTGCATCTTAAGGGTTAAACAGCGGGGATCAGTGTTATCAGTCCCCGCTGTTGCAGCAGGAGCCTGGCTGTCAGATACAGCTGGGCTTCCACAGTGATTGCACAGGGTTAAAGCTGGTTGATTGGCTGCTTAGCAGTCAATCAACAAGCTTTAGGGATGAGCCGAACCCGGACCCAAACTTCAGCGCTGATGTTCGGTGTCGGGTACCCAAACGCTCGAAGTTCGGCATGGACCTGAACTGTGCAGCTCGGGTTCGCTCAACACTACTCAAGTCAAAAACTACAAAAACGCACTAATTTTTATCCTGTCATTGAGGCCCAATGGGCCCAGGGCTTGGGTCCTAAGGATCCAATTTCCTTCACATCTTAAGAGGTCCTGATTACAGTCTCCACTTCTAGGACTGATACCAATCTCTTCAATGCCTTGTGCAGTGGAAATTGAAAATAAACTGAAAATTTGGTTTTACAGTTTATGAATTGATTAACGACCCAATGGACATCTCCCATGAAAAGATTCCTACTCTTCAAGTTCTGACTACAAAAATTACAATGCCGCAAGCAAAGTTGCCTTTTGGTAAACAATGTTGCAGCCAATTATTCTTATTTTCTTTATCAGCAAACCTGCTGTAAACTAATTTATTCCTAAGAGTGGTACTCCTTCTAAAGGAGACCAAGGGGGCGCATAGGTAAGATTTTTGCCAACTCTGGATCTCTTTGTATAGTACCCCAACTTTATAAATGGCCGAACGTATAATGTTTGCTTAAGGGTTGTATTTAAATGAAAAAACTGCCCTACTTTTGTCATTCCTATCTACAGATCGTGATCTATATAAAAGTTCCCTTTGTGTTACAGCAGATTCCCTTCTTTTAGACTCCTCAATACAACTCTTAGGGTAGCCTCTTTGCAAAAGTCTCTTTTCTGTCGTCAGCCTGTTGTTGGAAGACGGTTCCATCACTATTAAAACGCCTCAAGTGGAGAAACTGACCAAATGGGATGGCAGTCTTCACATGTCTAGGATGGAAGCTATCAATCATCCAACACCGTGACACCATCCAACACCAAAAAATCTAAGCTATCTATTCCAAAAACTGATGTAAATTGCATATTCATTTTTTCACCTTCATTTAGATATTCGATGAAATCTACAAATTCAGATGGTGTGCTAGACCAAACAATAAATACATCGTCAATATATCTAAAAAAGCGTACAATAGATCTCAAAAAGGGTTAGACATAGTGAAAATATATTGCCTTTCAATACAAGCCACAGGAGTACCCATAGCGGTACCAGTTTTCTGAAGGTATCAGCTATCCCTAAATTTGAAAGCATTGTGTCTCAAAACAAAATATTGTTCATTAACTCTCTAATACTATATTATTCCAGCTCTCTTAACTTTACTGGATAAAGAATATTTCACTAGGTACATTATGTATAATCAGCCTATCTTTCGAAAGAATGTGTATTACCTGTGATTTGTATATCTAGCGCTGTTTTTTTAAATCACATGTTTTAGTTTGGCTTGCCTGGGTGCCGTGGCAACGGTGCCTGTGCACGGCCATACAGAGACCTGTCTAATGAGCGCTGGGTGTTTCTGATACACCTGTGGGTGGAGTCGCCCGTCGCTACTGCTCACTTTGTCCCTGGTATGCCTGTTTTTATTTAATCCCAATAAAGAAGCACTGAAGTCTGGTTGTGTGCTGCTGTTGATCTTCTTTCTCTGTGGCTATTATGGAGGATGCCCGGGTCTTTAAAGATGGTGGGCACTCTACTGCAGAGTGGCTGCCATAACTACCGGGTCTCCACTGTATTCGCTAATATACTTCACTAAAAAAAGTGCCTGTGTCTTAAAGTAGTATTCCTATCTTTACTTCTCATCTGATTCATTTCAGTCTGTACTCCATAAACAAGCAGATAAGATTACAATGAAGTCTATGGAGGTGGAGGAGAGATAGAGAGACTTTTTACAGCATTTATGTCAGGAGAAGGCTGGATAGTAACTTCTGATAACCCAATTATGTTGTGAAAGAAAACTGTCTCTCTGTAGTGCATATATCTCTCTGCTTTGAGGAGTTCTCCTCTTCCTTGCCCTCCCATCTCCATAGACTTATAATGTATAGCTTTAGAAACGCAAATAAGTGAAGAAACATGCGCCTTTAAGTAAGTTTAGTACAAAGTTTGTTATCTTCACCTACAATATAGATTTATGAAAAAAAATATAAAAGTTTACTCATGGTTTAAACATGTAGTAAGCTATCTTGAAAATAGCCTTAATCCAAACCCAAAAATGCAGCTATTGCACGAAAAGTAATTACTTGGTTTCATTTTATGGCAAGAAGTTCATAGCAAAGAATCTGTCCTGTAAACTGATAGAGCATCTTGAAAGGCTCGGCACCACTCCTGCAAACATACCTATCTCTTGTGCTTAGGGAAAGGTTGAGAGTGCAGAAATGTTTTTGATGGAATTGAAAGTGTTTATAAAACTTAAGTTAGAACTGGGTCAAGCAGCTGCACAGTGACTTTATAAACACCACCCCGCCTTATACTTCTCCAGCAGAAGACATCGCTTGGGATGGGTAACAAAGAACAGACTACTTAAGCATACATAAGCACAACAAAAGTGATGGTTCATTACACTACCTCCAAAAAGAAATATTTCCCATTTTCTCATAAATTCAGTCATTCAAGTTATGCTTTTGTTCTTTTTATTTAATCTAGCTGACTTTTTCATGATCATAGATTAGACAGTTAACACTGTGTGTTCCTGTATTCTCCTCCTAGAAGGCTTGCTTCTAAGAGGAAAATACCCTAAAAATGAAAATGTCAATGATATAGATGCATGCACAATTAAAGGGGTATTCCTGTCTCAAAGTAATTGCATATCGCAGCTGTTGGATGGGGAAATGGGATCTGAAGGATCTCAAAGCTGGCCTTTGTTGGGCTGAGAGCCAGCCATGGGTTGAAACAGAGTTCCTTTCCCCTTGCACTCTATCGCAATCTATGGCTGTCCTACCTGGCTACCAAAGGACAATTTGAAGATTGGGCATATGCTCAGACTTCTCTTGCACATTGAGCACGTTTAATTCCTATCCTGTAAATCAACAATGAAAATATCCAACTCAACCTCTTTCAGGTGGACCTAGTTTATCCAGAACAGCTTTGTCACACTGCCTTCCAAAAACTTGCATGCACACCACCACCACTGCAACCACGTTTCTCCTGAAGGAAGCCAACTTATCCAGTACCACCAAGGCAACATCTTAAATAGACATCAGCCAAGAATCCATACCGCATCCCTCTTCACATGCTGGGGCTTTTCCTCTAGCACACTTGCTCTTTGTACTCCACCATTCCATCATGCAGACCACTACACACACGGATCCCAACTTTAAACCCCTACTGACTGCCTCACCATAGTTTGATAAACAACTTATACCGGAACTATTCCCAACCTCCCACTTTTTTGATGACTTGCCTACTCACTGCTAGCCTAAAAGCTTCATTTGCTGCTCTCTCTCAAAGAATCTGTACTATGTCCCCACAAAACCACCCATAACTTCTTTCTAAACATTGACAAAAACTTTCTACCCATTTACTGGAGGTCACAAGGACACCACTCCAGTATGTAGATCACATAGTCACTTAACCACTTCCTTACTGCCCATAGACTATATACGTCCGGAAGGTGGTTGTCTAGTTCTGCAAGGACGCACCGATACATCCAAGCAGAACTCAGTAGCTGCACAAAATCATGCAGCTACTGAAACTGGGAGCCGGCTGTAACTTCAGCCGGAGGTCGCAGAGAGAAGACAGGGAAGGTTTATTACCTTCCCTGCCTTCTTGATCACTGTATACAGCACTATGGGCACCGCCATCTTGCGATCACCCTCTGACCCAGCGGTCATGTGATCCGCCAGGTGCAGCATCTGCAAGAGCTGCTCTGGGTCCTACAGGACCCAGATCAGCTCTATAGTATTGTGTAAGTAACGTGCAGGAGGCTGTATTCCTCCTGCAACTGGGGCTAAATGTACCAGCCTCAGTTACAGGGAAAATAAGCCTCCCCCCCAAAAAAAAAAAAATAATCAGATGTCCCCAAAGGTCTATTATGACCTTATGGGGGACACAATTAAAAAAATAAATAAAATAAAAATTAATAGAAAAGTAAAAAAAATAAATAAAATAATATGCCAATAAAATGCCCTTATTAAAGGTTATAGCCCCACTAGCCCCACCCACGACACCATAAACAATAAAAATTACCATAACGGAGAGGAAAAACTATTTTATAAAAGTTTTTTAGTAGCACTTTGTGTTATTAAATAAAAAAAATTAAAAGTGAAAAACAGACCCGTTTTCCCTCCTCTTTTGTTTATATTTTCCCTGATATAAAAAAAATAAAAACATAAGAATAAATCCCTATGCGTCACCAAAAAAAAAAAAAGACGCAGAAATTAGTTGAATAACACATATGATAAAGATGTTACAGCCCCCAAAACCACACATACAAAAAAAACACAAAAATGTGTCTGGTCCTGGACCAGAAATTGGCCCGGTACTGAAGTGGTTAAAAAAATAAGGAATAGATTTGTTTCAAAGCTTTTCCAGGTGTAAAACTTGTCCCATTACTTATTTGTAATAATATTTTTAACTTTAAAATTTTTGATGTCCATATCTATTGGTACCCACTAAATTTAACAAATAATTTTATTGATACAGCATCAACAAATTCCAATGCACTTTACAAATCAGAGAGTGCATGAGCAAGCAATATTAGACATTATAATGTAACAAAATAATTAAACAATAGGAGTAAAGGGTCCTGCTAACAAGAGCTTACAATCTATGAGGAAATAGTAGTGGCACAAGAGGTAAGAGGGCTTGTTTGGTACAATAGTAATAAATAAGTTCATATAACTGAAGCTGTGTGAATCAGTCACCAGCCGGTATCTGTGAATATACAGATACTAAGTGCATGGAGTGTAAGGTAACTTTGGATGGAGGGGTCAGGTTCTGAGAAATATAGTAGAAAGGATAGCTTAGGATAAAAAACATTAGCTTAGTGTGAGGAAGTATAGAACAATGTGAACAGGTCATGCAATAAGCCAATCCAAAAAGATGTGTTTTTGGTGCATGTTTGAAACTGCCATAGTTGGGTATTAAACTGATTGTCCAGGGTAGATCATTCCAGATGCAGCTAAGGAAGTGTCTTGGCAATTGGAGTGGGATGTTCAGATAACAGAAGATACAAGTCTAAGGTCATTGGCAAAATGGCGAGGATGGTTAGGTTGGTAGACAGTGACGAGAGAGGAGATATAGGGAGGTGCAGTGCTATGGAGGGATTTGTGACCAAAAAGTAGGATGAGAAGAGAGGAGCTGGGAGATTTCTTACTCGATTATTGGGTCAAAGCATGAGAGTTCATAAAGAGGAGTAAGGGAGGAAAGGGGATTGATACTGCATGGGAGATTGGGATATTTCCTGACAGATGTTGTTAATTTTGTCTTTAAAGTACATGGCTTGAGCAATGAGGTCTGCAACAGGTGCCTTCACCTTCAGAGTAAGGAGAGTGAGCGAGAGTATCAAAGAATCTTTTAGGGTTATGGGAGAGAGAAGAGAAAAGAATTATAAGAGGCTTATTTGGCGAGGTGAAGGGCGGAGTTATAGGTTTTGAGCATAAACTTAAATGGGTTGTTCAAGCAAAAATGTTTTTTTTTTTTGTTTTTTTATAGGCTGGGGAGGTGAAAAAAAACAAAAAAAAAAAAAACATACTCTTTCCCCTATGCCTCCCAGCGTGGTCCGGCGTTCCATTGTCTTCCGGTGGAAGTCTCCGCCGCACTTGACCACTGAGGCCAATCACTGCCCTCAGTGAAGGACACGCGACATCCCTAGTCACTTCCTGATGCTGCGGAGGCCACTGATTGGTCCCAGTGGTCACAACTGCTGAGGCCAATCAGCGGCTTCAACGGAAGGGATCCAGGACGTCACAGCCAGCAAGGAGTTTCACTTCAAGAAAACACTGGAGCAGCAGTATTGGATCGTAGTGGGAGGACACCAGAGAACTGGGGACAGGTATGATTTTTTTTTTCACCTCCCCCAGCCTATTTTAAAAAATAATTTTTTGCCCACACAACCTCTTTAAAAGTAAAGGAATTTTATTTTCTCCACAGTTCAGCACATCTTGAGAACCGCTGAAGAAAACGTGTTTGAGGCATGAGCCAATGTTGCCGCTGTCTGTGTTGGGAGGTTCAGAGGTGCTACTTTATCCAGGGCAGTCTTGAGATTCTTATAGTGCTTGGTGGCCAGATCAGGACGAGAAAGAGAAGAGAAGGGGGGACAGAGATGATTGTAGGGTGCCCGAGAGGTGCAGAGTATTAATAGTGTGTAGATTCCTGTATGTGTGAAGCGCGTTGTTTTGAGAAAGACAAGAGCCTTTTATAGTAAAGGAAAGAAGTTGCAGTTGGATATTGAAAGGTGAGTGTTAGTAAAGTCAGAGACTTAAAGCCATAAGATGACCAGATCAAGGCTATTACCATCTTTGTGTGTGGGAGAGGTAGTAAGTTGTGAAAGGATAAGAGAGGTGGTTAGTGATAGAAGTTGTGAGGCAGATGGGGAGATAGGGGTGTTAATGAGAATGCTAAAATCACCTATGATGAGGGTAGGACTTTCACAGGATAGGAAATTGTGAAGCCATGATGCAAAGTGATCTAATATGTCAGAGGAAGAAAAAACAGCGCCAAGTGCTAATAGCATAATATTGTATGGCAAACGTATATTCAGTTGATGTATATACAGTCATATGAAAAAGTTTGGGCACCCCTATTAATCTTAATCATTTTTAGTTCTAAATATTTGGGTGTTTGCAACAGCCATTTCAATTTGATATATCTAATAACTGATGGACACAGTAATATTTCAGGATTGAAATGAGGTTTATTGTACTAACAGAAAATGTGCAATATGCATTAAACCAAAATTTGACCGGTGCAAAAGTATGGGCACCTCAACAGAAAAGTGACATTAATATTTAGTAGATCCTCCTTTTGCAAAAATAACAGCCTCTAGTCGCTTCCTGTAGCTTTTAATCAGTTCCTGGATCCTGGATGAAGGTATTTTTGACCATTCCTCTTTACAAAACAATTCCAGTTCAGTTAAGTTTGATGGTCACCGAGCATGGACAGCCCGCTTCAAATTATCCCACAGATGTTCAATGATATTCAGGTCTGGGGACTGGGATGGCCATTCCAGAACATTGTAATTGTTCCTCTGCATGAATGCCTGAGTAGATTTGGAGCTGTGTTTTGGATCATTGTCTTGCTGAAATATCCATCCTCGGCGTAACTTCAAATTCGTCACTGATTCTTGTACATTATTCTCAAGAATCTGCTGATACTGAGTTGAATCCATGCGACCCTCAACTTTAACAAGATTCCCGGTGCCGGCATTGGCCACACAGCCCCAAAGCATGATGGAACCTCCACCAAATTTTACAGTGGGTAGCAAGTGTTTTTCTTGGAATGCTGTGTTTTTTTGACGCCATGCATAACGCCTTTTTGTATGACCAAATAACTCAATCTTTGTTTCATCAGTCCACAGGACCTTCTTCCAAAATGAAGCTGGCTTGTCCAAATGTGCTTTTGCATACCTCAGGCAACTCTGTTTGTGGCATGCTTTCAGAAACGGCTTCTTTCGCATCACTCTCCCATACAGCTTCTCCTTGTGCAAAGTGTGCTGTATTGTTGACCGATGCACAGTGACACCATCTGCAGCAAGATGATGCTGCAGCTCTTTGGAGGTGGTCTGTGTATTGTCCTTGACTGTTCTCACCATTCTTCTTCTCTGCCTTTCTGATATTTTTCTTGGCCTGCCACTTCTGGGCTTAACAAGAACTGTCCCTGTGGTCTTCCATTTCCTTACTATGTTCCTCACAGTGGAAACTGACAGGTTAAATCTCTGAGACAACTTTTTGTATCCTTCCCCTGAACAACTATGTTGAAAAATCTTTGTTTGCAGATCATTTGAGAGTTGTTTTGAGGAGCCCATGATGCCACTCTTCAGAGGAGATTCAAATAGGAGAACAACTTGCAATTGGCCACCTTAAATACCTTTTCTCATGATTGGATACACCTGGCTATGAAGTTCAAAGCTCAGTGAGGTTACAAAACCAATTTTGTGCTTCAGTAAGTCAGTAAAAAGTAGTTAGGAGTATTCAAATCAATAAAATGATAAGGGTACCCAAATTTTTGCACCGGTCAAATTTTGGTTTAATGCATATTGCACATTTTCTGTTAGTACAATAAACCTCATTTCAATCCTGAAATATTACTGTGTCCATCAGTTATTAGATATATCAAATTGAAATGGCTGTTGCAAACACCCAAATATTTAGAACTAAAAATGATTAAGATTAATAGGGGTGCCCAAACTTTTTCATATGACTGTATAAAAAAAAAAAAAACAATCCAATCTGCCAGCAACTTGTAAAGATGGAAAATGTCCTTTTATTGGAAAAGCAATACACCACGTATCGGTTCTCACAGGAACCTTGAGAAAGGTTCCTGTGAGAACCGATACGTGGTGTATTGCTTTTCCAATAAAAGAGGACATTTTCCATCTTTACAAGTTGCTGGCAGATTGGACTGTTTTATATTTATTTATATATATATATATATATATATATATATATATATATATATATATAATTTATACACACACACAAACATAAAATTGAAAAAACAAAACAAAAAAGGGCGGTAGCCCCGCCCACTTAGGGCCAATAGGTGGGGTGAAAGGTTAAAAGTACAAGTTACATACAGTACATGTATTTATAATATATATATACACTATATATATATATACATATATATAGAATAGAGCAAGGTATAAGGGCAGCACGGTGGCTCAGTGGTTAGCACTGCAGCGCTGGAGTCCTGGGTTCGAATCCTGCCAAGGACAACATCTGCAAGGAGTTTGCATGTTCTCCCCGTGTTTGCGTGGGTTTCCTCCCACACTCCAAAGACATACTGATAGGGAATGTAGATTGTGAGCCCTATATGGGACAGTGACTGACAATGTCTGTAAAGCGCTGTGGAATATGATGGTGCTATATAAGTAAGCATAAAAAATAAAATAATACAAGTGGGGGAGACTGGCTTGAGAATGGGTCTAAAAAACAGCTGATGCAGTCTCCATGTGGGAGACTAGTGAGCATGCATGAATAGCGCTGTTTGGCTTAGACTACTGCACAGGTCCGCTCTGACAGAAGGATGAAGACTTACTGCACATGCGTGATGCGCAGTTACGCTAGTAGAAGAGCGTATTTTCTTGGTTTGCGCTGATTGGAGAAGCACTGGAGGTGTTTAACATTACAGAGCACTCCATCAATAGCTAGGTAGGGCTGTGTGACTAGGCGCTATCTGAATCTGGGAAAGCAGGGTATTGTAGAAAGGGGGGTAAAAAGGAGAGATTTAAGTGGAGTGTGGTAAAAAGGAGGAAAGCGATCTAGGAACTGGTAGGGTTAGCCAGGGGGACAGTAGATTATGGTAAATCGCAGGAGAATGGGCAGAAAAGTCTGATAGTGTGGACCTCAAAAGAGGGAAAGGAGAGTGATACTATTGTGCGAATGATCTGAAACGTGCACTGCGTTGAGAGAAGAAAACCAACCTCTCCACCCTACATATTATCAGGTCTAGGGATGTGTGAAAATTGTTTCTGTGACAGCCAGCAGGGTTGTCTAGGATATGATGTGTATCAGGTCAGTCAGGGTCCAAGACCTGAACCGGACAGCTGATGTGGTCACCGGAAGCAGCCCTGCTCCTATTGAAGTGAATGGAAGCGGGACTGCAATTCCAGAAGCTCCGTACACTGTAGAGGTGGTGCCTGGAACTGCAGAGAACAACCAAAGAGAATGGAGCTATATACCATGAAATAAAACTTGCACAGAGAAGAGTGAAGTTTCAGCATACAAAGAGTTAAGATGAGATCTATACCATGTAGAACTACATTATTGACACTTTTTTGATGGCCTCATGCCTAATGCTCTCTCCCAGCCCCCCCCCCTTCCCTTAGTTTTGGATATGAAGGCGCAATTACATCTTTAATTGTTTGGAAGTCCCTGAAGATCATTAACCCTTTCCAGACATCCACTGTAATAGTACAGCGGATGTCAGGTACTTAAATATGGCGGCTGCTCAGGAGTGAAGCAGCCACCATATTCGCTGGGTCTCCGCTGTATTTTACAAATCAGTACACATTCTGATAGCGGGCACTAACTTCCCTCCGACAGCTTGGTCAAAGCAGATCAAGGTGCCGTTTTCCAAGTGGCACAAGCGCACCACCGTTTTTGGGGTGGCGTTCCATTTGCATAGAAATGCCAGTATAAATCAGCCAAACCACCGTTTTTTCAACTCATAAAAGCTTTACTAAAAAGTGATCAAAGCAACAAACATTCCCTTAAATTCTATAACTATAAAGTAAATCTGGCCCCACAAAAAAAGATGCCTTATGCATGCCTGTACAAGGAAAAATATAAAAGTTACGGGTGTCAGAATATGGAGAGTCCAATAAATTTCTCTTAGCAACATTATAGATTTTTTTAAGGGGTTAAAATTATTTATTTTTTTTTTTTAAATTTATATAAAATTTGGTATTGCCGGAATCATACCGACCCATAAAATACAGGTGATGCTAGGTTGTGGGACCCCACGAACAAAAACCTAATCTGCTTAAAGTGGATACCCGCAGACCCCATAGAGTATAATAGGTTCCGACGGGTTTCCACCTGAATAGTGGCGGAAAAATGTGGAGAGAAAAGCAGGACTTTTCTCCCCGCAATTTTAAAGCGGAATGGGGAACGGAATCCCCGAGTGGAGACCGGGTGTAGATGTGAACCTAGCCTGACATGTCATTTTGGCTACACAGTAAACACCGTAAAAAAAAAGTCCGCAAGAATGTTGCACAAGCACTGTTTTTCCCCATTTCCACTCTATTCTGAAATTTTTTTCAGCTTCCCAGTACATCGTACAGAACATTAATTGGTACCTTTATGAAATACAATTTGTCCCACAAACATTAACCCCTTAGATGGCTTTGTGAACGGAATAAAGTTATGGTGTTTGGAAGGCAGGGAGTCAAAATCTAAAAATGCCTGCGGTGGGAAAGGGGTTAGTGAATTGTTACCTACTGCTTCTTTAAGGGATCATTCTCCAATAACCCCCCAAAGTCTCCTCAAAATCGCCATCATCTCTTTGATTACAATTACACACATTGACAAAATTGTTGGTACCCCTCGTTTAATGAAAGAAAAACCCAGAAATAACTTGAATCTGACAAAAGTAATTTGCCAAACTAAATGTTGACAAGCCACAAAGCTTCTAGGAGAATGCCCTATGGACAGATGAGACAAAAATCGAAATTTTTGGCAAGGCACATCAGCTCTATGTTCACAGACGGAAAAATTAAGCATATCTTGAAAAGAACACTGTCCCTACTGTGAAACATGGAGGAGGCTCTGTTATGTTCTGGGGCTGCTTTGCTGCATCTGGCACAGGGTGTCTTGAATCTGTGCAGGGTACAATGAAATCTCAAGATTATCAAGCAATTCTAGAGAGAAATGTGCTGCCCAGTGTCAGAAAGTTTGGTCTCAGTCGCAGGTCATGGGTCTTGCAACAGGATAATGACCCAAAACACACATCTAAAAACACCCAAGAATGGCTAAGAGGAAAACATTGGACTATTCTGAAGTGGCCTTCTATGAGCCCTGACCTAAATCCTATTGAGCATCTTTGGAAGGAGCTGAGGCATGCCGTCTGGAAAAGGCACCCTTCAAACCAGAGACAACTGGAGCATTTTGCTCTTGCTCATGAGGAGTGGCCAAAATATCTGTTGAGAGGTGCAGAAGTCTCATTGACAGTTACAGGAATCGTTTGATTTCAGTGATTGCCTCAAAAGGTTGTGCAACAAATTATTAAGTTAAGGGAACCATCATTTCTGTCCAGGCCTGTTTCATGAGTTTTCTTTTTTAAAAAATTCTGCTGAAGCATGGTTGAAAAGCAATGTCTGACTTTCATTTGTTCATTTTCATAGAATTTTTATATATATTATTACTTTTGTCAGATTCAAGTTATTTCTGTGACCATTGTGGGTTTTTCTTTCATTAAATGAGGGGTACCAACAATTTTGTCCACATGTGTATATTTTGTTACAAAAGTTAAGTTTCTATTCTCTCTTACCCTGTTTAAACTTCTCCAACACATCTAATTTGTTTATTTGCATCCTCAACAACGTCTTTTGAATACTCTTTTTTCTTTAGGCTGCTATTTGTTTCTCAAAATCTTCTTCACTTGAACAATTCCATTGACTGCTACTAAAAAAATACAAAAATCGCTATTGGAGTCATTAATGTTTTTGTCCCAATCTTCCCTTCAATAAAGACTACCAAATCCAAATCTCCATTTTATCACTACACCCACTAAATCTAAGCAGGTTCCACCACTCTAACCCCCAGTAATCCCAAGAACAGAGGTCCGGTTACCCTGTCCTGATGGAGTGGCAGGCTGAGCATGTGCCCTGCTGCTCCATTCATTCTCTATGGGAGCACAGGAGATAGCCAAACTCACCTATTCATAGTGCTTTCATAGAAAATGAATAGAAAGGAAGGGCAAATGCTCAGCTTGAAGCTCCATCAGGATAGGGGGAACAGAACCCCTTGCTATTTCTGCAGACATTGGTGGCTTCTGTTTGCAGATATTACACCATTTTAAGGGAAGAATCGGGAGGTCTATGTGCTAAGTCTGCAGGCGCTGGAGTCTCCAATCTTCCTTTCAGACCATGTATAAACACACACGCGCCTATGGCTTTCAGTACAAGTCATGTACACTAATCATTTTGGAGTGTTGTGTCTAAAAATGTTGTACTGTGAATTCTTAGAAGTAATTTCTCAAAAGTAGGCAAGTATAGTTAGAACAAAAATATTAGCCAAGATTAAATAGAAATACTATTGTCAAGCACATTTTAGAACAAAGTAATAAAAAAGGCATTTATAATGTTAACAGTGTCATGGCTTCTACCCCCAGCCGAGCTTAAGTCAAGCCAACAAAAGCATAAAAAGACAGAAAAATCACCACACAGGAAGAAAATGTATTTCCGTTTATTTAATTCGATCTGTTGGAGCATAATGTCCAGGTGTTTAATGCCAGGAACGTTTGACAGTAAAAACAGATTGTACAACATGCACATTATAACTGAAAAGAGACACAACCTAAACAATGAAATACCAAAATAAATGGGAATATGCATCATTCTGTCCTATCTTACTTTTTATATATATATATCCAATGACTGTACACACAAAAAACAAATTTCCATTTAAATTAGCCAACTAAAGTTGTCCAACTGAAATCAGAATTTCTGATGACACATATATTCAAACTTGTTAAGTTCCCTAATAAGTAACAAATAGGAAACTGACAAAAAAAAATAAAATTAAAAAAAAAAATACATTCTTCCTATTGGCGATATACCAAAATTAAAAAAATTGGCATATTTTGTTTTCATTTACTGATCCTCATAAAAATACAATGTATAAATTTTTGTTGTCCATTTAATCTAATACACACTCAATTTACTTATATTGGATAACAAAAAAAAACAAACAAAAAAAAAAAAAAAACACTTTAACGACTATTCTGCAACTAACATGACTTTACTAACCAGTTATTTAGAATTATAAATGAAATATCAGGGAACATTAAAACTTCCAATATATGTACTTACACAGTTGAAATAATTTAGAAAGTACCACTGTTTTACCAAAACACCACTTCTTGGCACATATGTTTCCAATAAACCTAAATACTTACAATTTTGGTAGATCTAAGCACAAAGAAGTCCTGTTCCGTTCAAACACTGTTGAAGCAAGAAGCAGAAACTCCTGACGAAACCCTGCAAAGGCCGACAGTCTTCCTTTACTAAATTATTTTATAGTTACTAAGTAACTGTGTCATGATTTGGTTTGTGTAAATAAATTCGGCAAAAGCTAATGCCACTGTGTATATACTGAAAAAAAAAAAAAAAAAAAAAACCACACGGTAATTCAACTTTTTTCATACTTAGTGCATGTACATATTCCAAAAAAGAAAGGGGAGTGGGGTATTGGAAATATCCCAACGGTTCACATCTGTGGTTTTCCCAACATCTGTATGAGATTTATTTAAAAAAAAAAAATTTTAAACCTAAAATACAGACAAATTTTGGTAAGAAAATGCTAAATTGAGAAGGGGAAGCTATAATTAGTATGGCTTTAATAGTGAACCACAAATGTGTATGCCCCACAAACCTCTGTACATGTTTAATATATAAAAATGGCTTGTCTTTATTAAAAAAAAAAATGTAATTTTTTTAAAAAACTTTTAAATAGCATGACCGCCACAACAAAAGCACATTTTATACACTTAAAAGGCACATTTAATTAACAAAAACACATTTAAGGCAGAAAGACCAATTATGATCATCACATACTGACAGGAGAATCAGCAGTGTCCACTACCTCCTGATAACTAAGCAGTTTGAAGGATAAAAAAAACATTTACAGATATTTTGTATGAACATAATATGAATTTAAAGATCTCACAGGGGTGGAGACACGGGTTCTACATGAAGGCCACAGGGTTAGAAAAAAAAAATTTAAAAAAAATCCCTTGTTCCGACATGATTTTCCTGTATTTTCCTTCAGATGTTCAAGTTTTTTCCCACAATGAAAAAAAAACTTACTGAGAAATTGGTTTTTCATGAAATTAGTTACTTGGCAACATGGAAATTGGATTGTAATCTCCAATAGCATAGGGACCACTGTGAATTAGTAAACTCTATACAATGCTGTATTTTGTGTATTCATATAAATAATGGATAATACTTCCAAAGACAATCCCCTCAAAAAAAAAAAAAAAAAGTATAGTTTTTGAAATACACAACTTCTGTTTAGGTTTTAACATTGCGGATTACCCCTAGAATTACCATATTATTTTATATCCAGGTTAGTTGGTAATGTGTATCTGGATTATATTTATACAAGTTATATTCACACCTAATTTATCATAGATTAATATACACCTACGTATTCTTTCCTTCATAGCTTAAATAAATATGAGCCTATGCAGACATCGATATTAAACATGTGTCTGCATCTGCCCTTTATCTCCAAGATCACCAACCTGCTACCATCTTCAATTCCTAATGGCTGCAAAATACTCCAGGGAATACAGAGCAAGCTTTTCCATTAGAATTTTTTTTTTTTTTCTTCAATTCTTTGTTTCCATCACTGTATTCAGAAATTCTTTTCTTACCCTTGCCCATTTAAAATAAGAAAAAGTTTACAAATTTATTTCCCATTTATAGATTTTATTCTACAAAAAAAAAAAAAAAAAAAAAAGTGTACCATTTGGTAAACAGACATTACTATGAAATGGCAAGACTGGAAAAGCAGAGAAACTGTAAAAAAACATGAAGAAATATATAAATTTTTGGGTTATTTATACAATTGAAGTGTTATATGGATACGCAATTGCTATTTAATATTTATACAGCCCTTGGGTGTGTAACAAAGGTGAAAAATACTCGGTTTGCTATTACTTTCTTAAACCTAGTTTGTACCCTTGAGTAACACTTTAAAATTAAGCCATTTTGGAGAAAAAAAATATTTTCTAAAACTATATTAAGAATGCAAATATTTTGGGGTGCTATTAACGTTGACTGATGTGTGAAGCAAAAAAGCAATGTAAAAAAAAAAAAAAAAATTCAGAAGAACAGCTGGAAAGAATTCAGTGCTGTACGTAAAAAGAAACCTTACTAGGCCTGTAGGGATAGCTCTACTAGTTCTATTATGGAGACCAGACTTACTCCTACTAAAAATAATAGCCCTCAGAGCGAAAAAGGAAATTCCTCAGAATTGAGGTAGTTATTACTAAGTATTAGCACACTTTCTCATTCTCCCATCTCAAACAAAGTTATTTACAACGCCTCTTTACCAAATATTTTTTTTTTTGTCATTTTCTTTTTAATTTGCTTTTTAATTAGAAAAAAAATCTAAAAAAGAGCCATGCTATGAAACAGTTTTAATAAATAATGGGTTAATTTATGATTAATCAAATTATCCCAAAAAGCCAGATGGCATAGCAATGAATATTCTAAAAGAAACCTGTTGGTACTTACTCATGGCTGAAATCGATATAAATTTGTTCATGTTTATTCTAGACAAACTTACAAAGACCAGACTCCATATAACAGTAGGTTTAACTAACTTTGTACAAAAAATATATATATATAAAAATTACATCCCCTTGCTGTGGGTCACATTTACATTGACAGATCCTATATTTGAATATTTTAATTTATATAGACAAGATAGTATATAAAATTTCCTCACTGAACATAGCTAAAGTGTAATACTTGTATTGCTAGATGTACCATTAGAACCAACTTAAGGTCTCAGGTTATATTCAAACAGAGCATCTGGATGTTAAAGCCACAACATTTATACAAATGGATATAGTCCTAAAAGCTTAAATAACACACCTAGCATTGTATAAAGAATGCATTCTGGAGGGTAAGGGGTGAGACCAAAAAAACAAAAGACAACACCTTAAAACACCTTTAACCTTTGGGCATTCAACTCATTCCTTAACTGCTTTCCAGTAGTAGGTCATCGGATGATCAGATTTGGTATTTATTAGCCAATAAACCTCCGGTGATCCCCAATTGGTTTCAACTAGCTGAAGACGTAGAATCAAAACCATTGTTTTTGACAAAGTTCCAATGGCCAGATTTAATACTGCATAAACATGCAGTAAACCCTCCCCAAAGAACACTTATCAAAACACAAGTTGACCAAGTTTCCATATCAAAGCACCAATGTAAAAAAATATTGGAAATATTGTGACACATATATTGTAAAAGAAAGGAAGTAGTCATTTAAAAAAAAAAAAAAAAAAGCAAAGTGTCTTAATGTAGAAATGGTATAGATGGATCCATATTAATAATATACTTAACATTAAAGGGTTTGTCCAGAAGAGAAAATTTTACACTTTGTCAACATACCAAATACATCACGGCCTGTAATACTACATTAGACAAAACCAAAGATCCTATTCTGTAAATACATTAGAACAAAGCCATAAACACTAAATAAATTGTAACTGTGTTGGTTGCTTGGTCATTTTATCCCAAATTATAACATGATAAATAAAATTAGCTTCTGTACAGAGAACAATACAAAAAAAAAAAAAAAAAAGGTCTAGGTGTGTGACACTGGTATTAATGACATGGAAAGGTGATATAAAACACTACAACTCAGCTACCTACACGTCTGTATATACATGCCTGTTTGCCACAATAATCTTAATGAGTCCATATTTTCCAGCACAGTGAGGAAGAAGAATGAATCCAGCACTTGACTCGGTGGCACCGTGTTTAAAATAAACAATACACCTTTGTCCACTGACATACAAAGAGATAAAAACTGTTCGATGGATTTATAAAGAGGAAAAGGTGCATTTTCCATTTTTTAAGAAGTCTTTTTATTTTTTCTAGAATTGTGAAAAACTTCCATTATCTCCAAAGTCTCGCCAAGAGTATGATACTTGGAACAATGACTGTAAATGATGCTGTGTTGGAATAGGCACCACTATTCCCTTTACCAGTCTTATCAATATTGAGTCTTGGATTTCTGCTGTCTGGATCATCTGTAGATTTAATGACAAAATCACCAGGGCATGGTGGTTCTTCACACTCTCCACTTGCACTACCTTCACCACTGCCCCCTTCATCTGTGTAATCAAAGGAGAGACTTGTTACAGACGTATTGAAACAACCAACTTATAGGTTAAAAAAAAAAAACTAAACAAAAAAACCCCCACACAACTAGAAAAGGAAATCTATTGCATAAATGTGATTGTACATTACTGAACTGGCCTCTCACACCCACCAGTTTTTGGATATGCGGATAATAGAACAACTTAAATAGTCCAAGTCATTGGTTAAAACTTCATGTATAGGATGCTCAAAGCAAAATTGGGTCTGACTCAATATAGCTCACTGTAAGACTTTGACCACAACTACATAAAAGTACTATTCCTCCTATCAAATCTGGAGGAATCTGCTCAAGAGAATTAGAGACTGGAGAGCCATTCTATAAAAGTGGTTCCTGTTTTAAGAGACCCAAGTTGTTCTTTTATTATGTGAGCATAATTGAGATGGTTAGCCATGTCTTTCCTCAGCCGAATCAGTTTTCAGAATTTCTGAGTAACCTTGTAACAAAACAAAGGGCTGTGGAGTCAGTACGCCAAACCACAGACTCAAACTCCGGAACCGACTCAGACTCCTTCACAAAAGGCTGACAAGCCATAGTCAGTAAGAAGCAGTAAAGATTCTCTAATTTGTAAACAAGCTAGTGACTGAATTCCTATGAAAGTAAATATGTAACAAACTACAAATCTAACTAAATTATACTATATTAATAATTATGTAGTATAATTACAAATTTTTTATTTATTTTTAAAGCCGGACTGTAACTTTTTCCCCGACTGTAGCCAAAATTGGTCCCGATTCTACGACTTTGACTTCACAACCCTGAACAAAACAAATACTTACTACTGTCAATGAAATTGACATCATTGCCATTGTAAGCGTTCTTCATTCTGTTTGTCATAACACGCAGTGCCATCTTCTGACGACGAATCACAAGGTCTGGGTTTGCAGTATCCACATGCACTTCAGGATTATTGATCTGATTTTCCAGACCATTTGCCATGACTGTATACATATACCTGAAAAAAAGCATAGCACAAATAAGCAAACAGAACAAAGAACTGAAACCACCAGAGGAAACTGATTTGGACACTAAAGACAGTTCAGACAAAAAATGTAATAAACAATGCAGACACACAGAAAAAAAAATTATGCCCCAAAACTTTAGTTCAGGAAAATATAGTACTTGCATGCCCATTTTTTCTGACCATCAGGTCAGTTAGATCTTTAAGAGCATTATTGATGATTTTATACTCTCTGTATTGCAAATCCACAAGTCCTCATCAGATTTATTTATTTGAGTTTATAAAAATCAAATCCACAAGTAGCAGATAAAAAGCATGATAGAAAATTGAACAGGTGAGATCCGTAGTGAAAAAAAAAAAAAAAATACCAGCAAGTGTGGACTCATTATAAAGACATAGCTTACAAATTCTCCTCTGAACTGAAGGCTTTAAGCATGGGAAACGGCCCTTGGAAGACCATCTACCACCCGTTACAAGTTTGTTTCAAGGATAAGAATACAAACCTGCTTTTATCACTTCCATTCCAGCAGTCGTCTTCATTAATGCCTGATGTCCAGTTGTTTTTGCATATGTTAGTGGGCAGAGAGGACCAAAACTTTTTGGCAGCCTTTAGCTTTTGTTTCACATCAGACACCTGTAAACAGAATATTTTCAAAAATCAAACAAGTTGTAACACACTAGAGATTTGTTGGCCATGTTATGCTCTGCGCATCTCAGCATCATGGTTTTGGTTCATAATGGAGCCATGACAACTATGACAGATCCATATTAAACAAACCCTAAAGAATCCTGACGCAGAGAAAACGTTTAAATCAACCCATATAGGACATTTGGTGAGGCAGAAAAAAAAAATGGGCTATAAATACCAAGATCTACAAAATTTTCTGTAGGGCCACATCATCTGAACTTCCGATATTCTAACTAAAGCTACTTCTCCAGAACCTAAACTGCCATACCTATGTGATAGCTACTGGCTTGACATCTGCAGTCAGTCAGTGTGTTAACCTAAAGGAATAAAGAATTTTATTTTGGACCAGCACTCTCCCTGCCTCATCTCTTCCTCACATCTGATGATATGCAGTGAAGGGACAGTCAGGAGGCTCCAGTATGGCCAGTTTTGTATTACCATAGAATCACTTCTAGGAAATTTGAACAAAAGTAACCAAAGAACAGATCAACAGAAAAACAAAAAATGTAACTTACTAGTCTATCCAAACTTGTCCCAGCAGCAGTAGTTGGTCGTTCTTCTGGGCTGTACGATCTAAATCGATGATTGATGTTACTGTCTGATGTGGAACGAGAAACCCTAGAAGGAGGGAGTGGCTTGGGCTGTCCACAACCTTGAAAAACCTTTTAAAATAAAAACAGGTAAGGTATTTAAAACCAGATTTGAGAGATGGAAAGCTTTAGAGTCACAGCATTCGAGGGGACATTCATGGGTATTTTGACACTGAACTAAAATATCAGATACACATTGTCAGGAGCATCGATTTTATTCTTGGGTCTGACTACTGGCATTTAATAGACAGGTATTGCCATCTCTTTGCAGGGAATGGGAGTCCAAGTGATCTGGAATTGTCTTCAAGGACACCCACCTATCAGGGATTGATGGCACATCCAACTGATATGCTATTAAAGTATCTTGAAAATAAATTAAAGGCAATGCATGTGCTTTTATTCCTGAAGCAGAATTATTCTTGTCCAGACCAATGGACATGAGTAGTGCTGTTTCTAGGGATAAAAATAAAGCAGACCTTTTCAAATCTCAATCTCTTCAACCAATTTTAGATATCTACATGGGGTTGCCCCATCAGCAGAACTATTGCCCATATGGCATATGAGGGTTACATGGACATTACAGATTAAGTCTCCTGCTCAGGATTTCCCTATAAGATCAGGTGGAGAAACACTAACAAAGAGTGGCTCTTGCGGACTTGGCCACGGCAGAGGAAATGTCTACATGCCTGTGGCTTCAGAAGCAAACCTCATGGCAAAAATATAATTACCACCTCATCTTCTACAGATATGTTACTCTTTACTTTTCTGTCGTTTCGAGATATTTCACGATGTGTGGCACAAATGTTTAGGAATACTTTTACTTTATTTATTTTTAAAGGTGCAGTATATGATCTTAAATATTTGCAAGATTGTCTTAAACAGTACTGGAGTCTAAAGATAAGTTAACAAAAGGATCGGTAACACAGAAGACTATGAAGAAAACGTGTGGTAGAGAAAACCAATTGTGTGAGTGAGCAAACCAAAGTCAAGAATAAACTATGAGAAGAGGAACTGTCTGGAAACAAACCTTCTGAGACACTTGGTTGCTGTTTTCCTGCATGTTCATTATAGCCTCTGAAATCTTCACATCAATGGGATCCATAACAGTTTCAATATTGAATGGACCTTCCAGTCGTTCAGCTACCATTAACATGGAATCTAAGAAAAAAAAATTGAAAAACACAAATTAATGTCTGCCCGAAGCACGTAAAGCACTCTTAATGTCAAATCTTTCAGTTCTGTTATTACCACTTGAATTGACAGCAAGCTCACAGCAAAGCTCTACTATTTTCTTACAAGAACTGACATTTATTAGAACATATTGATCATTTTTGCTACAAATTGTGAAACCATTTTGCAATGTTTGCTCTTTAACTGAATTCATCCTTAAATAAGGCTGATCACTGAATATTTTCACTGAAAGGGCACTTTGTGAAGTTTCGTTACTAGTATTCCAATGCAAACTGTACATTTTGTTAAAGCAGGAAATCTACACTGGCAGAATGTCAGCCATTAATGCAGCCAAGACCATGAAGGTTTGTTGGAATTTTCTACCAGAAAGAAAAAGGTCAAACCCATTACCCAATCTAAATTGCTAAAGCATTTTCAAGAGCAAAGTTTGGACGTTTTTAGAAAGAAATTTGAGCAGAACGTATTTTATACCAAACTATGCAATGCTGATCTTAGGGGAAGAAAGCTATGCTATTAAAGCTAAGCTGAAGGTACAAACTAGATGTGAGAAGAACTTTGTAAATGCCCATTCTCGATAGATCCCCGAAAACTATGCCTCGATTTTCTCCGGTCACAGCCTAATAAAATAAAAATAGTGTTTTTACATTGCATGGTATTAAAAGTGTAAGGCTTTTTTTTTACATGACAGAGTCTTGGATGTGAAACTCTGTCCATTTGTGTGCCAGATTTACCAGGCTGAACAGTATGCAGGGAGACGGACACCAAGAATTACAGCTTGGATTCCCTGCCTCTCTGAGAAAAACTGTGCCATACTATATTCACTACCACAACTTTATGGTTAAGACTGTGATGTGTGAATATGGTCTTAATGTCACGTTTTACTGATCGGTTGCGTAAGCAGTGTGTGCTTAATCACCATAGGACATTCTGAATTTTTTTTTTAATTTTATATGGAAGGTTTAGTATGAATTTTAATAAAACAAAACAAAAAAAAAAAAAAAAAACAAACAAAAAAAAAAAACACAGAGCTACACTAGTCGATTGCTTCTAGAAAAGAATCTGGTGCCTCATGGTGGCACGAAGAGGTGGTACACAGACCCATGGAAACTTAAGGGCTTCAAAACCAGGCCTGCTCGCTCGTATTGGGATTATTGCCTTATCTTGTAAGGAAAAGGCTAATTTTCCAATACCGGAGCTTAAAAATGGAGGACACACATAAGACGACTGATTACTCCGAATTATGAACCACTATAATTCCACAGCAAAATTGTTCACTGTGTATATGGTATATTTTTTCAAGATTTTTTTTATATATATTGCCACAATGCATCCAAAATAATATATATATATATATATATATATATATATATATATATATATATTTTTTTTTTTTAAATTTCTAAGATTTTGTGTATAGTCCCTACGCAGATCTGAATCTTCATGGTAACAGACTGTGTGCAGTCTGATCCTGCAGTAATGTGTTTGTTCCTTCTGTGTTCCCTTCTACTACTGACAGCTTAGAATGAATAACAGGGTAACAGAATAACCAGGCTGCCTAAAAAGGTCAAGATTTGTTTGTAGTCTGTAACCATGTAGTCACATAGGTCTACATATAGAGTTGTATACTAAAACAGCAGGAATTTAGATGCACTGGAACAATAAAGCAGTTGCAAAAGTTAAAGTTTAACTACAAGCCCATATACTGTAGCTACTTTTACACACAATTAAAACACTTTGGAGGAGCACAGATAGGTTTATCTCTTTAGTCCAAAACCTTCTGCAAAAGCCATCATGACAAAGCTCATATTACGTGGAAACCGATCCTAAGAATGGACTGTTAAATTTTAAGATGTGCAGAAAAGTAAAAATTCAAAGAGAAAAAACCCCACTTTTTTCTCTTTTTATTTAGAAAGAGAGATCCCTGAATCAGGTTTGAAAAAGAAAATTCCCCTTTCCCAACATATCACCAAATCTTAATAGGAATGACAATACCTCTCACTTAGGAATTCAATTGACCCAACCTGGAGTCAGGAATCTGGCTAAATGCATATTTTGTTGTAGGCAAGAAAATACAATAAAACAAAGGAGTCAGACATTTTTGTGATGGACTTCAATATAAAAAAAAAGTTGCTTCAAATCCCTGAGCAAAGGCCACTGGCATGAATATACCATTGTGATACAGGAGGAGAAAAATCCCTTTGATGTGTCAGTAAACGAGACTTAGTAAATAGAAATGCGTTAGCCAAACTAGCTCGCTGTTGTCAGTTCTGCCCCTTACAAAACAAAAAAAAAAAACACACAAAACCTTGGTATTTGACAGCCTGACGGACTTTGGAAAAAAAAAAAAATCTCAGTTTTATGGACCATCATAAATGTGCCAGGTACAAATCGAGGTCTCTTTTTCCACCTCCCATGTCAACTATGAGAGCAAATTATTTAATCTGGTAACTTTGTATTCCCTTAGGGGCCACAAAAGGCCCCAGATTAATAATGTGTTAGTGAGAGCCTGAAAGGAAACACAAACCCCCGATTCTTCTGGCTGTTTGGTGTCTTTGTAAACTCAGAGTTATCCAGGCCATACACAAGAGCATGGGAATTGTGTATGAACTGGCTCTTTTGTTATTCCTGATGCCATGGCAGTACATGTATCACAGCTAAAGAATGCAAGGGGTTTTTTTTTCTTCCTTTTGACTGTTGATATAGCAAATGCATTTGGCCTCCAGCTGAGCTCCTAAAGTAAGTTATAATAGATAAGAAGTATAATAATTGGCTCACAAGAATATACTCAACTGTAGCAGATAGGCATTGATAGAGTGCAAAAGGAGAGGAACTCATTAAAAGTATAGTATGTGCCTAGGATACCGTATTTGGTATATCCGGGCTGGGATTTCTTTCTGGAAAATGAAATACTACTGGAAATAGCATTTCATATTAACATAGCTGGTGTGAAAGCTGTAAATTATATCAACTAAGTATAATTTTACCAAAAATAAATAGCCAAAAATGCTATTCTAAAGTGCACTGGAGTATCTGACTGAACAGACATTAGCAAATGACTGACACGACTTTACACAACAGCATCCCTCAAACGTCGTCCTCAGACTCTGCTGATACCTAACACTAAGGATCAACCAAGTCTAATGCAGGTAAGTGCATGGAGGAAAAGACAGTTTTATTGGGATAGGGGGTAGGTGGGGTTCAGAATTTACTATTTCATCAATACCAGAAAACTGATGCACCTGCTTACCAATTTTTATGAAAGTGGTTGGAAACCAAGGTGGAATAGGATAGAGACACAAAGGCCACACAGATTTACTATAACTCACACCAGCACAGTTAGATTTCCATTCTCCTCTTATTTCAGGTGTAGTTTGTACCAACAGTGGAATGGAGTAAGACCGGCACGCAGAACGCCAGTCTTCATAAATTCCCCCAAACGATACATCAATTACCTGTCTGTCCGAATGCCCCATAGCAGGGGAAACACAATGCACCTAGTTCAATTCTATCGATATCATTGAGTTCTAAAAATACAAAAAGTTAATCTCCAGTGTATGGGATTGGAGATTTGCTTACAAAAAGGAAATACATGTTCAGCAAACACACAAACTCCCTCTATTCTATGAATATAAATTATGGGGAAACACCTTTGCAGAAGTGATTTGAGTAATAAGGAAGGACAGCTGTGGTGGTTGTTCCTGCTGGCACTGTCAGCAGAATACACACTGTAATAGCAGCTTCTAAATTAGGAGGGAGAGGTTCTACAGTTTGGCTTGAAGAGAGGGGGTCGCAAGCATGGGGGAGCCTCCTCTATGACATCCATATGCAATAACAAAATTTTCTAAAAAGCAATTACCCCATATAATTTTTGCAAAGCAACTAAAGTCTTGAAATTCCACTTCTTCCATTCAGACCCATCAATAGACTACAGTAAAGTATAATAGTATACAACAAAGGGTTGTTCCCGTCACTGTCATCCACAACATCAAACTTTTAATTTCATGCACATTACAAATGAAAAAAAAACACTTTAGCCATTAAAAATGCTATCATGGCAATTTTACAGATTCAAGCCCGTATGTCAACGAAAGGGTTAAACCACAGTAAAAAACAAGTTCTGCAATCTGCTGTTGGCTACAAACCGGTTAATAGGTGCACTCCTCAGGAAGTATGCCACATTCCTGGAAAATGTATTTAATTAGTTAAAAAAAAAAAATCTACTAAAAGAGACAAAAGCATAAAGAAAGGATCTGAAGCAATAAAGTAAAAAGAGGCGAAACTCGGCAAGCGGAGCGCTGATTAATTAAAGCATTTTGTTAAATTCATGACATGGTTCTGGGGATTAAAGCATTGTTCAATGCCTAGGGCGTCTGAAACCTGACGTGCATTAAGTAACAAGAGTATATACCAGCAGGGCAGCAGAAATACTTCCACATAGACATCATCTCAGAGAAACGCCTAATACAGACAGCCAGTTGGCTAGGAGATTATAGTATACAGCAGAATAAGCTTACGATTACAGTATCCTCCAGTGCATAAGGGGAAAAATATAAAAACTACTCCCTGGCTGCAAAGCTTGGCAAAAGACGCAGATAACCATTATCAGACACGACTTAAAAGTATACAGAGCTAAACTTTAGTACATATCAGGGGACTGCATAAAGGGGTTGTAGGAGATTAGGAAAACATGGCTGCTTTCCTCTAGAAACCAGGACCGTGGAATCGGTAGACCAAAGCACCTGACCCTGACTCCTATTTTCCCAACTCTAACTCCTTCATCAATGGCTGGCAGCCATGATCAGACAGAAGCAGCTTGTTAAATATGTAACACACTATGCATCTAATTATACATATCATTAATTGTAAATCATTTTATTCGGCAATTTTTTCCCCCCCCGACAACGACTTCACCCAAAATTGGCTCACACTCCACAGCCTTTGCTAGAAACAGTGCCACTCTTACCCATGGGTTGTGACTGGTATTTCAGTTCAGTATCTTTGAGCTAAACTTTAAATTTCCTCTGGAAAATAAGGTTGTGGACAACTACTGCAAAAAAAAAAAAACTGCCCCCCTACAAAAAAGCTGTACCTGCAGACTAATGTTTATGGGGATGTTCCAACTTTTTCCTAGTTGGGCGTAAGAAAATTGGGATAATGGATTTATATGCCCATGTCTTTATCCTTAAGGGAGGTATCCCACCACCAGGGGTCTCTAGAAACAGATCTTTATTCCCTTCACAACATGCACACATAGCCAAGTCTAGTAAGAAAGTGTTTGGTGATCTTCAGGCGTAACAGCTGTCAGTCGAATAAGGGAACAGTTATCAAAGACTAAATGGGTGTCAACGTGACCAAAAATGTAACTTTGCTATAAATGTTTAGATTTAGAAGGGACCCCTAACAGCAGCAGTGGGGAACTTGGGGGGGGGGGGAATTCTAAAGGGAAGTATATTGAGAAGTTTAGTATTTTAAGCAGAACTTTAATTTTATTTTGGTACTTCTGGAAAAACCCTAAAAATTGTTATTTTTTTGCTATTAATCAGAGTCAACAAAATATGAAAGCCAATATCGATTGAATTCTACTACGTAACAAAACAGGGCATTGAAAAGCTCAGTAAACCCTATTTTTTTTTTTTTTTTATAATTTCCATTGCATTACAATATCCATTACTGTTTGAGACCTTGCCATTCATACTAAATAGGCAACAGATATTCCACCTGAGGGCGATAATGTTCTGTACAGTGTAGAGAAGCAGATAATGGAGCAGCGAGTTTCCTGATCCCTGGTAAATACCTGCAGTGTAGCTCTGTACTCTCATGTACTGCAATATTCAGCTTTAACAGCTGAGGTCTTCGTGAAAATTAAAGATAAGTCATTACAGTTACAGTACAAAGGAAACGTAATAAATCATCATCCTATTAGCCCTCAATAAAAGAAGGCAATTATGTCCGACCAGCTGATAAAGCAGCAGCAGACAATTTCTTAGACTGTTATTGAATATGTGTTACTATACTGAATATCATTTGATAATGGTCTTAAAAAGTAGGTCTGAAGTAAAGAACATTGCACTAAATCCCTAGAGCTAAACTTTTAGGTAATCGAAAAAATGTTAAAAATTGTAAAAACGCTAAACCTAGCATTACTAGATTGTTTCCAGAATGTCAAATGGATACCAAAAAATGTATTTAAAAAAAAAAAAGTTGTAAGGGTAGAGGACCATGAACAGAGCCCAAAATTAAATGTTAACACAAAATCTTCTAAAAGCTAAAGCTCCACGTTGCGGAAATGCAGCTTTTTTGGTGCAGATTTTGTTGCGGTTTTTTGAGCCAAAGCCAGGAGTGGATGGAGGAGAAGGGAGAAGTATAAGAAGCTTCCTATATATTTCCCAGTCCATCTGTAGCCATTCTTCGCTTTGGCTCAAAAAACCACAACACAATCTGCAACAAAAGAAGCTGCATTTCCGCAACGTGGGGCCTCAGCCAAATAGAGGAATTTCTGGTCTTGTCAAAGTTTAAAGGGAGTCTACCACCACCAAAATCACTTCTATGTTGTTCTACAACCGGTTAGTGAAAATACGTTTCTTGATGCTCAGAACTTTTAACTCTTCTTCAATATGCAAATGAACTGTTGGGTGCACTCAGGGCAGGGCCACAACGGGCTGGGAATCCATATTCTTTTGTGGTCTGCACCCATTTACTGACCCCAAAATAGACAGACATGTCCCATGGACAGCAATTTGCAATGATCATAAAACAATGTGGTTCTCCAACAGGTATGGCACCGCCTCCAAACTGCTCATTTGCATAAGGAATAAAAGTAAAAATTCTGAGTGGCAAGATTATACTTTGACACAAGAAAGGTATGGTCACTATGTCACTAACCGGCCTTCAACAGCAGAATTTGGTGGAGGATTCCCTTTAAGCAATGCTTTACAATAGAAACAAGTGTCGATTTATCACATTTACAGATCATCGGACGACACAGTAAAGGAAGTCACTGCATAACTAGGCTAAGGTCTATCTTTAGGTCAACAGAAAAGTCAGGTTTGCTTGAATTATGATGCCACAAACATTTAACAGCTGTTTGCTGATAACTATTCATTCCAAATTCGCCATGTAAATGAATGCTCGGTTTGGCGAGCATGCATGTGTTCTGAATGGGGAAGATGGGAACAGACTGCTAGCAGACACTTGGCAATGGCTCATACTTCCTGAAAACAAAAGGAATGTGTTGATATGCAACATGCCTCGTCCTTTCTTTCCCTGACATCTGTCGGGAAAAGTCAGAAGATCTCCATCTTTTTGCCAAAGTTTATGGATTCAGCTGACTTTTCTCGTATGTGTATGGTGGCCTTGAAGCTTAAGTTCATGTACACAGTAAATAAAGGGATAATGGCAACACCAGAATGGCGCCGAGAGTGTAAGGATGTCAAGAATGATAGACGTCAGACCACCAAGATCACCTACAGTAGTGCACAAGTGAAGAATGTGCAGTCCTTGAGAGTTTCTATTATACCCCAAGGTGTTCTTTCTATATTGTAATTTTTTTTCATAGTTTATAAAGTCAACTTCTATATCGAAAATTCTTACTCACCAATAAAGTTATTCCATTCAACATCAAGATCTCCAGGATTGGCCAGGCAGCCTCCCAATACATTCAAACAGTACTTGTTACAAGGCTTGACTGTCACTAGTCCCCGGCAGTAAGGACAGTACGTCATCTTCATCATGGCCCGTACACACTGAGATGTGGGGTTTACCTAAAACAGACAAGCAGATACATTTTATATAGGGTAAAAAAAAAAGGGTAAAAAACAAAAGTATGAAATTAATATAAAATATGTAAAAGCAAATAAATCCTACGTATGCTATGAGTGGTGCAAGTGACACAATATATAGCAAATAACATACTAGTAAATTACATATAATGATAGGCTCACCACAACGCCCATCATTGATCTGTATTCTACCCCGCAGCTGGAGGGCTGACTGCTTACACGCCTGTAATGTACAGTATATCACCCTTTAACCTAAACCCTTTCACCATGGCAACAGTTCTCATTTGTGTATAGGCTTCCGAGGTCTGGAACTGCTCAAGAGCACAATGCATTTTACTCGGTAGTGTCGCAGTAACTAGGGGAAGCTGAAAACCGCATTGTGCGGCACAGGAATAGATTAACATATTTACTGATCAGATTATCATGCCATACTTCATCTGTATGCTTACCAGGAATTTGACTTTGGAAAGCATGACAAGGCTGTGACAGGACAAAGGAGAACCCGTAGCTACTGAGGGGTGTGCGATTCAGAAACTCTGAGATGCCGCTAATACCGCTGCCAAAGGAGTTTAAATGGGGAAATACCACAAAAGATAAAAATAAGGCCGTTTGAAAGGTTCATGTAATGGTATTTAAGTGAGCATAGAAGATATTTTGTGAGGGCCTAATGGCGCTCAACATGGAAAAAAAAAATCTCAAACTTACACTTCCTCTACTATAGGTCACTTATCTGTGAAGAAAGTGAATATGTATAAATTTGCAACTCTTTCCAAAACCCTAGATAATTTTTTCAAATGAAAAGAAATAAATCTACCAGTTAATATTTTATTATAATTTTCAAAAAAAAAAAAAAAAAATTCCAACATGGAGGATCAAATTTTCAATATATCGGCCAGTATTTGGGACAAATATCATCAGGGTTGCAAAGTCAGAGTTGGAGTTGAGAGTCAGTTTTGAGCGTGAAAAAAAAGTTACCGGCTCCAGCTTCAAAATAAAGTGAATTTTAATTACCGTATATTACACAATTATGATAATGTACAATTAATTAGATGTAGTTTGTTACATATTTACTTTCATAGGAATCAGTAGCTTTTTTTTCTCAATAAGAAGAACCTTACTGCGTCTGACTGACCAAGCGTGTCAGCCATTTTTGAAGGAGTTAGGAGTCGGAGTTGGGCTGTAGAAAAATAGAGTCGTCGGAGTCAATTGTTTAACCTACCAACTCCACAGCCGTGAATACCATCCATTCCCTACACATTGGAGAACTTCAAATTACATTTTAAGGATATACTCACACACAGCAGAATCATAGCCTAAATTCTGTAAAAATCCATTCCTTTCATCTGAATGGATTATTATTGCAACAAATCTGTAAAAAATCTGTCACATGTGAATACACCCCAAGCCAGCCTTGTCCAGGTCTCATGACCTTTTAGACCCACCCTCACCAATGCCATATATGTGGAGAACTACATAAAAAACACAATAAAAAGCCTTTATAACTGTGATTCGATGTATTTTTGATGTTGTTGACCACTATAGATTTTAGGCACCTTAAACCAGATAAAAACTGGTTACCTAGATACAAAAGTTAAATAACAGGACACGGATAACACCAGGTTCAACCTTTATCATGTTGGTTCAGGGGAAGGCAAATAGAAACCCATTTGTGTTATCGACAACCTTGTGTCAGGATGACAAAATTCCCACAATAGCTGATACCACCCTTGACTGGCCCCTTTCAATATTCGGTATCAACTCTGAGGCTATACAAACAGGGAAACGTTTATTACACATAAGTATTGAGTGCAATGATGTAGAAGTGCCCTAAGTGCCTCATTTTCAGGGGCAGATAATCTGCCCGTAACAAGTGCTGAAATGTTTGCCTTCATTTACATGGAGATATCATTGTCTCTGCATGTGGACTATGGATTGTTCTTAGGATTGTTTGTCCCAATAAACTTTTGTTATTTTGATAAAATATGACTTATGTTAGCATAAAAAGATAACCACGATAAATGAGCATCTGCTTGATCAGTGAACATATTTACATGGGCAAGGATCGCAAATGAACATCTGTTTAGGTGAACGTTGCCTCTGGCAAATAGTCCTTAAAGGGAAAGTCACCAGAAAATAATTTGTTTTGTAAAACAAGTTGTACGTTAAACAGATTTTTTTGGAAAGTTTTTAAAAGGTTTCCATGTGATCTATAAGTTAAAAATTCCTAAAAAGTTCTAACTCTGGCCACCGGGGGTGCATTGGTAGCAGTTGCCTACGGGCCCCGGACCTTGATGAGGTCCCAAAGGTAGGTTGAGGAGCACCATTACAGATTTAGCATTGGGGGCAAGGAACTTCAAGTTATGCCTCTGCTGGCCACCAAGCCAAATATGCTGACATCTCCCGTTTTCTGTAGGATAATTCTTTGCAGCAGTTCCCTTCCTTATCAGCACACTGATGATCACGGCTATCATGTAGATGCAGAATCCACCTGTCACTATAGATAATTTCACAGCTTATCTACGCCTACACAGGTCATAGAGCATGTCTAGAAAAGAAGTCAATCGGGGCTGCTCCAGATCATTGTACCTATGTCCCAAGGTCCAGCAGCAAACAGGAAGTCATAGATTATTATTTAGGCTTAATGACAAGAGAATTGCAAGATTTGTAGGATATTTCTAATATAAATAACACGGAAAATTAAAAGCCACCAAAAATTCTTTACAAATAGGTTTCATAAAAAAAAAAAAAAAAAAAAAAAAAAAGTCACTTTTTTTTTTTTCTTATTGAATATTCAATTTCAATTAGAGTTTACATCTATATGGCATTGCAACAGAACGGCACCATATGGGGGTATACAAGTACCTACTGCTCCAAGGGAGCAGCCATGTATACTCTGTGTATATGAGGCTCAAATATCAAAATGAGGCCATGAACATCAAAAAGATCAATTTTATTTTTTTACTTAATGAGAACATGTGAACTAGTATAATACATAGAAAACTATATAATACTGCATAAAAGATCAGTGGCGTGTGCAGCAACCGGAACAACCACCCTTATACAACTACAGAATAAGAATAAGCAGTAAATTGGTTTACCCTAAACTCCCAGCCTTTGTACATATTATATTTGCTTTCTACTTAAACATTTACCATCTAAGCCTCAGAACCAGTCAAGTTAACTATTAGCCAATGCCACAAACACAAATGAAGGGTCATAAAACAATGTGGGATTGAAGCCTGGCACAAATGTAACATCTCGACTTTCAATGGACCAATCAGCTTATCTTATCTACTCCGACAACCAAAAGAAAGCATAAATGTGTCCTTTACCGTTATCAATATAAACTACTTACTACGGCCATTAAGGAAGCCGCGCCTGCCCAACACTCCACATTGAGATTGCTTGTTTGACCAGTCTTGACATCCACTTGTATAGAGAATTGTTAATCTGACTATAAAAGGAGTTTCTAACCCAAGAATAAATTGACACAAACCATTTATGGCAAACATAGTAAAAGTTGAGCTATTCACACTTTTGTTTATCTATATTTCCTATGTGACGGTGGTGTGAGGGGTGGCGAATGGCCCCTTACCAATAAGACTTTTCAGATGGATATACATTTTTAAAAACTGAAACAGTCAGTCAGTCAACAGCCATTCCCTAGAACTTCCCCATACACATGCACACTTTGTTCGGCTGAGTGTACAGTCATGGCCAAAAGTTTTGAGAATGACACAAATATTATATTTTCACATGATCTGCTGCCCTCTGGTTTTTATGTGTGTTTGTCAGATGTTTTTATCACATACAGAAATATAATTGCATTCATATTATGAGTAACAGAAGCTTATATTGACAGTTAGAATGAGTTAATGCAGCAAGTCAATATTTGCAGTGTTGACCCTTCTTCTTCAGGACCTCTGCAATTCTCCCTGGCATGCTCTCAATCAACTTCTGGACCAAATCCTGACTGATAGCAGTCCATTCTTGCAGAATCAATGCTTTAATTTTGTCTGAATTTGTTGGTTTTTGTTTGTCCACCCGTCTCTTGATGATTGACCACAAGTTCTCAATGGGATTAAGATCTGGGGAGTTTCCAGGCCATGGACCCAAAATCTCTATGTTTTGTTCCCTGAGCCATTTAGTTATCACCTTTGCTTTATGGCAAGGTGCTCCATCATGCTGGAAAAGGCATTGTTGAGCGCCAAACTGCTCTTGGACGGTTGGGAGAAGTTGCTCTTGGAGGACATTCTGGTACCATTCTTTATTCATGGCTGTGTTTTTAGGCAAGACTGTGAGAGAGCCGATTCCCTTGGCTGAGAAGCAACCCCACACATGAATGGTTTCAGGATGCTTTACAGTTGGCATGAGACAAGACTGGTGGTAGCGCTCACCTCTTCTTCTCCGAATAAGCTGTTTTCCAGATGTTCCAAACAATCGAAAAGGGGATTCATCAGAGAAAATGACTTTACCCCAGTCCTCAGCAGTCCACTCCCTGTACCTTTTGCAGAATATCAGTCTGTCCCTGATGTTTTTTCTGGAGAGAAGTGGCTTCTTTGCTGCCCTCCTTGAGACCAGGCCTTGCTCCAAGAGTCTCCGCCTCACAGTGCGTGCAGATGCACTCACACCTGCCTGCTGCCATTCCTCAGCAAGCTCTGCACTGCTGGTAGCCCGATCCCGCAGCTGAAACACTTTTAAGAGACGGTCCTGCCGCTTGCTGGTCTTTCTTGGGCGCCCTGGAGCCTTTTTGGCACCAATGGAACCTCTCTCCTTGAAGTTCTTGATGATGCGATAGATTGTTGACTGAGGTGTAATCTTTCTAGCTGCAATACTCTTCCCAGTTAGGCCATTTTTGTGCAGTGCAATGATGACTGCACGTGTTTCTTTAGAGATAACCATGGTTAACAGAAGAGAAACAATGATGGCAAGCACCAGCCTCCTTTTAAATTGTCCAGTGGTGTCATTCTTACTTAATCATGACAGATTGATCTCCAGCCCTGTCCTCATCAACACCCACACCTGTGTTAATGGAGCAATCACTGAAACGATGTTAGGTGGTCCTTTTAAGGCAGGGCTGCAATGATGTTGAAATGTGTTTTGGGGGATAAAGCTCATTTTCTAGGCAAGTATTGACTTTGCAAGTAATTGCTGTTAAGCTGATCACTCTTTATAACATTCTGGAGTATATGCAAATTGCCATTAGAAAAACTGAAGCAGTAGACTTTGTAAAAATTAATATTTGTATCATTCTCAAAACTTTTGGAAATGACTGTACATGTATCCTAAATGGGAAGATGATGATGTGAAATACTTCTGTTGAAATCTTCCTTCTCCCGAGACTAGAAAGATCTGGAATGTAAAATGAAACACACCCAATCCCTCTTTCATCATCTGGGGAAGACTGTCAGGATATCCCCATACTTATCAGATAGTTGACTGCTCCTCACTAAATCAGTGCCTCTCTCTTTCCAGGTGATCATCTAGCCAATATGTCTGACCTTAATCACTTTCCTTGACCTCCCTATTAGTCATCTTATGATAAGCCACACATGTTTACAGTCCATGATGACATAATGCAATTTCACATCCCGTACCTGGCACCATAAAACGGAGAAAAATCACACAAGATTACATAGTCACATAGCTCAAATCTCTCTAGGTATATCTTGAGTCATTTTCACTGGTAGACTTATCCATTTTCCAATATTTTTCAGGAAAAGCCTAAGTAAAAGGGCAATATATACTAAATATTGTCAAACATGGATCTACAATACTTTGGTATCAGAGTGAAGGAACACTCTCAAAATACCATGTATAGCTGGTAAAGCTATAAATCAATACATTGACGGGGCACCTTTATTAGATTTTTCCGTACAAATAAAAAGCAATAATTTCTGTTGTGGCACAGTAGTCTGGCCTTGTTGTCTGGACTGCTCACTCACAGATGTGACAAGGCCATCAAAAACAACCAGACTGCTGTGGAGCAACTGCCATTTTGTCTGCTTTTTTGCTTTTTATTCGCGAGTCTTCTCCTAGCCCAAAATTTGTTTTAAAAGCCTTAAAATTGGTTTCCCAGTCATTTTTTTAGGTCAACCTACCCTTTAAAAACTATTCTAAATACTTGCAAGACCATGTTCAAAACCTTAGTGGTAACAGATAGAAGGCCACGTCTTCTGATCCGAACATGAACACAGAGGATCCAGGATTAGAAAGGCTGGTCTGTACATTGGCTGGATTTCATGGCCCAAACAAAGCCTTAACTATATACAATACTGGACAGTGGAATTGCGGCGAGGCAGAGACGCCTGATATCACAGATCACCATGACGTAGGGAGACCAGGACGGGAAATCTGGCCAATGCATGGACTGGACTTTCAGGTCTGTGTGTATTTTTGCTTTCATACCCATTTGTATTAATAGTCTCAAGCATGTTCAGCATGTGACCTCACACCCTCTCAGAGGGCTATCCTTTCAGGACTGCTGCTCACTAATAAGAGGTCCGCTTACACTAATGTTGGCATGACATGGACCATACATGAAGGCTCAACACACATTCAAAGAATGTCAATGCCTCTTGCATTCTGCCGACGGCTGCTGCTGGGCAACTGCAGGGAGCCTGAAATTCTCTAAATCGGCAAGGTTATTAACACACAGTCCCTGCAAAGGAAATAAATCTGATATTATAGGGAATTGCAATTCAAGCAAAAAAGAGAAAATACCCTGGGGTTTTATTTTCATTCCACTGTATAGCCAACGAAGGACTCCATGTGCAAATGTGACAACGTACTGGATACATTTTAGCACTTCATGCAGGGCTTCTTCAGGCACCCCTAAGTCATAGAGGAGAATGCCTACATATGGAGTTGATTTAGACTCTTCAGCACTTTCGTCATTACAGAATGCTTGTTTTGCTAGGAAATTAGGGAGGGGGGAGAGCCAGAAACACAAAGAATTCAAGAATGATCATTAAGTGGAATTTGTGTGTGCTGGAATTTAAGACATTAACTCTTCACCCACCAGAGCAAATTCATGGTAAAAGTCAGCTAAATGGACCTTGTGCAGGCAGGGTCCCCAGGCAAGTGTGTCTCAGTTGTCTATGCTGGCTGTGACGCCCAACTAAACATATATCCTATTATACTTTGTGCTGCCAAGTTCTCTGCCTTGCTGCCATGGGACAAGTTCAGGGATCGCATCCAGTCTAGACAAAAGGAGTCAGGACTTTCCAGCCTGGCCCAGCAGGTTTTGGGGATTACAGAGCTCAGAAACTGTGCATAGTTATTTTAGAAAGACTCTAATCCAGGTAATGCTAATGTGACCTTGAAAGTTGCAAAAGCGTAATACTCAACATTTCCAGGTTGCTAGTGATAGAAAACATACTGCAGACTTTAGGAAAGGGTCAGACCATGGCAGGAACCAGCTTGATGGGGGTCGATGCCAAATATTGGGGCGGAGGATTTGATTCCAGTTAAGGCAATACTTACACAAAACCTCCATTTTCTGTTACTGTCGCTGACTTTTTAATAATACTGCCCGAGAACTTGCACAATGTTATCTTCTCTGGGGACAGGAGTTGGTGGTTGCTCTGTTACAACAATATTACCCATACTAGTAGGTCAAAATTTAGTGAGAAGATAATAAATTACCTTTTTGGGGACTACGCCAATAAAAGGTAAAACAGTATTAGAATAGCTGATCTATTTTTTTTTTTCCAGAAACAGCACCTCATTTGACCCAAGGAAGTGTCTGGTATTGCAGCTCAGCCCCCCAGGGCTTCAATAGGGATGGCTGCAATACCAAATAGTCCAATGACAAACGTGGCACTGTCTCCAGAAAGATAGATCCAGTGTTCTAATCCTGGGCAACTACTGTTACTCACATTCAGGCATTGAATATTGTTCTCAGGGAGGCATAAAATTTCTCTTTGGCCACAAAAAAAAAAAAGTCAAGTTGGCTCCTGGAGTGGTTTAACTGGCACCTTCAGCGGTTTTATATACTGCTTCCAAAAATCTAGACCCAAACATATTTGCCAAGGGTCTACAATTTTGCAAAGTGCTTAAAAGTTAGCTCCATAGCAAACTTTTCTACGGTAAAGTTCTACGTCCCAAAGACAAGCAAAGCCTTAACTCTCAGTGGTTTCAGTCTGAAGCCAGAAGGTGTCAGACTTTTAGCGAGGGAGGTATTAGGTAAGGCAATTTAGTGTGGATTTACACAGGATGCTTCCCTGGTGACTCATTGGTCTGAGTCACACCATTCAGAATTTCAACACCTTGCACCATGACTGGTCTACAAGTGGGAACAAAGGGAACTGACTAATTACTACTTTGGGCAACAGGAGGCATAATCATTAACTCCTTCACTTCCCAAGTTACAAAACTACAGAGCCGAGGTGTGAAGAGATTGAAGGCTTTAAAAAAAAATATTTAAAAAAATTGGATTTTGCACGTTACAGGAATTTTTGCTTTTTAATGCTGGTCCTTCTTTTATGTAGCGATAACTAACATCTGCAAAGTCAGTGACTAATTTCTTCCTAATACCATTTTAAGTCATTTTTTATGTAATTTCCCCTCTTTAAATTAATTTTACAGAAATTATAAAAACACATGGGTTTATTTAACACACTTAGTAGCTACAATTAGCAGGTCACAAAAAATACTATAAACTGATGCAGACGACTGAAAGTTACTTAGATGCAAAAGATCAAAAATGACTACCATCTACAGATTCCAAAAAATCATTGCAGATGGCAGTAATATATGTTCTTCAATCTCATCTAAAAACAGAGCAAATTCCATGCCCTAAAAGTAGTATATCTGGGGATACATGTAACTCTAGGTTCACATTAGACTTTGGATTTCCATCCTTCGGGACTGCTTGGGGATCCAAAAAACAGAAATCCTATACGCTTAAAAAGCGGTTACCCACGGATCCCATAGACTATAATGGGGTCCACCAGGTTTTCGCCAAAAATGGCGGAGAGAAAAGTCCTGCTTGCGTTAGCTGCTAGCAGATATGGATTATGTTGACTTATGTGCCTCAACATTGTTCATTCACTGGTCAGGTTCTTTTCTTCTAGGGTATGTTCACACAACATTCTTTGGATAAGCCAGAGGTGGATCCCGTAAGTTCCCGTAAAAGTTCTCTCTTTATATTTTTCATTCATTTTTATGTCACTCTTTAATTTTTGGTTAAAATAAATAAAAATTACACATTACATGAACATTGGCTGAACTAGTCAATTTCAGCAGGAACAGCCAACCATCTAATGTGTTTTTGGAGAAAGGTTGGTCATGTCAGATTTCAACATGCCCAGTCCTTGCCGCAAAGTGAGACCTTAGCCTTACAGATAACTATCTGTTAGTTGGAAATGAATGTGGAAACCCTTGTGGTATACACCCTTACATATAACATCCTCAAAACATGACAATATTCGCTTTGATAGTTTTTGCTTAGTTTGATCCATAACAAAACTGGGTCCCTGCAGCCTTATCAACATGTCCTGTCTGAGACTGCTTTAAGATGACAGATATGCAGAGGCCAGAGTAGAGCATTTCAATGTCCAGTCCCAGATTTAAAATCGGACTGCACAATGAAATGTGCTACTTTTGCTGGAAAAAAAGGTCAAGAATAGGAAATGCTCTTAGTTTTTTTAATAGGGACAGACGGTCAGCATGTAGGAAGCATGTATGGCCCCATTCTGCTCTGCACGCTGTTGGTTGTTAAACTCTGACAAAACTCTATAATCTGAAAGGGCCCAAATCCCTCTAGGGATTCCAGATCCCCATTTCCCCAAGGTGAACAAAAACTAAATTGCTCCGTTATCTAATCAAGAAATTTATACCGCTAAATTAAGCTAATGAAAAAGTAAAAAAGTTTAATACAATGACATCTCCCGAAACATGAGCTGAAAAAACGACAGCCTGTAAGATAAAGTATTAAGATGTGAGCAACGTAAGACTTACACATATAGTATTTGTCCCCAAAGGCAAAAATCAGACATGAAATCTAACTTATTTCAACTTCTAAGGATCAGCAAATACGCTATCCCTCATTTATCATTATAGATGCAAATCTCTAGGCCCAATATGCTTATGTAACATCAATTTATCTAGCATTCTCGCAGAATGACAAATAGTTGTGCTGTCCTGGAATCAATTTATTCAGCAGATGTTCCGCAGTACAAATACGGTTTCTCAAATATTTTTCCAAAACTGGTATGCATACATGGTGTCACTGAAATATGCAGGCAATGTGTTATAGCGGCAGTAACACATACACAGTTTAAAATGTTCTTAAAAGAAATGATTGAGTGAGGACAGGACTTACAGGCTGAAGGACATGGATACCTTTAGGGGCATTCTTAAAAGTGAAAAATATGTATTTTTGGCTGAAAAATATTTTTGAATTGGGTTTTATTTAAATTTTTCAATCTACCGAATCTTGCATGCATTCTAATATGTTGCAGGCTGCTCATACCTGTTCTGTGTGAAATTGATCAGACAGCATAGTCTGCACCCCCCATCTTTGCTTTCCTGATATGACATCTTTTCACTCAGCACAGTCTTTGTAAAGCTTAGCTGTAAAAGTAGTGAGTGGCACTGTCACCAGCAGGCACCCAAGTTAAATAAGTATAACACACAGTATATTTTTTTTTCCTGTACGACACCTCTGCATGCAGGAATTTTTTTTTTTTTTAAAAACCCTCTGTATATACCTTCAGAGAGGTTTAACGTATGTCCTGAGACCTTTTCCAGAGCATAGTTAACACACAGTGGCAACGCAGTGTTAAAAATACTTTCAAATTAACTTAAGCCACAAGGGATGTCAGTTTCATGAACCTTCAGGAGAGCAGGCAGAAGGGTTACAGACTTAGCTATCAGACATGCTCTATAACAATTTTCAAACTGAATGGCATTGAGCAGCTTGCAATGTGTGAGAATACATGCAAACTGCAGGAAATAAACCGCTTCAAATATTTAAAAAAAATAATCACAAAAAAACATGCGTTTATGAAAATAAAATGCACCCAACAGACTTTAAATAAAGAATGGGGCAGGCTGAAGTTCCCTTTAAAATATAGTTTTAAATTGGTATATTAAATTCCACCCCCACTTCTTTCTCGAACATAACATATTAAAAATGTCTTTGTAGTCAGATACATCCTGCAAATGTGCCCTAAAGCATCAAACAGGCTTGGAACCTCTTCAAGATGTTGGTAATGTTTAATTAGTAAGAGACAGGACATGTTCCTCAGAACAGGGATGGCATAAGCTGTGTCTATTAACGCTATACAACCAAGTGCCACCACATGACTTTCAGTACAGGTGTGCAAACAGTTACATAGTTACATAGTAGATGAGGTTGGATAAAGACATCAGTCTAAGAAGTCCAACCTATAACCCTACAGTGTTGATCCAGAGGAAGGCAAAAAACCCCATGAGGCTTATGCCAATTGCCCCATTTCAGGGGAAAAAAATTCCTTCCCGACTCCATTCTGGCAAGCAGTATAAAACCCTGGATCAACGTGCCCTTAAAATCTATAACCCATAACCCGTAATATTGTTCTGTTCGAGAAAGGCATCCAGGCCCTCTTTGAACTTGTTCAATGAATCCACCATCACCACTTGCTGGGGCAGAGAGTTCCATAGCCTCGCTGTTCTTACAGTAAAGAATCCCCTTCTATGTTGCACAATAGTCAGAAATAAGAGAATACAATGCACCATTACAAAGTTAATAAGAGCCTTGGCTGACCATCTACCACGAATGTATGCAAGTTCATGTACTGACATTAGGACACATCCAAGTTAGCCTATGATTTTTTGGCACACAGTGCCTGGCGTAACATGGTTTTATGACCCAATTCTCTCTCTGTTCCAAAAGTAGTCTGTGTAAATGTTACGTGGATTATGCTGACAGGAGCTACTTTGACTTCCATGAAACTATAAAGTCTGTAAAAGGTCATAATGTGTAAGAGTTTGGCAACTTCTTTATACTTAATACTGATGTCTAGTCCGGGCCTTAAAAGATATAGAGGCGCACACACACAAGCAATTTGTAGTATCAAGGTAAATGTCTTTGTTTTTGGCTGCCTGTGTCCCCAGTGGTTAAGCTAAACAATTATCAACCCAATCATGAGACTGGGTAGCCAGGTGGCTCAGTAGTTATCACTGTCGCTTTGTCGTACTTGGGATGTGCGTTCAACTCCGACAAAGTGCATCAGCCAAGTGGAGTTTCCTTTTGTTTGTGTGGATCTTTTTTAGGCATCTGATTTTCCCCCATACTCCAAAAATTCACTGGTCAGTTAACTGGCCTTGTATGCATGTGGAGGGGCTTTCTTGCCATTTTATATCGATGGCCAATACTACAGATATACAGTACTGTATAAAAGTTTTAGTCAGGTGTGAAAAAAAATGCTGCTAAGTAAGAATCCTTTCAGAAATGTGTGAATAGTTTATTTTTGTCAATTATCCAAATTAAGTCAATGAAATCTAAAACCCATCAATATTTGGTGTGACCGCCCTGTGCCTTCCATCAATTCTTCCCGGCACACTTGACAGTTTTAAAGGAACTCGACAGGGAAATTGTTCCTGCCATCTTGGAGAACTAAGCACAGATCTTCTGTGGATGTAGGCTTGCTCCAATCCTTCTGTCTCTTCGTGTAACCCCAGACAGGCTGGATGATATTGAGATCAGGGCTCTGTGGGGACCATATCATCACTTCCAGGACTCCTCTTCCAAAGGGTACTCACATCAAATATTGGATTGATGTAGATTTCTCTTTGGGCCATTCACTTTATTTTAGTAATTGACAAAATTAAACACTTTTAACGCTATTTTTGAAAACAGGCTTTACAGCATGTTTTTTTTCACACAAGTAACAAAATTTTGCACAACACTATACCGTCACTGTCAGACTGGTGGGTGTCTGAAGCCTGACACCTCCACCTCAGGTACATCAGGGAGCGTCCGCTGCAGGAAGTACACAATGGACAGAGCCAAAGATAAACTTCTTTATCCTCTGTATAGTGGCCACTCCCGATTACTGGAGCTCGGCTCCCATATAGGTTAGCACTTTCTGGCAAAAATGTATTATTGGTTGAACAAGTTGTTATAAATCAGCAACTACAAGGGCATTTAAAGAGGATCGGTCACTATCTAACATGTCTATTTTATTACCAATCCTTTTACTTCTTGTTCTGCTCCACAGATTGTAGAACATTTTACTTTTCTCCTCTAGCCCCCTCTGTTATTTAGATATGCCCCCCTATTAATTTCTGCGTGCTGTATGCAAATACACAGTCAATTCCCAACTGGGTGGCAACGCAGTTCTTCTCCCAGATGCTGCCCATTCAATGCACAACAGTGTCAGAGCGCCATTGCCTTTAGCGCGAGCAACTCAATATTCCAGCAAGCATGATCATGGCGCTCTGACGCTTCTATACAGTAAATGGGCATCGCCAGAGGTTTGATGGAGACTCCATCCCCAGAAGAACAACTGAATTACCACCTAGTTAGGGGTTAACTGTGTATATGCATACAGAACACATACATTAATGGGGGTCATATCTAATTAATGGAGGGGCCTAGATAAGAAAAGGAAAATGTTCTAAAATCTGTGGAGCAGCAAGTACAAGGATAGGTAAGAAAACACACATCAGACATAGTGACAGGTCCACTTTAACGGTTTGCATGGTAAGAGGGTTATGAAGCCATCGGTCACACGTACTATCTTAGCAAAAGTGTGTAAATAGCTTTATGCCTTAAAATCCACACCGCCTAAAGGCTATGTATACAAATTCTAACACATATTGAACGAGATAACTGGCAGGCTATGAAATCCCATCTACTGTACATATGAATGAATGTGCTTCTGTAACTACATAGGGAAATTAGATTGTAAGAAGCAGGCAATTTATGACGCCATACTTCCCTCGCATGACCTATTTGAATAAAAACGTCTCAGCCACAAGCTGCCAAAAGAAAAGCTAATGGTTTTGCTGCCATGCCTAATAATACTGCATCCGAATTCAACAGAACAGAACCTGCCTAAAGGCACAAAGTTTCCCTTTGCTGAAGCTGGCATACATATAGGTGGTGAGTATGTGTGGTCTCTCTACATCTGTGCCAGGCCAAGTCAATTAACCTAACAATTTGTGTACAGACAAATCCCATGAGTCATGATAAAAAGCAATTCACTGACATGTACTAAAATTACTGCCAATAATATCTGAAGACTGCCAAGACTGAATGCAAAGTAAAAATCTCTTACCATGGACACCTTGTTGATCACATCTCTGGCCATGGCTAGACCTTGTGCAAAGGTGCGGGCTGCCACAAAGGCACGGGTAACTTGGAGCTTGAGTTTCCGCGGTAGATCTCCAAATGGTTTAAGCTGGTCAATGTACTTGCTGACACACTCCAGATACTCATCGGTGAAGTGATACTGTGGGTTCAACAGAGGGAACATACGTTCTAGCAGCCGAGCCCAGAAATCATTGAGCATTTCTTCCAAGTTTACATTTCCACCAACGTAGTATTTTCGCAGCTCCACAAAGAAGTCCTTAAAAAGTTCAGAATTCTGCATGTACAACCGCCCATAAGTCCTTACAAACATGTCATTCAGAGATGTTTCTGCATTCTTCAGAAGTTCTTTAAAAAATTCTACAAAGGAAGAAACAAATTTTTTTTTTTTAGGAAAAAGGAACAGAATATATTTACATATTCAGATAATAAGTAAAAAAAAAAAATTACTGAAGAAGGGTAAACCTTGATGAGTCAAATGAGAAGAGTATTCTGCCAATGTGCAGAATTGGCACCATAAGATGTGTGCAGTTAGAGCTGAGTTCACACAACTGTTTTGGCTTCGACTTATACTAAAAAAGCCAAAAGGCTCTGCCAGATGCGCTGCATAATGGATAATACAGAATTCAGACCAAACTAATTCAATGGGGTCCATCATGTCAGTCCATTGAGTCTGGCCATTCAGATAGAACTGTACAGATGAGATAACTGACAGCAGTCAGCTGGCCATCAAGCAGGTCATCTCTCTCTTGATCCCCCATACACATGCACACCCTTGTGTGCGTGTTTTCAATAGAGACAATTAAATAAGCTGCCTACACTTGTGTTCGTGGCTCTTACAGAGGGAAAAAAAGAAAAAAAAAAGATCAGGCATACTGAAATTCAACATGCCTGATCCATGCCTGATGTCTGGAAGATCGAAATGAAAGGGTTCGGACAGGTTATTATTTCTCTTACTTATATAGCGTCATCATATTCTGCAGCGCTTTACAGATATTGTCAATACTGTCCCATATTGGACTCACAATCTGTTCATATTGATATCACCACTTCCATTTATAACACTCATATATTAAATTTTTTTCTGCAAACCATGAGGGGCTTTCGTTCACTGAAAGCAAACCGAAACAGTGAAACCTGCAGCTTTTCACTCTAAAATAAATACCCTTTACTTGTAGAAACCAGTAAACCTCTACACTAACCCAGTAAAAAAGGAATAACTTCTCAAAGCCTTTATATTGCAAATTGCAACACAGACTATGACTACAGGAAAGTGGCTGCCTCGATGAAAAAGACAATCTAAAATACAAAAAGAAACAAATAAAGTTACTTCAACGAGCGCACATAAGGAGCTGCATGTCCTGCCTGAAAGAGGAATTTGGGGTTTCTTGTAGAATGTTCGGAATTTGTGCGGCAACGCATAATAATCTGGAAATTATTCTATACCAAATAGGCGGCCACATCCTTCCTGGCTAACCATTATATTTAGAGCTGTGTGGTTTGACAAAAAATATCTCTATCAAGCATGTATATATTTTTGTAATACTACCTTTACCCTGTCAAATTGGAAAGGGTGGAGAGTGCATCTTAGTAAGACAAATTGCTATAGAAGGCTTTTAGTTTTCATGGCTGGAGACCATTGTGGTTTTGAAAATTAAATTCCTGAATCAAGATCAATGGGAAAAATATATATCCAAACTATGATCAGTGGGTGATGCATTAGGCCACATCCTAGGCTTCTCAAATAGGACTTTTAAATAGAAAGTCCTAGATAAATGACAAAAGCACTAAAGTTCGAAATTGTTCACTTCTAAGGCTACGTTCACATCTCCGTCAGTCTTCGTTTATACCCTCCATTGCAAAATCGGGCAGAAATCCTGGATGAAAAATTTCTGCAAGCCAACTTTCTCATTCAGCGATGCCTGTGAAAAATTAATAGATGCCCAACGGAACCCATTATAGTGACAGGATATTGGTATCCATTGCTGTGTGTCATTAGACAGACTTTTTTCCATTCTTCTAATCCTGAGATGGACACGAACAGAGAAAACGGGGCAGATGTGAATGTAGTCTAATGGCGAAAAGCAACAAAAGCAAGTTACCAAAAAAATACTATAATACAAATAATCCTAATCTAAAATACATGGAAATGAAGGTCAGTAGTATGGAAAAAAAAAAAAAAAAAAAAGACACAAAGACAACAAACTAAAATTTTGGTTGCTTTGCCTGAAAAGAGAAATAGATGTCGGTTTGTTCAGTCTGGACTTTTCGGTTCCATAAATTAACACCTCCGCTGCTAGTCAGTCGAACAAAGTCCTACACACAAACACACACACAGAGGATTACTTTCCTGTTTAGCCGTGCTGTAAAAACATGTTTTATAGCAGCACGACAAATACACTACACTCATTAAATCACTACATCAACACAAGTCCAGTGTATGACTGTCACACAAAGAGCTCAAGGATGACAAATCATACCTTGCTGCACTCTCGGGACATAAACAAAACTTTTCCTGCCTCACAATGCTACAATATGTTATTGTCTGAACAGAAAGCAAAGAAAATTCAGATTTGGCTTTGCTATTATAGTTGATAATATGAAAGCAAAAGTTTTGCTAAGATAGAAGGTAAAAAATGGAGCAAGCATGAATCATCTCAAAGTTCTTGGTCAGATCCAACATGCAAGTTAGGCCCAGTTCACATCTGCGTTCTGGTTTCCGTTCGGGGAGTCCGCTTGGGGACCTCCAAACGGAAACCTATATGCCTAAAAAAGCGGTGTACCAGGGAAACCCGCGGACCCCATAGACTATAAAGGGTTCCGTGTGGTTTCCGCTCGGTTTCTACACGAAGCAAGCGGAGAGGAAAGTGCTGCAAGGCCTATGGGAGAGTTTTCTGGACAAGCTCTGTGCAAAGAGAGGGAGTAGATAAACTGTGACACCATCAATTGTCAGTCGTGGATGCAATTATTTGCCTGTGGTGTTATCTATAGAGGTGCTATCTTCTATTATAATCCTGTCTGTGATGTAAATGAGGTAACTCCAGTAAGAGTCAGTCGATTATTAGACTTAGTGGTTATTGAAAACTGCATGATGTAGTACTTTCTTAAAAAAATATTAATGACAAAATGATATTCAGCAAAAATTTTCTATGAATTAAAAAATAAATTTGATTATGGCAACACATTCCTTTTAAGTTCTACTGGCAAATTGGCTCATGGGATGGTATAATTAGCTCCTAAAGTCTACAGTATTTTTCTAACAGTATATCTGTACAACTGATACGGCACAAACTAGAAAATACAAGATGGGTTGAACATGTTCACATTGGAGATAAGGGTCTGCTATGGGGTATTTTTTCACTCACCATATTAAAACAAAAATGTAGGCTGAGTTGAGTATGCATGTTATGGGGGAGTCAGGAGGCGCCACTGTTGCACAAATACATTCAGTAAATTAAAGGATATGTCCGACTACTGAATATTATATTATAATCATATTATACTAGATCAGGCAAAACATAGCAAGCTATCCACAGGAATCATTAAAAAAGGCTCCTATATATAGACATTGCTGTAACATACTGGTTATGGCGTCCCCTTAGGCTCACTCAGAACAAAGCTACTTTTAGTAAGACAACTCATTCTACCTGGCCTTCACCATCAGAGGAGGCCCTCTGCCCTTCCAGTGCACAATGTATAAGAGCATTGTGACAGAGCATGTGTGACCATTGGCAATGGACGCTCATTAAGAAAATCTAATGAACACCAGGGGGCACCATAACATGTAGCAGCACCATGGAGATACAGGGAAATTTTTTTTAAGGATTCCAACTGAAAACTTGTTTTGTGTGATCTGTGTAAATTAATAATTTATCTGTGGAGCAATGAATAGAAGGGATGAAGCCAAGAGTATGTATGCCAAAACCTGCCTGCAGACCGGCTGACATGCTTCCTTGTATTGTATATGTGCTTAACACTAAAAATGTATAACAACAACTTCAGAAACTAGGAAACTTCGGAAAAAACAAAACTGATCAAACTGAAGTGGTGCCCTCTATACATGGTCCTAGGTATACCTCTGGCCTGTATGCTGACAACTGAGGTCTACAACAACTTGGACACCTTACTGATCTACTACTGTGAAGACTGAAAAAGGATATGGCATAAATACAGACAGTAGTGCTTTAGAAGGAAAAGAATAAGATTCCTTTTTACCGGTTTTACCAGTAAGTAGATGCAGCAAAGCTATAAAATCTGACATGGTGGACTTTAAAGGGAACCTGTCAGGTTAGACGTGATGTCCATTTTTGCAGTCAGCATGTTACAGAGGATGAGGAACTGTGCAGGTTCATAAAGTTTTGAAGGAAAAAAAAAAAATCAATATGCCATATATTTTATTGACTTTAATCCCTGCAGTTTCTAGGCTTTTAAGACTAGTGGTTGGCCTTACTCAGTGACTGATAGGCTACCCCATACTTAGAAACCGTAACAATGAAAATGCTGCCCACACAACGTACAGTCCTACATGACGGGATACCTTTAAGTAGCACATTGGAAAAAAATTTGATGGGTTACAGTGTTCCCTCAACCGGAGACAAGGGCAGCTGTAAAGGCGAACTGGGGGAAGAACACATTTTTATACTTCGCTAGAGATGAGTTGAGTTATCTCGAGTGCTCTCGACACCTGCACAGTAGAAGGCAGAGCAGTACACCTCGTCTTCTCTCTGCATGCACCCAAGTCCAGCACATGCTCAATGTGCTTGGTGTCCTAAATAGACCTGACAGGTTCCAATTAAAACGGATCTTTCACCACTTGCACCAACTCCAACTCCTGGCATCCTTCAGATGGTATTGCTCTACTGATTCTGGGATGATTGGAATTTTTTTCTCTAGCTCCCACCGTTCTAGAGCTCTCATTCCTGTTAATTTACCACAATTATGCTCTCTGCTGCCAGGTAGGTGGTCCGTGTCTTTCTTCTCCAGCCTAGGACCACCTACCTGACAGTAGAGAGAATATTTCTGTTGTAACTAACAAAAATAATTGCTTGGGAAAAGTCAGTGCTAGAGAAAAAAAAATTCAGAACCAGTCGAGGGTTAGCCTATTAAAGGATGCAATGAGCTGGAGTTGGTGGAGGTAGTGAAAGGTCCACTTTAAAGGGAGTTTATCACCAGGGTGAAGCATATTAAACCAGCAGCACTGTTAGATAGGTCAGGCTCACCCTGACGTAGTTTCTTCTTCCCCATGAAAATCCGTGTTTCAGTTGCCAGGATATTAATCTATTTCACAATACGTAAATCAGCAATCTGGAGCACTAAGGGCAGCTCTGTTGCTCCAAACTGCTATGCCCCACACTTCTTTTATAACCCCTCCTTCTCTTCAGGGCCAATGGTATGCTAAAATTTAGAACTGAGTGGGGCGTAGCTGTCAAGAACTGCCCTCTGTTGCCCCTCCGGTAGCCAAAATATAGCATACAACCCTTCATGTGTAAGTCACATATAGCCTGGCTGAAGTACTTGGCTGACTATGGAATTATATCCTGTATATATGCACCTCAGGCTCAGAAATTAAGTTCTAAGCTCAGCTGTGGGACCAATGTTACCCCTCAGGAGCTCTGCAGACTCCTGCGTAGCTATATAAATGCTAATATATAGGCAATATTACATTTTTTATTTTATTAACTTCAGTCTATGTAAAGGTTGATGAAATTACAGAGTGACGACGAATCTTGGCTCCTTACAAGGTGCACACGTGTACTCCCTCCCAAAATGAGTACCTACAAGGTGTGGCCCGTTATTTCATGCCAGAGCAGATGCATTAATACATATAATAACACATCCATATTTAGATTCTTGGAATTGTATGTGTGTGCATGTGCTGCCCTGGCTTTCCCTAGAGACAAGGTGTATGAGAACTTCACTCCACCCCGCAGCTGGCGCTACACAATAAAACATCAACTAGCAGCTTGAACTGGGCAGATTAAAGGGAAAGCTGAAGGGAAGACGGTAACAAGACACCAGGGTTGGGGGGGGGGCAGTTTCATATTGCAGTTATACAGCCTGTGACACATGTATATGCTGGTAACTTAAAGGTGGGGAAAATCATATTTTGCGTGTGTATAATATGCTTCAAGTTTTTCTCTAGGGGGAGCAAGTTCCATACTGCAAGCCACAGAGGAAGAGGAAAAACTGGCTGCACGTACAATGCAAGATAAGCAGATTATAAACAGGTTCATGGAGTATAAAGGTAAGTACAATGACACATATAGATTAAGGGGGAAAAAAAAGCCTCTAAATTGAGTTTACAGTGAAGAACTGTATATAGCTGTCTAAATATTGTCACAGAAGGTAGAGGTAACCCAATTTACTCCTGGCTGGAATCCTAATGTACTCTAAATATGTACATACAACCCCCTCCACATGCACTTCAACAATACTGCTATAAGTAACTCCCACCAGCTGCCAAGGTCACATCCACCCTCTGCCGTAATGAGCACCATCTATACAGATGTCCATTATATTCTCCTGGCACATTCACATTTTGGAGGTTTATGATTCGGACAAGCCCATTCTAAAAGGAATCCATTCTCTGGTTGGAAGACGAAATTGATTTGGTTAAATAGCAATTAAGAGCACTTAAGGTTTGGTGGCAGCCAGGGCAAAGGTCAACAGGCCTCACATGAAAGCTCAACTGCTACGCCAGACGTCTAGAAGAAAAAAAAAAAATGTCCTTCATATAAAGAATGCTGGGGGCTACAAAACCTCAGATCTCTGGCAGAACAGGACACTTGAAAACACAGGGAACAGAAACAGGTTAAAAAACACTAAAAAGTAATAAACAAAAGACTAAAGAAATGTACATAACCAATGCACAGATGTAGGGACTAAACCACTGACGCAGAGTGCGTGGAAATCTTCAGTGTTTCAATAATTATGGAATATTTTTTTTATTAAAACCATGAATTTCTGTTCTGTCAAAAGTCTTCTGAAGATACTCCAAAAATGTCAACAAAATATGTTGTATTAAAAATACATTTCAACTGATGTTTTATTAAATTTCCTGAACTGGCTGGGGTGGGGAAAAATCATTCACAGAACACGAGAAAACTCAAGAGTAAATTCCTGGGACAACATTTTACCATAGTGTATATTAGGTGGTGTGAGCTCTAGGTGGGGTCTGTTAACCAAGTATTATAACCTGAGAAAGCTATTTTATATACCCACTTTCATATATCCAGTGAATTAATAGAGAGGTAACCCATTACAGAACCCTAGTACAAAGAGGAACATTTGCTCCGAAGAATACGCAAAATCCACAACTACACAGATAGCCAAATTATTTAGAAGGGAACCGGGTAATACTTAAAGGGAGTATGTCAGATCCAAATGGCCTCTTAATAACAATAACGCCATGTAACTATACCTTTGTGGCTGCAAATTGATGAAGCAATGCAGAGATTATCTTTTTTATAGATATGCAAATCAGCCTACAAGTGCATCGGGGGTGGAGCCTGATTTGATATATTTGCCTACAGACAGCTGTGACACAGACAGAGGCTGCAAATGTCATTCACAGCTAACAGGGTGACATTTTGCTGCAATTCCGGAGGACAGCCAAAGCACTTGTAACTGTCTGTAGATAAATCTGGCAAGTCCGGCCTGTACCTCTCCTCTTACTCAGTTCCTGCTCACTCCTTCAATCTCACTTCTCCTTAGACTCCTACGTATACTTGAAATATGACAACTCTGTGAGCTGCAGTCTGGTCTTACCCTACCAAAAAAGGTTCAGCAGAGATTTCAGAGTGAGTGTCCGTTTAGGAGGCAAGGAAGATGGACTACAGAAGCCAAATAAGTGGAAAAAGAAGCATTTTTCTCTTATTTCTATTTTCTCTATAAGGTATATTACAATATTTCTTTATAGTCCCCTGTACTATTGATTTAAGCAAAGTTTGTTAAAAAGATAGTGACCATTTAATGTGATCATACACCTTAGATAGCTGTCAGACAACAGCTTTTCTGGTCAAAAGCTATTCCTCCCAACAACCCAACTCACAGGAACACTGAGCTCAGCTGACCATGCACGTCTCCCCCATACTCAATGGGGAGACAGCATAAGCTGCTTCCAGACTCCTCTAGCATCAGCTTCTCTCATCTAATGTTTATGGGCACCTTTACAAAGGTCATCCAAATCTGCAGCTATCATGGTATGCTGGAGGCCACGATGTGGGAGCACCTGGGTTTAAGGCATATAACAAAAGTTTTTAACCTACCACAGAGTGATGTTCTTACCTGAATATGGTGATCTTTATATACACTTTGAGCTATAAGTACATTATTAACCCTAGTGGTCAAAACTGGCCCCAACTGACTCCACAGCACTGCTTCCCAGATCATAAATATCTATTGATGTCACACCACATCGGTAATAATAGCATCTCCCTACTGATCTTAAGTTTCTATAATTCAAGAGACAATGAACAGCCAGTCATAGTGAACTACGGACCAGAAGATCATGACCAATTATTTGGCCAACCTTGGTCTTGAAAATTAATCACAGGCCCAGCCATCTTGAGCTGTACTGAGGAGACCGAATTTGGTGCATTTTCACTACATAAAAGAAATTATATAATTTACTTACCATCAAATTTGTTGTATCTGGAAGAAAATATATTCTGCAACGTACTGCATGGCTCTGTGACCGCAGCCTTGAAATCATGTTTACTTTGCAGGCTGTATTTCTCTTCCATGGCTTGAGAGCAACATGTGTGTCCCTGTGAACAGACCTTCAGATGGTCACCTGAAAATAAAAATAGCAAAAATCATGAGACTCCTACTGTGGACAGAACACTAAAGTACATGTTTAATAAAATATAAGGGTTTATCTAAATGCAATTGCTTTTGATCAAGAGAAGCGTCATGCAGCACACCACAGCTGGACTGGCTGACCACCTAATAGGTTTATCTGGGAGAAGAGGGTTGGGCATGTAGGATTTTAACATGCCCAATCCGGTTTTTCAGGAATAAGGTGCCAAAGTTTTCTTATAGCCCTGCTTCAATTATTAACACATATGCAAATGGAACCATCTGAGGAGATTAGGGATGATAGCTGTGGGGCAAAAATAGGCGTTCAGCTGCCAGGTATCTTGCGCGTACGGCCAGCTTTATTTCTATCACTGAAGTATGGGCAGTTCAAGACTAGTTTAATTCACCCTCCTTTAGGAACGGATATTTTGCTTTAGTAAGACCAAGGGATGACTGGATTAGTCACAAAATAATCATAAGTATAACAACCCCATGCACTCCAACAATACTGCTGTATGCTAGAGAGAAAACAAGGCTCTTTTATATAGTCTAGGAGATAACTGCTAAAGCGACTCTGTCTGATCAAGATTTGGTGGGTTAGGGCAAAGGTTCATTCAATAAAAAGACAGCAAGCACATTTTTTAAAGTCACGTCTCTTGGTTAGGGGGCAAATTCAGAAATCCTCATTCAGCTGTTCATGGCTCTCAAAGGATCATTTATGTTGGTAATTGGCAGATTCACTGTACAGACAGTGACACGGTCAAACGGGTACACTCTTTGTAACTACTACTGAAGAAATGCATTTTAATCTTTGAGGGGTTTGTTCACTTTGGGACAACCCCTTATTAAACTAAGCCCTGGCGATATGCCAAGATGAAACACCATCATGTCTACAGAGACAGAGTTTACTCTCCCCATCAAAAGCTGTGGCATTAAAGCCCGAGTTTTTACCAGACTAATACAATTTTCCAAGATTTCTACATTAAACGGCCAAATGTAACTATGATTTTAGGGGAAGGAAATCAGGGAAATCTTTGGAAAAGGTTATTATATCTTGTAGATTGTAAGTCTTCACAGGTAGGGCCCTCTATTGTGCTGTACTAGTTCAGTCATCTAGTTAGATCTGCGTTTTGTTTGTACTTGTCTTTGCACTATGTAAACCCTTTTCATATGTACCACTCCATGGAATTAATGTTGCTCTAAATATAAATATAAAAAAGAATAATGAAAAACTGAAGATTTGGCTTGTTACCTAGAACTATTAAGCCGCATTCAAACCACAGAGGTATGTAAACATTTGCCACCATATGCTTACACAGATGTGATTCTATGTCAATTTATAGTATTATTATATATATATATATATATATATATATATATATATATATATATATATATATAAAAAATAAAAAAAACACACACACTTCATACGAATCTTAAAGTTTGTGCGTTTTTGAAGCTTTTCTATTATGTTGGAAAGAAAGGTATGTGGAAGTAAATCCGCCAAAAATGTGGTGTGAATGTAGCCTAATTTCAGACAGTACTAGATGCAGCATTTGGTTGAATTTTTTTTTTTTTTTTTTTTTTTTGGCATTTATTACCACAATCAGAGAAACAGGCATAGGACAATATATATGATTAAAGAATCAAAGTAGACAGCCTCAATAAAAAGACAAAACAAAAAAACAGTAGCGCAGAGGTCACGTAAGGCTGCAATATAAAAGGATATATTTGCTTTGATAATCTGTAATGAATTAAATGTAATTACGATGAAAATACAGACATCCTTCCTAGAATATGGATGAAAACAAAGAAACAATAATATGTTGCGCAATTATTAGATTAAATCGCTATAAACCTCAGACAAACTTCTTGCTTACCATCGGAAATATCCAGTTGCCTGTGCCAACATTAATTAATGAGTACTATCCGGGACGACGACTATTAAGCATGTGTGTGTGTAAAAATGTGGTAAACGTAAGCACTTAAAATACTCTGATCTAGAAATACTATCACAATGTCCTCCAATATAAAATCTGAACACCAATACAGCTCAAAACACCTTTATAAAGCATTCAAAATTAGTAATCAAGAATACCTGCCTACTAAAGAATAAGGAGGGGGTGCACAAGGCCCCATAGCGGTACCTTAATTTAATTTATTGAGTATTTAATAAAACGTACCAAGTAGAACTCAGTCACAAACTATTATTTTATACCATCTATTAGACCACAAGTCTTAGTTGCCAAAAAATCAATCAGTCCTGTCACCCTGGTATTTTACTGGCCGACTATCAAATAAAAAAATTACACAAAATCTTTTTTTTAAAAAATGCATCATCGACAAGTGCAATTTGTCCTTGTGAATAGCATAGAGTTGTTCAGCTTTGTTCTCGAGACACCCGACTCTTCGGCAAGTGAATGACTATGAACCTGATCTCACAGCTGTGCAACCGAGTAGAACAACCACAAGTGTATGGTGTTAAGCTTCTTCCCTCAACTCCAGCAAACCATTTTCTATTAAGGCAATAGCTTCATATGTCCAATCAACTCCCAAGGCAATTACAATATTAATTGTCTGATACAAAATGACACTGTTCAAAGAAACCCGACTCTTTGGGAAAAGGTTCTCTCATGGGCCGGTAACTTGAGCATCAATGTGTTCTGAAGGATTTAGAAATTCTCCTTTTCCAAGGGAAAGCCAAAGAAGAATACATTAAAAACCGCCAGACAGATTATTTTCAGCGGGCTAGAATAATAAAGGCACAAAAAACGGGATGTATACTTTGGCTGAATTAGTATTTAATAAAGTGATATGTCAGCTGGACGTTACCAGTAACACCCTTTGCCTAATGCTGTATCATCCATATTTCGTTAATAGGAAGCCAATACAAACACTTTAGAGAAAGCACTGGTCCAAGGCAGCATTAAGAGCGACCATTAGAAGTGATTTGCACGATTACCACAGGCAACGTTTCTCTCCATCACACAAGAAAAGCTTTCAGAGAAATGGTTCCTAACTGGAAAGGGACGTGAGAAAATATTTTTTTTTCGTAAAAAAAAGATTATTCATTGATTTCTACTTCATATAACACAACTTGCTCATTGTTTCTTCACTCTTAATATACAAAAAAGTTTGTCGGGACTAAAGAAGTCCACCAACAGAGATCCACTGGTTTCATGTTTTGGGAGCATGTGCTAGAGATATCAAGTGGAGAGCAGAAGGTAAATAAATTTTTTATTTTTATTGGGCTAAAAAAGCAACACATTTCAGTACTGAACTAGAGCCTTCTTCAGGCTTTAATACCCATAATAAATTACTAATTTAACATGACCATTAGGCTATTGTTCTATGCAACCAGGAGATTGCGAGGAGTCATAATGCCCGCAATGCATGAGGCTTGAAGAAGGGACCTACAGAATATGCAAACAATTTCCCTTGGATCAGTACACTGGTCAAATGTTTATAGGGAGAGCACATGTTTCTGAAACATCTCCCAATGATTCTAACCTGTCTGATCTTTTGTAATCAAAGGTGATGACCAGCACCATAAAACATACAAAACTGGCTAAGACCAATATGCATAATTATGGTAAAATTGGAAAAGAAAACTTAATGATCAGCAGATAACCATCTAAGAAAGGGATGGAGAAACTACTATAGACCTTAGAAGCCAATTAATGTAGACTACTCCAAGCTGGAAAATAGGAACACATGCAGACATCGACATTAAAGAACTTAAAATTAGTCAAGTATTTCATTCGTAAGCACATTGGTTATCTGCCTCCTGAGATTTGTTTTGTTCAGATCTCCAACTTTTTTTTTTTTTTTTTTTTTTTTTTTTTTGAGAGAAATCATTTAAGGACAAAGCTAGATTTAGGCGGGCCCAAGCAACAAGAGATATCTAAAACCAACATTTTCAGTTAGTTGAACGAATATCTACATGGGCGAATTCTGTACAAGCTTGGAGATGCTGATGCCTAGACAGGACCTGTCATCAAGTCACCTACTATATTTAATTTGTGTAGTCTTCAGCAAGTTACCATCTGAAGCAGACCTTTCTATAGATTATGGCTTAAGATATCCCAAGATGAGAGGTGCAGGATGAACAGTATGGCTTTAAAAAAAAAAAAAAAACTTCCAACAGAGTCGGTCAACTAATGGACACTCATCTTTGGCTATCTCAAGCCAAGAGAAAAAGGTGAGGAAGGAGAAATCTTAATACATACATACGTGCTTTAACTTACAAAAAACATCTCAAAACACACTGACTTTCACCTGTTACTGGCCTAGGATACAAGCTCCTGTAGATCTAGGACAGGAATATAGTGATGGTGTGGGGAGTAGATTTGTTTTTCAATATATGTCCATCCATCACATTACACAAACTTATTGGTCTATAAATTCCACCACACTCTGCATGATTACATCTGGAGCAATGTTATTTTTTAATATAAAAAGAAAAAAATATGTACATGGTCAGAAGTTCAGATTATTTGGCGCATTGGCAGAACACCAGTGCTGACATTATGAAAGTGAGTGCATCAGTTTTCTAGGCATTAGAGCAGAATTCTTGGCTTTTTATTTTGCTTTTTCAATCTATTCATAGAATTTTTGAAGACTATGAAATATCTTAGGGCACATTTTTGTCCCTATACCATCTCTGTGGCCAGGGTAGAGAGGTACCATGCAACTATGCCCTACAGATGCTACAGAGCAACCTGGATTTGTATGGGGTTTTTTTAGGCCGTTTTCACACTGCAGGGTCACATTGACACTTAAAACATATTTTGCTACTATTTTTGTAAAAATAAAATAAGGCCATGGTTAAATATGAAAGCAATCTGTTAGCTTGTGTCTTTCCCTCTATACTCTACTCTTGGCTAGACAACTGGGCATTAGGTGGAGTTCTCTGGAATACTCTCACACTTCAAAACATACTGATAGCTTAATAGACTTCCTTATGAAATTGGCCCATTATTAAGATCGATATTTCATACACCGGTTTTAATCCAAAATTCACAAGTACAAAGAACCAAATTTCTTAAGAGTTGCAAGCCTCTTAATTTGTTGCATCTCTCACTGTTGAGGCCAGAAATTGAACTGTACTATGAGCATGCATAGTTCTGTCTCGGGTTTTTGGCGTATGGAATAATAAATCTGTTGGTCTTTGGGAGTCACATATATGACATTTGCCCTAAGTTTAGTTTTTTCTACTGCTACTAAGTGGCATAAATCCCCTCCACAGTAACATGAAAATTGGATTGTAAGCCCTTAGAACCATTATGATAACCTTTGTGTAATACAATAATCGCGATATAACATTGCTGAATATGTAGGTACTCTATAAGCTCTGCTAATAAACACTATAACCTAAAAGTAGATGTGGGACATTTGTGTTCAGCGTAGGGCCGGGCAATTAATCGAAACAGAAAAACTGAAACCGAACATCAACCAGGATAAACGATGGGATTTGGTTCACGTCAGTTATCTCGGTTCAGTTATTACAATATTTGCAGTTTTGTTCGGACCGAACCGAAAGTGCTATTAATATACTCTGGGGTCTCTCCAGACCCCAACGTATAATAACTGGAGGCCTAGAGGAGATGCTCAACAAACAGTGGTACTTACCTTTCCTGGGCTCTGACGCAGCCCCCTGTTCTCTTTGGCACTGCTGTCTGTTGTCAGGGACCACTGAGGCCCAATCACAGGCCTCATGCTTTCTCCAACGTCAGTGAGAAGCATCAAAGACAGCAGAGAGACATGCCAGACCCCAGAGTATAATTGTAATTTTGGTTCAGTCTGAATAAAAAAGGCAGACGAACCTTGCGAGACAAATCTTACAAGGTTCGCCCAACACTTATATTGCTGTAAAAGGGGGCATAACCTAAATAACCGCCATTAATTGTAATCACGGTAAAATGCCCGATTAATTGTGGTTTTGATTTGTGTCATAAATCGCCCAGCCCTAGTCCATCCTATGCTGGAATACTCTCTAAAGCTATGTCAACTTGACAAACTGCACTAATATCAGCAAGACCTCAAAGACTGTAATATAAGTCAAAATCCTAGATTATTCAGGTACTCATAATAGACTGACTGTGGCTCTGAGCACCTGGATATGCATACTATGAAGGTTTAACTTTTAGTTGTATGTGCCTTTGTTTAGTCATTTGTATATTGCTACCAATTAAAACATGATTTTTTAAAAATTCTTCTGTCTGAGAAGTTAATTTGCATTTCATGTACCAAGTCACCCCAACACCAACTTAGTGGTTCATTAGTATGCTGAGCACCTCTGGGGAAAACGCATCAATTGCACACCTGAAGTATTTTCACTGGCATCTTATTAACAAATCATTGAGCGCTGCATATTTCTCATAAATAATTAGTAATGCTTCTATAAATCTTGTTAACTCTTCATGGCTTTCTCACATCAGAACTATTTGCCTATGTACTCACTATGTACTGGAGAAGAAAGGTATTAACATACACAATCTTCCAGTACCATTTTTACCATAGCATCTGTTGTACTGCCTAGTATTTGGTGGCATGGTCCATTATTCCATCTCACATAGTCATGTCTCACCAAGACACAAAAGGAGAACTAGATCTACTCCCTGAAAATTTCCTAGACTGAGAAATATTCCAATAGGAAACAAACACAAGAGATCCACCTATTAACATGACTGTTCTGCATAGCTGGGTGTACAAATTATCATGTTTTTTTGGGTGTCAAGAATGAGTAGCTGGTGATCACCTCCAAAATGACATACCTCAGGGAAGAAAAAAAAAAAAATTATATATATATATATATATATATATATATATATATATATATCATAGTGGATTCATGACTACCCCCACATATCTCTTCCTTCCTTCATCGAATCCTTGGGAAATATGGAAGGAACCCTTGACATTTGTCATCTAAGAAGAGTCTATCGTTATACAGTGTTTTTGGCTTTACATAAAGACAGTAACATGCCCCAAACCGTGGTAACACAACTATCAATTTTTTTCAAGAAGGAATAGTAATGTTTCTTATACACTGCTACTTTGTATACCATATATGATCGATCCCTAGAGACAAATCAAAATCTAAAAATATATATTACCACCAAGACGGAATAGTAATGTTTCTTACACACTGCTATTTTGTATACCATATATGATCGATCCCTATAGACAAATCAAAATCTAAAAATATATACTACCACTTTAGTGCACTAAAAAAAAAAAGTGTTAAATAGAGGAACATATCAATAACTGCATCAAGTCAGAGCCACACAAAAAGGACTGAAAGTGAGCCTACCTCTAAACTGGACTGAGATCAGACAAGTACACCCAGCCAAGAACGACAAGTATGAACTGTAACTTTGAAGTATATTTGGGAATGGAGCTGGTATTGTAGATTGAATAATCTAACATGAAAAAGTACACTGAGAAATAACCCATTGATAGTTACTTAAAAAAAAAAAAAAGTTTCTAAACTTACTCTAGCAGAGAACATGAATGGTCTGCCTTCACCTTAAGAATGCACCATTCTATTTTAATTTGGGGAACCTACAAAAAGCCCCTTGACACAATTACACTCTCTGTAAAATGAAAAACAATTCTAGATCTCGTTTTACATTGAGAATGGAATTCCGCTGGAGCACTGACCAGGAGAGATGTTCTTTCTAGATCACAGTGTATGAAAAGCGAGCTTCAGCAGAAGGGAAGTCTAATTACTTTGTGAAGCAGAGCAGAAAAATGATAGGAGATCCAAGCATACTTAATTAGCTATGACACGGAAATTCCTTTATTCCTTTTGTGATCTTGAACATACAGAAAACTCGGCTAGAAGGTCAGGTCAGACCGAGCCCAATCACAGAGTGGTCAGTGCAACCAATAAGCATTTACTGAAAAATGTTATTGTTTTCCTGAGAAGGAAGAAAGGGAACAAATGGAATATTTGGATGTTTAGTTTAGCAAGGAATGTTCAGAAGGATCTTACACATCCCTCAAGGGGTTCTGAAGCAACAAAAGCCCGATGAAAGGTAGCAAGCCTCACAATGGAAGGGTCTACTTTGCAGACACCCCTACTCATGAGATTTGTAGACACAGGAAAATGCTATGCAGGTCAAGTAAAAGTGTTTTCTATCAAAATAACGTCAATTCCCAACACGTCACCCAACTAACCTATAAATATGCACATTCAGCAAGACCAAGCATGTTATTTCAATAAAAGAAGATATAAAAACTGACACCCACAGAGCTTCTTACTTCCAAGGAAAATGGAAAAGTCTGGGCCCCACGTGGCAGAAACGCTGTGGCAAACACTGCAGCACTTTACAGTCACTGCAAGCGAATCCCATCCACACATTGCGGAAAACTACGTGCAGAGGACATGCTGCAATTTCCAAAACCGTTGTGGTTTTGGAAATCGGGGCATGTCAATTATGGGAGCAGAAAGTCCGCAGAGGAAACCGATGTTTCCCGCAGTGCTTTTTTGCTGAAACCTGCTACATGGGGCTTTAGCCTAAATGCGTTATCCAGGATTAGAAAGCATGCTGCTTTCTTTCAGAAAAAGCTTCACTTCCTCTTTTCAGACAGCGATGTCACTGGAATGGGATTGAGCTGCAGCATGGCCATGTGACCAACAGAAGTGATGTCACTTCCTGAGAAAAGCAAGTAGAGCTCTTTCTAAAAGAAAGCAGCCATGTTTTCTAATCTCGGACAACCTCTTTAAACTGAACTTCGGGTTCACTGAAATAAATCTAAATATTATTAGTCTTGTTACAGGGCATGTTGAGATGCAGGAGAATCCAAACAGCAGATTTTGCAGCAAATCCTTGGCAAATCTGCTGCAAAGTCTGTATGTATTGTGTATGAAAATTACAGCATGCCCTAAAACCTGCAAGGATTTCTTCTACATGTAAATGGGGTTTTGGAAATCTGATATACTTGTATAATACTGTACTTTGTTGTGGAAAATTCACTCCAAATCTCTGAAGATGGCGGAACTGGCCTTGTTACTATATATACACACACCATACTATTTCACACATGATCAATTTTCCAGACAAAATGACATTTTAAGTCAATGAGACAGGATAATTATCCTGATGTTCGTTAGAGTTTGCATTGGACCAATACTTGCTCCGTGTACAAAGGTCTTTGGTTAGCGGTCTATAGATTTCCTCTTTGACAAGCCTGAGCTAAAGGCTTCTTTATAGTTCTGGCAGCATCTTCTACACACTAAACATATGAATCCCATTATGTACTCATGCACAGTCAATGTATACCGACATACCACGCTGCTCAACTTTCATGTAAAACAGGCAAAGCCCGAAACGGGCTCCACAATACAACTACAAAAATAAATAATTAAAAAAGCCTTTCGTATGAGACAGATGACAAACAGATTTATGTGAATAGAGGAGACATCGGAAAGGAGCGCCATGGCGCACAGACTGATTCCGAGCCTCAAGACAGTCGCTCTCATTACTAGGAACAAATAAGCAATGATATGCCAGATTTCTAGAGGTTGGGGTCACAAGCGAAAAAAAAACATTTCCCACAGAACAAGGGACTCAGTCTACGGAAACCAACAAGAGGCTGTGACATTAATATATGTACATGACAGACATTAAGGATGACTGGTCCCCCTTCCCACAATTTGGACAGGGCCAGATAACCTCAAAAGACGATTTTTCAAGTCTCCACCCTCTTCCTAAAGACTGGCACCTCGACTTTCTCACATTAAAATTGGCTGTGCATAGAACTATGAATTCCATACACTTAAGGAATGTCTCCTTCAAGTTGAAATGAATTCATGCTCTTCCAAGACGCAAATGTCGACAGAACAGTTGATGATAAAAAGCCACAGACAAGAAGTAAAATACAGACTTATTAAACAAGACCGCGGGGGTTTACAAGTGGCCAAGTTATTTAAGGACAAGATAAAATAATGTTTGCTACACACAAAAAATAAAAGTGGAGAAAAAATTAAACTCACAAAAAAAAAAAATCTGTTAACAGCCTTTGTGCCTCTATACTGAGTTTATGAAGTCAAGCAGAGTCTTCTAGTCACTCAGTCACCAAGCATGTATATGAATATACAGTCATGGCCAAAAGTTTTGAGAATGATACAAATATTAATTTTTACAAAGTCTACTGCTTCAGTTTTTCTAATGGCAATTTGCATATACTCCAGAATGTTATAAAGAGTGATCAGCTTAACAGCAATTACTTGCAAAGTCAATACTTGCCTAGAAAATGAGCTTTATCCCCCAAAACACATTTCAACATCATTGCAGCCCTGCCTTAAAAGGACCACCTAACATCGTTTCAGTGATTGCTCCATTAACACAGGTGTGGGTGTTGATGAGGACAGGGCTGGAGATCAATCTGTCATGATTAAGTAAGAATGACACCACTGGACACTTTAAAAGGAGGCTGGTGCTTGCCATCATTGTTTCTCTTCTGTTAACCATGGTTATCTCTAAAGAAACACATGCAGTCATCATTGCACTGCACAAAAATGGCCTAACTGGGAAGAGTATTGCAGCTAGAAAGATTGCACCTCAGTCAACAATCTATCGCATCATCAAGAACTTCAAGGAGAGAGGTTCCATTGGTGCCAAAAAGGCTCCAGGGCGCCCAAGAAAGACCAGCAAGCGGCAGGACCGTCTCTTAAAAGTGTTTCAGCTGCGGGATCGGGCTACCAGCAGTGCAGAGCTTGCTGAGGAATGGCAGCAGGCAGGTGTGAGTGCATCTGCACGCGCTGTGAGGCGGAGACTCTTGGACCAAGGCCTGGTCTCAAGGAGGGCAGCAAAGAAGCCACTTCTCTCCAGAAAAAACATCAGGGACAGACTGATATTCTGCAAAAGGTACAGGGAGTGGACTGCTGAGGACTGGGGTAAAGTCATTTTCTCTGATGAATCCCCTTTTCGATTGTTTGGAACATCTGGAAAACAGCTTATTCGGAGAAGAAGAGGTGAGTGCTACCACCAGTCTTGTCTCATGCCAACTGTAAAGCATCCTGAAACCATTCATGTGTGGGGTTGCTTCTCAGCCAAGGGAATCGGCTCTCTCACAGTCTTGCCTAAAAACACAGCCATGAATAAAGAATGGTACCAGAATGTCCTCCAAGAGCAACTTCTCCCAACCGTCCAAGAGCAGTTTGGCGCACAACAATGCCTTTTCCAGCATGATGGAGCACCTTGCCATAAAGCAAAGGTGATAACTAAATGGCTCAGGGAACAAAACATAGAGATTTTGGGTCCATGGCCTGGAAACTCCCAAGATCTTAATCCCATTGAGAACTTGTGGTCAATCATCAAGAGACGGGTGGACAAACAAAAACCAACAAATTCAGACAAAATTAAAGCATTGATTCTGCAAGAATGGACTGCTATCAGTCAGGATTTGGTCCAGAAGTTGATTGAGAGCATGCCAGGGAGAATTGCAGAGGTCCTGAAGAAGAAGGGTCAACACTGCAAATATTGACTTGCTGCATTAACTCATTCTAACTGTCAATATAAGCTTCTGTTACTCATAATATGAATGCAATTCTATTTCTGTATGTGATAAAAACATCTGACAAACACACATAAAAACCAGAGGGCAGCAGATCATGTGAAAATAGAATATTTGTGTCATTCTCAAAACTTTTGGCCATGACTGTACAAGTCTCTTCCGTGACTTTTCCATTCCATATTTATCAATCTCAATTAGAGATGAGCGAAGTTGTCAAAAATTCGATTCGGCAACTTCACCGAATTTTCCGATATGATTCTCTTCGAAACGAATTAATTCGCGGCAAATAAACAGCTATTTCCTGTCTGCAGAGCGCCGGGGTGGGCAGCAAAATGGCAGAAGCCCTTGGATGCCGCGGTCATCTCTCTCTCCCCCTCTCCCCAGCACGGACAAGTTTTATTCATGTGGAAGGATCTGCTAACAAGCAATGACACGCCTACCCAATCACATCACTAGAGAACATCTTGTGACCGTCTGATGTCACAAAGGTCCTTACTAAATATTCATTACCACGAAGGATCAGGAAATCCGGATTCCATGCAAATCGAAGATTTCCTGAAATTCGGATTGAATTCCACTTCTGTAGCTTTGATTCACTCATCTCTAATCTCAATGTTCATGTCACCGCTACTCCATTGTACCTTATTTATATACTTGAAATAGTACCCAAAGTAAATGCACTTCCATACAGAGTACATAATGTCTACATCCCAAGATGCAGAGGCTGGCATCTAAAAATATAAGCTACTATAGTACTAGCATGGACGGCACACCCTAAACTACAAAAACTATAATATTATGCTAATAAAAATAATTGTGCATAAATTATTAAATAATAATAATATTCTATTCTGAGAGGACTGCTTGAAGTTTCAGACCCAAAAACCAGAACCTAAAGTTGGCTATACATATCAACGTCAGCCAATCCTGCAGAGACCAGCCAACCTAACGTGTTTGGGGGTGACCTAACTCTCCCTCCATGAGACGTTAGAGATTCTGTATTTCGACGTACCTTATTTATGATCGGGAAATGATCGGGTACACAGTTTATACAGAGCAACGTGCTGCCAATAATCATGAATCTTACATGATAATACATAAAAAACACAGTAAACAACACACTTTTTTCCATCAGTCGGCTTATCGGCAGTACACTTAGGGTAAAGGCATGTGTGGCAGTGCTGGCTGCACTCTTTATTGAACATGGTGAAATATTTAGTGATTCTTGCCTGTGACTTGTTATCAGCAGTGGTGTTGGGGGTAACCAGGCAGGAATCAACAAATCGTTCACTATATTAACTGAAAGCATTATTGGCCAATGCCGCAACGTGTCTCACTTATCAAGCTATGCAAAAGACCTTTACACTGAGCTCACACAATGTCTGAAAATCAACAGTGCAAACTGCATTGCTTTTCAGTCTAATGGAAAGACCCTCCATTATTATTTTTACATTTACATACATGAGTATGGATACCAAGAAAAAGTCTTCAATGTCCATTGTTCTGACTCCCTGACAGAACAGTACAATGCATATTGGGGCTCATTTATCAAGACCGGAGTTTCCAACATCATTCTCGATAATCCCAGCCCAAATTTGCACCTAATTTATGACTAAGTGCATGCCTCTGCACCTCCTTGCTGACCTAGACTTCTGGCATCATTTATTATTATTTAATTATATAGCACCATTAATTCCATGGTGCTTTACATTTGCGGATTTACATACGGTACACAAGATATACAAAACAGATAATACTAACAGTGACCAAATGGCACAGTGGGATAGAGGGCCCTGCCCGCAAGGGCTTACAATCTATGAGGGAAGAGGGATAGAGACAGAAGGTGGGGGTAGAGGCTGCTCAGGTGGTGGTGTGGTGACAGTAGCGTTATTGGAGGTTGTAGGCTTTCTTGAATAGGTGAGTCTTCAGGGCCTTCTTGAAGCTTGTGATTGTGGGGGTCAGTCTTATGTGTCTTGGTAATGAGTTCCAGAGTATGGGGGATGTCCGGGAGAAGTCTTGGAGTCGATTTTGTGAAGAGCGGATAAGAGCAGAGCAGAGTAGGTCGTCTTTGGAGGATCGGAGGTTACGTGTGGACAGGTAGCGGGAGATTAGGTCGGAGATATATGGAGGGGACAGGCTGTGGATGGCTTTGTATGTCAGCATTAGTAATTTGAACTCTATTCGCTGGGCAACGGGTAGCCAGTGAAGGGATTAGCAGAGGGGAGCGGCCGATGAAGAACTGGGGAGAGGTGTATTAGGTGAGCAGCACAGTTTAAGGTGGACTGGTGGGGGGCGAGAGTGTTAGCTGGGAGGCCATGGAGAAGGGTGTTATGCTAGCATAGATGATAAACTTCATACGGCCAATAGACCCACCCCCGCCATGCCACCCGTTACACCGCCTTTGAGAAAGTGTTGTGTGGGAAGTAAAACTGAAGAAGTCACTTTTTTAGGACAAAAATTCTTACTTGTAGAAAAAATTTGCACCATTTTTCACAGTCTGTATGCCAGTTTTCTGACACACAAGCTCGGATAAATCAGCCCCATTGTGTCAGTAGTGTGAATGTAGCCTTAGATGGTTATAAACTAGGATGAGCAAAAACAAATTGCTCCCTCTTGTGACTTTCAGGTACAGGGGAACAAAAACACATGCAAAAAAAAGTTACAAGAGCAGGAACACAAGACAGAGCACACATGTTCCTATGTGATGCATGTGTTGAGCAAGACACAACTAAAAGAAATACATAAACACGTTCCGCTACAGCTGGTGAATCACATGTCTGTTTCACATAAAAGCAAAAAAGAAACTGATAAAGTATACATGTCAAATTATGCAAAACATAAAACACAACCCACCACATGAAAAGTCTGTAAAGTCAAACATGCAGTCCCAAATAGAAGCAAGCCACAATATTTGAAGCTACGCATAGATCACTTAAAAGAAGAATATCGTTTCTTTGAGATAACGTAATTCATCTTAATGCAAACTAAAAAAAAAAAAAAAAAAAAAAAGTTCAGTCTTTGTAGAAGTCAAAACTTGTTTGGCAGAGAAACATTTCAACCCCAAAAGAAAAACATACTCCGAGGACGACTCAGTCTCTATTGACACAGTTCTCAATTTCACTTTGCTTACACAGACCATGAACAAAGCATATATGATGTCATGGATCCCAGTGGCTAAGCAATCGAGTTGAATTCTCACAAACAGGTATTCATCCTATCTATAGGACATCTTGAGTCTCTTCTTTCTCGGAAACGCAATTTGCACATCTGAGAAGAGTTAGTTAGCTGCACAACATAGCAGTGTCAAAGCTCAGAAATAGGAACCGTAGCTTTATCACCCTTGTTCTTCAGCAGGAGGCACACATGTATGGCTTAGATCATAAAACAAGCTCCCTACAAAGAAAAGGGAGAGTGGTCTGTAGGAAGCACAGTATATACTGAAAACAGCATACAATTCCAGTGCTAATCCAAACCATATAGCCATCAAAAATACTTCTTCCAAACTAGTAGAGGAGCGGAAATTTCCAATTTCAAACCACATATCAAATTATGGCAGTCACGTCATTGACTCTTTTCATCTACGGAGTGATGGCCCCAAATGACAATATATAACAACCCTAAACTCAAGTTCCATATTTACTAAATCTTGAACGTATTAAGGCCAAGTCAACAAATTGAAAACTAAAATGTTAGCAGCTTTATAGACATGAAAATAAAAATTGCAAAAAGGTGCACACGTGTTAAACATATGAATCCCTAACAAAAACAGGACCTAATGTAAACTCGATGGAAGGTAAACTTCAAAAGAACAACTGGTACAGATAGGACCATTTGTGCTGTAAAGATGCGCATCTACTTAGTGTCAGCAGCAGAAGGAGGTCACTCCAGTACAACCCTGGCATGGACCATTTTGGATGAAAAAAAAAAAAAAAAGTACACGTCACAATTCAGGAGTCTCCAGAGGGTGAGGACAATATACAGCAGAGAATACAGCACAGACATTAGGAGCCTACAGAGATACAAGTAGAAGGGCCAGGACATACCAGACTTGTAATGGCATCCATAAATAATTGTCAAGTGAAAGTTAATCTCTGGTCTCCGCTGTGACAGATGGCTGAATATATCAGAGTAAGCACTTCAAGCTTGTTGGTTAGTTTTTAAGGTACAAAAGTCAGAAAATCTCTACTTGGTGTCCTAAGGGAGCTCAGATGGTTTTGCTGTTTAAAGAAAGCTTAAAAGAAAGAAAGTTTAGAAAATATGCACATAAAAATAATCCCAGCATTCCTTGAAAGGGTTGTTCCAACTGGACTAGCACTTCCAAAAAGCTACTAAAACCCCAGAATCATAATTTGAGGGGGAAGTCGAGGACAGTGACATGTTTCACCTACGGCAGGTGCTATAGTGGAAGATCAGGCGTGCTGTTCCTTTAAATAAAAACGGATACAGTTGTCTCGAACAATAAGTACATGAAAATAGATATGTAAGAGGACAAGAGTGCCAGATGGTCACACTTCACACCCACCAACTTACAGTGCCAATGGCATTTATTTTTGGAAAATGTATAACATGAGGCATAAGTTTAGCTATTACTAGACCAAACAAGTTTTAGGGGTTCTTATCCACCATGCCTCCTACAAATCTTAATTATGTCGCCCTTATAGTAAACTAACTATACACAGGAAACACAGCATTATCCTGCATGTGATGGGGAAAAAATACAGCAGAAGTAAAGCTCCGTACCAAAGTAACAGAAACTTGCCGAACAAACGGGCACTTGACCCCCTCAGTGTTGCCAATACATAAATCAAAAACGCCAACGAATAATTAATTAATTATATGCAGACTATCAATCACGATGGCTGACAGCAAAAAATGATCTGTCATGCTGGATTTTTTCAAGCAATGTCAGCTAAAAAATGTACATATATGGCATGATCATTTGCCATTGGTGGGCGTCCACAAAAGTCTGCCAGAATAGTCTGCCATATTGATGGTCGGATCATTCCCATGAACAATTTAAGGGACGACTGTTAGTCTGAATTCTAGTCAATACTTATCTTGGTGTATGGCTGACTTAAATTCAAAGAATGCAGGATGGTGGGGGGGGGGGGGCACTCCATCTGTTATTCAGCACACCCATTATTATCAGTGCAGTTATATCAAAAGACAGATACCATGAACTCCCCAGCCAAGGAGTAAGTAAGAAGATATACAAATATGGATATACATATCTACATCAGTGGCATAAGACTATTGTATGGCAACTTTCATCTAAGGCTGGCCAAACATGTGACACCTGTTGACCAAATGATCATCTGGCTGACAGCTCTCTTCTCCACCCCCCCCCCCCCCATATACATATGCATTTAAGTGTTCAGGAAAGGGAGAGGGGAAAGAGCCAATGCCAAACACCTCTGGCTTTGGTTTATCTCCCTGAAAACAAAAGCATAGAACGTGTTGAAGTCCAACACACCAAACGCTTCTCTTCCCCGAACTCTACCATCAGGGAAGAGTTAGAGGGCCCATTAAGCATTAAATGGTTGGCCACCCTAAACGATGCAGGACTGGAAGTCTGCAATGTAAAGCAGCTGCCACCACCACCACCAAGACACGTAAACATCTGTAATGAACCAAAAACTTTCACTGCCTTGGAAGATGTTTTATGGAAGTCTACTAGTACTAGTAACATTTTTAGAAGCATTTGGGACCCAGCCTAAAGATGCAATATGTGTCACCCAATAAAATTATCACTAGACAGCCACCATAAACTACAAACTAATATGAACCTCTTGTTCCATTTACACAAAGTTTTATTGAAACAAGATAGAAGCTTTGCTAAGGGCGAATGTTGTTTCCTTTATTAATTCATCTCTCAGCAGTTATCTGCTATAAGCAGAGGTTTTCAGTGTTCTTTATCTTGTGTTTTATAAATTTCAGACATACTTTCCAAATCCATAATCCCGCTGTCCAAAATGTCTCAACAACTCTTCATTATGCCATTCATAAAGGTCAGCAGCGTCTTTGGTGGGATTTGCTGAACATATGCGGAGACCAGAATTTCAACACAGGACTAATTGACAGAAGGGAAAAAATTCCACCTGGAAAGGCAACCCCAGTAATACTCAACTATTAGCAGGGATTGTTTCTTTTCACCACTTTAATAAATTGGAGCAAGTTGAATTACAAATGTAAATCCAAATTGACACAAGGGTCACTGGTCAATCTCTCAAAATGCCACATATTGCTGAAACGGGAGAGATTAATTGCTATGAGTTGCAGAGCGCACCACTAGCCAAATTCTACTTATACATGAACTGCCTGGCTAACAAAAGTATGCAAATATATCAAGACAAAATTAAAGGGATTTTGCAGACTGAAAACATTGATGACCTATCCTAAGGATAGGTCATCAGTATCAGATCCTTGGGTGTCCGACAACTGGTGCCTCCATCGATCAGCTGTTCTCAGCAGCTGATTCAAAGAAAATGAATCAAGAAGCAGACAGTTCTGCTCTTTGTGTAGTGGCTTAGCTCAGATTTAAGTTAATAAGAGCTGATCTGCAGTACCTGGTCTGACCACTACACAGAGAACAGAGCTGTCTACTTCCTGCTCCATTCTCTGTATATCAGTTGTTGAGAACGGCAGATCAGTAGGAATGCTGAGTGTGTCCACCACTGATAGGATATTGATAACCAACCCAAAGCTGCAGAATTCCATGGGAGGTCAGCGTCTGTACAGAGCACACTCGTTCTTTACATTCTGTACATCAACCAATGTACAATAATCTAATGTAGTAATAACCATGTTATTAAACAGCCAGAAATTAGGTCAGAAAAAGCATCGATCAATGATAAATGCATTGACTGACTCTGCAGTATAGACCGAGGCATAACACATATGCATTGTATTTTAGGAACATCTGTTTATGTCATATGATCTGCTGATCTTTTATGTTATATAAAGATACACTCAGCTGACAAGAAGTTTGCTGGCTGAACAGAAGCACATGGGCCACGCTTACATGCTTCTTTCCGATAAAATAACCCCATAATCTTTTAGTGCAATAGTCCCTTAACTCTTCTTCTATATATAAGATCTCATATCTTAGGTGCCTGACAAAATACTTGTCGACAGATTCCAATGACAACCTGTATAAGAAACACAGCTCTGGGCTATATTACAGGTTGTAACAGAGGATCAATGTAAGATAAGTAATGCTATGTAAATCTAACATTCCTTAACTGTTAAGGAGGTAATATCCAAGATTCTCGATGGCTGAACCTGACAATTCCGGTAGGACCAGCCGACCATCTAATGCGTAGGGAGGCTTCCCCAATCTCCTCCAACAGTAAATCCTGGATGAAAAAAGGGTTGGGCATGTTGGATTTTAACGTGTGATTTTTTTATTCTTGGGAAGATATGCTTCGAGCAGCAGCTTTCTCCCACTAACCATTCAGAAGGCACAAAATGTTCAACCTAGCCAACTGTGCCTGGACATAGAAGAAGAAGGGGAAAGATGGTGGTCACGCAAAAGAGTGTTCAGCCAACAGTAATCTAAAGTGTATGACTGGCCTTAGACTGAACACCATCTTGCAGTTTACATGTAATATAAGATTTTTCTTACATGTGTTTATTTCCTGACAGTATTTGTTTTTAATTGTATTTTCTATACAGGATTATGGGGGCTGCCATCTTGCCTGAGCTTCTCCTATGCTCTGTTAATAGTAGATAAACTGTCACATCCTCTATTGTCAGTAGTGGATGCAAAGAATGTTATTTGGTGTTCTCTATAGATGTGCTATCTTCTATTGTAATCCCGTCTGTCTTGTCTATGATGCAAATGAGATGCTTGCTGTAAAGAAAACCTCTACAAAATTGTCAATTATCTATTATGAGTCTTAGTAGTCAGAGTGAAAATTGTAGGATATAGCGCTTATTCATATATTCATAAAAAAATGGATTAAAAAATAGGGCATGTTCCATTTATAGGGGTTTTCCAGCCCCAAATCGAATTGTGATCAGGACAGGTGGCGTATGCAGCACTTCTCCTATTCAAGTAATTCAAGGAGGGGTGCTGCAGGACACCAGAATCGCCTCTATACAGTGGATGGGGCTGCTGCACCACTACAAATAGTACTCTGCTAGCAGTTTCCATCACCCGGTAGCTGCTAGAATAGCTGATCTGTGTGGGGTCTGGACATTGAACCAGGACAGATGACACACTGATGACCTATCCACAGTATGAAAATTCAATTTGGGGACAGAAAACCCCTTTAAGACGGATGTTAACAATAACTGCTCTCACCACAATGCCGGTTTACTTCTGTGAAGCTCAGTGTAGTTGCTAGGGATACAGTCCATAACAACCATAGTAGTTAGGGAGCATATTCCTAGCAACCCTTCTGCCTCACCCTGTGCAACTTTGTCACTCAAAATAGAAATACCGTTTAACTAAGGGCAAAGAAAGGCCAAGGAGACGCTGCACATTCCTCTAATATATTTTTAACCAAAGAAATTAGGTAATGAATTCTTCAAAGGCCGAAAAATTCTATCAATTACATGAACCCAGCTTTCATTTTATCCCAATTAGAAGGAATATACGGAGGGCAGAAATTGTGATGAATTGTCGGCATTATCCACTTTGGAGCTGTACTTTGCGAGGTGACAAATGAGATTTAGACGTTTGTTTACTATGAATTAAGCCTGTCAGGACAGAGAATGCCGCACCTACATAATTGGGATGGTAAAAGTTTTAGTGTCATTGATCTGAATTGATTTCTTTACTTGAGCTGAATACACAAAAGAATGAATTAACTGCCAAAGCTGATAATGTCAGAAATTTACAGCCAACACAAAACATGTAGATAGTACTAGGGAGAGATGCCTGTCGTAACACGCCAACATTCAGGAACACTGCAAAAAGGCAACATCTGCCTATATGGAGGGGTAAGACCACAGAAGACAACAAAAAAAAATTACAAAATTAAAGTGAACCTGTCAGGTGATTTCTGCTGTCCTATGTGAGAGTTGGATATGATAGAGGGAGATAAGCTTAGATATGTAATATATAGATTTATAGGACAGAAGAGAGAATCTGAGCTCTGTGATATATAGGGTTATATGATAGAGGGAGAGAAGCTGAGCTCTGTGATATTAGGTTTATATGATAGAGGAGAGAAGCTGAGTCCTGATTACTCTGCCACACACAGTGATTGACAGCCTTCTGTGTATACACACAGATACAAGGAGAGGTGTCAATTATTGTGTGTGGGCAGGGTTAATCAGGACTCTCACTGTCTCTCCTAGGAGTCCTGTCATGGTTTACTCTGTTTCTTAGATCAGCTTCACAAGGACGGGATCAGCTCGTGACATATATACTTCCCAGACTGAACTCTGTGATGGCTCCCATCATCATAGTCATTTATGATGCAAAGAGTCACTGCTTTCCTGCGACTCCACTGTCCCCATAAGGAAAACATGGATAAACTTTATAAACCTGTACGCCACAGAGCTCAGCTTTTCTCCCACTATCATATCCAAAAACAGAAGTCACCTGACAGGTTCCCTTTAAACTTCAGCTGGAAGCAAGATTTTCAGAACACAATATCATTACATTAATTACCACCATAAAAAGTCATGATAAATTGAAGAATCTAATTGCGGCCTCGCACAATCTGTAGGCAATTGAACCACATGCAAATCATCAAATGAACACTTCACTAGGTCCAGGGCATAGGCAAAACCTCCAGACAGTAATGAAATGGCAGAGGTCATCGTCCAATGTATTTTCAGCCAAGGGCACTTAAAATATAAAAGCCTGTCATCAGGTGTCTGCCCTTCTACAATACTGTCTATTCTATTAGAGATATAATCATTTAATGGTTTGCAAATAGTCTTTTTATAATACTGAACTTGCATTGTGATTGAAATCAAAGATTTTTGCAACAGTGTTACGCATAAAAGTTACACATGCCCACTTATCCATTTTACACATGGCCAGAAACATGCAGTAACTCTCCCACCTTCCATCATATGGCAATAAATAGTAAAAAAAAAAGTTGTACTTGTCAAATATCTCATGAATGACCTTGCTGTCTACGATCCATTACTATGACAATTGCTGTTGAGAGTTTGATGAAAACAGAGACAAAAATCTATAGATACCAAAACAATCCTAGCTTAGGCAAACTAGGCAATGACAGTGAGTATTAATATTTTAGCATCTATTACAACGCCATGAGTACTTGGTTATACTGATCATTTTTTAAATACTCCGTTCTAGAGATTTAGGGTTTGACTTGCACTATCTACCGCTACCCACTAAAACAAACAAGAGCTACAAAGTACAAGTACAAAGAGCTCTGCTAAACAATTGGCTTGCTATAAACAAAAACTACAAGACAATGCTCCAAGCAGAGAATGCATTTGCGCCTTAGATGAGCAACCAGGCATGTTCAAAGCTTGACCCATAAGACCAGCATCAGACTTGCAACCAAGATCCATTAATGCATTCCAAGAAAGCTAGGACTTCAGTGCACATTCCACAAGCCGAAAGATAAAATATCTGGCTGGCCAAAAACTAAAACAGACTCTTCTACCTTCGAGAACCTGGACAACAGCTTTTATTTCCAACCTCTACGCCACAGCTATAGTACAGTCCAGAATTGTATCAAAGTAAATTAATCTCAGATTCCCTGGCAGCCTAAAGAAACATTCTTCCATTATCTTCACATTAACATCCCAACGGATATAGACTTTCAGTCAGTGTCATTGCATATAGCAACATGTACTCACTCCTCCATCAAGACGTCAAGAGTAATGCAGCACGTTAATCATCTAGCACCGCCAACCACAAGTAGTCAAATAATGCAATAGAGACACATGGCATTAAATTAATATGTACCAGCGGGGGACAAGGAAATTAAGCTTACCATGCAGCAGAAATGACTGAAGAAGGGCACACAAAAAAGGTATTTCATGGAAGAAGAAAAAAAAAAAATGCATTGTGGAAGAATGTCCCTTGGCTCTCTTCTACACCACTGGAAAGGGAAGCTCTATGACCATTTACATCATTCAGGAAAAAGGGGACATTCTAAAAGAAGCCATACACGTTAGACAGAAGTAGGCAACAATTTGCAAAGGTGAGAAGAACACACTAAGATAAACTCCAAAATTCATGAGCCCCGGGATCTTTAAGTAATCTCACCACAGAAGCCACCAGTAGCCATCTACAAACACAATGGGGCATATTTATTAATACTATCTAAAACTTCAGACTAAACAGTCTTAAATTGCACCAGATTTATCAAAGTGTCTAATGCCATTTGATAAATCTATTTTGTTATTAGACTGTCTCGTATAATTTTACACCTACTATTAGGTTTTTTCGATAGAAAAACGTACCACAAATGGGTCCAAATTTTTGGTACATGGTTTCAGATAGGCCAGGCCCATTTTCAGTGAGACCATGTCCCTTTTCATACATATAAAAGGTCCCTAAAATGTGCCTAAAACACTTGATAAATGTGGCATAAGGCATGTTCCTTTTTGGTGCAAATTATGTCAGAATTCTGGCATGTTTTACTAATAAGAATATATCAGGACACTGGGATAACAGGAAAAGGTAAAGGACCCAGATGTCCACAGGTATAAAAAAGATAAATTAAAAAAATAATTTTTTTTTTTTTTTAATGAGATAAGTAGACCAACTTCAAGGCATCGCAATCTCACAGTAGTATTACTTTATCAGAATCAGATACTTTAGGAACTTCCAAGATTTTTTCAAGATTGGTTTTCCACATGTATTACCAAGCCTTCTATTTACAAGTATTGGTAAAAGTAAAAAAAAAAAAAAAAAAAAAAAAAAAACTCATTACATTTCATGTCAAGGTTTGGCTGTGAAAGAGAATGAAGCCCTTTACTGCAACAGAGGTACAATCCATAAAGTTCAGCTTCACTTACTAATGTCTGTTTAGAAGGGAAATAAAGTTAGGGAACACTGCCAACTTTTGCTCCTGATAAAAGTGGAATTCCAAGCTGTCAGCCATCTTGTTATCGTCGGAACCGCTGAAGTGTCTTTGGCCAGAAGAGTATATGACTATTGCTTTAGGGAATGGAAGTAAGAAAGTAATCATTTCTCTCAGGCATTCACTTTCAACACAGAAGGGATGGCTTGTGCTATAAAAACCACACGTGTATTTCTAGTCCTGGCTTCCCAAAAGACAACCCCACCTCACCACATAAGATCTTCTCAACATGAAAAAGACTGCAAACCAAAGACAATGGTATGTAAATAGGACAAAGCAATAAATGGCCAATTTGCATTTCCCCCTGAACTGTCAAGGGCTCACAGAGTGTTGGATGTGAAGTACAAACTAAAGGCTTAGTAATTATTTGTAGTCCATGGCCAACATGGCATCTCCTCAAGGAACACAAGACAAATGCAACTTTTGGAAAATAAGAACAGGACACTAAAGTGCGGAAAAATGATATTCCACTTAATTTACATTTTTTAAAATTTATTTATTTTTTATTTCTGTCTTACAAGGAGTTACAATATTGCTCATATTGAGTAGTTAAAATATTGTGACCTGTGGTAGTCTGCTCAATTTAACAAAATAAAACAAAATCATAATTGTACAGATATGTAAATTACAGTTCACTTTAACCAATACTCCGACCGTAATCAGGTCATACATTAATAATTACAATATTTAGCTATTTAAATATCACTTGAAGGTCAGCGGCAAAATATTTACTGTATCAAAGTAAATGTCACATCTCGTACTGTTTATTTATAGACTTAATTAATAACGCTACTTTAAGCAATTTCTAGTACAAAACTCCATTCATGGCCAAAATCAACAAACGCAAGAGGGAAAAATATAGAGACTTCTTGTAATCTGCACAGAAGCTTAAAGAACCAGTACAGGAAAAATTGAAGGCTACAAAAGTGTGCGTAAAATGGTTACTGAAGATCAATGTAAGCTGAACCACAAGAATTTGGTGGCACCTGACAACTTTTTACTGTCTAAGCTATCAGGTTCTCTGACTACCTTGTGTTTTAGTAGCCAATATTTATAAAATATTTATTTTATAAATATTTAAAAAAAAAGCAATCAGAAAATAAAAACAGATTAGGAAAAAGTGACAGATTTCATATTTATCTGTGTTTATCTGGTTTTAATAAATAAATATGTAAGATTTTATAAAATCTTACATATTTATTTATTAAAACCAGATAAACACAGATAAATATGAAATCTGTCACTTTTTCCTAATCTGTTTTTATTTTCTGATTGCTTTTTTTTTTTAAATTTTATTTTCTATACATGATTATGGAGCTGGCCATCTTGCCTGAGTTTTTCCTATGTTAACAGCATTTTGTGACATACTTTACCGCACCGTCATTGCTATGGGCAGCAATAGACTGATGCCGACTCATTGAGGTCTATGGGAGAGTTTTCTGGACATGCGCTGTGCAGGACATGGAAACAGATACGCTGTGACATCATCTATTGTCAGAAGTGGATGTAATGATAGTTTAATATTATTCATAGAGGTGTTATTTTCTATTGAAATCCTGTATGTGATGTAAACGAAGAGAGTACTGCAAGAAAACCCCTATAGAGTCGGCAAGTGTCAGTCTATTAGACTTCTTGGCCAGAGTAAAAATTGCAAAATACAGTACTTTTTTGTTATTTTTAAATATAGATAGTGACAGGGAACATTGAAAAAAAAGTTAAAAATTCTTAAATAAAATATGTTGAACACAGAAACATGTTGAAAAAATAGGTAATGGTACTGGTGATGCATAATAGGAGTATTAATATATAAGCAGTGTAAAAAAAAAAAAAAAAATTTACACACACACACACACACACACACACACACACACACATATATTATACACACACACACACATATACATATAATACATTAATAAAATAATAAGATAAATAAAATTAATAAAATATTATTTAGTCACTAATTCACTTTATTTCTTAGGCATAAATGGAGAAAAATAAATGTTCAAACCATTTGAAGACAACACTTAAGTAAATCCCATAAACCAGAAGGGAGGAAGTTCCAAAATAAAGAGTCTTTTTTGTCTTTCTTCAGTGTCTCCCCACTTACAAGGCCAATTACAGCTAAATGTCTAGAAATTCACAGATCATATCTGGAGGTCACAAGAGGGCTGAAGCATTGATCACTGCATCATAAATCTTCGTTTATTGTTTCCCCAAGTCTCTAAGTAAAACCAATCTATTGCTGGTTGGATGAGACAATTACACAAATCAAGGCCTAATTTGTCATAGATCAATGCCTGAAAGCAAAGATGCTCCAGCCAGGGCTCTGTTATCCACTTTGCACCTAGGCAGCTTTCGGTTGCGGATAAGCAGCATTCAGTTCTTATCAAGGCAATTATGACAATGGGCAATAATTTGACAATACATTGGAGTGAATAGAACAACTGCTTATTCTGGCCAAAGCATCTCCGCTTCCTCTGAAGTGTCTGCCAATGAAAACTAGACTCCCACTAACTGGACAAATGAAAGCCGTCACTGTTGTTACCCATACGATTAACACTGCAGCGTGCGAGGCTTCAAGCATCACTCGTAATCAAATACATAACAGCTCGGAAAATACAACCCCGAGAAAAGTCACTATGTACAAATCAGGAAACGAAAAACCCCAAGAGGAAACACATCATGGGTCTCCACAGGACTGACAATAAGGCCTGATTTGTCGAATAACCAACTTAATTGCTTTCAGGATTAACAATACAATGTGACTGGAGGAGACAAATGACAAAGTCTTTAATCAAAACAAGACAAAAGGTAAAATAAAAAAAAAAAGTCAAGAAAGAAATGCCTGTGTAAGGAAGGCGAGTGATTAGAGACTGAAAGGAAATACAATAGATTAAGTTTCCATTCTATCCACAACATAAGGGCAACTCAACTGCAGAATAAATATATACAAGTAAAGTAACTTTTATTAAAGCTAAGGCCGCAGCAAAAAAGCACTGTGAGAAAAAACGTGGCGGCAACGCATCATGGTTTTTCCCGCAGCTCTTTTCACAGAAAATCCACAGAGGAAAACTTTTGCTTCAATTATACATATAGGAAAACCTCCGGCATTTCCATAGGTATAATTGACATGCTGTGATTTCCAAAACAGCAACGCTTTTGGAAATTGCAGTGTGTCCCCTGTGCGTATTTTTCTGCAATGAGTGAAGGGGATTTGCTAGAATCCCATTCACTTTGCAGAGACTGTAAAATGCTGCGGTTTATGCCATATGGGGCCTTGACCTAAAGACGATTTCAACCAAAATGGCACAATTTTGAAGGACAGTAACTGATGAAAGACTTCCATGCAGTTATCGATAGTACGTACATGCTGAGAAAATACAGAATCAAAGTGGTCCACCAGGGAGTGTTTAAACACTTACTACCTCCATAGCCATTTTCAGGACAAACTTCGAGTTTCCAGACTGGTTCCGCACCCAAGTCACTTGCCTCCGCCCCACCCTTCACAGTTATCTAGACTATGGTGGATGGCTTTGCTATTACAATGATCTGTTTTGTTTTAGACACTAAGCAGTGAACACGGGAGAGGAGGTAAAAGGCAGACCGATTCAGGTGATGGTTCTGATCACAAAACCCAAGGTTGGTACCAGCTAGGAAACCAGAGTTTCATTCCAATTAGAACCACAAGGGATGTAAGTGTGTAAACACTTCTTGCAGAAACCTTTAAAAGAGATGTCAAAAACTTAGATACTGCCTGCCTATCCTTAGGAGAGATCATCAATATCAGTTCAGTGGGGGGTGCCAAAGGAACGGTAACCAAGCTACAATAGCAGAGCACAGCAAATACAGTGTACAGAGGTGTCTGCTTCTAGCAGCTGACTGGTGGTGGTGTTGAATCCACCACCAGATATTAATAACCTATCCTAAGGATAGGACATCAATATCTAGTTCCTTGACAAACCCTTTAATTTCTAAGAAGCTTCTTCAAAAGTGAGAATCATTTTCAAAGTGTCATTTTGTAGCCATCTACATAAAATGTTCTTCTTGGTTGTCTGGTTATAACTAAATAATTCATGACCATTTTTATGCTTTGTATGGAGGACATACTGATATGTGGCAGATTTCTTGTAGAAATTTCTACGATTGGAAATCAGTTCCATTGTTCTGAAGGGTGTTATATGTGCAACAAGCACAAGACACACTGGGGGGGAGATTTTTCAAGCACAAGACGCCCGTGATAGCTACATGTCTTGATATCCCCAGTGCCATAGAACTAATCTATGTTGACGCACACAATACCATATTACGCCCTCTTTTCTGAAAGTGGGAAGGGTGGAGTAAAATTCCAATGGCAGCTTTTGACTTTTACTCCCAAATTTCTGGCATGGGGGGGGGGTGATAACTCTCCCCCATTAAACGCTGACAACAGAGTTTCAAAATGGATAAAAGGTAACATATTGCCATAAATTCTGCCATATATAATGTTATTTTTCTTGGTTTATATCTTTTTTTGTTTCTTTAGTTTCATATCTAGCAGCAGATGTTAATTTGCTAACCCACGAGAGATAACGGTAAACTCTTAATGTCTCCCAAAAGAGAGTTTGGTTTATGTCATAAAGTGTATTATGGCAACGGAAACAAATTCATAGACAAAAATTAAAGTAAAGTAGAGAGGTTGGAGACATGATCAGATGAAATCATCATGATCCAACTACAGAAATATGCCAATCTCCTTAATACGTTAAGAGTTAGTGAAGATGACCTATGGTTCAACGTAATGTGAGTATCCAAAGGATAGATATGAAATAAATATATCTACACTAGAGACATCCCCCGTGCAGCCACAAACACCAAGTAACCATAGTAGGTAAAGGATAGGGTTTATGTTATTGCTATAACACCCTACAAACCTTTCACATATGAGACAATAGACACCCTATGTTCATTAAGAGCTTGTTTCAGTCGAAGGAAAGATAGCTGATGCGACAAACACAGGACATCTCCCCAATAAGCCCATCCATTAAGTCTACACCCGCATAATACAGCAGTGTTGAACATTCATAAATATGAACAGGGCTCCTTTCAAAAAGTTAACACGGCAAAGTCTTCAGGATCTCTAAATTAATATTTACTAAACCTTTAAAAGAAGACGACTGTGTACTGCCAGAGCCTAGAGAACAAACAACCCAACACTTAAAAAGATCCCAGGCGCTTGGCACTCGACAGCTCTTCATTTGGAAAGACGTTTTCCCCAGTATTTCTTGGCATGGATAGATAAACATGAATTCACATTACTTTTATCTGAAACAACTGTATGTCTTTGCATAAAGCAGATGCACCATCTCAAGCTATCACAAAAATTCTGCAGGGATATAGTGCAGAATAATCTGTAAATAATAATGACGAGCCAACAAGAACGTGCATTATGTAATACCTCAATTACCTTAATTTATGGATTCTGAAAAAACATTTTTAGGCTTCTGGACAGGTTATGCACTTGTACAGTCATAATTCAGTAAGACTTTCTTCCAACAGCTCCAAAAATACTCTAGATATATTACACAGTAGCTGAGCTGTGAGGGCCCAATCGCATATTGGAGCGACTATAAACTGCTGTGTATTTTTCATCTCCGACTGCTTATCCCATAGAAAGCCATATTTATGCACCATAATTAACCAGCTTCCAACAATAGGCTACCACAAATGGCAAAAGACTAACAGAAACCAAAAAAATAAATAGATTCAAGTGATCATGGTCAAGAAAAATTGGTTATGTTCCAAGCATCAACAGAAATCATTGTCATTGTATACAGGTCTGTGGAGTTGGAGTCGTAGAGCAGGAGTTGTGGCCGGTTACAGGTGGAGTCGAGAGTTAGCGACTCAAACAACAAAATCAAATGATTATTTTACATATCATATAATCAATGTACAATTAGATGTATAGTTTGTTGCATAATTACTTTCTTTGGGAGTGTTTGACAAGCAGAAAATTTCTGCTTCAAAAACCGTCGAGGATTTTGATGCTGAATTTAAAGTGGAATTTGAAGCAGAATTTGGAGAAGCGTGCCACTGTATTTTGCCTTTATTGGGCAGGGCCAAATTCCAAATACCATGAGAGGATTCAGCATCAAATTCCTTCGTGTGAACACCCCCTTAGGTATTCAATTGGGATAGTTTTTTTGGGGGGGGAATTACCGTGGTTATCAGATTGGATAAAGCAGGAGTCAGGCTTTGGAAAAATAGAGGAGTTGGAGGCTTAACCTACCGACTCCACATCCCTGATTGTAGGGGCCCCATAAATACTTGGTAGAACAGTCCTTCATATCTCTTTAATAAAGATCAACATTTAGGTAAACTTGAACAAGCACTGATGAGGGCAACATTTTTTTTTCAGTTTACAAAGTACCTTACAGTAGTGATACATATTATGGAGTAAGCAGGTGGATGACAGGCTAGGTCTGTGCAGAAATCAGGGCAGACGGAAAACAAGCAAAGTTACGAACAGCCTTGGGCAGCTTGTGACATGTGCATTCATAAATTATTACTGGGCTGGAGTACACATTACTACTTAGAAGGAAGTGTCTTCTACATTAATGCAAGCCTGCAAATGCAAGCAGTTACAAAAAAAAAAAATCAAAAAAAAAAAAAATCAGTGAACATGTGCTAACAGTGAGCAGACGGGAACAAATAAGACTTGAACATATGTGCAAAAAAAAATCCGTCCATCATGTAACTAAATATACTAAATGTTCTGACAGAATTAAACCTCACTACACGGTGCTGTTCTCAGTATATGTGATGATATGATCACAGTATGGAGGAGGAGGAATCGAGAGTGGAATTAGTTTTGGAATCAAAGGATGGAAGAGATTCAATGGAAAGTTATGTGAGATGTGTCAGGGGTTTAGGACTCCAACCCACTGGCCTGGACTCTATACAGCACTGCACAGAGTGTGCACGATTACTTTAGTATGGATCCATACAGCCAAAAAGAATCCATCGGACCTTTGCATATGAATTTTTATAGCCACATGAAGAAAGCATTTTTTTCCCAGTCTGGATTATATCCATATAGATTTATTTTCAAAATGGACTTGAACAGAAAATAAAAAAAAGAGAAGAGAAGATCCCTGGTTATCGGATTCATTAAATGTTTTTGCCAAAAAAAAAAAAAAAAAAAAAATTATGGATGCAAACAAAAATATGGTGATTGACCTTTATGTCAGGTGCTCACAATCAAAGTGTACAGCACTATGTGAAGACCGTCCACCATGTATGAAAATCCTAATGACACATCATCTGAGAATACTGGTGTTTCGTTATCCAAATCCATTCAGCCATTCTAAACATATAAGCCCTTTTAGTGTTGATGCAAATTGCTAAGGGGGTGGTAACACTCCATGACCCACAGCACACAGAATATACTGTTACCACCCATGTGCCTCAACGGTAAACAGGCTTGTATCTTTGGAATAGCCAAATGGATCTGGATACACCGAACACCAAAACACTCAAGTTAACAGTGTCTATTAGATAAGGGAATATCATTGACCTTTTCAGACACGCTGACAGGTCTTTTTAAAGGACAATACACAGACAGTCCATCTACCCCGCATAACTGGGTCATAGACAGCTCAACATGGGATAGACAATTTTAGTGGTCCACTACAGATGGGTGTAAAATTGCTATAATATGCCTTTATACAGGATAACTGGCCAAAAACCGTCTACTCTTTGGTCTCTCATATACAGAAAGACAAAATCAAATGACTATACGACAAAATTTACAGAAATCATAACTTAAATGTAACTTGTACTAAATCTTGCTGTTGATATTTCTGGTACACATCCAATGGATCAGATTTGTTGTGGAGCGTGTGGCGGATGACACGAGTCATATATGCGTGTCATACAAGTAACCGTAAACACTTATCCTCCGTTCTATTTTAGCAGCCTAGAGATATTTGCTTGGGTCTGTCTGTGTTGTGACAGTGTTCTGGACTAAAATGAATGCTTCGACCACTCCACATTTTTGAACCAGTCAGTCATGCATTTTTGTTATTGTTGAATGTGGTGCGGAGTTGCACTGCATGAGCTCACAGTCCTTGGTGGTCTCCCAAGGTTTCTAGCTAAAAAGGCATCTCTTTTGTTCTGGAAGATAAAGCCGTCCAGTAGGTCATTCAAGAGTCCAAATAAAGGCAGCGGCAGCCTTGGGAGGGAGATGAAGGATGAGACAAAAAAAAATTGAATGTTGGCTAACACATTAGTAACCATTTCCTTAAAAAAGCCATTTGTCCAGGATCTCTAGCCCGAGAGCACAAGTAGCAATATAAAAAATTCAACATATGACTATTTTATCAATACATAGACAATATTAACTATACGTATACAATTTCTCTTTTTGTATGTCCTAAGCAAAGCGCCAAACTTTAACGTTAATAAATGTCTTGTGCAGGTACGAAGCCACAAACCCAGACAAGCAAATAACTGAGCATGTCCCAAAAGGAATCAATTGCTGCATTATAAGGCAGGAAAGACAGCACCAGACTTTCCACTGCTTACGCATCCCTGGTATGAAGGGAGCCGTCCAAAATTCTAAAATATTACCGAAAATGTAAACGGTTCTTTTAGACCAGGATTTCCTGAGTAGAAAAAAATAAAAAAAAAAACTTCAATTAACACAAGATGTGTATGCGACAGAGCCAGCAAACATCTCTAGATCTCTAGCCATTCCAGGAACAGGGGGAGAAAAAAAATGTTTCCCAGGTGTGTGTGAAGAGTTTCTAGGTTGTCAAATATGTTCACATTACACATTAAAAATGGGAACGTAAAAGGTTACATCAGGATAACAAGAGTTACAATTTACAAACAAGAAAGAAAACATTGCTGCCGTAAGACGGTTATGTGGCCGGCTAATAATTGACAGCTTGCTAGTCTAAGCAAGTTTTTTGTCTAAGGATCTGATAGGCTTGTGACTCAGACACTATGTCTGAATCAAGGTGCATTGATAAGAAACTCCTGACACAAGGTCTGTGTAGACTGCTAAGCTGAACGCATGGTTAAACACACTAAAGTCTTGATAATACATGGGGTGCCTACAGGGGCACTAGTGATAACCTGCAGTCATAGGTAAAAAAATAAATAAATAAATTTTTGCTCAAAATTATTTAAATGAAGTAAAATTAAAAAACAAACAAATTTATATATATATATATATATATATATATATATATATATATATATCTTACAAGTGCCACAAATCTGCAATGGAAAAAACAAAGACACCAACATAAAGAATGCCACCATTTTATACCATAAAATCCCACTAGTATAATCAATCAAGACAACCCAAGCCAAAGGCCAACTATAGTCACTGCAACACAAATCTACAACACAGGCATACAAAAGTCCTTCGATAGCATATCTGAGAGAGAAGCATGACCTAAAGTTTCCATATGGCAGCATATAGGACAGACGTTAAAAAGAGTGTAAGCCACCTAAGGCCACAGATCAAGAAAGAAAATCTAGCATTGAATTGCGTCTGTATCCTCTACTTTGGAAATCTTGGCTGTAGAGTCAATAGGCCAAAGCATCAACTCAGACTCCTTCATAAATCGCAGACAGAAACAGCAAAGCTCCAATAAATCCCCCCAAAAAGCTAGTAACTGACTTCATGTAAAATCAACAAACTAAAAGTCTAACTAGATAATTTTAAATAATTTTAAAACCCGAGGTCAAAATCAGCAACTTTTTTTACAACTCTGACTCCACCCAAAACTGGCCCCAACTCCACAGCCCTGTTGGAAAGGATTGGTTTGTTAACCATAAAAACACGTAAATACTTCTCTACGAACTATCCCAACTCATCCACCCGGCAAAGTTACAACACACGCCCCAATTGTCACCATGGACTTCGCGAACTGTACGACAGCCTTTACTAAATTTTATATTTTGTAAAACATGAGCATGTCTTCAAAACATTGTCGATGTGGCAAGCTGTATACTGATGGGGCAGGAAACAGCACAGTTAACAGGCCCCTGGGGAGGGGGGGAAACAATTAAAGACCAGACTTTCCTTTCAATATCCTAGAAATCCACCCTACAATACTAACATGTTAGCTTCACTAAGCACCATTTATGACCACCAAAATGCTACAAAAACAAAGATCTATGACTAAATAAATCAGTATAACTGAATATAGCAGAAATGCTGAGCTCATCGCTGGAGCCTTCCTTCATTTCCATTCCTATCCTCAGAAAAGAAGATTAAGACTTCCTGAAAAAAAAAGTGAATTTGCTGACATCTAGGAAAACATGGTGATAAACAAATTTAGTGCAAAAAGCAAAGCACGCCTAATAAAAAATGGCCATACATGTCGGCTAAACGCATGCACACTAGGCTTGGTCGACTTATGCATGAGTGCTGAACAGTAAGAAAGTTGCTGCCAGACTATTCTGGCAGCTGCTTATCTTCCAAAGAACAAAAGGATCTGGCACTCGGATTTTATGATTTTATCTTCCCAATCTACACATTACATGTTGGCCAAACCCGTCAAAATCAGCCATCTTAACGAAACAGGAAAAGAAAACAAAAAGGCCTTGTTGGCTGTTTTATACTACTTTGGCAATAAACTGTAGAAATTGTCAAAATACCCAAGATGTCTCATTTCTGGTAAGTAAAGCTTTCATTGTAACTTCTGTAATATTTGTCCACCCTACACTACTCGAAACAAGTGTATAGGTACGAAGGCAGGTCTACCTCAAGCATAGACTATAGAGGCAGGTGTGGCAAAGCCAAACTATTCAAATATGGAACCCATGAATTCTAAAGTACGGTGAAGCCTCTCTAAAAGACCACCACCTTATTCAGATAAAATCTGTGATTGGGAATCTTTAGTTCAACTATATTTTATGCACACTGGGCATCTTTTGTCGAGAAGACCAATTTCAGTGAAATTTTCGGTGGCCAACTCAAAGAGGTTTCATTCCACATTCTTTGCTAAACCATTTAAAAAAGTACTACCAAAATTTTAGTCTCTGGTCTGTTAGACAGATACATGATGTAAATTGTAGTGAAGGTAATTTTTTACCTCTAGCTATATTTGAGAGTTTTCCCACTCTCTTCTGGTCCTCAGCTGTGTCATGTGACCATCAATTAGACTATTGAACTGATACAGTGTTTTCTCCATGGACAAGATGTCAATTTATCTATTTATTCCTATAAGGTTCAAAAGGTGATACTGACTTCCTAAGACAGCTGGAGATTCAGTGTGACAGTCACATGACCAGGCGGGAGTGGGTAATTCACAATTAAAGCCTCCAGCAAAAGGTTACCTTCACTACAATCTACATCATGTAAGTTTCTAATGGGCCACAGGATAAGAAATTTTTGTTGAATTGGTAGGTTAAAGGGGGTTATGCAGTTTCTTAGGATAGACCATCAATATTAGATCTGTGAGGGTCTGACACCCGAGACCCCACAAATCATCTGTACTGAGGCAGTGTGGCTCCCAGTATGGTTCACATGCTGGGAGACGCGCTGCTAACTGACCATACAAGCTGTAGCCATTGACGTCTATGGGGCAGCGCTGCAGTACCTACAATGACCGCTACAGCTTGTACAGCGAGCAGTGCAGCTCCCAGCATGTAAACAATACTGGCAACGACAGTGTCTTTGTACAGTTGATCTGCGAGGATCCTGGATTTTGGACCGCCCAGATCTAGTATCCCTATCCCTTAGGATAGGCTATCAATAGCAGAAACTGGATATCCCCTTTAATACAGCCACTTGACATCCTCCCCAAACCTCATTTTTTTACTAGAAAAGTTTGGACTAGTCTTTTCCTCAACTACATATACAAAGTAATTTTACAGTATTCTCTCTCCTATCATATGACATAATGAACCACTTCACCCATGTTCTCTCTAAACCGCAAAGATTAATAGAAAGATTCTACCAGAAAGTTTAATTTTCATATTTCACAAATGCTTCAAAATAAAGTCACACAAGTTACCATGAACCATTGGAAAAAGTGCTAACAGTTGTCCCATTTCAGCCTAAAATATAAAAGGTATGGCCAAAAGTCACTAAATCTTAAAAATAATAATACATAAATAATTATTATTGATGTTTAGCTGGTAACCCAAACGTTTTTATTTTTATTTTTCTCCAAAAAGAAGACTAGGACTCATAAGAGCAAAAAATAAATAAATAAGATATATAGAAAAAGAAAAGACAAAATGCAAAAAAGTGTCAGTCGTTCCCCCTACCACCAAATTCTGTGTGCATTTTTCTCATTCTAAAGGGTAGAAATATTTCTGGTGGCTTAGATCAAATTTCGCCTGGAGAAGTTTAGTCTTTTCCGGCCTCCTTTCACAGAAACAGACAAAACTAGAAGAAACAGGAGGAGACGGCTGTTTGCAACCTTTAGGGGGCATCAAAAGGTGGTCTAAAGCACTGAGAATGTTGCAACAAGTACACAATGAGAGTCATAACACAGAACAGCTTGGTAATAAAAGGGATCCTTAAATGTCACTCCAAAAGATTGCTGGCCTGATGTAAGGGATTCAGCTAATTGAGAGGATGGCACAAGGTTGAAGGCAGTGGAGGGAGAGGCCTTCAAGTACATATACTTCATGAAAGCAAAAGTCTACATGGACAGAAAAAATTAAATACACTGACCCACTTCATGGGTGAGGCACACAGAGATTTTGGCTACCACCATATGATACTTCTTATTAAAGGAAATTGACCCCTCCTCAATACAATGTTGTCTACTAGGTGGTCCTTTACACTAAACAAGTTGCATTTAGCAGGGCTGGACAAGCTGCAGATGCTGACAAGTAAAAATCAGTTTCTGAAGAGCATGACTATCTCTGTCCGTCCCTTAAACCTTAGAGTTATGTAGTAAGACACATGCCCACTGCAATACCACCTTGTCATTCAAACTCCTCCTTACTGAGGTTATATGATTCGGAGAACCAGGGGGCTCAGGATCCCTTTCTAGTGATTGGTGGGAACGGCAGAGGTAGTTACCTTAGCAACCAAACACCATCCTGTAGATGGGGCACTTAAAACCTATCAACTTTTTGTTTTTTGGTCTACGATTGTCTATGAAGCCCTTATTACCTGGCTTCTAAAGCCTACAGTATCGTGTCCCCTCCTGGCATGTGTTGTGCCTTCAACAGATCACTGGGGCCTTATAATTAATTCAGTAACAACAGCAATAAAACCAACAGAACAACATCTGCTGCTTAACCTCCAAATGGTGGAGGTTAAAGAGTATCAACACCTAAATTTTTCTTTTACATAAATGCATCATAAATAGGGCCACAATGAGCCCCCATGGAACTCAACTGTAGCCATATGAATATATGTATGTTTTTGAAAGCTACAAAATGTATGATTATCCTTATAAGAACCTTGTGATACATAGAAACTATTTTACAAAGATTTTTTATTTTATTTTTTAAACAGCAGTAGACCTGCAACCGATAGAAGTTACCATAAGCTTCAATAAAAGGTTGCAAACATGTCAAAATGTACAGTACTGCTACTATGTACAGTAGTCGGGGAGTTTGTGTCGTATACATTGGAAGCGCACATAACGGTTCACTTGAATAAAAATGCATGACAGGGTACAGAAATAAACAGAGCGATTGAGTGACACTTTCCATTTTTCCAACAGCGTCTATTTATGGCCCAAACGATGTCCCTGGAAAAAACACAGGAGCCTACCAGCTGCTCTGAAAAGCACACCTACAGAGGAGAACACTGGAGGATCTGTGCTCGGCTGAGTTTCCAATCTTGATTGGAGGTTTTAATGGAGAATGATTATGTTAATTTCTCCTTGTATCAACTGGAAGCTTCAGGCAAGAGCGGCTTCAGTGGTAATTGGACAAGTCCATTTCCTTGGGCAATTATATGATCTCTTGAGTGGACATAACACTGTAGACTTCAGTAGCCTGTTACAAAATCCAGGAGCCAACTAGACTTTTTTAGTGGCTGGTTATGAAAAACATCCATGCCCACAATAAAAAAAAAAGTTAAAATCCCAATGGCAACTTTTTAGTGACAACCTGATTCCTGGGATTTGTCCAGCCCTGTCACACATACATTGTGGCTATACATTCTAAATGATTGAGACAAATATTATAACTATAAGCAAACTCAACCAAAATGCAAAAATCCTAAAAAAAAAAACACCTATATTTCTGCAGACAGTTACAAAAACAAATTGTTAGATAAAGTCTTACTCTATTTTGCCTATTCAAAGAGTTTTTGGTCTCCAACATAGATGCTGGATGACAATCCCTAATGGACTAATGCCAACTATTACCATCTATAGGAGCTGTTACTCTTTCACAGACCATGAATAGCATGTACATCACCATTGTTATGTAGAAATGTGTTACATAACAAGCCAGATTTACATGCCACTTAAGAGTTAATGGAAACTGGAATAAGGATACTTTTCTTAAGTCTTCCACTAGTTTTTGTCACCACCCTCCATTACTAGTAGAGGAGGCCACAACAGCTATAAAAGCATATTAAAAGGCTTAAGGACAAAGCACTAGGAAGTGCTAATGTATACGGGTATATAAAACTAAACACAAGGAAACAAACACACCTAAAATGTTGCAAGACTTAAAACAACATCCAATACAACAGTTCTTAAGAGGAACCCCTACTGCTGTCAGTTTATCATACTTGGTACCGAATGACCTATCTCCTGATTTTATTACTCAAATTAATTTCCTACTTTGCTATGATCTCTAATTTTATTCCCCAAAAACGATACATTCCCACTTCTTAGAAGAAAACACCAAACCCCAAAATTTGTCTATTGTATTATCCACGGTGCTCTAGAACATTGCCCTAAGTTCAGAATCGACAACAATGTTCAAGTAAAATATTTTTAAATCAAACAGTTTGAGAAGGACCTAGAAGGTGCCAGACAACCTCTCAAAGACCAACTGTAGGACTGAAAGGGTTATTGTGCCATGGTATCTGTTTAACCCCTTGGAAAGACAAGAAACCCCCCACCTGGCACAGTCCACAACTAGCAAAATCTACAAGTATAAATGATAAACTGTACAACTGTAGATTGCTCCACCTGAAGCTATTGAGAAACATGAGATGGAAACATAGAGACAACTCAATCAGCTTCTTGGAGGACCTAATCAGCATATAGATACCACCTACTCACAAAGAGTATAAAGCACTGAACAAGAGTATACAAGGGCTACAGCAAACAATGCAGAAAGCCGCACATGGCACAATGCATTAGCACTAACAATGGGAAGAAGTGTCCAATAGGTAATAAGGTAGAGTAAGGAAATGCTGCCTCAAGGTGCAATTAAAGAGTGTGAATGCAGGAGCAACACCACGTCTGCATAACACATGCTTGATGGGACACTTGGAAGACTGAACCCAATCCAGACCTTGCTTCCTGTGTCTGAATCACTAGTGCCGGCCTTAACCCTAACCACTGCTGATACAGTATGACCTACAGTGAGCCCTCATCCTTGCCTCTACAATGGTTCTACTTATGGTCATAGGAAAAGTATGGGCGATATGATGAGTCTTGGAGGGTAGGCACATTGGACATTAAGATGTGGATCAAGTTGACCAAAACTTATAACACAATTCCGATTAATTGGATCGCTTAAAGGACAGGCCAAATACTAATTTTATTTTTTTTTAGTCTATAAAAAATTCTCAAGGAATTCTTAGTGATGTCCTACAGTTCTCATGCTGCCGGTTCACAGATGGGGGAAAAGGATTGCAAGTGTGGAGAACTGAAAACTTCTATTACATTTTTTACGTCTTTGATCCAAAATCTGAAAGGGTCTACCCTGGGGGCTCTGCTTTTAAGAGGCTCCTTCGTTTCCCTTTCTACCTGGCCCCATAGCCTGAAAAAGAGAGGTGGGGTAAGAATCCTTCCATAACGCCCTCTCTTCTCCAGCCTATCCAGTGCCATCAAAAATTACTGGTCCGGTGCCCCCACTCCGGCTACACCAATACGGAATTATGGACACATCATCACGATACATTGGAAATTCTCTACATACATACGATATCAATCAATATGGCCCCCCATATACTCTCCAATCCCCTCCACCCCCCAACTGTAGATGGCAGCACATTTCATCAGGACCCCCACTCACCATTGATTTCATGGACTGGAGCATCATTCAGGTTGAAGCCTTTGGACTCGTAAAGTTTCCGCACCTCCATACAACTTTTGCTCTTGTCAGCCAGGACAGTCAGGCTGCAGACGGCTAAAGTGCAAACCAGCAGAGGGGAGAAGGATATCCAGAGCATGATGCCGGCAGAGGACAAAGAATGCAGGAGAGGGGAACAGAGATGAGGGCGGTGGATACTAAGTATCTGCTCCGCTTCCTTGTGCCTCCCAGGGGTAGAAGCTCCCCTCTCTCTTTCTCTCCTATGGGTCGCACAGGCAACTTTTGCTTGGCACAAGAAGTTTGCAAAGTGCTGTGTACCCGCAGCTCTGCTGCTTCTGAGTGATTGGCCGCAGAACTGCGCTCTGCTCACTCGTCCCCCTCCTCCAGTCCTATGTCCGGGGCGCACTGCGTAGGGATCTGGCACTGGGCGCAAGGCGCAAAAGGACGCATGCGCAGATGTGGGAGCAGAGACTGGAATGCTGGAGGGAGGGCGCTCAGCTGTTTAACCCCTGCAGGGAAGCGCTCTACGTGTGTGCAACACAATACGTGTAGTGTTTAACACATTCATCAGGAATGCGCTCTTAACCCATTCACTTTTGTGTGCCAGGCAGATTTTAACACCTGCGAGGCTGGAGTGGATTTACAAGACTGAGCTAAATGAGGCGCAGTCTTATGTGGGAGATTTGGGAGTGTAGGTAGCAAGAAGGTTTCTGGGGATTAGTTTTAGATGATATTGGGGAGATTCTGACAGATATTTGCAATAGTTATAAGCAACTTTTTTTTACCCATAGGGATTAATTGAAGTCGTCTCACCTCACCTTTCATTGATTTCGGATAACACTACATGGCGATTTTGATCATAAAACCAAAGATTGTCAGATCACCCTGTGACTCCTTCACTCATGCTAGCGAATGGGGTTGCATTGTGACGCCAAGAGTGCTGCGACTTTAAGTTGAACATTTTTGCAACTTGAAATCATGGTCATGGCACACTAAGGGTCACAATGCGATCCTATTCACTAACATGAGAGAAAGAGTCCCACGGGGACCCAGCGATCTTTGATAGCGCAATGGGAGTCATATCCAAAATCACCATGTATCCCAAACCTTAGGCAAGTTCGGTCACAATTCTCATCGCGTGACCAAAGATCACTGGGTCAACCTGCAACTCCTTCACTCATACTAGTGATTGGAGTCACGTTGTGACCCCAAGAGTGCTGCGACTTCCAAGTCGAACATTTTTGCGACTTGAAATCATAGTCATGGCACAATAGATGTCACAATGCAAATCCATTACTAACATGAGTGAATAAGTCGCAAGGCGACCTGGCAATGTTTGATTGTGCCTTAGACGATTTCAGCCACAACTGCCATCGCGTGACCAAAGATCTCCGTGTCACTCTGCGGCTTCTTTGCAAATATTAGTGAATGGAATAACATTTGACCCTTTTAGTTGCAAAAATAGAAGTTGTGGTCGTGGCACCCTTAGGGTCGCTATGCAACTACATTCACTGAGTCAAAGCATTGCAGGGTGACACCGTGATCTTTAGTCTCATGATAAAAGTTGCAGCCAAAATCATTCTGTAACCTTAGCCTTATTTGGAGGCAATGTAGAGACTATGGTAGGTACAGTATTTGCAATAGTTATAAGCCACTTTTTTACCCATAGGCAATAACTAAAGTCACATCAAGCCATCATTGATTTAGACAGAACACTGGGACTATGCTAGGAATTTGATGGCAATAACAAGACTGCATGATCACGTTGTGAAGTCACAAGTGATTGTAAACGTGGTTGAATAAGGCTGGGACCACGGCATTTTGGCTGCAGCCAAAGATAGTGTGTGCGATTTCTTCCCTAATGTAAAAGCCTGAGGGTGCTGCGCCTACAACTTTATCACGTCTAGAATCAAATCCTTCATAAATGGCTGAGTCTAGGGCTGCACTATATCAAGATCAAAACATTGCATTGCAGCATCACATCTAATGGTGGTCTTGTTGCAACTGTGACATGGCTGTTGTAAAAAATCCAAACCTATTACCATTGTAGACGAAATGTAAGTACCATATGAATCAGAGGAAGACACAGACAGCTGAGGACATCTGTGCAAGAACAATTATGGGCCCCTTTATTTCCAATATCTCAGCATAGAGCACCTCCTCTTGCATCTCTCTAACAATCCACCAGTAATTGTTGGTCATGTAATTCATTAGCTTAGGCATTTACCCTGTCTGATAGACCTTAGAAAGCTAATGACTAAGTGGTAGTGCCCACTTACCTACTGGGCTCCTGTGTGCCTACATAAGCTGCCCCAATGGTATATCCACACCTGGTGTGACTGCAACATGCCTGTGATCTGTCTGCAGCATGTTTTTTATTTATAGCAAGTTGCACACAAATGCTGGAAGAGTTACAAATGTCAAACTATGTTTCGTGGTTATGAGGAAAGTAGCGTGCACTTTTATGGGGCACTGGGGCTGGCACTGATATAAAGCATTCATTGTCACTGTTATGAGATCTCATACTCTTATGCTAGCCATACAAGATTAAACAGGGATTTGAAGTCAGTACGCCAAAACACCAACTCCGACTATTTTTTTCACAACCCGACTCTGACTCCTTCATAAATGGCTGATCAGTCAGTCATGGTCTTTCAGAAACAGTATAGCTCCTCTAATTCATTGAAAAGCAAGTTATTGAATTTCCTATGAAAGTAAATGTGTAACAAATATACTTCCACTTAATTAATATAAAAAATTCTATACTATAATTAAAACGAATTAACCATTTTATTTTGAAACCAGATTCGTAGTCTGTAACTTTTTTCTGACTCCGACTCCACCCAAAATTGGTCCCGACCCCACGGCTCTGACTCTACAGCCCTGGTTATAAAAATACCACAAATGACCATGTAAGAAATTTTCAGCCAATAGTCAAATAAGAATGTTTGGAATGGCCGGCTGCTTTTGCCCAATAATCAGTTTAAACTAAATTGCCCCCCCTTGATTCTATGCAAAACCATGGTGGGTAGTCACTGCACTAAAATCATAACAAAATAACCTGCACATGTAAATATACCTTAAGGCTGGGGATGAACATACTGCGGGTTTTCTTTCAGGGAAATTCTACAACTTGTTCCTCTGCAAGCTGCTGCAGCAAAGTGTCCCCAAAATCACGTCACTCATAAGGGTTTCTGTGCATGCCCCAGCCTTCCTTTCAATCTATGTCACTTTGCACTTTGTGGGTTTTAGCCACAGCATGTAGATGAGATATCTGTAAATCTTATCTCCTGTGCTGCTACTGTAGATCGCAGCAGGTTAGCCGTTGGCAAGCATGTGGCTAAGCTGCCCATGTGACCCCAGGCTAAGGGCTCATGTACATGGCTTTATCAAAGCTTCCTTGTACTGAGTTGTAATACACAGCTTTCATCAAGCCCCTACAAAATCATGGCATATTGGAAAATGGTTGGACTTGGTAGACCTGTGTGTTCATCCAACCTCATCTTCTATGTAACTATGTATGGCGGTATTCTCCCCTAGATGCTTCTAGAGGACAATATGTTCGTACATGCAAAGTTCGACAGAGCAGTACATGGATACTATGGACCCATACAGCTTATAGGAGAAGTTGCACAACAACCTCTTTCGGATGTATACAAAATATTTTCAGTCACAGAAATTTCTGCAACAAATCTGCCACGTGTGAATATCCACCTACACTTCACTGGTGCTGATCTCTGCTAATACAAATCAGCTGTTAGAGAGGAAGTGACATGTGAGCATGTGTATGTTGGCTGCTCACACTTCCTGGCAAAGAGACACTAGAGCTGGAAGTTAAGGGTGCTTTTTTCTAATTTAAAGGGTGCTTTTTTTAGTATCTAAATTAAGATAAATTGTCATCAAACAATGATACATTGAATTGAGATTCACAGATGTCCCTGTTGTGTATATCATCCAACAATAGAATTCCAAAATAGGTTGAACCCCTCATCCCCACCTTATCATGTCCCACCATCACATCACATGCTTTTTGTGCTCTCATGTGTATACTGTCCATGTGTTTTTTGAAAGACATATTTAAAGAGGACCTTTCACCACCTCCACCAATTCTAGTTCTTAGTGTCTGTTAATAGGCGCCGCTGCACTGATTCTAGCACAGTTGGAATTTTCTCTCTATCCCCCACCATTCCCAAGCATCAAGTGCAGTTAGTTTTGGTGCCTGCTTTGCAATTTAATCTCTGTAATGTCAGAAGGGCAGTGTTAGGTGGGGGTGTGATTCAGAGGCAGCCATTGTCAGATCTCAGAATCACACCCCTTGTCTGCTCCTGCCTGACACCGCCCTCCTGACACTACAGAGCCTAAATAGCACATGAGGCATCAAAACTAACAGCATTGATTGCTCGGGAATAGTGGGGGCTAGAGAAAAAATTCCAACTGTGCTAGAAGCAGCAAGGCAGCGCCTATTAAAAGATGCAAAGTGCTGGCCTTTTTTGGAGGTTGTGAAAAGTCCTCTTTAATAGGAAATTGTATATTAAAGTAGCGCTACAGGAATATTTTTTTGGGACACATGATACTCACTCACCAGTAATAGTATAGCTGTGGAATTTGTTTCATTCCTGCTAAGTGGCATCCACATATTTTGGACATTTTCATTATAGGCATCTGGGTCATGTGAATCCCAGTCTGACTGCCCGTTCAGCACTGCCACTCATGTAATCAGAATGTCACGCTCCCCTATGTGACTTCCTGTGAACTATCAAACTATATCATCATATATCAGATTCTTCTTGGCAGCTCTCAAATAGGTACTGAGATGTCAAATTGGAAGAGCCCTTCACAGGGTGATATGTGAGATGTCATGTGGATAGGTCACCAGTATGAAAAACCAAAAAAAACCTTTAAAGGGAATCTGTCAGATCAATCTAGGACACTAAACCACCCACAGGTCCTTATAGACCTGAGGTTTAGTGTCCCAAATCGCCCTGTTGTAATGCAATCCGCAGGCGCATTAAAAATAAAAAACCTTTACTTACCTAGAGAAGGGTCCGATCAACGCTGTTTGCTGAGAACAGTCCGGCTTATTCATGAGCTTCTTTGTTGGCACCCCTCCCAGCGCCTGCGCTGTTCTTCAGTGAAGCCGAAGATGGACACCCCGGCTTCACTGAGCAATTGCCGGAGGTACGGGGCATGCGCACTGAAGCCGAGGTGTACGCCTCTGGCTTCATTGAAGAACTGCGCAGGGAGTACAGCGGCAGGACGAGTATAAAGCTTTTTTTATTTTTAATGCTGCCATGGATTGCGTTATAACAGGATGATTTGGGACACTAAACCCCAGGTCCATATGGACGTGTGGGTGGTTTAGTGTCACAAATTACCCTGACACATTCCCTTTAACTATGTCAGACATATCTGGACTGAATGTGCTGGAGCTCTTTCCTAATGAAATCCACATTTAAAGCACACCATTTTTAGACTGTAGTATTTTTCCATTTGAAGTCCATAATAATATCACAAAATGAATGTAAGGTGTTAGTTCACACACAAATATATACATATACAGTACTGCAAAAAAGTTTTAGGCAGGCGTAGAAAAAATGCTGCACAGTAAGAATATTTGGTGTGACCACTGCCTTCCATCAATTCTTCTCAGTACACTTGCAGACACTTTTTGAAGCAACTCGGCAAGGAGGTTGTTCCAAACATTTCGAAGAACTAAGCACAGGCCTGCCATGAATGTAGATTTGCTCAAATCCTTCTGTCTCTTCATGTAACCCCAGACAGATTGGATGAGATCAGGGCTCTGTGGGGGCCATATCATCACTTCCATGATTCCTTGTTCTTTTTGCTGAAGTTAGTCCTGAATGTTCTAAATGACATTGGCTGTACATTTGGTGCCATAGGATACATTTGAAGCCAGTCAGATGTCTTCCTGATGGAATTGCATAATGGATCTGCCCATATTTCTCAGCATTGAGGGCACCATTAATCCTGAACAAATTTCCAACTCAATTTCGTGAAATATAGCCCCACACTTGCAAAGAACCTCCAACATGCTTCACTAGTCCCTGAAGACATACATTATTTCACCCTTCAGTGAACAGACTATCTTCTGTTACAGTCAAATATTTCAAATTTGCAGTCCAGTGGACTTGCTGACATTTTTCTGCACACCAGTTCCTATGTTTTTGTGCATAATTGAGTTGATTGATATAATAGATCGTGGACCCACTGAGCCTCCAAACTGGTTTGGCTTTGGGCCAATCCCAAGGGCATTGTCTAAGTAACCTCCCTGGTTTTCACCCTTTAACCCCCCGGATCTGGTCTTTGCTGCAGGGAGACTACCGGGTTGATACCTCTCAGAGTGGTCTTGGCATAGGTGTCAGCTGAACAAAGACAAGAGACACACCAGTGCGAAGCACCGTTCGGTTAGACAAGGAGTAGTTGGGTAAGCCTTAGTGTATGATTATGAACCGCAAAACCCTTGACCAGGAATTCAGACAAAAAGTGGTCAACTAAGGGCCAAAGGTCTGTGTCAGGCAGCAGGTATGCAAAGTTGTAAAAGAAGCCAAAAGGTCCAGTTGGGCAGCTCTGGTTCACAGATCAGGGACAGGCTGAGGTCATACACAAAAGGGCAGTAAACAGAATCAGAATCAGCAGTGGAGTCAGATCAAGGTCAGTAAATGGTGAATCAAATAACACAGAAGCAAGATACTTTTGCAGGAACTAGTTAACTAAGATCCTATATTGCTCAGACACTGTGCTGAGGAATGAGCAGGTATAAATAGACTAGAGCTTCCTGGGATTGGCTGGAAAGGTCCACAGGTGAGCATATTAGGATTTCGTGTAGAAGGGAGTAAGGACAGGCCTTACCTATGGGCAGGCCCAGCTACATCAGCAGCAGTAGGACATGCACAGCAGTGTGGAGAGGTATGAACTGCACAATGTGTAGCTGGGAGTGAAGAGCGCCAGCATTACACTTGGCCTTGTTTCCACTTCGAAGGTATGCCTTTATGTCCACAGTTCTTCCATGAAGAGCAGTTCTGGCCAGACTTCTCAGAACAGTAGATGGCTGTACCGGGGTCCCACTGGCTTCTGCCTTTTCTGAGCTGATGGCACTGCTGTACATCTTCCAATCTCAAAGGGAAGTTTCCTTGGTTGATCACTGTGACTATGGGCCTCTGCACTTCCTGTCTGCTGGTGCTTCTTCAAATTTGGCTGTAACAGAAGGCAGTTTGTAAAATAAGGAAGGCGTCTCATTAACTCCAAATTTATTCTGTAGCAGGACAATGTCCCAAAACATACACCCAATGTCATCAAGAACTATATGCAATATAAAGAGGAACAAGGAGTCCTGGAAGTTATGATATATTCCCTAAAGAGCCATGATCTTGTAATGTCAAATACTGTCCATGTACCCTCTGATTTGTAAAGTGCTGCGGAATATTTTGGCGCTATATAAAGTTATTATTATTTATCATACTGTCTGTCTAGATTTACAGGAAGAGACAGAATCATTTTTTGCTAGCCTATATCCACAGAAGATCTGTGCTTAGTTTTCCAAGATGTTTGGAACAACCTCCCTTCCAAGTTCCTTCAAAAACTGTCTTGAAATGTACTGAGAAGAATTGATAAAAGGGTGATCACACCAAATATTGATGGGATTTAGATTTTTCTTTTATTTATTCACTTAATTTTGTTAATTGACAAAAATATTAACAATTCTATTTTTGAAAGCATTCTTACTTTAAAGCATTTCCCCCCACAAATGCTAAAACTTTTGCCCCATACTGTACATTCATGTAGATATGTTGTCTTCCACTTTATATATGTCCTTCTGCTTACAGGTTGCCTGGGTGACAGGCCACAGTATGCTGTGGTACTGTACATACATACATAATCAGTTGTGTAAATATGTCCACATATACACATCCTTATATAAATATATATACTGCATAGATGCTTAGATATGAAATGCAAGGTTTTAAGGTTACTGGTGGAGTAGTGACGCTCAACCAAAGATCAGCAGTCTACACACAGGAGAGCAGGTCCACATGTCAGGAACCAACAAGATGGCCGGCAGAGTGAGATAAGAGTTTGATGATATATGCAAGGATAGGGTTAAACGGGGTCAGTTAAAATGAATACATATGAGAATGTAAAAAACCACAACAGTAGACACACAATACCATGGCTCTTGTAGAACTGCACAAGGAGCATAGAAAAGATCTGTATAAATGTACCACATGTTCCAAGTCCCTGGCCATTACTGTCACCTCTTGCATGACTTTAAGTGCCACTCACACATACCTTCAAGCACAACATGATATAGAATTCTGATTTTTTTTTTTTTGTAAAACACTTTATAGAGAGATATCAGGTTATTTCCTATTAAATGCAGCTCCATATCTTTGCAAGAGATTTAGGCCAGAGATTAAATAGCTGTATGGCAAATACTCATTGAGCCGACAGCTATCTACTTCAACACCCCCATACACATGCATGCTCAGCCAATGATCTGAATAGGGAGAAAGCCACTGCCAAACATTTCTTATGGCTGCTTTTTAGCAAAAAAAAACAAAAAGATTGAAATCTTATTCTTCTTCCTTTCTCTCTCCCTTCACCTGCCTACCAGGGAGAGTTAAGAAGCTCCCATACACATTAGAGGGTTGTCCAGTGCCCTGGAGATTTGCCCGAGTCTGGGAGATCTCCCTTTTCTCCAGGAATCTTCTGAGCGTTCCATTACAGTTTTTAAGTGTAATTTTTAAATAAAAGTCCTTTTTAAATTCCTTAAAATAGCTCTAGTAATCCAGTTAATAACCTGTTAGGATATGCCTCTCATTGTGTAAATTCTGGTTTCTAATGTAGAAATAAAAGTGCTCTTTATAGTATGCTTGTTACATCTATTCCGGGCTTGATTTTCCATTATATCACCCATCAGATATAGACCTTTTCTGGAGGAGCCATTGTTCAAATGCAACCTATTGATTTTCTAAAAATAACATCAATAAGCCAAGGCATCTTCAAGGACCTCGTCTATTGATGTACAGTGTTTTCCATTCTACAATCATGACTGCTCGCTTGACCAGTAAAATAGCTGTCTATACTAGGCTTATAATGTTTGTAGATTTTTTTTTTTAATTGGGTATAAAATTACTATGTTTTGACAGTGTCATACTGAACCAGTTGGACACTGCCGTCTAACCAAACTTAGATCAATATAAGTTTATATAAGATCTAAGAGCAGTTCAATATCCGAAACTAGATTTTGTTTATGAAAGTTAGATTGTGAATTGGGACTGTTCTGGGCAGGTATCATTGACCCATACCTATGTGGCCAATAATACACCTATGCACAAGAAAGTAGAGCTTAAGCAAGTTCAAAAGTGAGCTACCAAAGTAATAAATGGAATCATTGGATTTACAAATCCAGAGAGATGAAAACTAGGGTTATTTAGAAAAAAGGGGAGTGAGGGGCATTCTCCGTTTAGAGGTAAGAAGGTTTCTAAACCAACATAGAAATGTGTTCTTTACTGTAAGAACAGTGAGATTATGGAACTATCTGCCTAAGGAAGTTGTCATGGGGAACTCACTTAAAGCAACACTCCAATTTTTTTTCAGCTTTACAGAGTAGTCATAAAAGTAGTTTCAGAATCTGCTATTGCCGATGCTGTCACCCATGTCTAGTACCTATGCCCATGTCTACTCCCCGTTTCTGCAAAACACTATAGAGCTCATAACTGTGAAGATGAGGTCACCACAGGACCTGAAAGCTGCACCAATGGCTGATGATAACACTGGGGAAAGTAATGTTGGCATGGTGACCTGACAGTAAGAGAGGTCGATCTATGGGCAGTATGTGAGAGACGTGGGCTATACAGACCAAATTATGTAAGAGACAAAGGAGGGATTTTTACAGAAGAGTTAAGGCAGAAGCACATGGGAACGTGTCTCTGATGAATCTGAGGTCACATACTAGTTAATAGTATCGGCAGATAGCAGAGAGAGACCTCCTGTTTACACAGCAACCAGTGCTAGAAAAAAGAGTTCACTGTGATCACGTGACTTACTGAAGAAGATGCAAGCAGGATAAGGAAAAAAAAAACCTGTGAGTAGACAACTATTACTATTAATATTAACTATTATTACTGTCCCCATGCACAATAGATTATTGGCTAATCGTGCCAAATTACATAGGATCACTCAAACACTTATGATGTACTAAGTGGTGATTCAGGTAATTAAGCCTCAACCAATGAGGAGTCAGTGGGTGTGTCTCAGACCACCTCAGACTGCCAGTAAGCACTATAACTAAGTGGCAGTCACAGATCACAGCTCTGTCCTAATGAACCAAAATGAAGCCAAGCAGCAAGCACTGATAAAAATAAATAGCAGGTAGTCATCCCTTGTAGTCGTACCCTGTAAAATTGAATTATATATGATTTTTAAGCTCATCCCATTTCATGGGAGATATTTGCAGTATCTATATTGCTACCTATATAGAAAACATTATTAGCTGAGATCTCCAAGCGTTTGTCCTCAGTAATTCATCTGCTTCAGATGAGAGAGGGATATTGTGTTCATGAATCATGTGAGGCATTTCCTTCATTCTTCTCATAGTTAGAGAATAACATTCTATCACAAGTACCAAGAAGAAAATACCTTACATCTGATGTTTGGTCAATGTGGATTCATTATTTTCACAATTATTAAGATAGAATATGTCAAGCAACAAAATGATATGGACCAAGGTGACAGTGTATACTGAATAAAGGGGTTTGTATGGAACTCAAGGGCATACCTACCAAGGTAACAGGCATATCAACATCTGTGAAGACCAGTAATGAATATAAGGAAAGCACTGAGAGACCACAGAAGATAATGGAGGAAACAAATGGCAATAAAGATATGATGATAACCTTTCTAATCCTCTGAACTAATTTGTTACTGATAATGCAAAAGGAAGGATGAGACCTCGTTGCCATGTGGCTCTATCTTTAGCTCTGTCTCCAGGTCTGAAAATCCCAATGGCACACATCTGAGCAAAATCATGTCACCTGGAGCATTTTTATGCTTTGTTTATCCAAATCTGTTCAGCCATTCCAAAGATATAAGTCCAGTTTGTGTTGATACAAAGGGCATACTAGTCAAGTGGGCAGAAACACTGCATGACATACAATACACGGAGACCCCACCCCCAGAGAAACCACTTGACTAATACACCCTAATTTACGTCATCACTAAGACCCCATGCACACAAGTGAGTTTGCATCCAATGTGGGTCCAAGTTTGCAGATATATGCACGGTATGGAGTGACATCCGAGTACATTCCGTTATGCATTCTCATCTATGGGGGCTTCAGATTCATTATGTTCCAATGACACAATATTATAGAGCAGGCCCTATCCTGCTCTGTTTTATTGGTACAGAATGAATTAAAAGCCCCAATAGACATGAATACATCACGGAATGCACTCGGATGACACTCAGATGTCACTCCGAGTGTCATCCGAGTGCATTCCTCTGCAAACTCGACCCCATATCAGATACACACTCGGTCGTGTGCATGGGGTCTTCATGTTGATGTAAATTAGGGTGTACTAGTCAAGTGTTTTTTTGGGGGGGGGTCTCTTTGTACTGTGTGTTCATGGGGTCTAAAAGGGCTTATATCTTTGGAATGGCTGAACGGATCTGGATAAACAAAACACCAAAAAGCTCAGGGTGATAGATGATGTATTTCATTGGGCATTCCAGTCCTGGTGACCGATCCTCTTTAAGAAGCACCTTATCAGTGCTTGAAAAAAAAAGAGCAACTATAGATTTATATAAGAGTGAAATCAGATATGACATTGAGAACACTTGGAAGAAATAACTGAAAATTAACATGTACAATGTACCCACAGCTAACAAAATATTATCATAACAAGTGAACGATCTGGATGCCTTTCCACCTGTTTGGAATCGGATAGTCGAGTAATCTTGGTAATCAATGTGCTGAATAGGAGTATTGTCTTGATAAGTTCATTCCATTCTGTACAGATAACACAGCACTCAGTCTATTGTATTTTGTCACAAGTTTAATTGCTGAACCATTGAAAACTTCCAGTAAAGGAGAACAATGCTGGTGACTGAATGGCGGCATGGATTATTTCTTTATTTTGTTAACAGATGTGCTCGATTTCTAGCCCGGGATTCATCTGTTTTCAAAATCAATGTCAATTTATCCTATTAATTGCCAGTGCTGTGAATTAACACTGTAGTATAGAGCCGGATAATAGCTTCTGCAGCTTTGTGTGTAGCATCCGACGAATAGGGAGAAATATAGGTTCCTTTGTGTAGTGTCAGATGGCGGCAGGCTACAACTATTGTTGATATTTTAGGTTGTCATGTGTATAGAGATGAACAAAACATGTATGAATACAAATAAGATCAGCAATAGAGAGGGTGGACAGTGTTTGCTTGAGATGTCACAGCAGTGGCGTCTGGCTTGGGAAAATACGATCACCGTTTTTTTGTTGTTATCTTCATTTTTGGAAAAAACATTGGCTGCAAATGCGCAACACAACTGCAATTATTATGACCCCCCAACCTAAAGTCTCATGCACATGACTGTATAAAACCAATGCAGCTTTCTATACAGATGTGCAAAATGGACCGACTGAGCTCCTTATTGCTTGCAGTATTGATTCTGTGTACCTTCCAAAATTGTCAAATATGTTGTTGTATAGGCATTTAGAATATTTGGCAGTCACACAGAAGCCAGTCGAATCTTTACTATGGATCCATGTATAGGGTTGACGCAGGTGTTTATTGATTCTTCAGCAACAAAGCTACAATGGCCCCGTCTACTGCTCTCTGGGCTTAACAGGCGTCATATCTCAAGTCCAGGGGCCCTGGAATGTGTGCAGGTGTGCCTGGTACTGATGCTAGTCCTGCCTATTTACATGAATCCAGATTGTTACGTTTCCATTGACTTATATGGGGACAACTTGTCTAGTATCCAATGGAGTATGTAGCAGTATTTATGCTGTGCTTGGGCAGTGCATAGAAATAGTAATATAGTCAAAAAGTTTGGAAAAAGACACATCAAGTACAATCTATAAACATACATACTACTTCCCATAATTTGTGATGTTTTTGCTTTCAAGAATGGCATTCAGCCCTCTTGAACTTGTAGAAGTTACTGTATGAGATATTGCCACATCCTGTGGCAGTGAGTTCCATAGGTCACTGCTCTTACTGTAAAGAAGCCCCATCTATGACTATGGCAAAACCTTCTTTCCTTAGGCATAAAGGATGCCCCTTGTTGCTGTTAGCATCCTAAAATACTGCATTTTGCATAGATCCAAAGACAATCATACACTTTAGATGGCTTGTTTGGCCAGCAGCTATTCCTCCCAATCCTGATACACATGCATGCTTGGTTTGGCCAAATGGAGCGACCCTTTTACATGGGCTGATGATTAGGTACACAAATATTTAAGCAAATGCTTGTCTGTAATAGTGGTCTATATAAACAGTTCACCAATCTGCCATGATACCATCAATGGCATGTTTGTCAGCTGATCACATCTTTTATGCAGACTCAAGAATCAACCCTTTAAAAGAGAGATGATCACCTTGTTAAATCTCTGATCAGCAAATAATGGGCCTTGAGTTGCTGTCAGACACCTCTGGTGGTGGCTTATCTCCCATGAAGATTGGAATTGTGAAATCCAACATGCCTGATCCTTCGTTCCTCCAGCATCTGCTGTAGGGGGAGAGATGGGAAACCCCCATACACATTAGATGGTCAGCTAAGCTCGACATAATTGGTAGGTTCATCATTCATCTAATGTGTATGGCCAACTTAACATTAGGTCTGTATTTGTACAGACCTCATGGATCCTGAAAGCACTTGTATACATGAGCCCCAAGGGCTGAGACACATGAGAAGTTTTCATTAATATGAAAACAACATGTTCATTTTACCGTGTTGTACTCGCATTTTATTAGTACATTCCAGGCAAAGTCCTAAAACATCAAATCCCAAGTGTCACAAAGCAGAACATACAAAATACAGTAATGGACAAAACATGGACCTGATGCAGTTTTGAGTATGCTTGTATGGGTAAGGCTGTCGGCCCTATGTAAAAAACTGATGTCTCTAGAGGTAACAAATATCCTAATATAAACACATGCTCTCTAGTAGTTGTGACCTGGTATATGTTTGATTAGAATTCTTCCTTTCTTACTAGCCACTTCCCCAGAAATCTCTCCATTCAGAAATGCGTTGATAAATCTAATGAAATGCTTTGATATATTGAAAGTCTTAGTCCTTATTGACATGTGATCTGTGTGATAATCACGGACTGCATGTGGACTTATTTCTTTTAATGGACGAATGCAGACCTCTGTTCGTTTTCCAAGAACCATTGGTCCGTAGTTAAAGAACAGAGACGTGCTCTATTTTGGTCTATTTTGCAGACCATGTAGTTAAATTCTACCGGTCTGTTTAATATCATGAGCAGCACACAGACGCCACAGACATTGTAAGGTATAGGAATTTTTTTGAAAAAGTTGTTAACTAATTAAGCACAGACCGCACAAAACCCAAAAATAGCAGGATGGAGTGTTGTCCATGATTATCACGGAGATCATACGTGCACATTAGCGATCGTTCCTTCTATATGCCCTCTGCATCGCCCTATGTAATGAGGCCAGCGCAGAACAAGCACTGACCAGCATGTTTTTTAACCAATCAGCCAAATGTTAAGAAAAATCTGTCTAATTCCACCCTAAGATGAAGGTCAGATAGTCTTTAGCAGTATACTGTCACTACTTAAATTTATACTATATACAGTACAGACCAAAAGTTTGGACACACCTTCTCATTCCAAGAGTTTTCTGTATTTTCATGACTATAAAAATTGTAGATTCACACTGAAGGCATCAAAACTATGAATTAACACATGTGGAATTATATACTTAACAAAAAAGTGTGAAACAACTGAAAATATGTCTTATATTCTAGGTTCTTCAAAGTAGCCACCTTTTGCTTTGATTACTGCTTTGCACACTCTTGGCATTCTCTTGATGAGCTTCAAGAGGTAGTCACCTGAAATGGTCTTCCAACAGTCTTGAAGGAGTTCCCAGAGATGCTTACACTTGTTGGCCCTTTTGGCTTCACTCTGCGGTCCAGCTCACCCCAAACCATCTCGATTGGGTTCAGGTTTGGTAACTGTGGAGGCCAGGTCATCTGGCGTAGCACCCCATCACTCTCCTTCTTGGTCAAATAGCCCTTACACAGTCTGGAGGTGTGTTTGGGGTCATTGTCCTGTTGAAAAATAAATGATGGTCCAACTAAACGCAAACCGGATGGAATAGCATGCCGCTGCAAGATGCTGTGGTAACCATGCTGGTTCAGTATTCCTTCAATTTTGAATAAATCCCCAATAGTGTCATCAGCAAAGCACCCCCACACCATCACACCTCCTCCTCCATGCTTCACGGTGGGAGCCAGGCATGTAGAGTCCATTCGTTCACCTTTTCTGCGTCGCACAAAGACACGGCGGTTGGAACCAAAGATCTCAAATTTGGACTCATCAGACCAAAGTACAGATTTCCACAGGTCTAATGTCCATTCCTTGTGTTCTTTAGCCCAAACAAGTCTCTTCTGCTTGTTGCCTGTCCTTAGCAGTGGTTTCCTAGCAGCTATTTTACCATGAAGGCCTGCTGCACACAGTCTCCTCTTAACAGTTGTTGTAGAGATGTGTCTGCTGCTAGAACTCTGTGTGGCATTGACCTGGTCTCTAATCTGAGCTGCTGTTAACCTGCCATTTCTGAGGCTGGTGACTCGGATGAACTTATCCTCCGCAGCAGAGGTGACTCTTGGTCTTCCTTTCCTGGGGCGGTCCTCATGTGAGCCAGTTTCTTTGTAGCGCTTGATGGTTTTGGCCACTGCACTTGGGGACACTTTCAAAGTTTTCCCAATTTTTCGGACTGACTGACCTTCATTTCTTAAATTAATGATGGCCACTCGTTTTTCTTTACTTAGCTGCTTTTTTCTTGCCATAATACAAATTCTAACACTCCATTCAGTAGGACTATCAGCTGTGTATCCACCTCACTTCTGAACAACACAACTGATGGTCCCAACCCTTTATAAGGCAAGAAATCCCACTTATTAAACCTGACAGGGCACACCTGTGAAGTGAAAACCATTTCAGGTGACTTCCTCTTGAAGCTCAAGAGAATGCCAAGAGTGTGCAAAGCAGTAATCAAAGCAAAAGATGGCTACTTTGAAGAACCTAGAATATAAGACATATTTTCAGTTGTTTCACACTTTTTTGTTAAGTATATAATTCCACATGTATTAATTCATAGTTTTGATGCCTTCAGTGTGAATCTACAATTTTTATAGTCATGAAAATACAGAAAACTCTTGGAATGAGAAGGTGTGTCCAAACTTTTGGTCTGTACTGTACATACTCACTAGCACATATAGCAATAATGTATGTGGAGGTCCTTAAGACCAATATCACAAGTTTTTGGGTTGTAAGCTCTTAAACTGACCACACACGAGATATCTGTTTGTCTTACACTTGCTTAGCCAAATATTTCTGCTGGCTTAATCATAAACATGCATGCTCAGTTTGGCCAAGTGTGCATGTTTATTTCTCTTTCTATATTTTTACTATTTTATATCTTTTGAAAATGCACTTTTTAAATCTACAAATATAGGTACATTTAATACAATGATGAGGATAAATCAATTTATAAGGACAGAGCATGTTTATTTCATTGGGCTTATCTCCAGCAGCGTATTATCTCCATGAGAAACAAAGGATCAGACAAGTTGAAATCCAACACGCCCAATCCCTATTTTCCTTAGATATCCTGGCAAGGGAGAGTCAGGAGGCTTCCATTCACATTAGATAGTTGGCCCAACTATCTAATGACCAGCTTTGGGGCAGGGTCCTCTGCCTTTGTCACATGGTTTGCTGATTTTCTTATATTTTCTTATATTTTATATTTTATTATATTTTATATTTTCTTTTATATTTTTATATATTTTATATATTTTTCTATATTTTATTATATTTTCTATATTTTCTTATATTTTCTTATATATTGCTGATTCTTCTGATTGTAAAGCATTTCGGAATATGATGGTGGCTATTAATATCTAAATTTTTAGGATCCGGTAACAAATGTCTCATTTCAGTAGCATACAAAAAAACAGATAATAGTGAAAGTGAGCCTGCAGTAGAGTGACCATGCTAATGATGAGCAGACTCCATTGTATCCATGCCCTAGGGGCTAGGTGTCCTGAGAAATCTATGGCGCTGGCCAGGGTGAGGAGGGAGGAGATATTCCAATCACCAGTAAGTGATTACTGAGTGGACTTCTCTATACAACGACTTAGAGGATATATTAGAAATGGCCAAAAGAGTAATTCCCCAGGATAATGTTGTTGTTGTCCCCTTTATCTGTAGAAGTAATCCCATAATAACCCCTGGTGTGCAGGGATTTCAGATTCCATGTCATTCCCATGCAAACGATTTAACAGAACAGAGGCATTTTTTCTGAAGCTCCTGGGCCCCAACGTAAAATATGTAAAAGGGCTTCCCTTACCATGTGCCATCTATGATATATGTTGTAGGAAGAAATATTTTTGGTATATTATTAGAAAATTACAAAATCGTGCTAGTGCAGTTTAATGTATCAGGCTGTCCCGGAGTTGTTGGTCTCCCTCCACTACGTCACTGGGACCTGGATACAACTGCAACCTCTCCCTCCCCTATAGCTATGCAGTGAACAGATCCAAAGGTAATGCTTCACTAACACTGATGGTTTAGTAATCCATACACAGTAAATAGCTGCGGGACAGAGGACTGCCCTTTATTTCACTGTAGAGGGTGGGACAAGCTACTGCTGCTCTGACAGTGTCTACTGGCAGAACAAAGGATCAGGTATATTGAAATCCAATATGTCGGGTTCTTGATTTCTCTAACATCTGCCATTAGGGTACATATTAGATTGATGTCCGATTTCTCCAATATGAGTAAGACACCAACTTTGGCAAGATAAGTAAAATGGTAAGGAGGTTGTTTCAAAAATAGCTGTCATGCTATGTAAACACTCTTTAAGGCTGAGGTCCTACATTGCAGAAAAGCTACTTTTTTTTGTTGCAAATTTTGTTGCTTTTTTTTTTTTTTTAGCCAAAGCCAGGAGTGGATTGAGTAGAAGGGAGAAGTATAAGAGCGGCCTTTTTATTTCCCGTTCCCTTTGTATTCACTAATGGGTTTGCCTCAAACAACCGCAGCAAAATCTGAAACAAAAAAAGCTGCTTTTCTGCAATGTGGGGCCTTAGTTACTCATGACCTATGAATTGGTGGAGGTCCTACAACTTTTTTATTGTCAGACGCAGCACCATATATTGTGTTGTGGCTGCATTTGGCCCTCCCCAGTCACTCTAACCTTGCCCCCCACCCCCCCACCCCCAGGTGGCTCCATCCCCTCCTCCCCCCGATCTCACACGTAATTAGCTACTTCTATTGTGAGTGCTGGCTTTACTATTCTCAGCCAGCCCCCATAGCACAGGCAATTAATTACCTGTGAGATTGGGGGGAGGAGGGGGATGAAACAACTCAGGGGGCGGAGCGACCCAAAGAGGCAAACACTGCCACCTATCACATTACCAAGGGTCTGAGACGTTGCCATTACCCTCGGGTCCATCATCCATCCATCCCTGGGACATTAATGCTCCCCAGACAACCCCTTTAATCCCTGACTGCACAAGTTGCATCTGAATTATTATTACCTCTCCCGTGCACCAGAATGGAAATCTATGCCAGTAAGGAACTTCTGCAGATTTCCAATATAACACACTTCAGCTATAAGACCAAGCTTGCTTTGCACCCACTTAGTCCGTTTTAGCAAAAGTGGTGAACAGGACACAGAATGAATGTTGTGGAGCATCTTTGGCGCAGGAAAGGACTGTGCACCAAAGATGCGCCATATTAACACCGCTTACACCAGAAAACGGTTGTAGATGGATTAATAAATTCCCCCCATAGAGTTGTGTTGGATAAACAATAAAGGCAATGCAGGCCTGCATCATGGCCACTGATCAATAGGGGTGTAGGACCCCTACCAATCTGGTATTGATAGCTAATTCTATGGAAAGGTCATAGTTCACACAGAAAAGTTTTGAGACAGTTTTTTCCTTCCTTGAATAATCTTTTTCAAACCCCAATCCTGAATTTGACTTAACATAATGCAAAAACTGCACTAGATTTGCTCTGTGTGAACATGATTTTCCGCCTCCCTAATCATGAGGATATTGCTTCATATATAGCAGTTTCCCTTACTTTCCCTGCTTCCTGGAAAGTATCTTTTTTGCACCAGTTTTCTTATTAATCCCCCTGCTCGGAGTCTCCATCCTGGGTATTTAAGACCGTAATGGAAGCAACACAAGTAGTCTTAAAGTGACAGAAACTGAAAAGTAACAGACATGAGAAGATACTAGAGGGATAAGGTGGGCATACACGTGTAGGATCTAACTCCTTGGAGTTCAGGCTCATAATCGTTCCTGATCTCTATACTTTTAGTAAGTGCCCCTGTCCTGCTTTTGTAAAGGGGAAGGGGTGAAATGATCCTCATCCTATGCATGTAATGGCTTCCTAAGGCAACAATGAGACATGAGGGCTGGGATTGCTGCCTGACTTTAAAGGGATTGAATGAGGAGGACCATGTAATTGCCATTGGCAGAGCTGACCTTTATTGGCGGCTGACAAATCCCTGACCCAGTCCTTCCTCTTTTGCCACCCCTCTGGATCCCAGCCCCCTTTCCTTTCTAGCCACAGCATCTGTTCCACATTCCTTACTAATCTCCTATCTCCCCTCTAGCTAGACCAAAGGAGGATGGAGCCAGAGCTTAGGGGATGGAAAGTATTGCAAGTAGGAAATGCTGTCAGGACCACAGAGCTGCTTGCAAGGCAGCTGCTTGGAGGGACCTGGGTTGTCTCTGCTGATTTATGAACCATTTCAGTCTGGTAGAACTTTCCATAAGTGACCCTGTAAGCCTAGGTATATATGTCATGTGACCATTTCATCAAACGACAGTAGATTTACAATTTTTTTTAATGTGTGTGCAATAAAATGCAACTGAAATGTGAATATTTTATAACACTGCCCCTGAGATATTCTTCCATAGATATAATGTTTTAAAGGAAGAATATCACCAAAGTATAACATCCAATGAAATCTGACAGAAAACTTTGCAAGACTCTGTATGAAACAACAAACAAATGAACAAAAGGACCCAGAGAAGCTTAAATACACCCGCTTAAGGCCAGGGCCCCACATAGCATAAATGCTACGATTTTGTCACAGCATTTTACAGTACCCGCAACACCGTCGTGTTTTTGTAAATCGCAGCATGTCAAATATACCTACGAAAACACTGGCGTTTTCCGTATAGGTATAATTGAAACAGAAAGTCCGCAAAAGAAAACTCCGTGGACCTTCTGTGAAAAGTGCGGCGAAAAAAAAATGCGATGCGTTTCCAACGTGGTTTTTTCCGTAGCGCTTTTTGGCTGCATTCCACTATATGGGACCTTAGCTTTACTCTGTGCAACTCGAGGATTTACATAGCTGTATGGATTTTAAGATGCCACATTAAATTGTCTGTAAACCAACAGGTCCTGTAAACAAAAAGCATTACTTTATTTTATTGTTATTCACGTTCAGTTTGGGACATTGAATTATTCTGAGAAGTTACACTTATAGGATAGTCAATTGGAGGATAGTCACTAATGTAGCTAGTCCTACAGGTATACATATGTCGATCGTGAGCAATATTAATAGCTAAATTGTTCTACTTATAGTAACCTGTGTTGAAGACCTCAAAGGGGTATTCAAAAAACGTTACCCCCTATCCAGAATATATGGCAGTTTTTCCACAACCTTTTCAGACTCAGGGCACCCCTATTAAAATAATTTTTAGCTAAAGACAAAAATGTCCTAAGGATGCAGATAATGTTGCATGAAGGCATGTGGTCATCTTCTCAACCAGAGTGTTGTGGCCCCCTGGCAGGTTCCAAGGCAACCCTGGGTGCTCGGCACCTGTTGGGAATAGCTTCCATAAAAGTTTGTATTTAGATTGTAAGTTTCTATGGGCCTTTCACCTATTGTCTTATTGTTTGTTCATCATTTATATTACTTGTTGTTTTGCTTTTTTGTTGCTTCCTCATTTGTAACACACTAATGAGTTGACTCTATATAGAGAAATATTATTGTTACTTCAGCACACACACAAATGCTTGGGTTACCTTCATACTCTGACAATTACCTTAATCAGTTTGTGTAGTAGAATAGTCTGAGTACCTGAAAACTACCTATGTGGTCACAGATGGAATATGCAAATTCTGTGACCAACAAAACCTGTGTCAACATGTGTCTCAAACACCTCACCCCCAGTGATATAAATGCACCAACGTCCTTGTACTTGCACAACACTTGTACCAACATCTGTGGTCATTTTAACACAACCATAGAAGTCAATTTAGTCCCAGTAGCCAAAACATAGGGCAGCCCAGTAGTCAAAACATTGCATAGGCCCAGTAGATCATTACACAACAGATTTCCCAGCCCCTGCCATTACATAATCTCAAAAGGTATAAACTCAAGAAATATCATGTCACAAATACATTAAGCCAAGCACCTTAAATCTGCAAAGATTAGAACATAAAAACACTGGATAGTCAAATATCACATTCCACTGTCCCTGCACTAAAACATTATTTTTCTTGTGTCTTGCTGGGTAGACTACCTGCTGGTAGACAAAGGCAGTAACACTAGGTAGAGTCTTGTGAGACCATTTGCTCTGCCATATGGCATAGTTACAAGACTAGTAGTATCAATATAATTAAGTTAATGGGATATTGGCAGGAATTGTGGCCAGCATAGTCTTACTTACAGTATTTGCACTTTATCACTTTACAAACTACCCGATTTTTAGCATATGTAAAAATATTTAATTCTTAGAAGGATTCCTTTACAATAAACTATCACAAAGTACCCTGCACGACATGCATGCTCAAATTGGCTGAGCCTGCTTGTATACTCAGTAGGGAGATGGTAATAAGCAGTGTCAGACTAAGGTTCCTTGGGTCCACGAGATAAAATGATTTTGGGGATTTACTGTCCAACAAACTCTAGAAAATAGAACATAGTACCCTTCAAATTTGGGTGTCTGCTGCTTGACCGTTATTCTGCTAGAGCCTAAGCCCATTGGTGGATCCCCTGAGATTCTTTGGGGCCAGTCCGACACTGGTAATAAAATACTCATAGACAGCTTTCATCAGGGGAGAGATGGGACACCCCCATAAACATCATATAAACTGCCATGTGTTGGATTCAACATTTTCCCATAGTTGCCAAACATCCCAAAAAGCCCAGAATGGCCTCGCCTTGCAACAAGCTTAATGCAATGTTCTCCCAGGTCTCCAACTTCAAATATTGGCAAATATCTATTTTTCTAATGTGTATGCCCACTTTCATACTCAAGCATCTTTACCTCCATCTGATTCTGCACAAACCTTCTTTTTTATGGGTTTAGGAGCCTTCTTTGGCCAACCTCATCAGATCTGACAGTATCTTGTCTTGTCACATAGGAAAGTCAATCACAGTTTAGTCAATCACTTAGCTAGTCCCAAAGATATATATATGTTCCAGAGTAGTTGATCAGTCGTGACTCATGAGCAATTTTAGTACCAAGATTGTTCTACTAATTATCTTGGACCTTAAAGGGGTATTCTGGTCACCCCAAGTTACCCCCTATCCAAAAGTGTCAGGAGAGCCACAAACAAAAGAAAAAATGTGCTCATTTCCGTGGGGAACAGCTTTCTAACGGTATATACTTTGGGTTAGAGGACATGAAAGGTCTTCTTTAACCCCAGGCTCTGGTTGAAAATAGGGCCAAAGGTCCCTCTCCCATTTAAAGAGACAGCAGTAAAATAAATGGCACATGATGGTTGAGAAAGATGAGTGAACTGATAGAGATTCTGCCTTGGGGCCCAGCACTTTAAACTATCCCTGTGGTGTACACGTAGTGTAGCTCTGTGACTATGCTGACTATATAAATCTTCTATAAATATTTATGCTGTGACGCTCCCATTTCACTATAGTCAGTATGCCTTATCCAAATAACTTTCCATATTATCTTCCTGAATGTTTGGGATCATCTTGGGCATGGGTTGGGTCTTCAATTTAATGAAAAGCTATGGGCGCACAGTTTGCTGTACAGGACATACAATTAAGGTCTGGAATTCCCGCAGAAGGTTTGTTATTGCTGCAGCCAGAAGTCTTCTCTTGCCCGGGATTGATTGATCTGTAGAGGCGTTCATGCACGACATTCCCTAAACAGCTTCTTTAATGCACAAACAAGGACTATACAGGGAATGTTTTTCAAGCACCATGGATTGAAAATACCATTTGTTTTAGTAGAACTCCACCATCCTATGGGATTGAAGCTAGAATTCTGGGCAACCACTTGACTCTAAATATTTCAATAACAACTCCACAAATTTCCTACTTTTTAGTTTGTTCCGGACATGTCTTTTACATGTTAGATCATGAGCAATGTGTGATAAAAAAACAATGGGACAGATTTATGACACTGTCAGATTTTCATCTTCAAGAGTAGAATATGACATGAAAGTTGAGCTCTGATCAGTTGCTATGCTATTTCTTCACACGGATTCCACACAACAGATCCTCATGGTGATCCAGCGGCACATTGGCTGCCCATCTGTAGCAGAAATCATGTTAATTGCCCAAAATTTGCCAGGATTGTCCAGACATTTTTAGTAACATTTTCAACAAATTTGGCTTGCCCTAACCCAAAAAGAGGCAGCATTAGTGAAAATTCTAACCAAAAGTGAGGGCACACCTTGGGCAGGCTGGGTACAGTCCAGGACTGTCTTCTACCAACAAAAAGTTGGTATGCATGAGAAATCCAAGTGTTAGTCACAGATTTCTCCTGCAGATCCTTGTGTAAATTTGCCAAATCTGGAATGTGTGAATGTACCCATATGGTGGCTCTGTAGCTGTCATTGTTATGATTGCAATGTGGTTAGTCTATTGGGGAGAACTGTGACTGTCTCTGTTTTGGGGACTGGATAATTCACATATAGGGATTCAATGACTTTTACTGTTATGGGGGCACTGTGGCTGTGATTGTTATAATGGAATTGTAGCTGGCATTGCTGTGGGGACACTAGCAGGTGCTGTCAATTGATCACTATAAAAATTAGTAAAATTGCCAACACATCATATATATATATTTTCTCCTCTCTCATCTTATTGGGATATATAAATATACTGTTGAAGAACAGATTTTAGGTTTAATGGAGTTTCCCATGAACATAACAATATTTAGATTTGTAGATAATTAAAAGTTAGACATTTTAATATAGGTATATAAAAATTTTGCAGAATTTTAAAGATTGTCTCCAACCATCTTAGTGGTGACAGTCTTTAGTCTTGATCAGTTGTTAACAGATAAAACTATGAATGCTGGAACTTTCTATGGTCTGAGACTTGTCGGAAACCCAGCAATGATTTCCTTATTGTGGCTGGATTATCAGGCAGGGACAGTGCATGTATGAGAAGATAACACGGCCACAATAAGGAAATCATGGCTGAGTTTCAGACCATAGAAAGTTCCTGTATTCATGGTCGTATCCACCAGACATCTTTAAAACTCTGCAAAATGTTTTAAAATTATTTATATTTTCAAAAATGTTTAATGTTTTGAAAACTCTTTAAGGTAAATGCACAGTTATGGTTTTTTGTTTTTTTTTATCAATTTGTCACCTTTGCCTCTTTCTTTCCAGAAGTGACAACCACAAATTGCCATTGTTATAGTTAGTTGTCATCCAACTAGATTTAGGCTAAGGCCCCACGTTGTGAAAAGGCTGCTTTTTTTGTTGCCGATTTTGCTGCATTTTTTGAGCCAAAACCAAACCAAGAATGGCTAAAATAGGAATGGAAAATATATATGAAGCACTTATAATTCTTCTTTCTACTCAATACACTCCCAGCTTTGTCCTCAAAAAACTAAAAATCTGCAACAAAAAAGCTGCTTTTCCGCAATATGGTGTCTCAGTCTTAAAGGGGTTTTCCAGGCTAAACATATTGATGACATATCATAAGGATAGTTCATCAATATCAGATTGGTGAGGGTCTGACACCTGGCATACCCATGAATCAGCTGTTCTCAGCAGGTGATACAGAGAGAACGGAGCAGGAAGCAGACAGCACTGTTCACTGTGTAGCTCCCATTCATATGAATAGGACCTAAGCTGTAGTACTTCAGTTCTGCCAATACACTGCTTCCTGCTCCAGTCTCTGTGTATCAGCTGCTTAGAACTGCTGTTTTCTAGTGGTTATGGGTGTTGGACCCCCACCAATCTGATATTGATGATGTATCCTTAGGATAGCTTATCGATAATTTTATCCCAGAAAACCCCTTTTATGCTATTTTTTTTCAAAAGTAAAGCAGCACACAGAGTCCCTATAATTTTACAGGCCCATACACTCTTTATGTGCCACCACATAATGCCTCCATTGGTACAAATATATGGCATCAGAGGCACATGGAAGTACAGAATAGGTTCACAGATAGTGCATAAGGCCTAACTGTGCATAAGCAAGCACATTTACCTTTCCATAATCTTAGAAAGCCATTTTAAAAGAAGAAAGAAATACAGTGCCTTGTGAAAGTATTCGGCCCCCTTGAACTTTTCAACCTTTTGCCACATTTCAGGCTTCAAACATAAGCATATAACATTTTAATTTTTTGGTGAAGAATCAACAACAAGTGGGACACAATTGTGAAGTGGAACGAAATTTATTGGTTATTTTAAACTTTTGTAAAAAATAAAAAACTGAAAAGCGGGGCATGCAATATTATTCGGCCCCTTTACTTTCAGTGCAGCAAACTCACTCCAGAAGTTCAGTGAGGATCTCTGAATGATCCAATGTTGTCCTAAATGACTGATGATGATAAATATAATCCACCTGTGTGTAATCATATCTCCGTATAAATGCACCTGCTCTGTGATAGTCTCAGGGTTCTGTTTAAAGCGCAGAGAGCATCATGAAGACCAAGGAACACACCAGGCAGGTCCGTGATACTGTTGTGGAGAATTTTAAAGCCGGATTTGGATACAAAAAGATTTCCCAAACTTTAAACATACCAAGGATCACTGTGCAAGCGATCATATTGAAATGGAAGGAGTATCAAACCACTGCAAATCTACCAAGACCCAGCTGTCCCTCTAAACTTTCATCTCAAACAAGGAGAAGACTGATCAGAGATGCAGCCAAGAGGCCCATGATCACTCTGGATGAACTGCAGAGATCTACAGCTGAGGTGGGAGAGTCTGTCCATAGGACAACAATCAGTCGTACACTGCACAAATCTGGCCTTTATGGAAGAGTGGCAAGAAGAAAGCCATTTCTCAAAGATATCCATAAAAAGTCTCGTTTAAAGTTTGCCACAAGCCACCTGGGAGACACACCAAACATGTGGAAGAAGGTGCTCTGGTCAGATGAAACCAAAATTGAATTTTTTGGCCACAATGCAAAACGATATGTTTGGCGTAAAAACAACACAGCTCATCACCCTGAACACACCATCCCCACTGTCAAACATGGTGGTGGCAGCATCATGGTTTGGGCCTGCTTTGCTTCAGCAGGGACAGGGAAGATGGTTAAAATTGATGGGAAGATGGATGGAGCCAAATACAGGACCATTCTGGAAGAAAACCTGTTGGAGTCTGCAAAAGACCTGAGACTGGGACGGAGATTTATCTTCCAACAAGATAATGATCCCAAACATAAAGCAAAATCTACAATGGAATGGTTCACAAATAAACGTATCCAGGTGTTAGAATGGCCAAGTCAAAGTCCAGACCTGAATCCAATCGAGAATCTGCGGAAAGAGCTGAAAACTGCTGTTCACAAACGCTCTCCATCCAACCTCACTGAGCTCCAGTTGTTTTCCAAGGAAGAATGGGCAAGAATTTCAGTCTCTCGATGTGCAAAACTGTGCTTGAGACATACCCCAAGCGACTTGCAGCTGTAATCGCAGCAAAAGGTGGCGCTACAAAGTATTAACTTAAGGGGGCCGAATAATTTGGCACACCCCACTTTTCAGTTGTTTTTTTTTTACAAAAGTTTAAAATATCCAATAAATTTCGTTCCACTTCACGATTATGTCCCACTTGTTGTTGATTCTTCACCAAAACATTAAAATTTTATATCCTTATGTTTGAAGCCTGAAATGTGGCAAAAGGTTGAAAAGTTCAAGGGGGCCGAATACTTTCGCAAGGCACTGTAGCAGGACAGATGAGCAGAATACAAGGATTTATATAAGCTAGTAATTTTATTAATCTTAGGGGAAAATGCCGCAGGAGAAAATGTATATTTGTGCATACATTGGTCCTAATAGCTACTAGGTTTATCACAGGAACTTGTTGTTTAACCATCTGTCATAATGTTCTTGAGGCATAGTCTGCACAGGCCCTGGATCTGTTTGCATACTTATTGTTACACCAAGCAGGTGTGGCGGCATTTTCTGCTGCATAATTATGTTTACTTAGAAGAAACCACATAAGTAACACGCTGCAACCTTGTCAGGATAATAATGATACCGTGATAAATATGGATGATACATTATAAACATAGTGAGTAATGGTGTGTGGAAATGGTCATCTTGTCTTAATAGAATCTCATCTGACAGAAAATTTATCCGAGCTACATGTAAGGGTGTTTTCATCTCATAAAGCTTTATATGATATATCACTGTCATATCCCATAATTTTCTGATTGGTGAGAGATTGACCTCTGGGATCCCTTTCAATCCTGAGGATAAGGAGGACTGCATTGTTTTAAGGTGTGAAAGTAGGCCTCAGAGTGGGCAGGGTGAGGTTAGATGGAGTTTTGGGTGTAGTGGGGAATAACGTAGGATTATGTAAGATGTAACTTAGGTAGACCTTCAGTTTTCTCCCATACCAACAGTCTGACCACAGGATATGATCGTAAATGTCTAGCATATGTGGATCCCACCACTGGGGTCTGCATCTATCTCAAGAACATGGGTCCTCCAACTGCCATCTCACAGCTGCAGTGAGTGGAGAGGTGACCTTGCATGTGCACATCTCTCTACTCACTTCTATGGGAGTTCTGGAAATAGTTGAGCAAAGAGGCCAAAAAGTCCCATAGAAGTAAATGAAATTAGCTGTACATGAGCAGACACCTCTCCATTGTGGTGGTGACAGTTATTAGGCAACCCTTGTTCTTGTAATGGGAGTACTCCTTTAATGGGAGAACTGGGTTGTGTGGTACACAGTACCATTGGCATATTTTTCAGCTTCCAAGTTGGCAAATTGAGATTGGTGGAATTGAGTTCTGGTGCTGTTAATACACACCTTGCCAGACCTTCCTGACTTTGTTCACTGCACAATAGGTATTCTGGAGCATTGGAAAAACAGTAAAAGAGACACTCTTGCAGCCCTTTTACTTTCAGGATGGGTATGGATCCTAGAGGTAGGACCTCCACCGATCAGGAAGTGGTGACATACTGTTTCTTCATCAATTTCTAATTTTTTTTTCTAATAATTGAATAGTCGTAAATATCTAACCATAACAGAAGACGATGTAGCTGCAGTGTAGAATAACACAAAAAGATATAAGCATGCTGCGGAACAAATTTCTGTGTTTCCCAAATATCACTAATGGAATAGACTGCCATGTCACAATACTAAAAAATACTTTAACTAATAAGTACTGACAGATGAATTTATTCTGTAACTGCTGAAATTGCTGTTCTTGTAAATCTTAAATTTTACCAAATGAAAATATATCCAGTTCCTAAAATGTGTTTCTTTGCTGTTCATTTTTAAGAATTACCTTCCAAACCTTTGTATTTACACAAAAAGGTGCTGCATTGACTACCTATTAGAACAGGTCTCTTAGTGGATAGAGAATAGTAATTGTGTGATCATATAGTAGTTTGGCTTGCGCAAAGTTTGTTCAAGTCAAAAGTAAAAACTAAGACCTCATGTACATGACAAATGGCTATTTTTAAAACAATGAGGTGGATCATATTTTACATGGCCATCCAAAAAATGGACATGCTCTATCTTTGTCCATTTTGACAAAAATGATACAAAAACATGTGAATAAGGCCAAAAATGGACCGACATGTTATCATGGAAAATACATGCATAAGAAGATAACCCGCCACAATAATGAAATCATGGCTGGTATCTGACAAGTACCAGACCATAGAAAGTTCCTGCATTCATGGTCGTATCCATTGGCAACTGATCAAGACAAAAGTCTGTCACCACTAAGAATACTAGTAGGAGGTCATAGTTTAAAGGGTTTTCAGCAAATCACTATTCAGCCAATCACTGGCCACAGCAGAGACCTGCCTCAGTCAGTTATTGGCAGAGCAGCATTTCCTGTTTGTCAAGTATGACCGGGAAGTTGAGACCAGTTGGGGAATCAGGCATTGTTGGATTGGCCAATAGGTGAGTATTACTTGTAGATTTTTTTTAACCCATTCTTAGTTGCATATAAAAACTTTTTTCCTGCTGAAATTCTCATTAGCATGTGAATAGACAGTCGGCATGAATAGTGGGAGTGTGTTTGTTTTTTTCTGCTTTGGCATTTTTGCTACTGATTCTAAAACCACTCGGATTCAATCAGTCTTGGTGTATTCTGCTGTATGGACAATATTATGTCATCTGCATTTATATAAAGAAAAAAAAATAATAATAGTAATAATAGGTAACTACCAATCATAATCCCCTCTCTCAACAAATACAGTATGTATGTGCAAGCTTTGGTTTCATGTTATAAGAGGATTTGGGGTGAAAACTGCTGTATACAACACATCTAACAGATTATCAACTTAGTCTGCAGTAATTTCCTTATCTCAATCACCCACAGGGCACAATATCATGGGAAGCCAATTTTCTTATCAGTATGTTTATGAGTTGTCAAAGGAAACCCACACACTAACAGATGGGGAAAATAAGAAAATACAAATTCCAGGTATTGCCCTTGGTTAAATTTGAACCTATGGCCCCAGGACTTTGAAGGGGTTGTCCAAGTTCTCCAAAATTTTAGGTATGTGCAGGGAATGTTGCACAATAATACAGTAAATACACTGATACTTACCAGAATTGCCCTGGCCTTCAGAGCTGGGATATGTTCACATGGCTGCAGCGGGGAGGTAATCTATACACATCACCACTGCAGCCAATCATTGGTCTCATTTATGTACAGTACCTACCTACCGAGGCAAGTGATTGGCTGTACTGGTGATCTGTGTACACAGCAATCTCCCTCCTGCAGCCATGCATACAAATCCTGGTATAGAGGACAGGTAAGTATCAGTGTATTTATTACTTTACAATAATCCCTGCATCTGCTCAAGTTTTTGATGAACTTGGACATCCCCTTTTAGACAACAGGATGCCTTACTTGAAAAAATATTACAAGTTATATGTAGCCATTTTCTGGAGATGAAGTGTGGATCCAGGAATACATTATAATGGCCACATTTGGATTTGGAAGGAATTTTTTCACCTAATAGGGGCATTTGTTATTGGCTTGCTCTGGATCAACGCCCTAGGATTTTAGACTGGACTTGATGTAACTATGTAACAGTGATAACCACTGAGACACCATGATTCGAACTTTAACCATTAGGATTCTTGGGTTCGGATCAGCTGTACAAAACAATTTTTCCCCATAATAAATAGTGGAATGAGTTCTGGGGATCAGGGATATGGTTGGAAATGTAGGGTTTTTTTACGTGTAGCATCAAGCGCAGCAGCAACTGTGACAAGCAGCCTTGGTTATAAGTAATTTCATTTGAGAAAAGGCGCAGGGATACATTGTATACAGTTCACCGTGTCGTTCATTGTTATGCCTTCGTAATCTTTCTTTCATTTGAGAACTTTTAAAGTAATTCATGTCATGGCTTGTGGGAACATGCTGAGACTTGTGAGCCGAAGGGAGGAGAAGATGGATCTCAGTGGGAAGGCAACAATAGCCTGCTGGTGGGGGTAGACTTTCAGATACAGGAAAAGGTTATTTGTCCAGCATTTAGTTGCAGATTTGCAGGAGTGAAACCTGAGAACAAGATGTCGCCAAACAGCTTGAACTGGCCAAGGATATAGATGGGGTTCTTTGTGGTTGGTAACATGGGAAGGTCAAATATACTGAGGAGATAAAAGCTGGTGGAACTGGGACTTTACTCACATTTCTCCAGCAGTAGCTCAGTATCAGATAATGCTCAGTCTCTCAGTTTAAGGAAAGCATTGTGCTCCAGGCTTAGTGCCATCAGCTCGCTGGCTTAATTTGTTTTTAATGTGACAGCCGGAAAGACAAGGTTTAAGTCCCAGCACAACTAAGGGGTGTTAATAATAAAAGTTTTCAGTATTCATAACTGGAGATCAAACTCATGGGGTCAACCTTAAGAAGCATATGTTTAAAATTTACAGTGGAGGCCACCATTTTGTTGTAGGCTTTCATAGACATGCAATATGTCTGTTAAAGGGCTACTAAACTTAAAACACAAAGCTGACAATGTCTGTAAAGCGCTTTAGAATATTTTCGCACTATACAAGTATGCAAAATAAAGAAATAAAGCTTATAAATATTACATTTATTATTAGAGCGGCTAACTTGATTTACAAGAAAGTACCTGATTTTTTTCTGGATATTCCCAGAACTGGAGTTATATGAAATTAATAAGTGATCGTGGGGGCAGACGTATTCCTAGACTTCCTGAAAGTAACTTAATTTAAGAACAGCCTGAAATGACTGACAATAGAGAAGATTGGATTGCTTTCAACGGCACGCAAATGAAGAAAAGATGCACACCAGCAATCACAAGATATTCACAAGACAATTATGTAAATTATGTAGTAAAAAGAGGGGTTATATGAGTAGAGATGAGCGAACTGGTTCAAACTGAACTGGACTCGACCCAAACTTTTGGAGTTTGTCACCCATGAAACACTATTATACTCTGGGGTCCCCTTGTTTCACCTATCCTGGCCTGTGATTGGACTTCAGTGGTTATGTGGGGCTCAACGACATTATGACACTTGCATCAAAGCATCAAGACATTGGCATGCCCCACAAAACCACTAAGACCCAAACACAGACCTCAGTAGAAACCCAGGGTGCGTGATGTCAGTCGGGAGGCTGGACACCGGGAAGGAGCCCAGGAGAGGTGAGGTAAAGGGAGTCTGTTCTGTTGTCACTGAGCTGCACATGACTTGCTCCATATTTCATGGAACAGTGCATCGGTATCTCCTTCGCACTTCATACACGGTCCTGTGCAGAGGGCTTTAGTCCACAATCCACATTACTAGCTTACCAATGCTAGTAATGTGGAAGGTGGACGAAGGTCACCTGCACAGGACCTTGTGTGCAGTGTTCCATGGAATATGGAGCATGTCCTATCGAGCTCAGTGACAACGGAACAGTGCCGGATACTACATTGAAATCAATGCGGGCAGAAGGCTCTCAGATGGGGCAAAAGGTTGTGTGCATGAGGTCTTAAGTATCTTATATGTTTGTTGGTTGAACCCACCAGTTTTAGCAGTATTGGCCATCTAATGAGTATGGGGGGTTCTCTGACTGTCCCCCAATGGCAGATGTTAGGATAAGGATCAGGCTGTTGGATTTCATTAGTTTCCATTTCATTAGATTCATTTTTTTCCCTCTCCCCATTCAATACACATGTACTCCTCGGCATCCATGTGTATGAGGAATCAGGTGAGGTAGCTGTCAGCCAAACAAGAATTTGACTAAGGGTGGGTTCACACTTGCGCCGGCACTCCGTCCGCCGCGAATCCGACCTAAATGTCAGAAAACAAGATAGGGACTGGATAGGGAAAGGTTTGCGACGCTTTGCTTAAAAATCCATTCACTTCTATGGGTTTTTAAAGCAATGCGCGGGTGTGCGCTTACACCCTCTGCGCCACAAAGCTGTTTTTTTTTTTTGTCGGACACAAAGTCCGAAGTGAATGGGTTTTTAAGCAAAGTGTTGCAAACCTTTGCCTATCCAGTCCCTATCCTGTTTTCCGACATTTAGGTCGGATTCACGGCGGACGGAGTGCCGGCGAAAGTGTGAACCCACCCTAACAGCTATCTTATGCTAGTGGTCTTCTTTGTAGCTAAGGAATTAAACACTTACTGTTCTAATGTAAGGAGATGTCTAGTATTAAAAAGACATGGCTGACTTCTTCTAGAAACAGCGCTATAACTGTCCAAAGGTTGTGACTAGTTTTGCATCCAGTATAATAATACTATAATAATACTCAAGAAGATACTTTATTTTATAGTGCACTGTTGAGAATCAGGACTCTGCACATCCAATTTTTGTGTCATTTATAATTCTGACAATTGCTCCTTAGCATCTGATGACACAATTGTCACTTTCTCAACATCTGTTTTTAATAATGGAGTTACAATTTGTGCACAAACTATTCAGAACATGTATCTCGGGGTGGGCAAGAAATCGGACAGATCTGTTTGTTAATCATCCCATGTCACACTTTAGCTTTCATGCAGATATGACTCAGCCAGCCAGCTGTATTGATTTTATCATAAGTTGGAGAAGAAGCTAGCTAGTTTCTCCCATACTGATGTCACCATCACCAACTACATTTTGCTTGTAAAACAAAAAAAATGTAAGGCTACATACGAAAAAGTATGCCATCCAAGCAGGACTCCAATGCTCCGTTCTGATCCAATAATTATAGAGTAGGTCCTCTGCTGCTCTGTGATAATGAATCGGAGTAATGAATGAAGTGTGATTCGAGTGCCCTTAGTTAAAAAATTGCCCTCCCCCTTGGCCTGCACAGTTAAGTGCGTGAGGGCTAAAAGATTTGGTGACTGTGACATATCACTACATGTGAATGAGACAGGAGGGTTCACTTTTTTGGAAAGTGGGAGTGTTAGGGAATGGCATAGCAGGAGGGCCACAGGTTCTGCGGTGGGGTAGATTTATTATAATTTACACCAGAGACCACATATAGCTTTTGCATGTAAGAAATGAAGAGGACAGGGCTGAATCAAGTGTATTTATTGAGATATACATCACTTGGGCAACCAACTTCTTGTAGGCATGCAGAGTAAGCCACCAGATTTCTGTTAACTGTGAAAGCAGATGGAGCATCCAAACAAACAAGCAAAATGGAGCTCTGCCCCTTATTATTACATATTAGTAAAGCTGCTCTACCATTCCCCACTCCTATGTTAGAGCTCTCTAGCTGAAATCCTGATGTCAATCAATGGTCAATCAAGGGAGAGCTGGTCGTGAGGAGACATGATAGCCGCTGCTATAGGACTTGAAAGAACAAACAACATAGTATGTTTATGGGCCCAGCACCTACAGGCCCACATGCATAGTATAATGCATATTTGGAAGGCAATAGAAACCCTTTAAAAATATAACCCTTTCATAATCCCATGTCCTGTAAAACATGGAAAAGCTCGGAAACACTTGTGTGAACCAAACTGAGTATGCATGTGTATTGGCAGTTCATCAGGAATAGCTTTTGCCCATGTTTGGCCAACTACTATTGAAAGTCTATGTCCACCACCAGTATTCTAACTGTATGTATGTATGTATTGTGAGTTTGTGAACCTAGAGGGCGCTGTTGAGCGACCCATGGCCAGCCCTGAAAAGGCCCTCAGCCACACCTTTGGGTGGGGGCGTATCTCCAGAAAGCTGGAGAAACCTGCATGTAGCAGGAACTGTGGGTCCAGCCAAGGACAGAGAGAGGCGGTCTGTCCCAGAAGGGCTGGGGTCCACAGGGTACGTTTGCTTGAGCTGAGCACTAGTCAGGCTGCTCGGTGCCCAGAGGCCAGATAGGGCTCAAGAAGTCAGTTAGGGCCTATGCGTGGCCTAGGTTTTTTTTGTTTTGTTATGTTGAAATCAAGCTGAAATAAAGCCATTTTGTTTTAAACTGGCACCATCTGAACGCTATCTCTCCAGCGCCCAGTACCACGAACCACTGCTGTCCGGACCAGGAGTCTGCCGCCATTTGAGACTAGTTCCACCCAAATTGTCACAGTATGTATATTTGTTAGGTTGTACATACACTAGCATCATGGCATTTATAATGGAAGCCATGAAACTGAGACTGATTTCTCATATGACTGATCCAAGTGGCAACCAACAGTTTTCCCTGATCTATAATGAGGTTATATTGAGGTTTCCATCATCTTGGTGACAAGAATAGTTCTGTATGCTTTTCCTGTCATCAAATATGAGTAAAATCCCCTACAGAAGTTTTTAACATTCCCTTGATATTCCCTTTAGATCAGATAAAAGCGACCAGTCTATAGTAAAAAAAAAAAAAAGACCATCAATAGCCAGTGAACAGTAAACATCCATGGTGTCCTCTTTTTGAAAACTGCTGACTCCATTTGTCTACTCTGGAGAACTGTTTGCATGTCACAAAATAACTGCCACAGTTTTAGACTATGCACAGTGGGCAGATTTACTAATACTGTCTAAGTTTTAGACAGAGCAAAGTTAGACTAGACGGTCTTAGGCTCCATTCAGATCACGTTTTTTCATACATTTACATACCTCCCAACTTTCAAGAGGGACAAAATGTATGGCGCACTATGCGTGCTGTGGCAAATTTTGCTCCACCCACTTCTATCTTGACCCCGCCCATTCTCACCCATTTTTCTTTGTGCTGCCACACACTATAATGCTCCTACAGTCACCCTAACATTATATGCCCCCACACTATAATGTTTCCCTCCAATTGCCTCCAGCTACCCCCTAATGTCCTTCTCCAGTTGTCCCCAGTTTAGTGTCACCCTCCATCTGCCCCCCTAGTTTAATGTCCACTCCTCCATCTGTCCCCAGTTTAATGTTCCCCCCTTCATCTGTCCCAGGTTTAATGTCCCCCCTCCATCTGTCCCCAGTTTAATGTCCCCCTTCATCTGCCACCAATTTAATGTCCCTCCTTCATCTGCCACCAGCTTAATTCCCCCCTCCATCTACTCCCAGTTTAATGTCCCCCTTCATCTTCCACCAATTTAATGTCCCCCCTTCATCTACCACCAATTTAATGTCCCCCTTTATCTGCCACCAGTTTAATTGCCCCTTCATCTGCCACCAGCTTAATGTCCCCCTTTATCTGCCACGAGCTTAATATCACCCTTCATCTGTCCCAGTTTAATTGCCCCCTTTCTTCTACCCTAGTTTAATTGCCCCTTCATCTGCCACCAGTGTAATGTCCCCATCCATCTGTCCCCAGTTTAATGTTCCCCTTCAACAGCCCCCAGTTTAATGTCCTTCTCCATCTGCCACCAGCTTAATGACCTTCTTCATCTGCCACCAATTTAATACCCCCTTCATCTACCACCAATTTAATGTACCCAGCTTAATGTCCCCCCTTTATCTGCCACCAGTTTAATTGCCCCCTTCATCTGCCCCCAGTTTAATTGCCCCCTACATCTGCCTCCAGTTTAATGTCTCCCTTCATCTGCCACCAGCCTAATGTCCCCCTTTTTCTGCCCCAGTTTAATTGCCCCCCTACATCTGCCCCCAGTTTAACTGCCATCTACATCTGTCCACAGTTTAATTGCCCCCCTACATCTGCCCCCAGTTTAATGTTCCCCCTCTGTCTGTCCCAGGTTTAATGTCCCCCTCCATCTGTCCACAGTTTAATGTTCCCCTTCATCTGCCACCAATTTAATGCCCCCCCTTCATCTGCACCAGCTTAATGCCCCCTCCATCTGCCCCCAGTTTAATGACCCCCTTCATCTTCCACCAATTTAATGCCCCCTTCATCTGCCACTAATTTAATGTCCCCCTTTATCTTCCCCAGTTTAATTGCCCCCTTCATCTGCCCCCAGTTTAATTGCCCCCTACAACTTCCCTCAGTTTAATTTCCCCCCCTACATCTGCCCCAGTTTAATTGCCCACTACATCTGCCCCAGTTTAATGTCCCCCTTCATCTGCCCCAATTTAATTGCACCCTTCATCTGCCCCAGTTTAATGTCCCCTTCATCTGCCACCAGTTTAATGCCCCCCTTCATCTGTCACCAGCTTAATGTCTGCCTTCATCTGCCCCAGTTTAATTGCCCCCCTTTTTCTGCCCCCAGTTTAATTGCCCCCTTCATCTGCCCCCAGTTTAATTTCCCCCTACATTTGCCACCAGTTTAATGTTCCCCTTCATCTACCATCAGCTTAATGTCCCCCTTTATCTCCCACAAGCTTAATGTCCCCCTTCATCTGCCCCCAGTTTAATTGCCCCCTACATCTGCCCCAGTTTAATTGCCCCCTTCATCTGCCCCCAGTAATTACCCCCCTACACCTGCCATCAGTTTAATGTCTCCTTCATCTTTCCCCAGTCTAATGTCCCCCCCAAAGTTTAACATAATAAAATCACTGATACCTCTCCTTGCTCCCCTGCTGTCTCTTCTCACATCGCGCCTACAGCTCCCGGGGTCGGAGCATGCAGAGGGGAACAGTGGTGGAGCAAGAACTGTCTGCGGACGGCTCCTGCTTCACCATTGTATTCAACTCATCCGTGTCCTCTCCGGACGCAGATGAGTTGAATCTGGGACATACCTCCCACCAACCGGGACGGCGGGACAGGGCCCACAATCTGGGACTGACCCGCAGAATCCGGGACAGTTGGGAGGTATGCATTTAAAGGATCCATTTAACGGACACAAAAGATGGATGCAAACAAATGGCCATAGAGATCCATGTAAAAGAAAACAAATCCGTTTCTCCGTTTCTGTCCATTTTTACATAGTATACTATACTTTTATGTCTGTTAGAAAAAAACAGATAGAACCAAATCCATTTTTTTACATTGATCTCTATATAGATGGATGGCCTGTTTGCATCTGTTAAACGGATCAGCTAAATGGATGTAAAAAACATGATATGGATGGACTCTCAACGTGTGCATTGTAGTATCTGATACTGGATGATAAATATTTTGGTGCATGTTTGGCATACTGTGTTGCAACTTAAACCATGTTCACTTTCTGATAAGCCACACCCCTTTCCCACAAAGCCACACCCGTCTATTTGTCCTAAAAGTGTCTAAAACACTTGATACGTGTGGCACAAGGCATATTAGACTTTTGTGGGAGGAAAGTACTCCAGAATCCAGGTGCATTTTGCTTAGTAAATCTCCTCCAGTGCTAAATCCTAGTGGGCTAAAGGACTTTTGATGATGTCATAACAGAGTGATGAACCTTCTCACACACATGATCATGGCATCATCAAAGGTCCTTTAGCCCACTGGGATCTGGCATCTAAACAGGGGGATTGTCTTGAACTTTCAAAGTACTCCGGGCATATTCTGATACTGTGGTTGCCATTTTGTGGCTTGCAAACAAGACTCAAAACAGACAGATGGTAGCAGCTTTCAAAAGAAGGGCATAGGGTATGTTTACTTTATTTTGGCTATTTCTGGTCACTTTAATGCTGAGGCCCCATGTTGCAGAAATGCAGCTTTTTTTTGTTGCAGATTTTGCTGCGTTTTTTGTGAGCCAAAGTCAAGAATGGCTACAAAAAGAAAAGGGAAATATATAGGAAGCTCTTATAACTCTATCTTCTGCTCAATCCATTCCTGGCTTTGGCTCAAAAAACCGCAGCAAAATCTGCAACATAAAAGCTTTTCCGCAACGTGGGGCCTCAGCCTAAGGCTAAGTTCACACTGAATTGTTTGCAGGTGGATTTTTGAGGTAGAATCCACCTCAAAATTTGTCTCAAAAAACACCTCCCAATTCTCCGATTCAGTTCAATGGGCATCAAACTGATTTTGTTCCTCTAGCTGACTTTTTCAGCTAGATAAAATATAAGCGTCATGACCTATCTTCTGGTGGATTTTGCCTTGCAAACCCCATTGAAATGGACGGGAGACAGGAAAAAACAGTAGCCGTTTTTTAGGCCGGGGTCCCACGTTACAAACATGCAGTGTTTTACATTAACTGCAAAGTGGATGGGATTCTAGATAATCCCATCCACACATTGCAGATAAAAATTCCACAGCGGAAACGCTGGCATTTTCTGCATAGGTATAATAGAGGCAGAAAGTCCGCGTAGGAAAACTCTGCAGACTTTCTGTGAAAAATGCATTTCCGCTGTGGTCTTTTCCACGGCGTTTTTGTCAGCGATTTGCTGCATGGGGCCTTAGTCTCAGGCTACGGCCCGACGTTGCGGAAACGCAGCTTTTTCTGTTGCAGATTTTGCTGCGTTTTTTTGAGCCAAAGCCAAGAATGACTACAAAAGGAATGGGAAATATATAGGAAGTTCTTAAACTTCTACCTGCTGCTTAATCCACTCCTGGCTTTAGCTAAAAAAAACCGCAGCAAAATCTGCAACAAAAAAAGCTGTGTTTCCGCAACATGGGCCGTAGCCTTAGGCTGAGGCCCCACGTTGAGGAAACGCAGCTTCTTTTGTTGCAGATTTTGCTGCGGTTTTTTGAGCGAAAGCCAAGAATGGCTACAGAGGGAATGGGAATTATATAGGAAGTTCTTATACTTCTACCTTCTGCTCAATCCACTCCTGGCTTTGGCTCAAAAAACTGCAACAAAAGAAGCTGTGTTTCTGCAACATGGGGCTTTAGCCTTAAAGTGTTTTTTGCAAAAACTGCCTCCCATTCATTTCAATGGGCTTTGCAAGGTGTAATCTGCCTGAAGCAAAAAAAAAATCAGCTACAGGAAAAAAAATCTGCTCCTGACTCCCATTGAAATAATTGGGAGAGTTGGGAAGTGTTTTTTGGAGGCAGATTCTGCCTCAAAATCAGCCTGCAAAAAAACTCAGTGTGAACTTACATGCTTGTCAGCTTTAGAGTATCATAAAAATAGTTCCTCTGAGACTGATAATAGGAGAGTACAAAGAGGGGGTGCTACGGGGTGGTTTCATTTCCTCCCATCACTTCTTATTTGCAGGGTTTAGAAAAGTTCCATTTTTTAGAAGTAGCCGGATTCCCTAGCTAATTGGTTACATATTCAACCAAATATCCCCCCGCCCCCGTCCCGTTCTTTGTGTGTCTATTTGATTACTCATAGAATATGAGGTCAAAGGTGTCAAACGGCACTGTTACTTCAGTCCCCTGGGCCTGCAATTTCTGTTATCAGTGCAGGGAAAGGCTGACAGACATGTGTTTCTTTTACAGATCACCACATACATGCATGTGTAAATCAGCAATGAGTAAGACATCTCAGATTGTATTAGAGCTAGTGGGTATTGTGGAGCTCAGATTGCAGAATCGGGGGAGGTGTAGGGCAGGATATTGCTTCCTTATGGTGGTCATAGGCCTTCCTCCTTGGGGCAATCTAACAGTTTGTGCCTTGAACACAACTTTATTTTTAGTTATTTATTTTCTTAGAATGCTAAACTGGTTCTCACGTGTGAGGCTTGAGTACAGGATGTTAGGGAACGCAGCAGAATATTACTCTATAGAAAAAGTTTTCCACATACCAGACACAAGTATGACATCTGTGGAACAGGCTTGGGATTGTAGGCAATAATCTGTGCATCCATATTTCCAAGAACACTTTATAGCTTGTCGGATTGGGTCTCCGAGGTCAAGAGATGTCATAAAATGATTCAAAGTACCTAATAGTATTTCCTCTTTCAGCTGTGAGTGGACATACGAGAACATAAATCAGACCAACTTAAAAAAGGAAACCATTGGCATGTTTTGAAGCGGACTCAGAATGGAAAAAATTAGATATGTATTGTTTCACTTTGCCTACATAAATTTGTGACTGTGTATAAATTTGTAGATTTTCCGCTCTGGAGTTAGCCGTAAAATCTGTAATGTTTACAGTAGCAGTAAAGTGGATGAGATGTGAACAAATGTCAGCCACACACTGCGCAAAAATATCCAACCTGATGTATGGATTTAATATTTGCACAATGTCAATTTATGCGATTGTCACCTTTTGCAAATCTGTAGCAAATCTGTGATAAGATTTGCAGCAGAACCTCATGACTTGATAAGCTGCAGATTTCCTTTGCCTTAACATTAAAAATGGCCGTGTGATAACTGTTTTTACAATGTACATCACAAACACAATGGAGTAGATTTATTAAGACTGGCATTTCATACGCTAGTCTTAATAAAGGGCCAAACAAGTTCAACGTGTGCCTGTTTTATCAAGAGACTCCAGACTCTTCATAACTCAAGCGCACACGTGTGTGCGCCAGAATGGAACTCTATGCCGGTCTGAAACTGGTGTCAATTTTCTGCATATCTCACACCAAAAATTAGTGCGAGTTATAATAAATATGCAGGCCTAAGTGTCCACGGCCCACATTTCCCAAAAGTGGTGAGTGATTTACAGAATAGGGAATGTGGTGCACATTTGGTGCAAGAAAGAGTGTTGTGCCAAATATGCGTCTCAAGGATTTCTAAGAGTGCATGTATTGTCTACTAAGCCATACCTGTAAAGTGTACAGCAAAATAAGAGCAAAAGCAAAAAAAAATCTGTGCCAGTAAAGGGGTTTTCCAGCAAGTCTGTGAACACTTACTTCTTCAGGGGTTTTTTGGCAACACACCCATGGGATCCATGTTGGTTCTGACCCTGCTAGTTACCTGTACTATGGGGGCTGGATGAATACATAATTAGAATAGCAAAGTTGCCCCCCCAGCGCGGGCAATTACCTGTAAACATGGGAGAGGAGGAATGAGGTGAAGTGAATGGTGCTGGTTCCAATCACATGACCAAGGGCTGGAAGCAAAACCCTTGGTTCATTGCCAAAAGACCCCAAAGGATGTAAGTGTTCACAAACTCAATGGAGAACCCCTTTAACTGACAACTAACTTTTTAACAAACTTTACAAATATAAGAAACATTTGTGATATATCTTATCAGAGGAAACAATGCTTCTTTCTCCACTTATCAAGCTCTTTCCTGTTCCCTTTCCTGCTAAACTGACTTTCACTATGTTGAATCCCAATTTGCTCTAGCTATACAAACAGAAGGCTATGGAGAGTGAAGGACTGAGCAGGTGCAGAGTAAGAAAAGAGAGACAGCGCCACAGAAGAAACTGCAAGCAGCTAAATAGGAAGCTTCTATCTCACACCATGTTCTTCATTCACATCAATACAGGTTAGTACTTTTCTATAATGTTCTCCTTCAGCTATTTTTTATTTCAGAGTGACTTAAGTTTTATTAGTAGAATCTCCGCTACCTCCTATGTGCTGTGTTGGGACACATAAGAGCTAGTCTCCAACTACCAGCTTATGGTAAACTGAAGATTCAAGATAGAACTGAACATGGGCCTAAGATAAAAATTGAAAAGAACTTGTTAAAAATTCCAATGTATTGAACACACCCCTTTAAAAGCACTTATTAGGGTTTTCTAGTGATTGATTGTACAGTCATGGCCAAAAGTTTTGAGAATGACACAAATATTATATTTTCACATGATCTGCTGCCCTCTGGTTTTTATGTGTGTTTGTCAGATGTTTTTATCACATACAGAAATATAATTGCATTCATATTATGAGTAACAGAAGCTTATATTGACAGTTAGAATGAGTTAATGCAGCAAGTCAATATTTGCAGTTTTGACCCTTCTTCTTCAGGACCTCTGCAATTCTCCCTGGCATGCTCTCAATCAACTTCTGGACCAAATCCTGACTGATAGCAGTCCATTCTTGCAGAATCAATGCTTTAATTTTGTCTGAATTTGTTGGTTTTTGTTTGTCCACCCGTCTCTTGATGATTGACCACAAGTTCTCAATGGGATTAAGATCTGGGGAGTTTCCAGGCCATGGACCCAAAATCTCTATGTTTTGTTCCCTGAGCCATTTAGTTATCACCTTTGCTTTATGGCAAGGTGCTCCATCATGCTGGAAAAGGCATTGTTGAGCGCCAAACTGCTCTTGGACGGTTGGGAGAAGTTGCTCTTGGAGGACATTCTGGTACCATTCTTTATTCATGGCTGTGTATTTGGGCAAGACTGTGAGAGAGCCGATTCCCTTGGCTGAGAAGCAACCCCACACATGAATGGTTTCAGGATGCTTTACAGTTGGCATGAGACAAGACTGGTGGTAGCGCTCACCTCTTCTTCTCCGAATAAGCTGTTTTCCAGATGTTCCAAACAATCGAAAAGGGGATTCATCAGAGAAAATGACTTTACCCCAGTCCTCAGCAGTCCACTCCCTGTACCTTTTACAGAATATCAGTCTGTCCCTGATGTTTTTTCTGGAGAGAAGTGGCTTCTTTGCTGCCCTCCTTGAGACCAGGCCTTGCTCCAAGAGTCTCCGCCTCACAGTGCGTGCAGATGCACTCACACCTGCCTGCTGCCATTCCTCAGCAAGCTCTGCACTGCTGGTAGCCCGATCCCGCAGCTGAAACACTTTTAAGAGACGGTCCTGCCGCTTGCTGGTCTTTCTTGGGCGCCCTGGAGCCTTTTTGGCACCAATGGAACCTCTCTCCTTGAAGTTCTTGATGATGCGATAGATTGTTGACTGAGGTGCAATCTTTCTAGCTGCAATACTCTTCCCAGTTAGGCCATTTTTGTGCAGAGCAATGATGACTGCACGTGTTTCTTTAGAGATAACCATGGTTAACAGAAGAGAAACAATGATGGCAAGCACCAACCTCCTTTTAAAGTGTCCAGTGGTGTCATTCTTACTTAATCATGACAGATTGATCTCCAGCCCTGTCCTCATCAACACCCACACCTGTGTTAATGGAGCAATCACTGAAACGATGTTAGGTGGTCCTTTTAAGGCAGGGCTGCAATGATGTTGAAATGTGTTTTGGGGGATAAAGTTCATTTTCTAGGCAAATATTGACTTTGCAAGTAATTGCTGTTAAGCTGATCACTCTTTGTAACATTCTGGAGTATATGCAAATTGCCATTAGAAAAACTGAAGCAGTAGACTTTGTAAAAATTAATATTTGTATCATTCTCAAAACTTTTGGCCATGACTGTATCATATGAATTCCATTGTGACAGAATCTCCCAATCCATTCTACTGTCATTACTCAAGTTCCTTATTACAAATTGACATATTTTGTGAAATAACAAAATATCAAAAGTTCTGCTTCAAGGACCACTTAATGTATATGTTCTACAAGACATAGTTCAAATGATATAACCACAGGGTCAATTGTCTCTTCTGACAGCATCTTGACAGGTTCTGTAATGTGGATATGTTCATTTATATACAATGTAATACAATACAAAATACATGTCATTGTTCTTAGGGTATTTACCCTGAAGTGTCACAGATGACTTACTTAACGAAAGTATCAGGTATCTCCAATTCATAGCAATATATGATAGCTCTTGTCTTTATGCTAGATTTTATGCAGACCTGCAGGGTTCTCCTTTATATAGGCTCATTTGACTCACTAAGTGTTGAAGTTGCCTGATCATTTTTTTTCTCACAAGTTCTCATTTGCCATCTTGACATCCTGAGCTTCTCTGCTGCTCTGTTAACATCATTTAGTGATATTCTTTACAGCATAGTCACCATGTAGGCAGCAATAGACTGGAGCCAACTCATTGAGGTCTCTGGGAGAGTTTTTTAGACATGCTCTGTACAGGATAAGCTGTGAAATCTGAACAAGGTGACTGCTGCAAAAAACCCTACATAATTGGCAAGTGTCAGTCTATTATTAGGCATAATAATAATAATAATAATAGTCCTTTAATAGTCCCACAATGGGGGCCAGAGTGAATATTGTGGGGTAAAATTAATAGACTGTGACATAGAAAATGTAAAAGAAAATATTAAAAAATTCTTAAAAATATCTTTAACATAAAAACTTGGTTTAAAAAGTATTTTTTTTTTTATAGGACATTCCCTTTAAGGCAAGGAGTTTGTATGTTCTCCCCGTGCTGCGGAATATGATGGCGCTATATAAGTAAGTATAATAATACGGTCCTAAATAAAAGATAGACTTAAAGGGTACCTGAGTTTTCATGAAAAGTTGAAATATGTGCAGGGTCTTGCTGGGCAGTCTTTTCCGACTGTAAGCCTTCAGTCCTATCAGTTTTTATGCTGATAATAATCAAATTATGGCTGAAACACAGTTTACATTTGTCTGTCAGCCAGGTGGCATGTACAATAAGGAGCCAGAAGTAGATTCAAGTACATAGAAGACTTTTGTTACATTGTAAGAAGTGAGATTTGCAGAATTGTCAGTCTTTTGCACAAAGCTGAAAACAGTTTTCAGACATGTCTGTGCAGGCTGTGAGGAGAATCAGCTCCTCCCCTCTCAATTCACTGTATGAAGAGACAAAAGGTCCGCCCCCTAGACTCACTGAGATTAGTAAGTTGGAATGGAATGTATCTATGGACAGACTTCCTAGGTAACAAAAGAGTGAACAAGTTAACTAGAAGGGAGAATTCTAGCGGCAGGAACTTTAGAGAGGTTTGTCAGGCTAAAAACCGCCACATTTTTAATTAACATACATTACATTTTAGTCCAGAATCACATGCTCTATGAAATGAGACTAAGTTTAAAGTCCTATTACAAAACCAATGGTTAGAGCATTTATTTGAAAAAAATGTCTGTAGGAATTGTCCTCATCATGTAAATAGGGATGTACTGGAGACAAGCAATGAAAACGTATGGGAAGTTTAATCTTAGTGATCATTTTTACCCCATGTAGCTTGCATGGGCCTGTGTAAAAGAAGAATGCATAGACATGTTAACATAATGCCCTTTTTGAATATAAAAGAGAGGGGTTCCTCAGTCGGGACTCTCATCTACTAATCAGACTAGAGTCATTGCTAAGAGTAATTTTTGCTATGGTGTTCTTCATGGTCACAATACTGATGGCCTTTTGTTAGGATAGAACATAAATATCACATTGGTGGGGGTATGACTATCGCACCTTGGCCCTTGAATTGTTTGATGAGGTCACAAAGCTTTGTTGAGCATTGTAGAATATTTGTTGCTTATGTCAGTCTAGGTATAGCAGTGTAGTCTAATTTACGTGAATGGTACAAAACTGTAATACGTTACAACTTTTTTTTATGGAATGCAGGTCTATACAGCCAATTCTTCCCAACTTTTAGAGGTCAGAAAAAGAAAGAAAATCTGCATGCAAAATCAGCAGCAAATTTCCGTGAGTACCCTCCTAGGCACTCGCACAGTCTAAAATGTTCACTTATTACCCTCACATAGTATAATGCCTTTTTGTGGCCCCCACACAGTATAATGCCCCTACACTGTATAATGTCCCCTATTGTGGCCCCCACACAGTATAATGTCCCCTCCTTGTAGCCTCCACAAACAAGAATGACCTCCTCCATGTAGCTCCCACAGTATAATGTCTTTTTCTTGTGGCTCCCTCACAGTAAAAAGCAAACAACATAAAAATGTAATACCAAACCTTGTACCCCTCTAGACCACTCCAGTCTCTGCTTCCAGCAGCTTGGAGCAGCAAGTGTGACCTAGACAGTTAATGTTGAAGCAAAGAGGTGACACCATTGCAATTTAATTCTATCTGCATCTGGAGGACACAGAGTTGAAGTCAGGACATACCACCTGCCACCTGGAGCAGCGGGACAGCCCCTGAAATCCAGGACTGCCCTACTGAATCTGGGATGGTTGACAGGTATGGTGCAGATTTCCAATGGGCAATAAGATCTTGTTACTGAGAGTTTAAAAATTCTGACCCATGATCAGCTGATCACTAAGGTGGCATTTCTTCAGGCAAGGGCTTGTGCAAAGTGAGAATCCCTTTTACTTCCGTTAATTGATGGTACTAGCTATGAATTAATTTAAATAAAACTGAATTAGGGCGAATATACACAAGGCAAGTTTGTTGCAGAAATTTCTATGACTCAAATATAGTCCCATTACGGTGGTTTTGGTAGCAAGCACAGGAATTTCTGCAAGCCTCAAAATAATGGAACAGCTGCAAAAAATTTTGCAATAAATCAGTTCATGTGAATCTGTCCTACCAGACTAAGAGTGCCCCCACACCCTCAATAGCTGTCAGCCCAATGAGCTATTTGGTCAACATCTATTCCACCTGCCTACCCAGTACACACACTTGTTCATTTTGGTCTTGGGTATACAAGTTTTCAATGGAGGGAGTGGAGTAAGCTGCTGCCAGACACCTCTGGCGGCAGCTTATCTCCAGGGAGGACAATATGATCAGGTGCTGCAATTCAACAAGCCAAGTGCATTTGATGTTGGAGGATATTCAGCAGGACTCCCTACACATTAATTGGTTGGCCTGTCCATGGACTCTGCCAACTTTTTTTTTTCTAATAAGACCTTTAGAAAGAGATTTTTTTTCTCACCACTGTAAAAGAGAGTGTGAGACCCATTTGTATGAAAATTTAATATTTGGAGTCTCGTCTTCAAGTGGAAGCAACACAATATGCATTGAATAGGATTAGACTTTCTCCACCATTACGTAAAGGCTGAAGGTAATGTGATGCCTGACTGAGAATAATCCTTTCTTCTTTTCTTTTCCTTCTTTATATTGACTTATAATAACATTGCCGTGGAATAAAACCCATGACTCAGTGAGGTAATGAGTCACTGAGGTGGTATATTAGCATTTAATGTATGCATGATTTTTTTTTTCCAGTCACATGGCAAAGAATATACTTTAGTGTGCGGTTTTACGCATTATAATTTAAGGTTAGCAAGAGCCAAGGGACAGCTCTAGAATTCAACATTTATGATTTTCTACCAATGATCACTAATTTTACAACTAGCATAAATTTTGGAAAGACTTAACACCTACTGAGAATCTAAATCTTCTTGGAAGTTTTGCTTTTTTATTATAGCAGAAATACCAAAATGAAAGGGGATGTCACCTTTGTTAGAAGAGGACCAAGATAATAAGATGATGGCAGATTGTCTTGCTGGTTGAACCTCCAGCGAACAGCTGTAAATTGTTGGAAATACTAGGTTGCAAGCATTCAATTTCCCTGCAGCACCACCATAGGAGAAGCAATGCATCACACAATTCTCACCTAAATTAGTGAGTTGTATTAGTGGAAGAGTGAAGAAATCAGGCGATACCTTTTAGAGGCTAACTGAGTATATTTGATGGTAAGCTTTGGAAGTACTAGCTTCCTTCATCAGACAACCATGTCTGATGAAGGAAGCTAGTACTTCCGAAAGCTTACCATCAAATATACTCAGTTAGCCTCTAAAAGGTATCGCCTGATTTCTTCACTCTTCCACTACTTTCAATGGCTAACACGGTACAACATTATACTACTACTATCAACTGAGTTGTATTAGAAAAGCTGGGCAGGTCCTTCAGCTAGAGACATTTTTTTGTCACCTCTTCTCTAGTTAAAGGGTTTGTCCAGGATCTGAAGATAATTGGTGCTGATGACCTATTCACAGAATAGGTCATCAATGTTAGATTCGGGAGTCAAACCCCGCACCAATCAGCTGATGCGGACGCCGATAGACGTTGTGATGAGCCGACTTGCTGACTCCGATATTTTACCAGGATGTCCACCTCTTGGCTTTAGAATGGATGGACGGACTTCATGTAGTATACTTCCAACTGTTGTGGCCCTCACATGACGCAGTTTGGCAATTTTCTTGGCCAAGAGACCGCTATAGATGAGCTGGATGATGCTGTTTCTCTTTTCTTGAGAAATCTTCTTCATGGCTGATCCTCGATTTGAACCTGTGACATTATGGAATGTGAGAACAGGTTGTAATTTGTAGTATACAAGAAGAAAAAAAATTTTTCTACCACCAGGAACAAAACAGTAACAATGCAGTTACAGCACAAGAATCTGCATAACTAATCATATGCTAAATAGTTGCAAATCACATTTATGTATGAGATAGCCAAGATGATTGTCTATAAAATATGGTAGTCTTACATTTGAAGCTGTAAGACTGGTGAGATATGGAGCCTGAAAGTCAAAAGATCAAAACATTGTTAACCTTTTGCTCATCAGTGTATATGGTATGGGAGCAGGGCTGTGGTATGGGAGCACTGGGAGCTCCAAACAGTGTATACTGCTTCGGTCATATCAGCTGATCAGTGTGGAGTTCGGGTGTTGAATCCCTATCCATGGATAGGTCATCAGTATCAATCATCTTTAGATCCTGGACAACCACTTTACAGCTCTAATCACAAGGCCATCAAAAATGGCAATACGAAATGCCAGTCTTAATAAATCTGCTCCATTGATTTCAGTACGTCTATTCACATTTTTTGATTTAACAAAATAGGGCATGTCCTCTTTCTAGCCATTTTTCAAGGATCCCTTAGATTCAAATTCATGAGAAATTCATGAAAACAGAACCCCATGGATACAAAAATTTTTGTGAAAAAACAGATCATTTGTCCAATTTTTTCACAGCCATTTTTTTGCAGTCGTATGAATATAGCCTAATAGAAGATTTTATTAAGTGGACAATCCGCCCTTCTGATAGCTACAACCTTTAAGAAGAAAATTATCATAACACTCATAAATCATCATAAATTCACTTTTCAGTTATTTTGCAGATATGTACACAAATCATGATTTTAGCATCTGTTAAAAAGACTAGGTTAATAACCAGATATTACAGGAGATGAACTGGATCGTCATATGAACCTTCTACAGGAACATTGGCTTAATAATTTAGATCATAGCATGTGGCATTAGCTATGAGAACAAGAACAAGTTTCAGAAACCCAAATATGGTCTGTGTAAGGCATACCACAGTAAGCCATCAATCCCTGGGAGGAAGGTCGGGGAGTGCAATCCTCATAAATACACTGGATTCTTAACTATGAGTCCGCTGTATTCCTTGTGCCATTTCGGCTAATAGGAGAGCAAATCTGTGATCAATCCTTTTTACAAAACAATTTTCCATCACAAAATATCAGATTTGTCTTCCGCTTAGGCAAAAGTCATGTGTTTTTTAGCGCCATCACTACAGCTTACATTGACATGCTGTGGCTTGAATATCCGTGCTGCAGGTCAGTATATGCTGCAGCTTTCTTCAGAGCAATGAGGTTTATTGAAACCTCATCCACTTTGCTGCTATTACACAACACAGTTGACGTTCCGTCCTCTCAAACATGGCATTAAATCTGCTGCAGACCCGTTCTGTGTAGACATGCCCTCTAAGCCATTGTGTTATAGAAAATAATTGTTAATGAGCGTTTACCACAATTGCCATATCACCATTTAGTAATATTCCAGACAAGGGTTAGATTATCAGGCTTTCTGAATCATTGGACTAATATTTAACAGTCATAATCTGGAGTCTTTCAGGATGAAAACACAAAGAAACCATTTGAAGTCCTCAAAAGTCACCTTAGGACAGTGAGGTGGTGGATTTATCACAGAGTGCCTACGCTGCACTTGGATTTCTTTCTCTTGACCACTGTATGATATCTGCTTAAAAAACTCTTTCAGGCTAAGGCCCTACGTGGCTGGCCCCAGCAAAAAAACTGTGCGGGAAAAACCACGCAGCGATTTTCACAGAAAGTCCGCAGACTTTCTGCTTCCATTATACCTATAGGGAAACCACCAGCATTTCCATCCACTTTGCAGTGACTGTAAAATACTGTGGCCTAAGGTATTTCCAGCTGGTATTTTTTAAGGGGTCTTAAAGCACCTATTCTTGATCCATTTCCAATGCTTCCTGGGTCACCTCTGGCCTCTGTCTTCCTGGTTCCTCAGCACACAGTAAATGATTGGCTGGAGCGGTTGCCCATTTAGCTAGTGATTTGCTAATAGGTCATCCTCATTTCCTGTGTGTTTAGGGGGATCGGGATATAGAGACCACTGGGGACCTAGGAAGCATTGGAATGGGAACCAGCTGGGGATCACTGAGGGGAGCATTACTTCTTTTGTGATAACACACAGTTCACAAAAGTCACCTTAGAACAAACCAGTGAAGTTGTGGAACTACCATAGCCTACACTGCATTTGGATTTAGATCTCTGGACTACTGAATGTCTTGAAATGGTCTCTAAAGGTTTTGTCTATGCAGTCATTTTTTTAAAAGGGTCAGACTGATACTCTGTTCACCTATCCCTGATACTCCATTTCCAATGCTTCCTGGGTTCCCGCTGGCCTCCACTTCCTGGTTCCTCACAAAACACCAAAAATGATTGCTCAGTCAATCACTAGTGGCAATGATGGCACACTTAGCCAGTGATTGACTGAGAGCTCATTTTGTGTGTCTGGGAAGGACCAGGATGCAGAGACCACTGAGGACCTGGGAATCAGTGGATCGCTGAGGTGAGTATCACTTCTTTCATGATAACACAAAGAAAAGATTTAAAGTCCATAGGTCACCTTAGGACAAACCAGTGAAGTTATGAACTTATCATAGAAAGCCTACACTGCACTTTCCTCCTCTGGACTACTCTGGTAGTGGCTTAAAATGGTCTTTAAAGGATTGTCCAGCTGGTAATTTTTTTTTTTTTTTGCTTAATTTCCATGGTTTCCTGAGTCTCTGATGGCTTCTACTTCCTGAAATGACTGCTCAGTCAATCACTGGCTTCATTGGAGACCCGCTTGGCCAGTGACTGATTGAGAAGTAATTTCATGTGTGTTAAGAGGAACCAGGAACTAGAGACGACTGGGGATTCTGTCTTTTCTTTATAAAATGAACAGCTGGACAACCCTTTTAAGAACAAATTTTTGAGGTAGAACAACATCATGTGCCAGATTAAAGTAATTTTGCTGTATTACTGCTTAAGAAAAACATTTTCCCTTTCTGAGGTTATATTGGGCAACGACTCACTGGTGTTTTATTGTGTCTCCCTCTTGATCGACAGAAGACATTCAAGCTTGTCGTACCTTTGTCCCTTATAATCTTGAGAATTATTTGAACGTGTAACATTGATATCTGCATCGAGAAAACAACTTCCGCTATTTGCTTTTGCCTATGTTGATATTACAATCTCTTTGTCCTCCAGGGAAGCTTTTATTAAGTAATCCTTTAAGTCTTTAGACTTCCTGAGAAAAAAAATCAAGGAAATAGACGGAAACTCCTGGCCTAGCTACAACCTGAAGCCTTACAGTATGTCTACCTGGTATATGTCACAGCTTCATACTGTATACATTGGTTGGGCAGAATACAGTAGAATCCCATGTTCCTCCTTGAGACAGTCTAATGACTTTGCGGACCATTTATGTTTACAATCTGACATAGATAGTTGAGATGTGTCAGCCTCCTCATCTTCTATCACTCTCATCATTAGGACAGAATGTGAAGCTGAACAGCAGCGATCTCCCAGGTCAGCGTAGACAACAGACCACCCCATCAGGTCAGCCTTTCAAAATATTTATATAAATGGAGACAGGAAAACCTTCATGTAAAGTAACAGCTTATGCTCTGGTCTGGGGAACGATGGTTTCCATCTTCTCAAACCTAAATATACTGCAGTTTAAACAGATGATGAGCACTTGTGAAAAGTGAAGCATCTGCCACTCTCCCCACACTGTTCAGCAGCTTTCCAGTACAAACATAGACAGAAGAATTACAGCATTTTTCTTTCTGCATAGCTATCCAACAAGCTCTTGCATATATCTTGAAGGGTTCTCTTGACATAGTTTTGGCTATATAGGGAAAGATGTTATATATTTTGTTATATTATGTCATTTTCAACACTTGAGGTTGTAGATGATGCTTAAAAAAAAAAAAAATGAAAAAAGTGATCCAGTTACCATTTTGAACCAAATTCCGCCCATGTTAATATTAAAATCTTTTTCCTCCAGGGACGCTTTTATAAAGTAATAGAAATATTTAGAAGTGGGAAATATTTTAGAACATTTTGAGCCCTCACCCAAAATAAGTGGATCCAACTAGAATTCTAGAGGACAACTAAGTGCTTGCAGTTGAGTTCTAGTCTCTGAAATCCTTCAGTGCTCTATAGTTGGTATCAGAGGCGTTACTTAAAGCTCCAGGGCCCCAGTACAAAATCTGTAATGGTGCTGCTACCTACGTTGTGTCATTTAGAACGGACCAGTAGTATGTTTTATGTGGTAGAGAGACCTTTGGGGCCATCACAGGGTCCAGGACTTGGCAGCGACTGCTACCGCATCACACCATATTACTACACCCCTGGTCGGTATAGATATAGCCATCCATATATAAGTATCAATGTCTTTAGAAGATATCTCTAGTAGACAAAGTAGACCATCAGTCCTAGAAGTTTTCTGAATATATTACCTACATTCAGTATCAGGCTGGGGTGTCTAGGGCTCTCCAGTAAAATTAATTCTGGGTGCCCACTATACTAGGGCCCCATTTACTTCGTGAACGGGGGTTATGTGCCCACACAACAGCAGACCTCAAGCAGCAGAGAGACTCTCCAAGATGCTTGGTGATTGAAGCCCCTGCAGTGTGATAAAGAAGATGGGACCCAGGAAGGATGGACACTGGTTGGCTAGACTCAGCTCCTAGATGTCATCTCAGCCACCCAGTGTGTGTACAGTATATAAAAATAAACTAGATAGTTTCTTAAATGGAACTTGTCAAGTGTTTTTTCCACCCTAAACTGGTATCAGCACATGCAGCATCAATTAATGACCATTCCTATGGTGCCCCTCACTAAGGTTGTATTCACACGTAGGAATTTGCAGCGGATTTGGGGGCGGATTTCAGAGATTTCCCAGAATCCGCCTCCAATTGTTTTCAATGGGAGTCAGAGATCGCAACAGGACACGGAAAAAAGAAGTGTCTGGATTCCGCGGGTCTAGACTCCCAGCTGATTAGGCCCATTCAGTAGCGGGATGCTGTGACGGAATGCCAATGCACTGCATCAGCATCCTGTCGCGGCTAGACCACAGCGAAAATGCCAGCAGTGGAGAATGAAGTGGAATTCCTCTTCATTTTCCACCGTGTGAACATACCCTAAGTTTTCTGTTGCAGAAAAGTCTTGTTATAAATCACATCCTGTTAGGTCAGCAGTTAGAGTATCAGGCTGATTCCTGACAGAGAGGGACATGTCAATCCCAACACACAGGGTGTATCACACAGTTCCCTTTGAGCTCATTAGGCTAACCAGGTAATGCACTAATTTTCCAGGTCCTCCAGAGCAAGTGGCCCTCTTTGATGCCACTCTCTAATAAATTATGGAATGTAGGATTTCCCCTCTATTAAAGGGTTATTTCCATCTCAACAAAACGCTCTAGAAATAGGAATAGCTGCCCATCAGAGTGGGACTTCAGGAGAAGACATATGCACTGGTCTATGCTACTTCCATAACTCCCATAGAGGTAATTGGGAGCTACAGAAACAGTGTACCACATTTAGTTGTGCTGTTTCTGTAACTATGAAGTTGTGGAAACAGTGTAGTTCAGCTGTGTTACGCTGTTTCTGTAGCTCCCATTCACCTCTATGGAAGTTATGGAAATAGTATAGAGCATGTTGGTCAGTTCTTGCTGCCAGTAATTCCTGTCTCAACAGCATTTTGCCATGATGGGAATAACTCATTAAGTAATCTAAACCAAAGTCAATGCCTAGTAGGGCCATATTGTTGACAATAACAAATAAGCCAGCTAAAATGACTAATTTGCTCTTTCCTTCCATCTGAAATAATGCTGACTTATCAAGTTCCTTATATCAACGTGTGTTCACGACGAGTAGGTCAAGTGCACACTACTTTCTGCATAAGCCGATGGTGGTGGCTTTAGTGAGAAAGCAATCCCAGCTCAAATTAAGAAAATGTAGGGAAACTAATGGAGATTGATTGTCTTCGCTGGAAGAACTACTGATTTTAACTATTTAGAGATCATTGCTCTGCGTTAATGAACCGCGTTTCACATGGTAGCGCCTTGTTTGTTGCTATAAACCATTAACTAATATAACCCTACTAGATATATCAGTCCAGTAGTTTAGTCATTAGAGAGAGTCTCAAGCTTTCCCCTGAGATAATCATAAAATTACACGGCTGGGTTCCATATTGTTTTTCTCAAGTAAACACAGATCGAGCACTCTCAGCAATGTACAGTCTCTGGAGATATGGGGCATTCCTCAAACATCTGGCAAGATTCCTTGATTTCATTAATTCCCACACCACCTCAAGTATAAACCATCATAGCAAGGAAGAGATATCTAATTGCTTTACAAATACATAATTTGGGAATTTTTTTTAGGTTGTTTTATTGAGATGAAAAATTGCCGAATTGCAATTGTAAAATTAGATGTTCTTCAGTAATACACGGTGGAATCATCCATTTGTTAGGTCAAAAAAGTACAAAGCACTAAGTGAGGGAGAAAGTACCGGGAAATTCACCGTGTTCATAGGGCATCTCTACCTGTTCTTGGCTGGACAACCGAGGGCAGGGGGAGAAGCTCATACTAACAGAGTACTGTGTGCAGAGATTAGTCTGAGAAGCTTTTACTAAAATTAAGAAGGTACTAAAAATCAGAGGAAGTGAAATTTTTATTGTGAGCCAGAGGTTTGCTATACATCACACAGAAGCTATGAGAACACTATGACTGAACACCAGGATGAGCTGGGAGAGAGTGAAGCCATGGTTTAGAGATGTGTTCACATTGGCATTTTACGTTTTTCGGCAGGTAATTTTGACAGCAAGAATATCATAGTTCACTAATATCACTACTCTTGTTATCAACCACAAAAAATTGGGTCAATTGAGTCTTTTGGGATTCATCGGGATCAATTTAAAAATGGATTTGGTATAACTGTCACAGCACCTTTTATAGACAGAAGCTTTGATAATAATGTGAACAGAGGAAATTCTCTTTGTCCCCCCTCCTTTCCTCGACTATGACTGACCTGGAGTCCGCTCTTTCCCGCATGCTCTCTCGACACTTTACAGCATTCTTCTCCGGGATGTTACTCCTGGGTCCCCCTCATATACAGTTCCCTGGGAGTCAGACCTCCGCGCGGGTCTTTCCCCTGCTGACTGGGATAGGTCTTTCCTGTTCGCACATAAGCTTCCGTTGCCTTGCAGTGCGCAAGAAAAGAATTTCAAGATTCTGTCTCGGTAGTACAAGTGTCCTGACTTTCCTCCATAGAATCTATCCTGCTGTGATTGACTGGTGTTGGCGCTGTGACACGGAGAAAGGTACCCTATATCACATCTGGTGGGAGTGTGACGTTCTGAGGCCCTTCTGGGAAGCTGTGTTCGACCTGTATACTAAGGTGTGTGGTCGCATCGTCGCAGCAACTCCCCAACTAGCCCTTATTTTGGTTATCCCTGGCAGGATTTCTGCGTTAAAGAAGGATCTCCTGCGACACTTTCTCACAGCTGCCAGAACACTTATTCCCATGCATTGGCGGAGCACTGCTGCACCCTCCATGGTTGAATTCCTACAGGAGCTTCTCCTAATAAGGAGAATGGAGGCCCTGGTGGCGGAGGATTCCTCCGATCCCTCCAAATTTGACGCTCTCTGGCGGCCTTGGGTGGTGTTTCAGGAGTTCTCCTCTTTCTTCTCCTGATCCAGAACTACTTTACTTTACTATTCTCCTTCCCCTTTCCTCTTCAGAGGTTACTGGTCGTTCTACCCTCCCCCTAATGCCTCCCCTCCTTATTTCCCCACCTGTGTCTACCTGTGTGTTGTTCCTGCTGTGTGTTTCCTCTGTTTGTCTGTCCCTCGTTTCTCTGCAGACAATGTTATTCAGCTTCCATATACCTGGGCCTTTGCCCCTTTGTTAGTACATTGTGTCCTCAAACTGTGGGCTGGGTTCTTCCCTAGCCTCTTATGTTTAGGCGAAGCCTGCGTGCCTCTGCGCCTCTTGCTTGTTTATAATATTGTTATGGTTGTTTTGTTTCTTTTTCTTCATTTTCTCCCCTTTTGTATTGTATCTAAAAAATTTTAATAAACATTAATTAAACATAATGTGAACAGAGCCTAAGGCTGGTTGCAGACGACCGTGCTGTGGGCCAGTTTGCTATCTGTGTATTTCAAGGAGAGCACAGCGACCCATTTTTTTCTATGGGCCCGTACACACGACCGTGATTTTCATGGTCTCATGTGCGAGCCTACAGTCCTGCAACCAGCCTAAGACAAAGCTGTGGCATAAATCATCACACCAGGAATGGGAATATTCTCTACAAAGGAAACATTTTCATATGGCTGGTAAAAAGCAAGATTGCTGTATATATAGTATATAAATGAAGGAATCCTGTTTTGGTGGAGTGTAAGTTAGCAACAGTACCAAAGCAATAACTAATGCTCACCACAAAGGCTTTGGAACCATATTTACTTGCGTCGCAAAAAGGACATACTGCCCTGTTCCCATATTGCTCTATTCCTTAGGAATCCTGTTTTTGTTGGATTTTTGCTGGTTTATAATGAAGCTAGTGTTGGAACAAATTCCACTTAGTTAACTTGTCTTTCATGCTTGAAGTGATGCACATTTTCTGCATGAACTGTTTTTGACATAGCCACACACTATAATATAGATCAAAGTACATGAAAGGGGCCTCTGTACTTCATCTTCTCATATATACATAAAATAGTTATATCTGGATCCTGGAATCATGTTTATATTGCGGTTAGAGTGTTGCCTTCTCATCATGATAGCCAACAATTCGGCCAAAGAAATTTTCCCTTCATTTGTAGACACGAATCAATAGAATGTAATGAATTGTCTAAAATCAAATTAGTCATTATTGTAATTATGGTCTTGACCTCACGGTGGACTGGAATCAATATTTCTATATTTTGAGTCTTTCATTTTGATATACGATCAACTTGCCAATAAGCATTACACTTATGTCGCTGGATTTGCTGACAATCTATCTGTAAGTGCTGCCAGACCATTTAGAACAAGTACCTAATAATAAAGCAACTATGATGGATTTTTTTTTTTTTTTCATCTGATTTCTACGTTGTGTCATTCATTAGATGCTATCCCTACTTCATTAATCTCATTCACTCCTTCAGTCTTTACCTTTTGGCAAGCTTGATATTTGGCAATACTAGACATTCAGGTAGAAGGAGCTCTGGCTCAGATCAGTTCAGTAGCAATGGGGCCATAGATTAGTCATGCACATTAGATTTTTTTTGGGGGGGGGAATTGTGCAACTGTCTAATGTGGGGCCTCATGACTATTCCCTGGTTGTAGGTGTTGGGGATATGTGAATCAAGCTATTGTATTTCAATATGTCAAGTTTCATTTCCTAGCACCAGATTTCTCCACTTTCACTGTAGATAACACATGTGGCAACCCATTGGGGGAGGCCAGGAAATTGGAAGTAGTAGTCACAGTGCAAAAAATCTCAACCAAATACTCTAGGTCTCTTCCTAGGTTGGTGCAATGCCAAAGGGGCCTACAGAGTCAGAGTACCTGATGGTGGTTGCAGTGTTTTCCCCCAGGGCACATCCTCATAGTTGCAAGTCTCACTGAGCCTGATGGCGGTTGGAGTGCTTATGATGGACTGATAATAATAATAATAATACATTTTATTTATATAGCGCCAACATATTCCACAGCACTGTACAATTTGTAGGGTTCAAGTACAGACATAAAAGATACATTACAAAGAAATAGCCAATTCACACACTGGGACTGAGGGCCCTGCTCGCAAGAGCTTACAATCTTTGAGGTTGAGGGGGTGACACAAGATGTAGAAGGGGCGGAAACAGACGTAGCATTGCTTATACAACGGTCAGACAATTTTGTAATAGAGGTTACTGTCATTACACATATATAAAGTTGTATGAGCTGTCACCAGTCATGTCCTTTAACATGCAGATGGTGCCTGGACATATAAAGTTAGTCTGATACGACATCATATCCTGAGAAGTAATGTGGGAGCGTGATCAGAGGTGGGTTCGTTTTAGGGATTCTAACTATGGAAGGGTTTACATTAGGAATTGTAATAGGCCTGTCTGAAAAGATGTGTCTTTAGTTTGTGCTTGAAGCTGTGGAAATTGGAAGTTAATCTGATAGTCCGGGATAGAGCATTCCAGAGAAGTGGTGCAACTCGGGAGAAGTCTTGTATATGAGCGTGGGAGGTTTTGATAATAGAGGATGTTAGTCTTAGGTCATTGAGTGAACGGAGAGTATGGGTTGGGCAATAGACAGAGATGAGGGAGGAAATGTAGGGAGGTGCAGCATTATGGAGAGCCTTTTGGATGAGGGTGATAAGTTTATATTGTATTCTGTTTTGAATAGGCAGCCAATGTAGTGACTGGCACAGACCGGAAGCATCGCTGTAGCGTCTAGACTGATGGATGAGCCTGGCCGCTGCATTCAGAGTAGATTGTAGAGGGGAGAGTTTAGTAAGGGGAAGACTGATTAGTAAGGAGTTACAGTAGTCAAGGCAAGAGTGAATCAGGGCAACAATAAGTGTCTTTAGTGTATCTCTGGTTAGGAAAGGGCGCATTCTGTAGATGTTTTTGAGGTGGAGATGACATGAGCATGCCAGTGATTAGATATGGGGAGTGAAGGAAAGGTCTGAGTTAAACATAACCCCGACATAGTACCTAGGAGTTATGGTAAGGCCGGAGACTGCAATGGAGATATCATGGACAGATCTATTAGATGGTGGAAACAGCAATAGTTCAGTCTTTGAGAGAAGACATGATATTTCAGACAGCACTGGTGTTCTGTATTAGTGCAGGGGTGATGTCACATGATGATGTATATAATTGGGTGTCATCAGCATAAAGATGGTACCGGAAGCCAAATCTGGTGATGGTTTGTCCAATGGGGGCTGTGTAGAGGGAGAAGAGCAGGGGGCCTAGGACCAAGCCCTGAGGAACCCCAATGACAAGGGAAAGAGGAAAAGAAACAGAGCCCGCAAATGATACACAGAAAGTGTGGTCTGAGAGATAAGAGGAGAACCAGGAGAGCGTGGTGTCCGTGAGGCTGACAGAGGGGAGCATAGTGAGGAGGAGTTGATAGTCAACCGTGTCAAATGCTGCTGAGGGATCCAGAAGAATAAGAAGAGAGAAGTCACCTTTGGATTTAGCCATCAGGAGATCATTGGAGACTTTTGTGAGGGCCGTTTCAGTAGAGTGCAGAGTGCGGAAGCCAGATTGTAAGGGGTCAAGAAGAGAGTTAGCAGAAAGATAGCGGAATAAATGAGACTGATAAATAAGACTGACTGCTGAACAACTCAGGACTGTCTGAGCTGATTTTCTCTGGCTCTGGATTAGTCTCCTAGCTACTCCTCAAACTTCTACTACTTACTTTCTCTTCTGAGTAATGGAGAAACCAACACCTCCCCTTCTCTACTCAGAACTCTGTCATGGTCCTGCCATCAACTCAGCACTAATTCTCTAGTGGTTTCCTCCAATAAAATGCACAAATACACATTACGCATACAATTATACAGACATTGTTTCTTAAAGGCAAATTCACATATGTAAACCTTTTGTAGTGCTCCCAGGTGGACACTATACACATGCATGTTTGGCCATACTGAATGTGCAAACTATGCATGAGGGAAGAGTAGAGATAGCTGAACCAACTTTCCAAGTTATATGGCCAGATCTAATGTTTATCTCCAGATCATTGGCAGAAACAGTGTATTTCAGTAGCACCTGATGTCAGTCTTATGTGTATGACCACCGCAGACATATTAGATAAGGATTTTCAGCAGATCTCAATTAAAGGGGTTATACCATGAAAATTATTTACCTCGTATCCATGGGATAGGGAATAAATTGCTGATCAGTGGGGTCAGACCACTGAGACCCTCACCGATGGCAAGAATATGAGTATTTTAGCCCATTCTGAATGTAGTGGTGGAAAACAAATCCACACATCCACATAGCTAAAATACAGCACACGGCTAGCTCTGGCATTCCCATTGCAACAAATGGAGCAGGGGTGCACATTGTGTATCCACCACTACTTTCAGAATGGGGATAAAATACCCACCATTCCCAGTATCCGTGGCGGTATTACCGGTCGGATCCCCTGATTCTTGTATAATAGCAAATGTCAGTGAATAGAAGGATCAGCCACGTTGAAATATTTTTGTTCCCACTGGGGTTAGGCTACTTCCACAGGTCTGGCAGTGGTTTATTCCTCTCTCCCAATTGGAAAAACATGCATGTGTATGGGGGAGTCATGAGGGATATGTATTGGATGAATGAGCTTTGGCCTACAGCTATTAAAGGTGTATGGACATTTTATGTCTATCATTCTGCCATACACCCTGGAGGATATTTGGTCAAATCTGCCAGTTTGTGAAATCAGTCGACTGATGTGTATGGGGTTGTTAAATCTCTTCCTCGACAGCAGAGAGAAAAGGATCGGATATGTTGGATTTCAACATGCCTAATCATCTGCTCCCAGAGGAAAGCTCATAAACATGACAATCCAAGTGTGCATGTGAATGCAGTAGTCATTAGGAATTGTTGTTGGCCAAATAAGCATTCAGTTACCTGGCGTGTGTGGGCATGTAAAGGAATTGCTAGAAGAGCAATTCTCCAGTAGCTGCTGGTGAACCCTGGGAGGAGGGGCACGACAAGACAGTGAGCCCTAAGCTGAACCCCCCTCCCTGTCCCTGCCTACTTGCCTGAACTTCCCTAGGCGACAAACAACAACTGGGTGTCAGTCCCTTCGTGATATGTTATCAAACAGAACGCAGACAGGACAAACAACAACAAAAGGGAGGCCAGCTAGCCAAGGGGTCGGTATCAAACGAGCAGCGCAGTACAGAATCAAAATCTGAGAGAATAGTCAAAGGTAAAGCCAAAGGTCAGAAGTCAGAAAGTACAATACAATCAGAGCAAGAAGAAAGCTTAGCAAGAACAAGGTCACAATAGCCAGCAAACCTGTGTGGGCTGATGACCTGTAATATAGGAAGTCCAGAACCCGCCACAGACTTGATTGGCAGATAGGCTGTCAAACACACAGGAAAGGCTAAGATTAACTATCAGAGGAACAGAGGGAAACCAAGGTGAAGGACATGGGTGTGGTGGAAAATCAATTACAGAGGTGAGGGAATGGGAGAGTGTTCAGACAATACAAGAAGAACCTAAAAGGCAGAGACGTTACTTTAAGCATATTTGTAATATATATAGTCAAGATTATATGATTGCAGGACCGGAATACAAAGGGTCTGTTTGCAGTCTGTAGTCATGTAGACATGGAGTGTGATTCATTTTGTTCCACCATGTGACCAAAACGTTTTTGAAATAACCTCAAGAATCCTAACAATCCATTGATCTGATTCTGTATACCGAACCACTGGTAAATTGTCTAGAAAGCCAAATCCCAAGCTTAAGATGAGAGGCTGATAAACTGACTGACTGCAAATTATGAACCATTATAGAGCTATGAAGCTGCGGTTGAAAGTAGTTTACAATCCAGAGTTATATATAGTGGTTTATTACACAATTGTAATGAATATTAAATTAGTCAGAATGTCAGTCACAGCCACAAACTGTAGAATTCTAAAAATAAAAAGCTGTGCACATACTGACTGTTATTCTGGAAATATTTTTCTTGGCTTAAAATGATCATTTTTGTTGCTTTTATATTTTTAGAAATTTGGTGATTTCACCAATTTTTGTAATCTATTGCTTTGTTTTACATTTCTTTACATTTTTTATATTAACTAAATGAATTGTAAAATCTACAGTCATGGCCAAAAGTTTTGAGAATGATACAAATATTAATTTTTACAAAGTCTACTGCTTCAGTTTTTCTAATGGCAATTTGCATATACTCCAGAATGTTATAAAGAGTGATCAGCTTAACAGCAATTACTTGCAAAGTCAATATTTGCCTAGAAAATGAACTTTATCCCCCAAAACACATTTCAACATCATTGCAGCCCTGCCTTAAAAGGACCACCTAACATCGTTTCAGTGATTGCTCCATTAACACAGGTGTGGGTGTTGATGAGGACAGGGCTGGAGATCAATCTGTCATGATTAAGTAAGAATGACACCACTGGACACTTTAAAAGGAGGCTGGTGCTTGCCATCATTGTTTCTCTTCTGTTAACCATGGTTATCTCTAAAGAAACACGTGCAGTCATCATTGCACTGCACAAAAATGGCCTAACTGGGAAGAGTATTGCAGCTAGAAGATTGCACCTCAGTCAACAATCTATTGCATCATCAAGAACTTCAAGGAGAGAGGTTCCATTGGTGCCAAAAAGGCTCCAGGGCGCCCAAGAAAGACCAGCAAGCGGCAGGACCATCTCTTAAAAGTGTTTCAGCTGCGGGATCGGGCTACCAGCAGTGACGAGCTTGCTGAGGAATGGCAGCAGGCAGGTGTGAGTGCATCTGCACGCACTGTGAGGCGGAGACTCTTGGAGCAAGGCCTGGTCTCAAGGAGGGCAGCAAAGAAGCCACTTCTCTCCAGAAAAAACATCAGGGACAGACTGATATTCTGCAAAAGGTACAGGGAGTGGACTGCTGAGGACTGGGGTAAAGTCATTTTCTCTGATGAATCCCCTTTTTGATTGTTTGGAGCATCTGGAAAACAGCTTATTCGGAGAAGAAGAGGTGAGCACTACCACCAGTCTTGTCTCATGCCAACTGTAAAGCATCCTGAAACCATTCATGTGTGGGGTTGCTTCTCAGCCAAGGGAATCGGCTCTCTCACAGTCTTGCCTAAAAACACAGCCATGAATAAAGAATGGTACCAGAATGTCCTCCAAGAGCAACTTCTCCCAACCGTCCAAGAGCAGTTTGGCGCTCAACAATGCCTTTTCCAGCATGATGGAGCACCTTGCCATAAAGCAAAGGTGATAACTAAATGGCTCAGGGAACAAAACATAGAGATTTTGGGTCCATGGCCTGGAAACTCCCCAGATCTTAATCCCATTGAGAACTTGTGGTCAATCATCAAGAGACGGGTGGACAAACAAAAACCAACAAATTCAGACAAAATGAAAGCATTGATTCTGCAAGAATGGACTGCTATCAGTCAGGATTTGGTCCAGAAGTTGATTGAGAGCATGCCAGGGAGAATTGCAGAGGTCCTGAAGAAGAAGGGTCAACACTGCAAATATTGACTTGCTGCATTAACTCATTCTAATTGTCAATATAAGCTTCTGCTACTCATAATATGAATGCAATTATATTTCTGTATGTGATAAAAACATCTGACAAACACACATAAAAACCAGGGGGCAGCAGATCATGTGAAAATATAATATTTGTGTCATTCTCAAAACTTTTGGCCATGACTGTATATTTCATCAGTTTTTATAATACCAAGAAAGAGCTTTCACACAGCAGATAGGATAAAACATGTCACTGCATATTAGTATTATTATTATGTTCATTGTACTTTATGTGCTGTGATTTTCAGAGTTTTATTTTTTCTTGGAATTAGCTTTAATAATACACAAGTGTTATACAAGAATATTTGTCTAGAGAGACCACCAGTGATCTCTATAAGGTTCACGGCTGCCGCCATCTTTATTGTTGAATTAGGAAGCCGGGAACATTGGCGGTCACAGACTTTTCCTCCACAAAACCATTCCAAAAAGGATAAAGAATAATACAAAATCCCTGCTATGACCAGTGGTCATTTTCCTTATGAATGCTTAGAGGTTAGGCACCCACCTAGACCTTTTCAAATGTGAATTGTGAGTTAGACTACTTGCACATGTTTTTAACAGATAGCACACTGACCTATTCTTTTCTATGACCCTATACATATGACCTGCCCTGAGGCAAAACTCAGGAAAGGTCTTATTTCTGTCCGTTTTGTGGTCCAGGTTCATTCACTGAAATGTATGGGTCCGTTGAGGTCATGGACAGCTCATGGGTGGGGGACCCACCTCTGTAACCAGACTAGCAGGGGCAGTCTAAGATAACATGTTCTCTGTCTCCTATATTCCAGTGGTGGCATGAACAAGCCACACTGCCTGGCCATGTCATATAGATAAATAGATGTATACAGATATATAAATGGAAAGAAATGTGACAGCACTAAGATGGGAAATCACATCCCACAAAATGCATGGCAGCACCCAGTCTTCATTCAGGGTATAAATAAAGTCCAAAAAATGTCTCTGCCAGCATCTTGAAAGTAGATGAAAGGTCTTTATTAGGAGCCCAGAGACACACCACGTATCAACCCTCACAGGGATCTCTATCTTCATCCACCCACGACTTAAAGTAATAATCTACAATCAGATACTATAATACAATGGCCAATCAGTGACATCATCACAATAGCCAATCGCCAGTCCCCTCAATATATTATATAAGTACAAGGTATAAGCCCTAAAAATAATCTATAAAAATCCATTCTATATACCTAAAACTAAACTTTAATATCACCTTAGAAAGAACCAGAAAGTGTGCCATGATGCATCCTGGCATTAACGTATTTCTATGTCTCATTGTGCATGTCCATGTCAAGGTGTCCTGTTATCATACTAAACACCCCCCTATATCATTTATACTGAAATTTGTTGAAGACATGTCACCCAGCATTACAGATTGTAAATCTCCATGGTTACTCCTATCACTGTGTACTTATCCACAACACATTGGGCACTGCTAGTGGTCCATCTTTGTGAACACAGCGTTAATCATCTATCATTCTCCCAATTATTTTGTTCCAAAAGGGGACATATATGGAATTCTACCTCCAAACATCTTTTTATCAAAGTGAGAAAATTATGTAAAGAAATATATATACATAGTGTCCAATAATGCCACATATCTCCACCTCCATTTACAATCGTGACTCAATATTATTCTCAACAGATCCACTGCGCACATGTACATTACTCGCAAAGCTTTTTAAATCTAAAACCCTGGGAATCCTGCCCTTTAGGAATTTGTAATATAAATGGGGAATATTACATAACCCCTGTATTTCCATAAAAAAAAATCAAACATTAAGTGGCCAACTCAAAGGATAGATGGATAGAAAGTATGATGAACACATTGAATCTTTGCCCCAGGTAAAAGAGGTTTTCTCATACAGACAACCACTACTCATGTATCCTATCAGAGTGCAGTCATAAAAGTCCCAAAAAGAGCAAAGTCATAGAGTGGGGTGCTTCGCTTAGGACCCAATCTTTGAACCAAAAAAACAAAGCTACCTTTATATGTGGCTTCTGTTGTGGTGGACTTGAGCATTCATTCAGATGGCTGCCATATATTAACAGTCTTCCTTTCCCTAGCAGGTTGTGACTTTCCCCATAAAATTAGTTGTTTGTGGACCAGACTGGAGTGCCTGCATTTCAGGAAAACCCTTCTCTCTGTCTGGGACCAACAGTGCCTTGCGAAAGTATTCTGCCCCCTTGAACTTTTCAACCTTTTGCCACATTTCAGGCTTCAAACATAAGGATATAAAATTTTAATTTTTTGGTGAAGAATCAACAACAAGTGGGACACAATCGTGAAGTGGAACGAAATTCATTGGATATTTTAAACTTTTGTAAAAAATAAAAAACTGAAAAGTGGAGCGTGCCAAATTATTCGGCCCCCTTAAGTTAATACTTTGTAGCGCCACCTTTTGCTGCGATTACAGCTGCAAGTCACTTGGGGTATGTCTCTATCAGTTTTGCACATCGAGAGACTGAAATTCTTGCCCATTCTTCCTTGGAAAACAGCCCGAGCTCAGTGAGGTTGGATGGAGAGCATTTGTGAACAGCAGTTTTCAGCTCTTTCCACAGATTCTCAAATAGATTCAGATCTGGACTTTGACTTGGCCATTCTAACACCTGGATACGTTTATTTGTGAACCATTCCATTGTAGATTTTGCTTTATGTTTGGGATCATTGTCTTGTTGGAAGATAAATCTCCGTCCCAGTCTCAGGTCTTTTGCAGACTCCAACAGGTTTTCTTTCAGAATGGTCCTGTATTTGGCTCCATCCATCTTCCCATCAATTTTAACCATCTTCCCTGTCCCTGCTGAAGAAAAGCAGGCCCAAACCATGATGCTGCCACCACCATGTTTGACAGTGGGGATGGTGTGTTCAGAGTGATGAGCTGTGTTACTTTTACGCCGAACATATCGTTTTGCATTGTGGCCAAAAAGTTTGATTTTGGTTTCATCTGACCAGAGCACCTTTTTCCACCAGTTTGGTGCGTCTCCCAGGTGGCTTGTGGCAAACTTTAAATGAGACTTTTTATGGATATCTTTGAGAAATGGCTTTCTTCTTGCCACTCTTCCATAAAGGCCAGATTTGTGCAGTGTACGACTGATTGTTGTCCTATGGACAGACTCTCCCAACTCAGCACTTAGATCTCTGCAGTTCATCCAGAGTGATCATGGGCCTCTTGGCTGCATCTCTGATCAGTCTTCTCCTTGTTTGAGATGAAAGTTTAGAGGAACGGCCGGGTCTTGGTAGATTTGCAGTGGTCTGATACTCCTTCCATTTCAATATGATCGCTTGCACAGTGCTCCTTGGGATGTTTAAAGTTTGGGAAATCTTTTTGTATCCAAATCCAGCTTTAAACTTCTCCACAACAGTATCATGGACCTGCCTGGTGTGTTCCTTGGTCTTCATGATGCTCTCTGCGCTTTAAACAGAACCCTGAGACTATAACAGAGCAGGTGCATTTATACGGAGACTTGATTACACACAGGTGGATTATATTTATCATCATCAGTCATTTAGGACAACATTGGATCATTCAGAGATCCTCACTGAACTTCTGGAGTGAGTTTGCTGCACTGAAAGTAAAGGGGCCGAATAATATTGCACGCCCCACTTTTCAGTTTTTTATTTTTTACAAAAGTTTAAAATAACCAATAAATTTCATTCCACTTCACAATTGTGTCCCACTTGTTGTTGATTCTTCACCAAAAAAATTAAATTTTATATCTTTATGTTTGAAGCCTGAAATGTGGCAAAAGGTTGAAAAGTTCAAGGGGGCCGAATACTTTCGCAAGTCACTGTACATCTAGGTGATCCCTTGCCCACGATTCTGAAAGTTTAGGTGGCTGGCATTTGAATCAAGGAATTGAAGCAACACTCAAGAACACAACTAAATAGGACAATTAACTTATGTTAAAAAATAATAATGAATATTTTAGATAAAAGTGATCATTCTCTTATATAAAGTGGAAAATGAAGTAAAAAATTATGATTCATCTCTAGAAAATTTGCCAATTTCTCTGTAGCTACATAGCGAAAATTGTTAGACCCTGGAATAGAATGCTGTATAGATCAATATATGATAAAGGCCCTTAGTCATGTTGGTGTTATATCCGGTTATGACATAAGCCCGAGAAACAGCTGTGACCATTTCTCTTCACCTATGGGGACTGTTCTTCTCCTACAGGATTACTAATGCTGTCCTGAAAAACAATATCTCAAACCGAAGGCTTGGGAATATTTATCTTATCTAGAAACTTAAAGAAAATATTTCAGAAAATCCAGTAGATAAGTTAGACCAAATGTGTGTAATGTAAAAACTTTGTCAGCAACAATTTAGCGGGGGCTACAATATGTTCTTGTACTTGGTCAAAATATTTAATCACCTACAATAATAATAGGAGATTAGGGAACAAGATAAAAACACTTATAAATTACTCAGAAAACACAGACTGTTTTACTTGTCTTAAGTTCCATTAGCTTAAAAAAAAAATGATGTGGATGTGACAATTATTTCATTATTCAGGATTACTCCAGTCTTGGCAGTAAGTCTACGTTTTATAAAAGTTTTCCACCATTAAAGTATTTATATTATTTTTATTTCATTGAAATATATACTGAAATCTTTATTATTATATACCTACATTCAAGGTCCAGTCAAAGTATGAAAAATAAGTGCCATTTTTCTGTATTAACCACTTGTAGGCTTTAGTTTACATTGTCTATGCCACAGCTGCTGTTGTAATAGTCAGACTCTCCACTTTCGGTTGGACCATCAACTATCTTATGCATATGGCTGCCTCCTTATTCTCCCCTGACATATTTATTTATTATGCTTACTTATATATAGTGCCATCATATTCCGCAGCGCTTTACAGATATTGTCAGTCACTGTCCCATATAGGGCTCACAATCTACATTCCCTATCAGTATGTCTTTGGAGTGTGGGAGGAAACCCACACAAACACAGCGAGAACATACAAACTCCTTGCAGATGTTGTACTTGGCAGGAATTGAACCCAGGACTCCAGCGCTGCAAGGCTGCAGTGCTAACCACTGAGCCACCGTGCTGCCCAACATACGATGTTAGGGTTAAGAAGGAATGAGCATGTTGAATATCAACACCCAATCCCTTTGTTCTTTGAGCAGATCAACTATTTTCATTGGAACCTAAGTAAGGTCTTCAGGATACTTTTTCATTTATATATGGGAACATGTATGTGTATATATGTAGTTAGAAAAAAATGGATTAAAAGTTAAAGTCAAACTTTTTAAAAACGTTCAATATAAAAATAAAAGAATCAAAGAAGTAAAAATAACGTTAATATGATTTCTAAGGAAACAATTTATCAAGACCAGCGTATTCTATGCCGATTAGAATATCCTCTGTACCAGTTGAGGATGAAGCAAAAGCATCATCCTAAATGAAGCACATCCTCCAACAGTCCATTCGTTGACTGCAATAAATGCCGTCTTACAGATGACGTACATTTAAGTCCTCATTTAATTGCATAAATAAAGATAAATCTGGTGCTGCCCAAAGCATGCCCTTGCAATACCCCCATTTTCGTAAAGTGGTGAGAGTACACCAATGGAGTAAAAATAAGGAGTTGCCTTGCAGCGCTGGGGTCCTGGGTTCAAATCCATGCAAGGGAGCCACTAATTCCCCTATTTCCCTCCCTGCTCTTTGAGTCTCCGTGAGAAAAGTGTATTACAAATTGTCATAATAAATGTGTGATGAAGTCAGCATTGAAATAAAAATGTGATCAATGGGAACCCTACAGATAAAGGTACACAGGGCTGTCGATTCTCCAAATTCAAGGAACTGTTAAGGCTATATTAAAAATATTTTTTACCTTACCCATCTATTAAGTATACAGAGTTTCCCAAATTAAGCTTAAAGGGATTATCCAACTTTTAACCCCATAGGATAGGACAACAATTTTAGATGGAGAGGGGTCTGACTGCTGGGATGGTGGAACCCCTGCAGATCAGATGTTTCCCTGTATCGGTGCAAGCTGCAGGACTTACTTGCCATACTTTTAATAGTGGTGGTTGTAAGTACTGCATTGGTTGTCTCACAGACTATAGATAGGACACCAAGTGGGGCGTTTCAACATCAAGAAGTCTGCACTCAGTGGTCATGTGGGGTGTGCCGAAGTCATGAGAACGGAGGCAACTACTGACTCCCAATCATAGGTCTCAGCGGTCCCCCGGGGCCCATGATCCAGAAGGTGAGAAGAGGCCAGAAGATGACAGAAGAGGACCCAGAGGAAATGGCAACAGAGGCTGCAATGGATCCCAGGTGAGGAAAAGTGAGTATCAGTGTTTTATTATGTTTCTGCCTCTTCTCTGGGTCTCTACTTATTACTCTCTAGGATCTGAAAAGACAGCAGAATACAATAAAAGCATTTCCAACTCAGACTAAAATGTAACAGATGGATGAACCTCTGGATTATTTGCGAAACGAAGGTTTGTCCCTCTCTAATTTATCCATTGTACATTTTTGTAAATGCACAAATTCTTTCCTACATTTTCTGAATGTATCAAAATATAAAGTTTTTTTCCACTCTCTATTAAATCAATGAGAAATGGAACCGTTCAGCTCATTTTACTGTTACATTTACTACCATTTACATTAATGGAAAGTGACTACAGCATGCGACAGGAACATATTGTACAGCTATAGTGATAAAGTGTACAATAAATTATAAATAACAGTATTTTAAAACCCTTATCCAGGAAAAATAGAAGAAGATGCCATCTGATCAAAATAAAAACAAGCAAGAAGAAAGAAAAAAATATCATTAACTCTTAAATGGGCTTTCCAGGTGCTAGCAGATTGCTGTTGCAACTTTTTGTTTTTAAGTATACTGTAGTGTCCAGATTGTCTCCTGGGGGTAGATGTTGAGATAGACTCTGCTGAGAGTGAAGAGAATGTAGGCTTATAGGGTACTCGAGAGAGATCGCCAACCATCAGTAATCTTGTGCATATGACTGGCTTTGGTGGTAGAACTGTTTATGGTACACTCATTGGGGGGAATTTATGAACCCATCTATGACAGTTTCCTGTCATAGATGGGCGCAATTTTGGTGTATATTTGGGGCACAGCTCTGTCTTGAACCAATGATGCACCTCCATTCTGCACTTCACAAGCCGCTTTCCATGAATGTGAATAGAGTGGGTTGGGCTAGGGACACATTGCCTTGACATATTTATTATAACTCATACCAGAAAACTGGCATGCGTTCTATAAGAAATCTACATCAGTTCCAGATTGGCGTAGATGTCCATTCTTGTACATTGCTTTGCACCTGATTTATTAAAAGTCTGGAACTTCTTGATAATTCAGGCAAGTCTTGCACAAGCTAGGGTCTTTATTGGGAGTAGCATAGGAAATTACCCCATTGTCGCCGATTTCTCCACCAGAGTACCAGTGGAAGGCCCCAAAAGTCCAGTTGACAACTCCATTTGGTGCTAATTTTGTAGGCAATCACTTGCCATTAGATCTATTCTTATAAGTTGATTCACAAGTATCACTTTATTGATGGACCGTATTGATGGAATGGTACACACTCAAAATAATTTTCTTTACTGTGCCCAAGATAACCCAGACCAACACTAACCACTGGCCACATGTACAGATATATATATTCTTTTTTTCACAACTAGATTTCATTGGTTTTGATGAATTGCTGTAAATTCAGTGCTCTCTTGCTTCTGTGTTAGCAGAGTAGTGATTCTGTTCCACTTTTATACAACTTTATTCCATGTTTCTATCTCTTCTTGCCTCAAGCTAGAAGATTAGATGCGAAGCTTTGCCAGGAAACTTTTGTCTGTAGCTGCAATATATTGTATATATAAGAATAAAGATAATGATTTTTGACTCATTTTGTAGAGTTTATTTTGCTTTGCTTTTAATGAAATTAGATTATTTACCGTGTTCTTATTTTTGTCCAAATATTAAAGTTCTTGAACTCCATTTCTCAGAACAGAAGTGCTTAGAGTCATATGCACATCATTCCTTTTACTAGCTGAACACATGGACCGTGTGCATCAGGGTTGAGGCTTCTTTAGCTGGAAAGGTTATTGATGTGCAAACCTTAGAGGCCCCATCTGTCCTTAAGGAGTTAATAAGTGAGGGAACACAAGGTTGTCAGAAAAAGATTACAGCCGTGGAGGATTGCACAGACAAGTCTCTTCAGAAGTATCCCCACAAGGACAGTGCTGGGCCTAGAAGCTCCTTAGGGGGTCATAAAAGGCCTTAGGGTTCTTGCAATGAACAGGGGCCCAGCCTTAAGGAAACATTGCTCAGGTTTGCAGTTTATGCCTTGGGCACTATAATTAGTTGTGACAGCCTGAGCCAGGCTGCTTGGTGTATCACATTATACCCTTTGATAAGGCATGAAGATGGGAGGTGCAGCAATGGTTTGGTCTATTCTAGTATTGAAATGCTGTTGTACTCTCACTTTACAGAAAAAAGTGCTTTGAGGTATTCTTAAAAATGTTTAAGATGGTTGCTTATGGCATATATGCTGCCTCTCCTTTGCACTAGGACACTTCTGGCATGACCACTATGAGCGGTAATTACTAAATACTGTAGTTTCCTGCCATGGTCAGAGGAGTTGTTCATCTTCTTAGTTTACACCTGTATGTTTGAAATAAGTATCAAAGAGGTAGCTGACAGAACATTATGAAGGTACTTATTCTTTCATGAAAATATTATCTTCAGAGACTACCTCTGTCTGTCATATTTGGAATCGGGAAGGAATTTTTAGTTCCCATAATATGGGAAAACTGGCATTCACTTTAAGGACTTGTCTTCCTCTGGATCAACATCGTAGCATTAAAGGTTGGACTTGATGAACCTGTGTCTTTTTTCAACCTTATTAAAGGAGTCCAGAGAAAAAATATCTTTTTCCATTCTTTCACCTCTCACCTGATTGTCTTGTACACTCAGCACATCTTTTGTGTACATTATACTCACTGCCCTGAAATCCAACCACCCCTCTGCTTTGATCATCCACCATCTTGATTTTCAGATTTCTCTTTCTCTCAATCCCATTGGCAGCTAGAGACAGTACCGTCTCTGCCTCCTGAATAATCTAAGAGGCCATATGTATACAGTCAAAGAGGCTGAAATGTCATCTTTGTCATTATAACTGTGCGACAGGAGCCTGTCTGATCATCAGTAGCTCAGATATGAGTTTGTGTGTCCCACTATGGAGAACCTGTGTGGGACATTCCATCATACATGAAGTAAAATGTTGACTTTTGGATATCACAGAGAGTCATGTGATTCTTATTATGTCAAAACAAGATCACATGACCCAACTAATGAGAAGGATCTCATGAATTGTCAGCAATTACTAAATAAGGTAATACAGGCTGAATTATATATACACTACCGTTCAAAAGTTTAGGGTCAATTAGAAATGTCCTTATTTTTGAAAGAAAAGCACAGTTTTTTCCAATAAAGATACAGTGCCTTGCGAAAGTATTTGGCGCCCTTGAACTTTTCAACCTTTTGCCACATTTCAGGCTTCAAACATAAAGATATAAAATTAAAATTTTTTTGTGAAGAATCAACAACAAGTGAGACACAATTGTGAAGTGGAATGAAATTTATTGGTTATTTTAAACTTTTGTAAAAAATAAAAAACTGAAAAGTGGGGCGTGCAATATTATTCGGCCCCTTTACTTTCATTGCAGCAAACTTACTCCAGAAGTTCAGTGAGGATCTCTGAATGATCCAATGTTGTCCTAAATGACTGATGATGATAAATATAATCCACCTGTGTGTAATCAAGTCTCCGTATAAATGCACCTGCTCTGTGATAGTCTTAGGGTTCTGTTTAAAGTGCAGAGAGCATCATGAAGACCAAGGAACACACCAGGCAGGTCCGTGATACTGTTGTGGTGAATTTTAAAGCCAGATTTGGATACAAAAAGATTTCCCAAACTTTAAACATACCAAGGATAACTATGCAAGCGATCATATTGAAATGGAAGGAGTATCAGACCACTGCAAATCTACCAAGACCCAGCCGTCCCTCTAAACTTTCATCTCAAACAAAGAGAAGACTGATCAGAGATGCAGCCAAGAGGCCCATGATGACTCTGGATGAACTGCAGAGATCTACAGCTGAGGTGGGTGAGTCTGTCCATAGGACAACAATCAGTCGTACACTGCACAAATCTGGCCTTTATGGAAGAGTGGCAAGAAGAAAGCCATTTCTCAAAGATATCCATAAAAAGTCTCGTTTAAAGTTTGCCACAAGCCACCTGGGAGACCCACCAAACATGTGGAAGAAGGTGCACTGGTCAGATGAAACCAAAATCGAATTTTTTGGCCACAATGCAAAACGATATGTTTGGAGTAAAAGCAACACAGCTCATCACCCTGAACACACCATCCCCACTGTCAAACATGGTGGTGGCAGCATCATGGTTTGGGCCTGCTTTTCTTCAGCAGGGACAGGGAAGATGGTTAAAATTGATGGGAAGATGGATGGAGCCAAATACAGGACCATTCTGGAAGAAAACCTGTTGGAGTCTGCAAAAGACCTGAGACTGGGACGGAGATTTATCTTCCAACAAGACAATGATCCCAAACAAAGCAAAATCTACAATGGAATGGTTCACAAATAAATGTATCCAGGTGTTAGAATGGCCAAGTCAAAGTCCAGACCTGAATCCATTTGAGAATCTGTGGAAAGAGCTGAAAACTGCTGTTCACAAACGCTCTCCATCCAACCTCACTGAGCTCCAGCTGTTTTCCAAGGAAGAATGGGCAAGAATTTCAGTCTCTCGATGTGCAAAACTGATAGAGACATACCCCAAGTGACTTGCAGCTGTAATCGCAGCAAAAGGTGGCGCTACAAAGTATTAACTTAAGGGAGCCGAATAATTTGGCATGCCCCACTTTTCAGTTTTTTATTTTTTACAAAAGTTTAAAATATCCAATAAATTTCATTTCACTTCACGATTGTGTCCCACTTGTTGATTCTTCACCAAAAAATTAAAATTTTATATCCTTATGTTTGAAGCCTGAAATGTGGCAAAAGGTTGAAAAGTTCAAGGGGGCCGAATACTTTTGCAAGGCACTGTAACATTAAATGAATCAGAAATACACTCTATACATTATTAATGTGGTAAATGACTATTCTAGCTGCAAACGTCTGGTTTTTAATGCAATATCTAAGTGTATAGAGGCCCATTTCCAGCAACCATCACTCAAGTGTTCTAATGGTACATTGTGTTCGCTAACTGTGTAAGAAGGCTAATGGATGTTTTGAAAACCCTTGTGCAAGTATGTTAGCACAGATGAAAACAGTTTTGCTGGTTAGAGAAGCTATAAAACTGACCTTCCTATGAGCTAGTTGAGAATATGGAGCATTACATTTGTTGGTTCGATTAAACTCTCAAAATGGCCAGAAAAAGAGAACTTTCATGTGAAACTCGACAGTCTATTCTTGTTCTTAGAAATGAAGGCTATTCCATGCGAGAAATTGCCAAGAAACTGAAGATTTCCTACAACGGTGTGTACTACTCCCTTCAGAGGACAAACAGGCTTTAACCAAAGTAGAAAGAGAAGTGGGAAGTCCCGCTGCACAACTGAGCAACAAGACAAGTACATCAGAGTCTCTAGTTTGAGAAATCGACGCCTCACAGGTCCTCAACTGGCAGCTTCATTAAATAGTACCTCTAAAATGCCAGTGTCAACATCTACAGTGAAGAGGCGACTCAGGGATGCTGGCCTTCAGGGCAGAGTGGCCAAGAAAAAGCCATATCTGAGACTGGCTAATAAAAGGAAGAGATTTAATATGGGCAAAAGAACACAGACATTGGACAGAGGAAGACTGGAAAAAAGTGTTATAGACAGATGAATCAAAGTTTGAGGTGTTTGCATCACACAGAAGAACATTTGTGAGATGCATAACAACTAAAAAGATGTTGGAAGAGTGCCTGACGCCATCTGTCAAGCATGGTGGAGGTAATGTGATGGTCTGGGGTTGCTTTGGTGCTGGTAAAGGTAAAAGGGATTTTGAATAAGGAAGGCTATAACTCCATTTTGCAACGCCATGCCATGCCCTGTGAACAGCGCTTGACTGGAGCCAATTTCATCCTACAACAGAACAATGACCCAAAGCACACCTGCAAATTATGCAAGAACTATTTAGGGAAGAAGCAGGCAGCTGGTATTCTATCTGTAATGGAGTGGCCAGCGCAGTCACCAGATCTCAACCCCATTGAGCTGTTGTGGGAGCAGCTTGACCATATGATACGCAAAAAGTGCCCATCAAGCCAATCCAACTTGTGGGAGGGGCTTCTGGAAGCATGGGGTGAAATTTCTCCAAATTACCTCAGCAATTTAACAGTTAGAATGCCAAAGGTCTGCAATGCTCTAATTGCTGCAAATGGAGCATTCTTTGACGAAAGCAAAGTTTGAAGGAGAAAATTATTATTTAAAAAAAAATCATTATTTCTAAACTTGTCAATGTCTTGACTATATTTTATATTCATTTTGCAACTCATTTGATAAATAAAAGAGTGAGTTTTCATGGAAAACACAAATTTGTCTGGGTGACCCCAAACTTTTGAATGGTAGTGTATATTGGAAGAATAGGTACAAAATGAGGCAAAATTACTGTATCACTCTAACTGTGTTACTAAGCTTCAACCTCTTCATATCCTCCTTTAAAACTACTAAAATAACCATATAAACTTATAAAGAAGTACCTTGTAGAAGTCATGTGTGTTGCTGAGCAGTCCTTTAAGATTTATAAATGAAAATTAAAGATTATGAGATTATATTTAATAAAATGAGGATTATTAGACCAATATTATAACAGAACACTGGACTGATTCAAAATGTCCCCTAAGATCTTCCAAATACTCAGTGATGCTTATCGAGAAGCAAATAAAAGAAAAAAAAAATGCAATATTAATCTTAAAGGAAGAGTAAACCTAAAAGTTTAATGCAGGTTGGAGAATTAAAAAAAATTGTTTTAAACTAGTATGCAAATGGAAGGAGACTAAATCTAAAATGTTAAGTATTAATGTTTTCCTATGGAAATTCTTACTGCACTAACTAATATATGTATGTCTAATGTGTATGAACCCCAGAAGAACCATGTGTGGGGAAAGTGTCTGTGGTCGGTATGCGCTAATTCACGATATACATTTATTCTATCCTTGCACTAACAGCTTTTATGTAGTTGTTATTGTTTGGTGCTATGGGTTGGTATACAATGCAACTGCTTTGATGCACTATAGCCTCAGCTCCTTTTTTGTCATGTGACCTATCACTATTTTACTTCTTTTTATCTATATATTTTGTGACTAGTGTTTTAAATAAAGATTTGTATTTTTATCATGGATTTTTTTGTGTCATTTTTTGGCACTCTAATGTGTATGGTGTCAGCAAGGTTTAGTCTTGATGGCAATTGGTTAAGCTTTGTTAATAATATGCACCCCCAGTCTCCTGGAGTTGTGCTTATTACTTCTCGGGAGGGTGGCTAAGACCAGAGCTCTTGTTCCTCTGTCTTCCCTGCAGCCATTCCATTTCTCCAAGGCCCGAGTTGCTAAGGAGTCTGTGACATCACAAGAGTTCCTGCCTCCCCTGTTGTCCTCTGCATAAGTAATAAACAGGGCTATGGGGTACCAGGGTGTACATGGAGTTATCCTGGTTGAAATATTGCCATAGACTTCAGTGGGACAGTACTGCAGTCAGGGCCGCTTCAACCATAATGCCAACGGTGCACTTGCACTGGGCCCTATAGTAGCAGGGGGCCCCGTTGGGACTGCAGGACAGTCATATGCTGTCCTTCCGGGCTTCCCCAGTTGCATACAATCCGCCATCCGCTCCCTGTTTCACCATTCATCCCCTCTCTTCCCCAGTGCTGCAGGTGCGATGTGATGACGTCACTTACATTGCGCCTGAAGCTCCCTGAAGACTCCGGACCAAGACAGCAGGGGAGCAAGGAGAGGTGAGTATTAGTGTTTTTTACAATGATACCAAGACCATCATGGTAACCCTTACAGATCCAGAGTGATCCGATGGTGAAAACAATGTTCGGCATTGAGATCCTAATGCAGATCTAAATTCCTGACAGTCTGTTTAACAGCAAATCGCTCCGCATCTGTATGGGCTATCATGATGATCTTGGTGTCATTTTTAAGAGATTCTCATCTTTAAAATGAATCCAAGAACATCATCATAGCCCTAAGAGATCCTGAAATATGATGCTCTAAAGTTTCCCCCTATCTATTGCCTTAGACAGCATCTTAGAGCTGTGTGAAGGAGGAAGGAGGGGGGAGGAGCAGATCATCATTGTTTGTGCATAACCTGTATGTGACCCCAGGGGGAGTAGCTAAGACTTCTGTCCATGTTATTCCCCCTCCTATCAGTCAGAGAGCATATTATGCTTAATCATATGTGAGCCTAATCACAGGGGTATTCTTTTGTAATACCCCTCTGAACATAACCAGGAAGTTTATTGGCGCTGTGACCCAGATGTTTACAATCATCCAGGTTACAGCGCCAAAAGAGTTTCACCAAACACACAACACATACACAGAGTCATCAATAAAGTTTTCATGTGACCCTGTCCATACCTGATCTTTATAGAGTAAAATACGCCGACCACCTCTCTAGTAATATCTATTATACGCTAAAATAATAGCAATAACGATTATTATTAGAGATGAACGTATAAAACATTTCTGACAGGCGGAAAAGTTCCATCAGTCAGATAACAACACATTTTGATTCATTCAATGTTACCATTAGAGATGAGTGAAGTATTCAAAAATTTGATTCAGCAACTTTGCCGAATTTCACGATACGATTCTATTCGATCCGAATTAAATCGCGGCAAACCGCGTAACAAAAACAGCTATTTATTGGCTGCAAAGAGCCGGGGTGGACGACAAAATGGCGGAACCCCTTGGATGCCGTGCTCATGTTTGACCGCAGCATCCAAGGTGTTAAAACCCCCGATCGGTTATGGAGCAGTTTTTGCTGTCAGTTACAGCTAACACTCTGCTCCATAACCGATCGGGGGATTTAACATTTTGGATGCCACGGTCAAACACGCCGTGTGCACTCGTGAAGGGGTTAAAGGGATGTGACATCACAGGGCTGGCTGCTGATTAGCTGCACGCATGGCATTGTGGGTGATCCCGTGTTCCCAGAGTTCCTTGCCCATGTCCTAATATGTACAGCAGCCATTTTGAACTAAATGCGAATCGTTACTACGAAGAGTGAGGAAATTCAGATTTGATGCAAAACGATTATTTCCTGAAATTTGGATCGAATTCCACTTCTGCAGCTTCAATTCGCTCATCTCTAGTTACCATATAAAATCCCAGTTTTTGGCAGCTTTCAGATGTGTATAATAGCGAGTGGTTATTGGGGGAAGGGCACTTATGAAACCTTTACACTAGGCCCACCAATGTGTTAAAACGGCCCTGACTGCTGTACCTACACTTGCTGCTACAATTTGTACAGCTGACAGTATGTAAACATATCCCAAGGATAGACTATCAGTATTAGAAAGTACAGTATATAACCCCTTTTAACCAGTACAAGGAATGCACTGGTAAGCTTTATTACTTCTCGGATAACACCTTTAATTCTTATTTGGTGTTCAAGAAAAGTTGGATGAGAACGGGACCACCACACATCAGCAGTGCAGGAGCAGAGCTGGCTCCTTATGTAAGGATTTGTATATTTTATTTAATAAGGGAGGGCACCAAGCAGAGTCTTTGCCTGGATGCTCTACTGAAATTTGCAGATTTACATTATTTTTGTAATCTATAATTTACCATGAGTGGGGAAAAAACAGATTTGATTCCAATTCCAATCAGTATTTTATGCAATCAGCATCATGTGGTGAAGGCCCACATTCATTTTTCATAGATTTTATTTTTAGCTTAGAATTAAAAGTAAAAGATATGGAATATTAACAGAGAGAAGAAACCCCCTTTTTGAAGTGTACATATAGGACATACATGATAAAGCAGCAAGCACACACACACAGAAATGTGGGTGAATACATTACATTACAATAATCTCTTAATATCTGTATTTTTAGGATTTTTTTTTTTTTATCTAACATGTTTTCACTGCGGAATAATTTAAGAGGATCTGTCACCTCTCCTGACATGTCTGTTATACTAAATACAATCTGTAGGATTTTTCCTTATAACTGTGTTGTGCTTTTCCTATGTTCTTCATTCTAGAAATTTAAAAATAAGCTGACAGTTGGATTGCCTGCTTTTGAGGGCAAAGGATTGTTCATGTTGAAATTCAACATGTCCAATCCTTTTTTTTTTTTTTACTGATATTGGGTGAACGAATGTTAGACCGACAAATCATATATAACAGATGGTAAACCACTTCCATCCAAATTGACAGTTTTGGATGACACAAGTCTAATGTGTTAAATTTCAAATGCCTATTGGTCAAACATTTTTAACAAAATCCTTTGGTAGCGATTTTGAGCGCAATGAATCAGTCATGTTGAAATTCAACATGTTCAATCATTTTTTGTACTGTAGGGTGAACGAATGACAGCCAAACACTTCATATGCAAGAGATGTTCAGCCTCTTCCATTAAAATTGACAGTTTTGGATGATGCATATCTAATGTGTATTACCACCCTTGTGATAGTGTTGTGTACAGTCAAAGTCCTTGTACTTATTGGGCAGTATCAGACTGGGCAGAGACATGACCCCAAATGCAACTGCAACTAAGTTCATCCTATAACATTCATGGAATGTTATATTAATGACTTTAACAATTATTCTTTATAGAACCGCTAAATGTTTAAATAATAATAAAAGAAATGGGAGATAGTATTGTATACTGTGTTAGTTAATCTTGCAAAGAATACAGGTTAAAATCTCTGCCTGATCTATTCCATTTTTATCTGACAAGCAACTGAGGGGCAAGGGTTAGGTCTGGAGGAAATCCTGATAGGTAAGCTTGCCATACAAAAGAGAAATGTCAGCCAAAACTACCAATGTTGGGGCAATATTGAGCATCTCTTATAAAGGTTACTTGCTTGGGAGATTTCATTGTCAAGGTTTACACTCCATCTGACCTATTTAAAGGGAGCCTACCCCCCTCCTCCAGCCATATTCAACTGCTACCTCCATGTTACAGAGCACTTTACTGTGATAAAAATCATACCTTTATTATATATGTTACTTTTGTAGATTTGGAGAAAACTTTGAAGTCTTATACATATGAGGCAGCTGGTACACTGGAGGCAGGCCTCTTGCCACTCAGACGTATATCATCTCCTTCCAGTGTCACCCCATGCAGTGGAAGTTGGTCCTCCCATTGCAATAACATCACTCATCCTACTTGATCAGCAAAAGAAGTGATCGCAGGGCTGAAGGGCCGCCCCCTGTGCACCAACTGTCTCATTTGCATAAGACTGCAAACTTGTTTTTCTCCAGTTGAATATGCTTGAGGGTGGTGGGAGATTCCCTTTAAAGAAGTTGTCCAGGATTAGAAAAGCATGACTGCTTTCTTCCAAGACAATGTTTTTCTAGTCCTGGACAACTCCTTTAAAGCTAAAAATTTGGTTAATTTCAAATTTAACCTCAAATAAATTTATATACTAAAATATAATCTATTCGCTTGTACATGATTTATTCACAGATTAAACAATTAAAAAAAAACTCCTTACATTTGCAAATTTTTTTCTTGCCTCTTTCCCTAGTAACCTCGACAAATGCTCTTTAAACATTAAAATGTTTAGATTTTATTCTTCTGTCTGAGAATTACAAGACACAGAAACACAGCCAAGGCCTTTGCTACAATTTTCATGTGGGTTTTTTTTTCCATTAAATTATTTGCTTTTAGCAGAGTTTATTTATTGCTGCATTTCATTCTTCAATGAACTGAAGTTCAAGGGAAATTTTTTGAAGATAAACCAAACCTCTTTTTCTTAAGTTGTGTTTTTTTCTTTTTCTTAAGAAGTCGCATGAAACAAAATCTGGATCTTTTGTTCTGTGTAACAGACAGGTTTTGTGGGACATTTTTGGTATGGATTGTTTTGCAATGAAGACATATTTACTTAAGGACTTGTTTGAGGGGAAAACACTAGGTTGTCAAGCTACTGAGATCCCATGTCTACTAAACAGATCTATTCCAATGAATAGTTGAATGTTGTGTGTATGGTTACCAGCACATTTCATGAACACTTAAACCAGAAGTGAACCATACTTTGATTTTGTTGTGACGCCTATTCTGGTACTAGTCTGTAAATGTTCACAAAGAAAAGAAAAGAAACGCCGAGCGGCACATCGTGTAGTATTACCTCATATAGGAGAGATGTTATACTTTAAAAAAGGCCAATAAATTGGCCTCTCACCTTCAGATATTGTGATATAGTCACAACAACCAATAGCGATTATAGGGATACCCAGAATTGGGTGGCAGCGTACTTGTCCTACGTCACAGATGTAGACGTCAGTGGATGTGAAGATACTGGGTGAAAATCCCAAGATTTGGGAGGACAACACGCGCACTTGGATAGGCAGGGCTCACAGTCACGTTAGGTTGGTAAAACAACACTCTCTTTTTTTGGTGCCTTTTTATAATAAAAAGAGTGCCTTTTTACCAACATAACGTGACTGTGAGCCCTGCTTATCCAAGTGCGCGTGTTGTCCTCCCAAATCCTGCATAGTCTGTAAATGTATACTAAAACTTTTCTGTATTTTTGAAATTTAGGGTAACAGGGTAACAGTATTTCACGGCATTTTCTCTGCAATTAATGTTCTCTAGATGCAACAGTGCATTGAAAGACATCTCCAGTCAGCTGTTCACCAATTCTTTTGGAGCTTATGATATCTATTTAATAAAAATTTCCCCTCTATATAACATTGGAGTCTTCCCCTCTATGTAACAATGGAGGAATAAGGTAAATGAAATATGTCAACTGGAGGAATTGATCATTGGGAAATGGTACCAGTGAGACCTTCGTATAAATTTAATCATCTTGGAATAATAATATTGAGTCCTAATAAAATGAAGCAGGAATCAAAACCTATCTAAATGTTCGGCAGAAACCCGTTTCCTCTTTCTCACACAGACCCTCTCCACTCTTACTCTCCCCTTATCACAGGCTGCCTGGTCACAAACACGATAGACCGAGAACAGTAGACCTGTGGGCGATAGACTGTATATAACCTAAGACATCATGATTGAATCAAAATCTCTAGGACCTCACCAACAACAAAAATGTTTAACACAATCCTTATACACGTGTATACTTAGTTTGGCCAAGTGTGCATGGGTTCTAAACAGCTCTGGTGGCGGCTTACCTCCTTTTTAGAGCAAAGGATTAGTCATGTTGAAATTCACCATGTCCAATCCTTTTTTCTACTAATCTAGGATGAACAAACGGCAGCCAAACAAACATTTCATATACAAGAGATGATCAGTTGTTTCCACTGAAATTGATGGTTTTGGATGTTATAAGTTCAGTGTATATGACCACCCTCAAGGTGACCATATACTTTAAATAACTTAATGCTTATTTTTTCAACAGCTATTTTTAACAACCTTCCCATGAATATCTAGTTAAGCTGAGTGTCCATGGCCACTAGACAGTTGAGAAGTCTGTAAGTCCATTTATACATTGTAGAAATCCCCACTTCCACTTCTCTGACTTTGCTTCAAGGCTGTAATTTTCCTCACTTCATCTTAATTCAGATAGGTGTGGAGGTAGGTTTTAAGGTGCGAGTCTCTACTTCAATAGTACAGGTAGGTTTACTGCAACTTTTTTTTTTTCAGTTGGAGCTGCTCCCTTTTTTTTTGCTTTCTTGTGTACTGATAATGAAAAAATGGATGAATAAATAACTTAAAAAGAAAAAAAATATATAGTGGCTGAACCCAAGAGCCTTTGAAGTTTTTAGAATTTCAGTCTAAGGCAGGATTCACACCACCGTTGGATTTCGTTATGAAGGTGTCCGTTAACCAAAAAAAAAAAAAACGGACACCTATCATAACAGACATTAACGGACACTAACTGATGTTAATGTGACGTTTTTTTTTAACTGATCCAATTAATGGATCAGTTAAAAAAACGGATACATTAGCATCAGTTAGGATCAGTTAGTGTCCGTTTTTTAACACTGTCCGTTTTTTTGTTTGTTTGTTTGTTTCTGCTTTCTGAGCATGTGCAGAAAAAAAGGACATAAAATAACGGACAGTAACTGATGGCTATCAGTTACTGTCCGTTATAAGTCCATTACCCATAGACTTCAATGTTAGAAAAATAACGGACACTTGCTGTCCGTCAAGAATCCGTTTTTCCAAACGGACAAAAAAGTCCTGCATGTAGGATTTTTTGCCCGCGAGAAAAAAACGGACTTCTGACGGATTGGGTGTAAACGGACACTAACGGACACAATATAAAAACCCATTGAAATGAATGGAAATTTTAACAGATTTCTGACAGTTCAGCTAGTGTCCGATGCTAAAATCTTGTAACGGACAATAGCAACGGACATTACTGACGGTCGCCAACGGTAGTGTGAATGCCCCCTAATAACTATCTATGTATGATTGGTGTTTTTACCATCTATGACAATGACAAACATTTGTAATGCGCTTTTCTCACATAAAAGACTCAAAGCACAGGGAGCGTTGTGGAGTAGGGGAGTCAGTGGCTGACGTACAGGCGCTCATCCCCAACACCCACAGTGTTCATGAGAATTTACTTATCAGTATATTTTTTTGGTGTGGGTGAGGAAACCCACACAACCACAGGGAGAATATACAAACTCCATGCAAATATTGTCTTTGATCAGATTGGAACCAAGAACCCCAATCCTGTAAGACAAGAGTACTAACCATTGAATGATTATGTAGGGATCTCCACCAGCTGTCCATGGGGAGCCTTATTGTACATAGAATATAAATTTTATGTTAAGATACTGTAGGTGCAGTGGATACATAATGTAGTAGTGAGACGTTCTCCTTCTTTACTAAAGAGTTTTAGCTAAAAGTTAGGAATTTTGGTCATTAAGTCTGACTATAAAAGAATGATACTTGAATTGCAGGGTGTGTGCCAATAATGTAAAGGAGGAACAACAAGAGACTGGAAAACTTGGGATAGGCATGAAAGAATTCCTTTATGTCAGCACAGTGAATAGGAAAATATGTGTGATATGTGCTGTTATAAATCATTCTTAACTGGTAACATTTAATAATATACAGAAATAAAATAATATTATCATCCACACCTATTACAATAACGGCACCTGGTAAGGAATAATACTTCCCTAGTGCTACTTTTTATTAGCAGTCAGCAGTTGCTTTTTGGAAGCATTTTTCAGAGTTTATTTGTGTGTAAGGTCACCCTGTGCATCTCCAACATTTCTGCTTTTTGATGTTTTTGATTCTTTTTTATTGCCAGTTTCAGAACAGAAATGTTTAGTTTTCTCTTTTGCAAAACAAGTTTATCCACTATTTTACTATCATAACTTCGAGTGGTAACTTTTGACAAACATTTGAATTACAAATTTGACTATTTTGTGGAAAAAAAATTACTCCAAATTACCATCTATACACACAAACATCTACTTGTGCTATACAGATAGTTCTATGAAAATAGCCCTTTAGGCTGAGGCCCCACATTGCAGAAACGCAGCTTTTTAGTTGCAGATTTTGCTGCTTTTTTTTTTTAAGCTAGAAATGGCTGCAAAAGGAATGGGAAATATATAGGAAGCGTTTATACTGTACTTCTGCCTTCTGCTCAATCCACTCCTGGTTTTGGCTAAAAAAAAAACCCACAGCAAAATCTGCAATAAAAAAACGTTGTGTTTCTGCAACGTAGGGCTTCAGCCTTAGGCCAGGCCCCATGTGGTGTAAAAGCTGTGGTCTAGCAAATCCCATCCACACACTGCAGAAAAATATGCGCACCGGAAACACTATGATTTCTTAAACCATTGCAGTTTTGGAAATCGCAACATGTCAATTATACCTATGGAATGCATTGCGATGCATTGCCGCCGTGGTTTTTCCCACAGCACTTTTTTGCTGCAGCCCGCTACGTGGAGCCTTAGCCTTAGAGATATCAATTGTATTTAACTCTGCAAAGATATAAAGATGTCTTATTTGTAAAGTGCTGCGGAATATATGTTGTTATCATTATTATTATTATTATTATTATTATTATTATGTAACTGCAGGTTCTTGCAGAGTTAGCAGCTACAGCTGACTGGCTGCCATTGACAGTCACACTCCTCAAAGTAATGGCAGGGATGGTTTATTACCCTGCCTTCCTGATCACAGTTCTAAATGGGGTCTGTGTATAAGCTGCCATGATGTGACTAATGTATTAGCCCAAACTACAAGGAAAATCAGTAAAAAAATGTAATGTTAAAATGCCAATAGGCATAGGTAAAATAATAAAAATAAAAAAATTAGGAAAACAAATTAAAAAGCCAGTACCATGCCCATATATCAGGTTCTAGACTGCCTTCCATTGATATAAAACTGTGTCACCCACATAATTGCTGTAATGGATAGAAAAATTAATTTAAAGCAAGTTTAACAGCACTTTTTATGAAAAAAAAATAGACAAAATTAAGAAAAACAAACATATTTTCCTCCCCCTTTTTTAATATTTTTTATATATTTTTATATATTGGACTCAGAACTCTCCTCACCCCACATATTCTGACACTTGCATGCTCATGTCACTTGCGCCTCCAAAAAAAACTGAGCAGAAAATTAAAATGATATAAAACAAAGAAAAATAACCCCAAGGAAAAAAAAATATTATAGGCTTCAAAAACCGAATGTACCAAAAACCCTGAAAATGTGCCAGGTCATGAACCAAGGAAAATGGCCCAGTCTTGAAGTGATTCATAAAAAAAAGCCAAAAAATGGTTCCAATTTTAGCACGAGTCATGGGAGTGATCTCCAACATTTACGCTAAGCCCACACTTTGCGGAAACACAAAATTTTTGGCTATTGCTGAAGCACAGTACCAGCAAAGCTAATGAGATTTTGTTTAATCTCATCCACACATTGCAGTGAAAAAAAATATGCAGAGAAGCTTAATTTTCAAAAATTTTACCTTCAAAAGCATTATGTTTTTCCGTATATGAGGGGGGGGGGGAATGTAAAAATGAAAAATTCAGCAGAAAAGCAGTGAAAATGCTTTTGTTTTGCTTCATTTTTTTCCGCTGTGTTTTTCCCCACTGTGTTTTTAGCTACGTTTATGCGTGACCTTAGCCTTAAACAGATTTATTAACCAGAAAATTCAAAATGTCTACTTAGGTGGAGGTGCAGGGTATGGCAGCTTTGTCACGTTGACTTGAGATGATGTACAGGTAGGTGGATCTGATCCTGCTGATCTGATGTTGATAGCTTATCCTAATAATAGACCATTCATTTTCTGATCCTAGAAACTCCCTTTAAATATTTCTATTACATGTTACAGAAAACAACAATGTCTTTAGTATTGTTCTCTTCCTGTCTGTCAACATTGTAGCCCCAATTGCCAAATTTCCATTCTAATCACATTAACTGATACAATCAAAACCAGAAACTGGTTCTAATAACCCTATCATTTCTTATCACGTTACGTAGATCCTACATAGAAGGGTCTAATAACTACATGCCTCATTCCACAAGATTAATACAGTGGAAAAACATGAGTAAATAAGGTCCAGCTGTTCATCACTGGGTAACTGAGATAACACAAAGACACATGTATAATGACTTTATCAAGATTTGGGGCACAGCCAGATTTTTTTTTGTTATGGCTGGAGAATTGTGCAATGCATTATAGGCAATGCCCCTTCATTGCTTTTAATATCTTCTTAATGTGGATGGTAGCAATGAAAACAAATATTATTCTTGGAAATAAGTTAACACATTTCTATATACTGTAAACCAAACTAAGGCAAAGCTAAAAGAAAAACATAGTTGCAATACCATTTATTGGCAATTATTATTATTATTTTTTTTCCGATCCACACTTACAACTCAATTCCCATTCACTTCAATGGGAGCAGCAGAAATGCTGTATGGCCACTATGAAATGTACTGGGCCCTCTGCTTCTGGCTCTGTACATTGTAAAGTTATATAGAGTGTTTATCCGAATGAGAGGGGTATATTGTGGGTATATCAATAAATACATCCCAAAAAAAACCCCTTTAACTACTTCACCCAAAATCACGTATGTGGTACATGTACGTGGTTAGGTGTGAATTGCTGTAGGTAGAGGGCTTAAGAGCTGCCAACGCCGATCGCAGCTAACACTGTAGATTCCGCGGTTAAACACGACCGCAGGATCTAAAGGGCGCAGGCGCCATGGGAGCCGCCATCTTTTACCAATCGCCGATTTCTGAAATGTCATTGGAGGGTGGTAACTGATTGCTGTAGCAGCTGAGAGCTTAATGGAGGCTCCCAGGCTTGTCACTACTATAGTTCGATTACACGCTGCCGTATGCAGTTTGTAATAGAAGTCAATTAATTTTACTAATATTATATTATATATTATATTATATTAGTATTGCAGTGTATTGTATGAGTGATCACACCCCTAGGGTTCACGGTCCCTGGGGAGTCTGAAAATAAAAGTGAAAAAAATAAAAAAAACATTTTTAAAATTATAAAAAAAACACAAAACATATAAAAAGCACCCCTTTCCTTAGATCACATATAAAAATAAATAAACAAAAGTGAGCATAAACCCTTCCAATTCCAACTCAAGTTGTTTTGGGTCCTAAGTTTTGAGTTGTCCAGCTCTACTGTAAAGGGTTGCTCAGATGTGAAGTGAGTAGATAGAAATTGGGTGCGCAGGAAAATGAGACAGTGGATAAAGGGATGCAGAACACTCCTTCTGTTCATTTCCTGATCTCACTTGCTGCTGATGGTCAGTATTGTAGGAAAGGGACATGTTGTCTTGTGCCCATCAGGTGACCCTGTGGTATATAGAACATGTACATGTTCACACCAGTCACATAATTGTATCATTAACTGTGTTGTTGTAATTCCTGAAACAGGCAGGATGATGAAAATGTGAAATGAAATAAAAAAAATATGCCTACATTGCGACTTTTTGACGCCAGAATTTTGGCATGCCGGGCTTGATAAATTCCCCCCAATGTGTTTGTACAATTGGTATAATTCCTAAAAAGCCCACAGCGGAGATGTAATCCTTTTCACATTCTTCTCTGGATGGAATATTAATAATGATCTGTAGGTTTTCACAAGAGACGAGTCCATTGTCATTAATGTTAATCAGCGTCATGTCAGACAAATAATCCCCCATCTTCTAGAAACAACAGAGCAGGATTTAATGCACAGGTCCAATGAAGTCCAACCTATGGCAGATTTGGGAGCATGCTTAACTCTTCCAATGCATCATTTAATTTGTAAATGGAGCTTGTAAAATGCAGCATGTCACGCACGACATTTGTATGTGTTCACAGTAGAGGCCCCAAGTGAGCTCTACAAGATACCTTCAAGTCTTTGTGCGCAGTGAGGGATCCAGAATCACTTTTGTATTCTAAAATTACAACTGCGGATTGAATGGCAGCGTTCCCGGGAAAGTCACTGCTCCTTTTACAGTAAGTATAAAATAGTTACTATTCAACGTCTACACATTTGGGGAGATTTAGTAAGATTTGCCCACCTACATTCAGATGTTAATAGAAATATATATATACAGAAGATCGGAACCAAAACTTTAATGTTTAGCGGAGAATATTTAGAAACCTGTTTTATAATTGCATGCTATCAATACTAGTTGCCTCCTGGGGCATGTACTGTATCTACACTCTATACTTTGTTTACTAATGAACACCCCAAAACTATGCACAGGGACGAGTCTGAACACTGTCATAACATAAAATACTGTAGTTGACTGGTAAAGCAGGTTTGAGAGATTGTGAGTGTGCGGTATAGGGTGCTAGTGAGAACACTTCTGGAATACTGTGTCCAGTTCTGGAGACAACACCTACAAAATAACGTAGATAAAACAGAATGGGTGCAAAGGCGGGTTACAAAATGGTGGAGGATCATCAGGAGAGACTTAAATATGTTACAGCTATAAATAAGGTTCAGGAGAGAAGGATTTTTAATAAAAAAAACCCAAAAAAAACTAAACACAAGAACAAGGGGGCACATTCTAAAATGAGTTTGTCAGGAAATATTATTTCACTGAAAGATTAGTTGAGGCTCAGAACAAACTTCCAGTAGATGTCGTTGGGATAGACAAAATGGAAACCAAAGACTAGATGGACCATGTGGTCTTTTTCTGTTGTCAATCTTCTATGTTTGGCCAACTTTGCTCTTTTGTGTGAGCACCTTTAATTAAAGATGTGTGCCCTACAATGTACTGGTTCTCAACCTGTGGTATGCCCTGCCATCCCCGGGGGTATGCGCCATGGTGAGAGCCACTCCTGCCAGGGATGAGCACCCACAGACACCATCCTTACTTTACAAGCACAATGGGTTCTTCCATCAGTACTAATGGAGGCACTCATTGCAATTACAGGGGTAATTGATCTGTGCTCAGTACTCATCACTCTGCTCCCCACTTCCTCTCGGCTCTGGGATCTGCTATTACATGTTGGGGCCATTATATTATACGTGGAGGCACTCTGAGGACATTATATTACACATGGAGGCACTGTCGGGACATTCTACTAAACATGTAGGCAATGTGGGGACATTATATTACACATGAGGGCAATATGGGGGCCATTATATTATACATGGAGGCACTGTGGGGACATTATATTATACATGGAGGCACTGTGGGGACATTATATTACAGGTGGGGGTACTGCGAGAGTCATTATATTACATGTGGGTCACTGGAGGGGCCATTATAGTACTAGTGGGGCCACTGCAGAGACCTAATGGTCTCTAATGTAATCATAACTGTTGATGGAGGCTCCAAAAGTAGGTTTATTTAGTTAACATTTATAAGTGATGGTTACTTTGGGGATACTTGGTTGGGATGTTTTCTCACTGGGGGGGTCTTTCGCATGAAAAGGTTGAGAACCACTGCCATTGAGTTTAGGACTTTCCCATTTGACTAGTTTACTAATTTTTCTCAGCCATGTTTGTTAATTCAATGTGTCTATGTGCAAGTAGCATAACATATATGCCAGTAAGATAGATGAGGCCCCCAGTGATCCAACTGCATTCCTGACCATGTATTAAACCTTCCTACTTCAGCTGCTTCATTAATCACAGTTAAATAGTTCTGAGAAATAAATCAGAGATGCTGTGATAGTCCCTGCCCTCTTGTTTTTACAGTTTTTCACATACAATCATTTGTCATTTTACACAAATACTCTGAAAAGAAAACTCCATCACAGTAAGACAGTCATTTTATTCTACATCTAAAATAACATTGTAAATTCCATTACTTCGCTAATTCCCGCACCCTTACATAGAACACAATATCATGGATGCTACCAATAACCAAATAAACCTCTTATAATCTCCATTACAACATGAAGTGACAATCCGTTAGTCACCAACTCAATTGTCTGGAAATCCAGATGGTGAGGCAGCTGTCAAAATTTTCCCCTAAGTGTATTTTATTACTTAATTACTTAATTGTCAAGTATTTGGAAGACCCAGGACTGGATTTAGGAGACATGGAAAGAAAAAGAACATTGGGAGAGGAGGTAAGAACTCAGCGAATGGCTTAAAGTTGACATTGAGAAAAGTACATTTTAATTAAAGGAAATATGTCACCAGAAGATTGCCAATTTTTTTAAACAAAGTTATGTTAAACATATTTTTAAAGAATTTGGTGATTTTTTTTTTTTAAATCACTATATGTCATTATATAGTTAAAAAAAATATTAAATACTGCAGTTTTCTCGCCAATAAGCCTAATAATAGACTGACACTTGCCAGTAGGGGTTTTACTTTGCAGCAGTCATCTTATTCGCGTAACAGACAGGATTACAACATAAGATAACACCTCTATAGAGAACACCACTATCCCAGCATCCACTACTGACAATACATGATGTGACAGATTATCTACTCCTCCTCCCTGCACAGAGTCTGTCTAAAAATCTCTCCCATAGACCTCAATGAGTCAGCTCCAGACTGTTGCTGCCTATAGTCATAAAATTGCAGTAAAGAATATTACTAAATTTCTGTTAAAAGAGCAGTGGAAATCTCAGGCAAAATGGCCACTCCCATATAAATGTACAGAAATTAGAATAAAAAATATCTGAAAATAAAACCAGATTAGAGAAAGTGATATATTTCACCATCTGGTTTTATTAAATACAGTAAATTAAAAATGTGTGCTGCATTCCCTTTTAAGTGTTTGGAAATAATCCCATACTTAAGAAGATAAATTTATGGTAATACTGATTTCCTACAATTATTTGACAGATGAAGTTGGATAAATCTTTTATTCTAGCAGTTCTGATAATTCAGAAATCTGGTTACTGGTGCCAAATTTTTTGATAATCTAGATTCTAGGATATCGGTAGTGAAACATCAAAAACGCTACTGGTGAATGCATTTTCTTGGAAAAACAATAAGAAACTTTACAAGATTAACAACATTTTTGCCAAGGGAGAGAAATGGCAACAATACCATTCCAGCACCTTTTCAGCGCTTGCTACTAGTTATTGGCTGCGACACAATCAACAATCACTGGCCTTGGCATTGTATGGCGTGAGATTGGTGAGGCCAGCGCTGCAGTGATGAAAGCAAAGATGGACAGGGAGCATCACAGTAGTGGCACTGGAATGGCAGGTCCAGCGGGAGAATTATAGGTCTTTTATTATTTTATGCTATTTTGACCAAATTTTTTTTCTCATCTAGAAAACCAATTAAAGTTCATTTTATTAATTTATTTTTATATGAAATCAGAATCCAGAAAATTTTATATAAAAAAAAAAAGCAAGCAATCATAGCTCACTATATAACCTATATAACTACGTGCAAGCAAGCATGGTGGAAGGGTACCTCAAAGGTAATTGCAATCACACCTAGGCCATGAGGATGGATTTCTCTGCCTTTTGGAGAAATATCGTGGAATCGGTTTAGTCGCAGGTCATGTCACTAGGCTTCGCAAAGGCTAGGCACTGATCTAAAGGGTGGTGCTAGAGGAACAGTTTTTCCATCAGTGTAAACTTATTTGCATATTCTTGTCTAATAGTTGGACAATAGGTCGACTGGACAGTCAAAATACACCAGATTTATGAAAGTAGCTGATGCTGGATGATAAATCTGGCACATCTTTAGACTGCCTAGTCTACCTTTATACCACCTATATGTTGGCTTAGTTTACTCCAAACAATGGAGCAAAAATTTGGCACATTTTTGGCGAAAAATATTGCATCTTGTGCCATGACCTTTTGAAGCAAAACAACACCCCAGTCTTGCCTGCTTATAGAACAAAATGTAAGACATTTTGGCCCTGTTGCAGATTTTGCATTGTAATCCAGGTCCTTCTGGTTCTGCCTGTGGACACACCATATATCTAGGTGGTCCAAACGGAAATAATCACAATGGATTATGTCCACAATGTCATTTTGGCCACTTCTGGATTAGTTTGGTTCTTCTCAACTTCATAATATCATTGGAATGGTAACAAAACTCATTTTTGTTTATCGGAGTTTAATAAATTATTATAGTAATACCATTCTGATGACTGAACTTTGGGCTGGAGAAATAAAGAAAAGTTTCTATATATGATGCATTCCCTGAGGCCCAATTTAATCTTGATCCAGCTCTACAAATAATATGGACAGATATAATAACATCTCTATATTGCTATTGCAGAAACCTGTCCAGCGGCTTTTCGGGAACTCACAGTGCATGTGATTTGATCCCAATGATATTTGGCAGTCAGGAAAGTCATGTGCCTCTCTGATAGATATGTCCTGTGTGTTGTATTACATATGTGTGATCATAACAAAGTGGATGTGGATTTCTTCATTGTCAATCAGGACTATGCTCAAGGAACATATAAATGCAAAAATAAACAAAATGAATCCACCAGAGGAACTGATTCATTACATTTCAGCAAGAGAATGGCATTTGTATACATTCCACAGAGAACTGGATTACAGACCTGACCTTTAACTTGGTGTGAAAGCCATACTTTGGGCTTTCCAGTAAGCACTTTACGACCCTTAAGTGACCCAATGTTTATGCTTCAAACAGAGGCAAGCTTCCATCCACTTCACTTCTTCTAACTAAAATATTGTCATATGTTTTACTTTAGAGTGAGCATCTGGGCCGCGTTTTGTAGATTTACATTAAAAAGTGTCATTGTTTTTGTTTGTTGGTTCCCAGCACTTAATGGCGTTATTTATTTGGATGTACAACATCTGGAGGTGACACAATTTTGTGTGAACTTATTGGAGATAAGACGGGGTCTGACTTTGTAGCTTGTCATGGTATAATTCCTATTTACAAGAAGGGCTTAGAGTGTTTTACATGAGTAATTTTTGGATATTATTTATGGCACAAAGAATTTTTGATATATTACACAAAAAAGTTTTTCTGTTTCCCAGTAACCTCAACGTCAAACTGACTAGATACGAATTGCTGGGATCTGAATGTTTAGGGTACCGCAATGGGAACCATATTTGTGCCTGATGACCGTGAAATAAGTATTAGATAGTTAATAAGGATACAAATATATCCTGGTGGGATGAAGTGCTCTGTATCTGGAGGACTGAATAGAGCAGCTTAAGAAGAAAGCTACAACAAAACTTCTTAAAACTTGCTTGTAAAATTTTTGGTTTTCTAAGACCCTTTCCTCATATGGTATTACAGCATTCACTTGAGCTTTCCATGAGCCTAATGCAGTGATATGTTTATTAATATTATTGCTGTGGAAAGGTCTAATGTGTAATGTGTTGCCGCTCATTCTTTCTTAAAAGCTATATAGACAGGGTAAATAGGCGTGAGAATAACATAAGGTTTCTCTGTAACTTCAAGATCTCTGAACCTTCTTGCATGGGCATTTGAAGGTGCACAATAGAATTATAGACATAATGGTGAGGATATTTTCCAAATCATGCCATTAAACTGGAATTAGATTATGTAAATTATGGGATGACGTCTTGTTTTCTGTGAGGGAAACATAAAGGTGAAATACTTGGATGTGCAAAAGATTTTCAGATGTCCTGATATCCAGATTTGTAAAATGTGTTTTAAGACAAACCTGGCCTGAATTAGCATGTAAAGAGTAGAAATAAATTCTTTGACTCTTTGGACATAAGAGGCAGTGAGAAATAACTTGACAATGCTCTGGGAATTGAAATTGGAAGAAAGTTGTATTTGTACAAAGAAAAATTTAAGAAATTTAAAAAGAACTGTGGAAGGAAATGTTGGTTTTTAGTATAAACAAACGTTTTAGTAATACCAAATTTCCTTAATTTTGTTCTTGGCATATGTACCATGTGTCAGCAGCAGAAGGAGTAGCCTCTTCAATTTGTTGCTACCACAAATGCACACCATAGACATTATTGTTAATGAGGCTCACCCACAAAGCAAATAAATATCCTCCAGTAGATGTAAAGGGGGTTATTGGGGTACCAAAAACGTCTAGCATTGTATTAGACACAGTACAAGGTCCCATTACTGATATATGGCAGCATCCCCGTCGTCGCAATTTTCAGCTTTTTAAACTACTGTCTGGGCTCCAGAATGGTAGAGTGGTTATAGTCATGTGATCAAGAGTTGGTACATCAGCAGGAGAAGCTGAAATACAACACTTCAGACCCTAGGCAGTAGTTTAAAAATATGCATTACGGGGATACAGGACATATATCAATAAGTGGGAACTTGTGCTCTCTGTGATGTAGTACTAGACAATTTTGTTACACAATAATTACTTTAAGTTACTCATACACGGAAGAGCAAACTTGGATGAACCTACCAGCTGACTACGTGGGTATGGGGGTGGAGGTGTACCAACTTTCTCCAGGCAGATGATGTCAGGGATAGGAAGGATTGGACAATCTGGAGTCCTTAGTTCGAATCTGACCAAGGACAACATCTGCAAGGAGTTTGTATGTTCTCCCTGTTTTTGCATGGGTTTCCTCCTGGTACTCCAGTTTCCTCCCACACTCCAAAGACAAACTGATAGGGAATTTAGATTGTGAGCCCTATAGCGGACAGTGACCACAATGTCTGTAAAGTGCTGTGGATTATGTTGGCATTATACAAGTAAGAGATATAAAAAATATAATTCTATGGTAAGGCCATTGTGCTTCTCCAGTGATCACTCAAATGCTTTCCAGAAATAATGGGGTTGGCCAATCATGAACCCTTTTAATTTGAGGCACATCTCTGGAATTTCTGGTGAATAGCTGAAAACTGGAAACTACAACAAGCCATACAGTTCTTCTAAATCTAATTTTATATGGTGCCCATTCAAAATGAATGGCAGACCATGCAATAGCCTGATATGATGGGTCTGCCAGAGCCCTCATTGCTAGATCTCATTAGCAGTTTGATATCCATATAATGCTCTCTTTTAAGGGGTATTTACATAGTTCTGCATGGACATATTTCATACCTATAGGATAGAGGACTAGAGATAGCTGATTGGTGGAGGTCTGACTTCTGAGACCTTCACCGAACCTGAAAACGGGGGGTGTTCTCATCCCATTGTGCATTCATCTTGACCACAGCAAAGCTGAATGTAGACGTGACACTTGGTGGGAAAACAAATCAGTGCTCCTATTAACTTCAATGGGAGCGCTGGAGATAGCTGAAGTACAGCACTTAGCTATTTTTTTCTGCGTTTCCATTGAAGTGAATGGGAGTGCTCTCCACCAACTGACACACCTGCATTCAATTTGGCTGTGGTCTGGTTGAGTGCACAACAAGGAGAACCCCATCAATACTTTTTCGTGGCAACACCTTTAAGGACAAAGCATAATTTTTTCATTTTATAACCAGATTCCAAGAGCTACAACATTTTTTTGTGTGTTTGGGATAAGTTGTATTTTTCAATATCAGTACTATCATGTAGTAAAGTAAACCAAAATTGTCTTTTCATTTTTCATATACTAAACTTATGTCAGTGTGGCTGTATGTATGAACATAGAGTCCTAGACTGATGCACTTGGAAAAATTCTCAATGTTACTAATGCCAGAAACTAATTAAATTTCTTGTGTAATCTTTTCCAGTAATATAACAGTAAGACGGTTCTTACATGAATGCAGGGTGGCATGGCCTCACATTGAGAAGGAATTTTCACTTCCCCAGTGAGCCATAAACATTAGATTCAGGGCTGACCTCATTGCATTGCTGTGTCATAAGATTGTTGGAGACAACAGAAATACAGATATTTTCTCATATGGCACAGTTTAGAGAAATGATTGTCTGTAGGGAGGAAACCCTGTAGGGGATATTTGCAGTATGGATGATAATAGCAGATCCTCTGGTCTGTTATCTTCTGAAGAGCAAATATACAAACTGATAGAAAACTTAGTAGAAGAGTAATGGCAGGGGTGTAACCAGTAATCCACGGGCCCACAGTAAAAGCCCTATTGGACAGGCCAATATATTCAGGGTTATTTTCGGCAATGAACACTCCTAGGAACACTTGTTGCTGATAATAACCCTAGTAGTGCTGCCGATCAATGAGTGAACACTTGATGGTTGTGGATAACATATTTTATGCAGGATTGAAGATGCAGATTATGGGCAGCACATCATACTGTGTAATCTGGCAGTGCTGACAATAATCCATGCAGCAGAAATAGTTTCTCTCCCATTCAGTTAGCATCACCTTGTGTAATTAGGTCAATACAAGCGAGCGTTGATCAATGTCTTTCTTGTTCATTGTCACCTCGGGGGCCAACATGTAGCAGTGTAATACAGCCTTAATCCATGGAGTAGTGCCCCACCCTTAGCAACAAGTAAGACTAGGAAGGGCTAAACTCAGTGGTTTTGCTAGCACCTGACACCAGGGGTTTAAACCCTTGTTTGTTTGCCTAATATCTGGGGTCTTTTGTCACTAGTATTCACCCAAATTTATCATTGTCCCATATTGCTCCAGGTCTCCCAACAGTACCAGGTTTAAAACTTATATAATGTAGAACTTTTTGTAAACTCTACCGTCTCTCTATAGTGTTGCCCCTTTCATTAAGTTGGTCATACACTTGGTTTGCTGGAATGCTATTCCTTCCAACTCCTCTCCCCATACACAAGTAACACCTCTGGCACCAGCTCATCTCTTTTGAGGACAAAGATTAAGCATGTTGCCACTGGGAAGAGTGGGGATACCGCTATACATTAGATCATGTTAGATCACCATCTGGTCTCACCAAATTCACATCTGGCAACAAAAAATTGTAATACACTTTTCACAATGAACTCAAAGTACAGTCCAGGAGTATGTGTTATGCATAGTGTCCTATGTAAAGAACAAACACGTTATTTGCCCTCCACCAAAAATTAACTGATGGGTTTGGAGTTTTGTTTTATACGTGTTGAATGAGATCTCTCTTTCTGAGTAATGAGCTCAAAGAGTGGGGTCTGCACGACAGAATACTGGCTCCAAATGTTTTACAACAGATCAATAACAAACAGGTTGTGTGGTACAATCTGGGGCCAGAGAAGAGAAAGGGCCCAGGCAAAGTTGGCGACAGCCTTTATTTTGAGTGACTATGAGAACACAGCCTATCAGTTCTTTAGAAATGGTGGTTTATTCATTTTATCTGGGTGTGTCACATGTTTCTAGCAAATTGACAGGCTGCTCTTCCATTTCTGAGTTGAATGTGTTTCCCAACCATCACTAAATGTTAAAAGTTTCTCACAATGTACAAAGGGGTGCGGTCCTCTGACTTAACCATTAAAGGCATTAGTGAAAGGCATACGATCAATCTTTACATTCCCTTTGTCTCTGTGGCCATCCCATAAAATTATTAACTAAGGAACAATGTATTCATGGAACGACTCTCAAGAACAACCCCAAACATTTGTAAATAAAATCTGTGAACAAAGAAATGTTCTTTATTAATACATTAATAATATTACTATATAAAATTCAATTTTTTTTTCTCCAAGAAGACTTTACAATGGCCTGGGAAATGTTATAAATTGTAAAATTCAGCTAGGAACATTATGTAGCTACCAGAACAGGAAAGGGTTAAGACTGGAGGATCAATTCACTGAGACAAGTCCTAACAAGGTAATTGTGAGGGGAAGAAGTGGTTTGGCCGACACAGTCTTTACGCTGTCACTTCCAGACTGGAGGTTGGTTATTTCTCTGCCATTCTGATCCTGCTGGTTTCGCATCTGCTTATTAAATGGAACGTCGTCGATATCCAAATCATAGTCCAACTCTAAAAACAAGAAGACACAGCAATTACTTGCACTGCCAAACTAATGGACATCCAGGAGGTTTACTTAACTTATTTTTGTTCAATTTTACCCTTTCATTAAAATAACCAAATTTAGATAAAATTGTAAAAATAAAAATTTAAAAATTAGAGTCTTCAACGTTGGAAAATATTTTCCATTAAATCTCAAATTCTGAGTCGGGATATGAATTTTGTGAGGTTTCCAAGTAGCAAAACTCTCAAACCATCTCAATAGTTTGATACCCTCAATGTGAGATGGAAAACCACAAATAGAATTCACCAATGCTCTCCAACCATAACATGTACCAGAAGTATATAGAAGACTTCGGAACTTGCGGAGCCTTAAAATTAACTTCACATGGAATATAGAACAACAGTTGTCTCCTATCACATACTTCTTGTGTCTAATATCAATCTCAGATGGGATTGTCCAAACCTGACAAATCCTTTTTATTATTATTATTATTATTTTATATATATATAGCATCATTAATTCCATTCCTTTAAGATGTAGCAATCTTTTCCTTGTGGAAGTATTTCAGAAGAGGAGCAAGCTAAGATCAAAAGGATAAAGGATGTGGACTGGTGTAAAAACTGCAAAAGGAGACATTTTCAAAAATGTTACTGGTCATTCAGATGAGTCCTTAAAGAGGCTGTCTGGTGTAAAATAACACAATAAGAATAAATACCCTACCCCATTTCTCTTCAGCTCTCAAAGCAAGTGATACACACGTGGACAAAATTGTTGGTACCCCTCATTTAATGAAAGAAAAACCCACAATGGTCACAGAAATAACTTGAATCTGACAAAAGTAATTTGCCAAACTACATGTTGACAAGCCACAAAGTTTCTGGGAGAATGTCCTATGGACAGATGAGACAAAAATCTAAATTTCTGGCAAGGCACATCAGCTCTATGTTCACAGATGGAAAAATGAAGCATACTGTCCCTACTGTGAAACATGGAGGAGGCTCTGTTATGTTCTGGGACTGCTTTTCTGCATCTGGCACAGGGTGTCTTGAATCTATGCAGGGTACAATGAAATCTCAAGACTATCAAGGGATTCTAGAGAGAAATGTGCTGCCCAGTGTCAGAAAGCTTGGTCTCAGTCGCAGGTCATAGGTCTTGCAACAGGATAATGACCCAAAACACACAGCTAAAAACACCCAAGAATGGCTAAGAGGAAAACATTGGACTATTCTGAAGTGGCCTTCTATGAGCCCTGACCTAAATCCTATTGAGCATCTTTGGAAGGAGCTGAAACATGCCGTCTGGAAAAGGCACCCTTCAAACCCGAGACAACTGGAGCAGTTTGCTCATGAGGAGTGGCCAAAATACCTGTTGAAAGGTGCAGAAGTCTCATTGACAGTTACAGGAATCGTTTGATTGCAGTGATTGCCTCAAAAGGTTGTGCAACAAAATATTAAGTTAAGGGAACCATCGTTTCTTTCCAGGCCTGTTTCATGAGATTTCTTTTTTTAAAAATTCTCTTGAAGCATGGTTGAAAAGCTATGTCTGACTTTCATTTGTTCATTTTCATATAATTTTTTTTTATATATTATTACTTTTGTCAGATTCAAGTTATTTCTGTGACCATTGTGGGTTTTTCTTTCATTAAACAAGAGGTACCAACAATTTTGTCCACGTGTGTATATAGATTGACAGAACACCGATAGACTTTTATGAATCCATACACTGTTCACTTTACTCTCTGTGGAGAACTAATGTCTGAGGTTTGTGAAAAGGATAGGTACCCCTTAAAGAGGTTTAACATTGATGGGATAGGCAATATGGTAGTCCAACCTCCACCATAATGAATGGGATGAGCTTCACCAGGAGTGGTGGCGGAAGATGCCCCAGAATTATCAAGAGGCTCCAGCCTTTTAATAATTCTGCCGCACTCTGGGAGGTTCTGTGCACCAGAAATTAAATCCCTGGTATAGATTTTAGGTATAACTCAGTTTTTTTTTTATATGAGTTACAGTAAATCTGTCTGTCCTGATCCATCCACTTTTGGAAAATAGCAGGTTGAAAAATAGAAAAAGTGGCCATTTTTGTAACTTTTTTTTTTTGCCCAAATAGTCGTGCAACAAAAATACGCCAGAAACCTGGTATGACTATTTTAGTAAATTCCCTGCACTGTGTCCATGAAACAATGAAAGGGACATAACACTGGTAAGAAAATCTGGGCCCCTCCATGATGCTGATCAAGCCTCTGTGGCTAAACACATACAGTGCCTTGCGAAAGTATTCAGCCCCCTTGAACTTTTCAGCCTTTTGCCACATTTCAAGCTTCAAACATAAGGATATAAAATTTTAATTTTTGGGTGAAGAATCAACAACAAGTGGGACACAATTGTGAAGTGGAACGAAATTTATTGGATATTTTAAACTTTTGTAAAAAATAAAAAATTGAAAAGTGGGGCGTGCCAAATTATTCGGCCCCCTTAAGTTAATACTTTGTAGCACCATCTTTTGCTGCGATTACAGCTGCAAGTCGCTTGGGGTATGTCTCTATCAGTTTTGCACATCGAGAGACTGAAATTCTTGCCCATTCTTCTTTGGAAAACAGCTGGAGCTCAGTGAGGTTGGATGGAGAACGTTTGTGAACAGCAGTTTTCAGCTCTTTCCACAGATTCAGGTCTGGACTTTGACTTGGCCATTCTAACACCTGGATACGTTTATTTGTGAACCATTCCATTGTAGATTTTGCTTTATGTTTGGGATCATTGTCTTGTTGGAAGATAAATCTCCGTCCCAGTCTCAGGTCTTTTGCAGATTCCAACAGGTTTTCTTCCAGAATGGTCCTGTATTTGGCTCCATCCATCTTCCCATCAATTTTAACCATCTTCCCTGTCCCTGCTGAAGAAAAGCAGGCCCAAACCATGATGCTGCCACCACCATGTTTGACAGTGGGGATGGTGTATTCAGGGTGATGAGCTGTGTTGCTTTTACGCCAAACATATCGTTTTGCATTGTGGCCAAAAAGTTCGAATTTGGTTTCATCTGACCAGAGCACCTTCTTCCACATGTTTGGTGTGTCTCCCAGGTGGCTTGTGGTAAACTTTAAACAAGACTTTTTATGGACATCTTTGAGAAATGGCTTTCTTCTTGCCACTCTTCCATAAAGGCCAGATTTGTGCAGTGTATGACTGATTGTTGTCCTATGGACAGACTCTCCCACCTCAGCTGTAGATCTCTGCAGTTCATTCAGAGTGATCATGGGCCTCTTGGCTGCATCTCTGATCAGTCTTCTCCTTGTTTGAGATGAAAGTTTAGAGGGACGGCCGGGTCTTGGTAGATTTGCAGTGGTCTGATACTCCTTCCATTTCAATATGATCGCTTGCACAGTGCTCCTTAGGATGTTTAAAGTTTGGGAAATCTTTTTGTATCCAAATCCGGCTTTAAACTTCTCCACAACAGTATCACGGACCTGCCTGGTGTGTTCCTTGGTCTTCATGATGCTCTCTGCGCTTTAAACAGAACCCTGAGACTATCACAGAGCAGGTGCATTTATACGGAGACTTGATTACACACAGGTGGATTATATTTATCATCATCAGTCATTTAGGACAACATTGGATCATTCAGAGATCCTCACTGAACTTCTGGAGTGAGTTTGCTGCACTGAAAGTAAAGGGGCCGAATAATATTGCACGCCCCACTTTTCAGTTTTTTATTTTTTACAAAAGTTTAAAATAACCAACAAATTTCATTCCACTTCCCAATTGTGTCCCACTTGTTGATTCTTCACCAAAAAAATTAAAATTTTATATCTTTATGTTTGAAGCCTGAAATGTGGCAAAAGGTTGAAAAGTTCAAGGGGGCTGAATACTTTCGCAAGGCACTGTATATAGCTAATTCTACAGATAAGCCACCAATTTTATAGGAAACCTATAATCAGATATTTGGCTACCAAATTGCTACTATAGCATTCTAGGGATTTCATATAGCTATGGTCTTGTTAAAATTTTTAGAAAACCCCTTTTCCATAATAGTTTATTAATGCTAAGCTCTGCATGTTTATAATGTACCTGGAGTCATTGGGGCGGTGTCACAGGGATGCAAAATTACAGAAGTCATTGCTGAGAAGCGCGTCTATTCCTCTATGATTGACATTTACCTTACATGTAGACGTCAATGCTAGCAGTCAAGGGGGACGTCAATCACCAGTCACCAAGCACAAACAAGACGTCACTGGTGACGTCAGCCGAGGACCTTTATACAGAAGACTGACTGCTGCTGCTGGAAACGGAGGACCAGGAAGAGGTGAATAATGTTTTTTTATGGCCCCCCTCAGCTGCACTACTAAACAATATAAAAAGAGTCGGGACACTCCCTAAACTAATTCATCTACAAGGCCCAAAAACTGATGTCAAGTTTACTTATAGGGATTGTCTGGGACTTTAATGTGGTCCCTCAGATCCTCCAAAAGAAAAAATCTGATCAATAGGCTCTTAGGCCAGACCCCCACCCTCGCTCTTTTCGGGGAACCCTTGGCAGTTCAGCCTCAGCACTGCTATATGAGGTTAAGAATGGATTATTTTATTTGCCTGATTTGCTATTTCTGTCGTCTTCATGCACCATATAGTGTATATCAGCACTGTCACCGCTCAATGCAACCGAATCATCTCACTTATCTCGCCAGCTCAAGAGTTTGCATGCAAAGTTTAGATAATCATGATAAATGAGTCATTTATTGTATAAATAATTGTATTAATTTAATCTCTCCAGGCTGGGGAATGCCAGCTTAGAAGAAACTTCATAAATTCCATTTAGTGACATAAAAGAGATGAATTTGCAAGATTTATTTTAGACTAGAAACTGTTGTAGGTCAATGAAGTCAGGCTGATAGAGAGAGAATGGATACTTCAAAATTCCTAGGAACCTTCTGCGACCCCACAAGGCTCTAGTTCAGACCTGTCCAGTTTCACTATTTGTATGGATCAGACTAAAAGGTCATCTGCTGCATTCCAATAAACAATGAAGGGGCACAGACCACTCAGGGGTCTGACCAGCTCTACCACCCTTCTCTTGTTATCAGAGATCTCATGGAAAATTGCTGAATGGTTATATTTAATATCTCTCATAGTGGCATGATAAAATGTGCAAATTTACAATAGTGGAAGAGTGAAGAAATCAGGCGATACCTTTTAGAGGCTAACTGAGTATATTTATAAGTAAGCTTTCAGGAGTACTAGCTAGCTCCCTTCATCAGACATGGTGTGATACAATAACTGAAAATTCACAGATTTTTATACACATGGTCTTCAAAGCATTTTAGAGTCCTTAAAAAAAAAGGCCAAAACAAAATGCAATCTAAGTAGAGAAGTTATTTACAACAGGTCAAAAAACAATCTGGAAAGTTGTGGTGCGTGACAGAGGGATGTTATCTGTTTGCTATCAGGAGGTGATTTGTGACCCTCACAGGTCATACATAGTGTGACATGAAGCTGGCATGAATATTAAGTCCAAATTGCAGAGTTTGAAATTTTTCCATAAACTTGTATTCTGATTCTTTCCTTTTTTCCTGCGTCTTAAAATGTCCCATTAAAACCACAACCCGCAAATCTTCAATAGAGTGGTCTACTCCGGAGAAATGTGCGGCCACTGGGAGATCGGTTCTGTTGTTATTAATGCTGGATCTATGTGAGTTCATTCGTTGACTGAGTCTCTGCCCTGTTTCCCCCACATAGAGGCCTGTGGTGGGACATTGCACACACATTATGAGGTACACCACATTGGAAGACCTGCAGGAGAATGTCCCCCTAATTCTGTGCACCTGTTGTGACTGTGGGATAGGTACACTGTCAGCGGTGTGGATGTGCTTGCAGGTTTTTCAGAAAAATGAGATTAAGGGAATATTTTTATGACAAAGACCCTCCATACAGCAGCGACTCTGAGATGGAACAGCCCATAAGGAATCCTACCAAAAAATCTACCTGGACCCCACGCCCTGGAACTAACACAGCACTGGATAAATATATTGACTGTTTCAGAAGCAAAGTAAAATCAGAAATCCTGGAGAAACAAAAGAAACAGGCGCATAAACTAACCCTGCAGGAACAGAAGGCTATTACTTCACTAAAAGAAAATCAGGATATAATAATCAAACCAGCTGACAAAGGGGGCGCAATAGTCATAATGAACATCTCAGACTATATCCAGGAAGCAAACAGGCAACTGTCAAATCCCATCCATTACTCCAAACTTGGAAGTGAACCCACAGAAGCCTATATGAAAGAACTAAAGAGTATGATCAAGAAGTTTCCAGTCCAGATCCAGAATCAGGTAAAAGGACTTATCCCACAAGATCCCAGGCCGGGCTGCTTCTATATGCTCCCAAAGATACACAAAGATGGCAACCCTGGGAGGCCTATCATTTCTGGCATTGGGACACTGACAGAAAACATCTCAGGTTGGGTGGAAAATCTCCTAAAACCCCTTTTCAGGGATACTCCAAGCTATATCCAGGACACCACTGACCTTCTTAACAAACTGAATGCCCTGGGCCCTCTACCTGAGGGTACCATTTTGGCCACCATGGATGTGGAATCCCTGTATACCAACATTCCCCACAAGGATGGAGTTGCAGCATGTCGGGTACACCTGGCAAAACAAAACCTCCCAACAGAACCAGTAACGCAGCTCATACAATTCATCCTCAGCCACAACCATTTTACCTTTGGAGAGGATCTATAGCTACAGCGAATGGGAACTTCAATGGGGACCAGATGTGCACCCCAGTATGCAAATCTCTTTATGGCAGAACTGGAAGGAGCATATTTATCAACATGCACCACCAAACCTATGATTTACTTTCGTTATATCGATGATATCCTTGTCATCTGGACTGCAGGTGAGGAGGCCCTACTTCAATTCCATAATGACTTCAATGACTTTCACCCTACCATCAACCTTAAACTTAGCTATTCAGGGAGTGAAATTCACTTTCTGGATACCACAATATACATTAAAGACCACCGGCTACTCACATTGATATACCACAAACCCACAGACAGAACGGCCTACCTGAGAAACGACAGCTTCCACCTCAAGCACACAAGACAATCTATCATCTACAGCCAGGCTATACGATACAATCGTATTTGCTCCGACAAAACAGACCTGGACAAGCTCCTCGTGGATCTGAGGACGAAATTTCTCAGATTGGGATACAAACCAAAAGTAACAGACAACCAATTAAACAAAGCGGCAGCCATTAACAGAGACAGTCTGCTCACATATAGAGAGACCCGGAAAGAAGCCCGAGTGCCCCTAGTTGTCACCTACAACCCACAGCTGGAGATCCTACGAAAGATTGCCAAGGAGCTCCAACCTGTGCTACATAGGGACAACAGACTCAAGGACATATTTCCAGTCCCCCCTCTCCTTTCCTTTCGACAACCACCAAACCTGAGGCGTATTATCGTCCGGAGTGCCCTGAAGGCCCCAACTGAAAAGGGCACCTCACCTTGCCTACACAAAAGGTGCATGACCTGCAAGCACATCCACACCGCTGACAGTGTACCTATCCCACAGTCACAACAGGTGCACAGAATTAGGGGGACATTCTCCTGCAGGTCTTCCAATGTGGTGTACCTCATATTGTGTGTGCAATGTCCCACCACAGGCCTCTATGTGGGGGAAACAGGGCAGAGACTCAGTCAACGAATGAACTCACATAGATCCAGCATTAATAACAACAGAACCGATCTCCCAGTGGCCACACATTTCTCCGGAGAAAACCACTCTATTGAAGATTTGCGGGTTGTGGTTTTAATGGGATATTTTAAGACGCAGGAAAAAAAGGAAAAAATCAGAATACAAGTTTATGGAAAAATTTCAAACTCTGCAATTTGGACTTAATATTCATGCCAGCTTCATGTCACACTATGTATGACCTGTGAGGGTCACAAATCACCTCCTGATAGCAAACAGATAACAGATCCCTCTGTCAAGCACCACAACTTTCCAGAATGTTTTTTGACCTGTTGTAAATAACTTCTCTACTTAGATTGCATTTTGTTTTGGCCTTTTTTTTTTAAGGACTCTAAAATGCTTTGAAGACCATGTGTATAAAAATCTGTGAATTTTCAGTTATTGTATCACACCATGTCTGATGAAGGGAGCTAGCTAGTACTCCTGAAAGCTTACTTATAAATATACTCAGTTAGCCTCTAAAAGGTATCGCCTGATTTCTTCACTCTTCCACTACTCTCAATGGCTAACACGGTACAACATTATACTACTAATTTATAATAGTTCTGTAGTCCATGGCTAGGAAGTTTTAAGGAAAACTCTATCTTTATACCATCTTAAAGAAGGTGACATAATTTCCTTTAAATCAGGGATCCCTATTCTTGTGATCAGTGGGGATCCCAGAGGTGTGATCCCCAATGATCAGACACTTGTCACCTGGGTTAATATGTGGCAAACCCATATAATACTTCATATCATCTGTTCTGCAGGGAAACTGAACCAGCAAAGCTATCAAACAAAAATATGAAAGTTATGGGTAGAGCTGTAGCTAGGCATTCCTTCACGTGGGCAAATGGTGGCTTTTTGGCACCATTCCTGACCTTATTGCCCTCCCCCAGATACACCCCTGACTGTGGAGATCCCACTATGGATATTGCCCTGTATGTTACTGTAATACAAGTCAGCATATTAGTGTAGATCAGCTGCAAACAGTGAGATCACTATACGTTCACATGGGATGTTGGAGTCATTGCTTTGTGTGAACATTACACAATTGCATTAGCACAAGCTGCAGACACTTGCTGATAACATTATTTCCCATGTTACACAGTAACACCTGTTTAAAAACATAGAAACCCAAATTATCCTGTGTAAATGTTCTTGTGACTTCTCAATGAAGGGACACCAGGACTCGAATATTCTGCTGTAAACAAAGCAATGGGAACCAAACGCGGCTCATTAACAACCATTTAGGGCCCTTAATTGTACTAATTACTTTTCTATTCATAATGAATTAGCTTATTCCATCTACTAACTGCAACCTGCCCTAACAATGTTTTAATTTTTTTCCCACTTTTTTTTTTATTTCTTTATTTTTTGCAAAGCCACAGGTCAGAGCAATGACTCTTGGTTTTCCCAAATTTAAAGAAACATCAGCTACTGTGATTCCCCCATAGATTTACATGCATCGATCAGCAAAACCTATTGTGCACATGGTTATATGGACTGCTATACAGGTCCACATGACCATATTTTCCCCAAAAAGACAAAGTTCATTGTTCATAATTCAAGGGTGAATGTCTCTGTAGCATAATATTTCTCAATAGAAAAATTGGAAGCATAGAGGTTTTAAAAGGGTCCAATAAAATATTATGCTGTATATGAAATCCCACATACAGCAGAGTGAAAATGCCCATACTGCCTTAAGGAGATGGGCCAAACTATAGGCTCAACATGGTGCAAACCAACTGCCTATGGTTCAACTGATATACATCGGATTGGTCCATAGCTGCATGGAGATGGCCGTCACAGCTTCATAAGGAGAAGGCAGTTACAGGGGAAAACATTAATGTAAAAATTCAGTCTAGAATTAAAATGTTGCCAATAGGTCTCCTATGGGGGTTATAATGTGACAGAAAAAAACAGAGCACCTCACTAGGTCTCATGCACATAAACCTTGGATGAAACGTTTTTTTTCTTAATGTCCATTTTTCATCCATGTGTCCAATATTTTTTATCCATTTTCTATCTGTTTTAAATGACCGTTTGTCAGTTACAAAAACAGATGAACTTCATTGGTCTGTTTTACTCAACCCACTGATCCATTTTTAACAGCGGTGAATTGGATACCTTAGCCATTGAGTCTGAAAGGCTGGAAAAACTGACCAAAAGAAGACATATCCTATTTTTAACAGACATTATTAATTGTCTGTTAAAAAGGAACCTCTTTATGTAACCATTGACTTTTATTGTCATAAAAATGAAGGACGGTAAAAAAAATAAAGCCCACTGCATGACTGTTCTTCACTTTTGTGTGCACGAGGCCTTAAAGACCCAAAATGTCATATATCAAAATGACAATAATGGAAAAATGATCCAAATTTATGTTATTACAATAAAAACAAAACAATCAAAAAACATTCTTGTACATTTTCTTTTAATAATACAAAATAAAAAATAAAGTAATTATTAGGTATTAAATGTATCCATTTAAAAAAGCATACATTTGAATAACAGCGGTCAAATCACCCATATGTACTTAAATAATCTTAGTTGTGTCTGTCTATTACCAAAGGGAATATTCTGGTTGTGAAAAGGTTAATCTTTCTCCTTTCTTTCAGCATAGGAATGATTGGCCTCCCAATGTCAGCTCTATGGATACATTACAACAAGCCAACATCATTATGTTTATGTTCCTTAAATAATTAGTCCCAAATGATGGAAATTTGTTCCATTGGACATACCAGACTGAGGATTTACTTAAAATTCCTCTTGATTCTTATTGATGAAACGCTACGCAGATAAACGAAAATGTATGTACCCACAAACAGGGTTTATAACAATGGGAATGATTTTCCACAAGGTTATTTCTACCACTGCAATGCATGCCTCTTTAAAGACCTTATTACAAGGTCTGAAATCCCAATGACCTACAGTGAACGGTTCTGTCACCCACAGCATTTTGGTGTTTTGTGTATCCAAATCTGTTCAGCCATTCCAAAGATATAAGCCCTTTCAGTGTTGATACAGGTTAGGGCATACTAGCCAAGTGGGAAGTAACACTGTGGTCTCTCTGAGGGCGGGGTCTTTGTGTGCTGTATGTCATGCAATGTTACCACCCACGTGGCCAGTATAACCTAATTTACATCAACAGTAAAAGGGCTTATATCTTTGGAATGGCTAAACAAATTTGGATAAACAAAACACCAAAATGCTCAGAGTGACAGTGTCTATCAGATGATGTGTGTTATTAGGCTTTTCAGAATTGTTGACTGGTCCTCTTTAGGGGTGTTCCTATCAGAAGCACTTAGCACCTATCCAATCGATAGGTAAAAATGCTGGTGATCACTGTGGGTCTGGCAGTGGAAACCCCATGATCACAAGAACAGATGACCTTGGTCCACCATGCTGCAAGACCACAACTAGGAGGAATTGGATCATTAAAGCATGTGCCCTGCTATTCCACTTAAAGTCTATGTCATACTCCTCCTAGCCAAGGTCTGTTTCTCCAGAAACAGCACCATGTCTGTCTGTGAGTTGTGGCTAGTTCAGATCAGTCCCATTTACTTGAATCAGGATAACATTTCTCTCCTCATTTTTCAAGCGGAATGGAGAACGGAATCCACAAATGGTCACATAGCGCAAGTGTGAATCCAGCCTAAGCTGTAATACTAGACATGGCCCATGGACAGGAGTGGCGTTATTTTCAAACTTGGACGAGCCTGTTAAAGGAGTTTTCCCATAAATATAACCACATTTAAATTTGTAAACAGTTAAAAGTAAAATATTTAAATGTTTAACTCTTTATTGTTTACGATTTTAAATATAGTTATGTTCATGGGCTACCCCCTTTAATTCTATAAAATTCAGAATAATGGCCATTATCACGAGCAAATTGGCTAAATTAGACTATGACTCACCTCTATGGGATAAGGCTGCATTTGGTCTTGTTATCTGAGGAGTGATATAACACAGCAGAACAGGGTAAACACATCCCCCACAGTGCTCTGCACAGTTAAACCACAGGACCCCCTAGAGAATGCAAGCTTCAGCCTTACTGTACAATTCCACTCAACACCCTCATGTGTACTCTCTGCCTTATGGCTGTTAAAGACGCGTTATCGCCTTATCAGGAGCAATGCTAATCACACCAGGAATGGTTAGTGTTTCTTCAAAGCCTGGGACTATGCATATCAGCACAAACAGCCATTCACAGATTATTCCCCCTAATGTAGAAATATCGCAAGTAAATATAAGCCTGTGTGTCCTTCCCTTCTGTCAAGTTGTTACAAATTCTAATCAGCTGTTACTTAGTTACAACTGTTTTTGTGAAAAAGTTTGGCGACAACCAGTATGATTGTCAATGCAGTGTCATATCCCATTTTCGCATAATACCACAGATCATGTAGGGGGGCTTGCTAGGAATGCAAATGCTCTTAGACATGGGTGCCAGAGAGGTGTTTTGGCAAGCTACTCCGCCTTGGTCAAGATATTTAGATTCAGGTATAAGGCAATTAAAGGAAAGTCTAACTACGATTGTGTCTCATGCAGGAGTCTGGAAAAGCTATGAAAGCTATAAGGCTAAGGCTCCATGTAGCGAGCTGTAGCCAAAAAGCGCTAAGGAAAAAAACGAGGCGGAAAAGTATCACATTTTTTCCTGTAGCGCTTTTCACAGAAAGTCCGCTGAGTTTTCCTCTGCAAATACCATGTCCCTATTATATATGTATACGGAAAACATCAGCGTTTCCGTAGGTATAATTGACAGGCTGCGATTTACGAAAATGCAATGATTTTTTAAATCACAGCATTTCCGCTGTGGATATTTTTCTGCAATATGTGAATGAGATTAGCCAGAATCTCATCCACTTTGCAGGTACTGTAAAACATCTAAAAGTAGCTGCTAAATTGGTTGTCACCCAGCTAACACTAAGGTATTCTTGATTAAAGGGGTTGACTTTACAGGGAACTTATTAACCCATCTCCACAGTTAGATGGTTAGGGTCAACTGAATAAAGTGGTGTTTTTCCCTTGTAAATCAGTGCCTTTGTTACCAAGATATTGCTGGTTTTGTCAATATGCAAATGAGCTTGTATCAAATTTTCTTAATATCCTGGACAACCCCTTTAATTTTTAACAAGTCAATTTTTAAGAAGACAACATATAGAATTATATATATTGATAAATTTATTTTTATTTTAGCCCAATCCACTCAATTTCTGATGTACAGAGTATGGAAATATAGGTTTATAATTCTACTTGAACATGATATGGTAGCTGCGAGTCTGTCTGTCCTCACGATTTATTGTCTGTAAATAGTCCAGGCACTGGATATTGCAGCACTGAAACAATGAAATGTGGTGTACAGATGTGATGAGATAATGGAGTCTGCGTCACTTTCTTGCTGTTTTGTGTATTGTATTGTTCATGAAGTCAGAATTCACTGCATGATAGTAACCAAATGTAAAAAGTCCTTAGGGTAATGTAAGAAAAAAATAGTCAACAAAAGTCAAAAAAGTGTTCTGCGCTATTGTTGTAATCTCAGTTCTTGTGCTTCTAAACTATAATAATAATAATAATAATAATAAAAATAGTATAAAAATAAAAGTAAATTATAATATTATTAGAAGTTTCTAAGATGTTTTATAGCCAAACAAAACAACAGGGTCTCAGTTCACAGAACACAAAGGTCAGAGAAAAAAATAAACTAAGAGCAATAAAAATAAAAATAAATGGCTGAAATATTGATAAGTGCACATTTCAGTACCGATCCATGGGTGTGGGATCCTTTCACATTCCAAAAAATACTGGCAAATGTTTTTGGTTATGTATTCAAACACCCAAAGATTATCTGACACCACCTGTAAAATTTACCTCAAAAATGACTTTGATCATAGCACTTGCATTACATCCACACAGATATTTGTTGCTCTGATCACCTGTAGAGGTGATGGGTCATCTGCATAGAAAGACTTTTTGCCAATATGTTCAAAGGGTTTTCCAAAATAACTAAAAAGTTGCCCAAAGCAAGGAATTATATGTTACTTGGCTGTAGTGATGACATGCTCATATACACACTTGACTCTAGTACAGCCAATCACTGCTTAGTGAACTTGTGCCATACAACACTGGACCAGTGACTGGCTGCAGTAGTGACACGGGTTATACAAGACACGCCAGTGCTGCAGCCAAGTAAACAAAGCCCGGCAAGGATGAGTAGAGTGGCAATGCTGGAAGCTGTAAGGGATAAAATGGTGAAAAATAGCTTTTTTCCTGGCTTTGGACAATTTTTTTATTATCTTGGGAGAACCCCTTCAAATGTTTTGAGTGTTGAACCAATTTAGCATAATCAATTTAGCATAATCATTTGGTAAATCAGATAAATTATTTGTGCATCTATGGAAAGTCATGACCATATTTAGCAAAATGTCAAATGATGTGGCAGTATATAAAATATCGGTTAATCAGTCACATTCCTTTAATATGAACCTTTCATCCTCTCCAATAGATCCAACTCTTTGCATTATTTAGTAGACGCTGCTCCATTGATTCTGGAACAGGCCATGCTATTCCCAAAACAACCATTTCTATTAGTTTCAGCACCCAGGATCTCCCTTGTCAGGTGGGCGGTTTCAGACTTTCTGCTCTGGCATAGGTCTGCCCACCTGACACTAGAGAGCCCAATTAGCCTATTGGGTGCTAAAACTAACAACGTCTGTAAAAAGCTGCGGAATATGATGGCTCTATATAAGTAAGCATAATAAATAATAATAAATAATTGTTGCTCAGGAATGGTTGGGTCTAGAGCAAAAATTACAACCGTGCCAAAATCAGTAGAGCGACATCTAGAAGGATGCCATGAATTGGAGGAGATGGTAAAAGGTCCTCTTTGATCCAGAATTTGATAGTTGAGAATATCAAAAATAATCTAGAATTTCTAAAGAAAAAGAAGATTAAGTAGATATAATCAGTTTTGAGATGTCTCTGATCTTGTATCTGCATAAGGTTCTAGCAGTTGATGGCAGTGTTAATACCTCTTTATTATGTCTTCCATAAGGGTTTTTAGTTTCACAAGACAGCTTTAGATACCTTTCCATGAATTCCCAGTATACTTGGTAATCCAACACCAGGAATCAATGTTAACTCTGTTCACTGTCATATTACCAGATGATTAAGAAGAGTCTCTTGCTAGGAGTATGGGGAACATAAATTGCTCTTGAGCTGAGTACGTGCTGAGTTGTGTCGCTTACCATTACCCTATAGAGATAAAGATATTCCTTTTCTTCCAGACAGAAGCAATGGGACAATATTTCTCTTTGGTTTATCTCAGTCTTGACTTGTTACAAGCAGAGACCCCACCTAAAGCATACGTCTGCAGCTCTCATGGAAGCGTGGCATCAAAGCAAACATTTCCCATCATCATCCTCAGTGTTTATGACTTAGAGATATAAGCAGATCATTCCTCTGAGCTTGTTCATACTGGTTTACTAGATGTGTGGGTGATTTATTGAGGAGAAAATAGAAATTATTAATCATATGTTTATTATTAGGTCATTGACACTTACAATTGCCCTTTATATGGCTCCAGCGTTTTATCGTCACAGATCCTTGTGGTATTTACAGTAACAGAGTAATAATGTAGACTGTCATATATAATGAGGAATACCTAAAAAAATATATATATTAAAATTTTAACCACATTTTGTTTGGACTCTAGAATGGACATATATATATATTAAACTGAATGGACACAAAAGCTACAAGCTTTGTGAAATGCCCTCTTACTATAAGTCTCGCTTGCAGCACCAAGACAACTCATGTGATAGATCTGTTGGACCTTCAGTCTTCTAAATCTGGCCAAGCACTTTAGATAGTTTCTAGGTGAACACTTGCCAACAGCTATTCCTCCCTTACCCTCCTTATACATGCATGGCGACCTTGACCAAGCATGCATGTGTTCTCAACAGGGTGAGCCGAGTAACACTAGGTTCACACCTGCGTTCAGGTTTCCGTTCAGGGAGGAAGTCTGCTTGGGGACCCCTCGAATGGAAACCTAATCCGCTTAAAAAAAGTGGTTAGACTATAATGGAGTCCGCCGGGTTTCCGCCCCGAAGAGGGCGAAAAATGCGGAGAGAAAAGCAGAATGGGGTACGGAATCCCCAGGCGGAGACTGGGCGCAGGTGTGAACCTAGCCTTAAACCAGTTTTTCATGGTCAAGTTTGTTTCATGAAATGTACAGTATCTGAACTGAACTTAGCATGTCAGTTCAGTTCAGTTCAGTTGAGCTGCATTTGAGATGGTAAATCTGTGCGATACACGGGCCAAGTTTCTGGCACAGAGTTGGCTGTGTGAAACTGAAACTGTTGGTGGCTTATCTTCCTTAAAGACAAAATAACCAGGTATGTTGAAATTCAATAGCAGATATTTCATTCCTCTAACATCTGCAGTCAGACACACCCATTAAATGGTTGGTGAGATGTTGCCGAAACTGGTGGTTTTGGCTATGATTCCCACTCAGTTTTACTGAATGGGCAAGATTATCTGTTTTTTTTTTTTTTGCATTACTTTTTGAGGAATTTTTGAAGATTTGTTTCAAATGTAGAAAATGGGGGCCCTGACAGCATATATAGTAGAATCACATTAAGTCCCCTGAAAATATATTAAATATAAGTATTCTACATTTTTACACTGTGTATGAATAAGACAATGCTTACCATGGAAGTAACCAAGACACAGAGTGTTCTTATATGGAGACGGCAGTGTCTACTTTCTATAAATAAGTTTCATATGTTACTTTTATACCTTTCCATTTACTTGACTGCTTTCCTGTTGTCTTGGGGTATAATAGTTTTAAGAATCATACGATGTCAATGCATTCAACCATAAACATGAAATCTGTATTGCTTTCTAAGATAAAATAAGTAGTATAATGTTGTACCGTGTTAGCCATTGAAAGTAGTGGAAGAGTGAAGAAATCAGACGATACCTTTTAGAGGCTGAGTATATTTATAAGTAAGCTTTCAGAAGAGCAAGCTTTCTTCTTCAGACATGGTGTTATACAAGAACTGAAAATTCCAATTTTTAGTTCTTGTATAACACCATGTCTGATGAAGGAAGCTTGCTCTTCTGAAAGCTTAATTATAAATATACTCAGTTAGCCTCTAAAAGGTATCGCCTGATTTCTTCACTCTTCCAAGATAAAATAAGATCAAAGTGTAAATGTTGATTCAAAGGGTTTTCCAAAGACAGACTTTTATGACATGTCAATCAGACATATCATAAAAGTCAGATTGCTGGAGGTCTGGCAGCTGGGACACCCACTGATCTTGAGCTACAATCCTATTTTCTATTTTCAAAGGAGAGGTAAATGTGCATCCACTGAAATGAATGGGAGTTATGGAAGACTATGTGTGTACACTCTGTGATATGTCCCAAAAATATGGTTCACACCAAAAATGCCATAAAAACGGCTCCAAACATGGGAATACAGACATTTGTTCTTTTGGTGCATTATATTCTTAGTCACACGCTTGTTTGAAAAAGTCTTTAAAACTGTCAAGGAAAGCTCAAAATGAGTATAAAATACAAAACAATTTGGTGTGCACTGTGTATTCCATTTTGTGGTTCCTTTTGCTTAAAGGGATAAACCGTTTTTGGCAAGGAGGCCAGGGAAGGTGAAAAATAAATAAAAACCCTAACTCACCTGTCCCAGGTGCTCCGGTGTCTCCCACTGCTGTCCAGTTCTGCTGTTCCCGACGCTTCTTCTAGCAGAAGTCCCCGCCACATGTGACTGCGGAGGTCAATCAGCGGACTAAAGAAAGGACACGGGACATCATTAGGTGACATATACGAGTGATGTCCTGGTTCCATTCCTTAATCCACTGAGGCCAGTCACATGCGATGGAGACTTCTGATAGAAGAAGCACCAGTAGCAGCAGGACTAAACCATGGAGGTGAGTATGCGTTTTTTTTTTCACCTTCCCTGGCCTCCTTGCCAAAAACGGTTTATCCTGGACAACCCCTTTAATAAATCTCCCACTGAGATTTAAGATTATCTTAAACCAGAAAACATCTTGATACTACGAAATACCTTTGTAGTTTCATCAGTAAAAATGGCCACTAATTTTGCATGAACGCCTGATCTAACTGTGTATGAATCCAGACTAGACATTTACTTTAGATAGCTGTTGATCGACTGAGCTATCCCTCCCGACTCTATCAACGTTAGGGCACATGCACATAACATTACTATAGTTCAGCACAACCCATGAGACCCATATTAAATTCAAAGGCATACAGTGGCCTAGGTTTACTAACTGGGCTATGCCTGGAAAGTGGCCAAAAATTATCCTAAACTTGGTGCATTTTGGCACAAAATGGCGAATCCCAGTTCCTGCGTCCTGCTTACTACTTTTTTAGACAGTGGGTAGAGCAGAGTAAGAATCCCGGTGGGCTAGGGCAAGTATGATTCAGTCTATCAGATTTACTATAACGAACATTAGAAAAACAGAGTGTTACATCAGAAATCTACACTAGTTCCTGACTGACCCAGATTTCAGTTCAGGTGCACTTGCTTGTACAAGAATTATTAAGAGGCCGGAGCCTCTTAGTAATTCTGGCATGCCTTGCAAATGAAATAAGACTGGTGTAAGAAATGCCAGTCTTAATAAATTCCTCCCTTTGTTTTAATAATATTAATACATTTTTATTTATATAGCGCCAACATATACCACTTTACAAATCATATGGAATCCAAAAATTGATGCTGGATGGGATACTAAATGATGCTATTCGTCCCTTGCTTTAGTAATATGGTGCCATATGAAGCACCCTATATGGGAACTCTGTTTTAATGTTGCACGTGGTTGAGACTTTAAAATGATAGAGTACAACCATGTAGATCATTTGTATGAAGATGATCCAATCTTTTGAACCCTAAGGACATCTGTGCTACCTGTGAACTTACCTATTGTACATAACCCCATAAGACATGTTATACCACGAAGACATGAATGACAGACACTTCTTAATACACCTGCAGCAAATTGCTTCACAATACTTAATCTCTCCAGGAGCCAAGGGTTTCATGTACACATTTCTTGCACCATAGCTTTAACTAATGACAATTTTCCAGCCCTTAACTAAAACCATGGCAGAACTCCCCCTCTCTGGAACATGCGCCCGCGAAATATTTCTCAAAGTGAATTCACACTGAGAACCTTTTGGCCCTGAGAAACAATGTTAATAATTGCTCCAAAAATCTGTTCCTTGTTAAAATAAGCTGGTGTCTGGGGGGCATATCAACAATACACATTAATTATACTGAGCTATTTGTTTCTATGCCATTTCAATCCTCAGTGTAGAAGATAACAGATTTTATGAATTACATCTGAGTAAGACTTGAGCAGACAGAAGTAACTATCAAGAGGTTTGAAGGAGCAATACAAATTGTAAGAATCACTATTATTTCCTATAGACCATGAATATTTACTGTATTACAACAAACACTCGACCATCATATCATTGTGCTCACTGAATAACTCAGTGCTATAACCTAAGAACTAAGGAGGCTTAGAAAAACAGTGCTGCAACTGTTTACAGGTTGTGTCGGGTATTATAGCTCAGCTACAGTGGGGGAAAAAAGTATTTAGTCAGCCACCAATTGTGCAATGTCCCAACTTCATTGGAATTGGGATTGTACATTAATATGATGCCCAAATAACATTGCCACAAGGTGACCAAAAACAGTGTTCAGTCAATAAACTAGGAAATGTAGCTGCATCTTGTGAACATTTCTTGCCACTGGTTTGGTCAATTGGAAGTTCAAACCATGTCGATTTTGCTATCTGTTGCACTTTGCATGCAGAGTGCATGTGTTACCGCAGTCACATACAGGATGCACAAGTACAATCAATGTCGACTCATTATGGTCTACATTTTACAGTGGGGAAAAAAGTATTTAGTCAGCCAGCAATTGTGCAAGTTCTCCCACTTAAAAAGATGAGGCCGGCCTGCAATTGACATCATAGGTAGACCTCAACTATGAGAGACAAAATGAGAAAACAAATCCAGAAAATCACATTGTCTGATTTTTAAAGAATTTATTTGCAAATTATGGTGTAAAATAAGTATTTGGTCACCTACAAACAAGCAAGATTTCTGGCTCTCACAGACCTGTAACTTCTTCTGTAAGAGGCTCCTCTGTCTTCCACTCATTACCTGTAGTAATGGCTCCTGTTTGACATTGTTATCAGTATAAAAGACACCTGTCCACAACCTCAAACAGTCACACTCCAAACTCCACTATGGTGAAGACCAAAGAGCTGTGGAAGGTCACCAGAAACAAAATTGTAGACCTGCACCAGGCTGGGTAGACTGAATCTGCAATAGGCAAGCAGCTTGGTGTGAAGAAATCAACTGTGGGAGCAATAATTAGAAAATGGAAGACATACAAGACCACTGATATTCTTCCTCAATCAGGGGCTCCACGCAAGATTTCACCCCGTGGGGTCAAAATGATCGCAAGAACGGTGAGCAAAAATCCCAGAACCACTCGGGGGGACCTAGTGAATGACCTGCAGAAAGCTGGGACTAACGTAATAAAGGCTACCATCAGTAACACACTACGCCGCCAGGGACTCAGATCCTGCAGTGCCAGACGTGTCCCCCCTGCTTAAGCCAGTACATATCCAGGCCCGTCTGAAGTTTGCTAGAGAGCATTTGGATGTTCCAGAAGAGTATTGGGAGAATGTCATATGGTCAGATGAAACCAAAGTAGAACTGTTTGGTAGAAACACAACTTGTGTTTGGAGGAGAGTGAATTCTGAGTTGCATCCAAAGAACACCATACCTACTGTGAAGCATGGGGGTGGCAACATCATGCTTTGGGGCTGTTTCTCTGCAAAGGGACCAGGACGAATGATCCGTGTACATGAAAAAATGAATGGGGCCATGTATCGTGAGATTTTGAGTGCAAACCTCCTTCCATCAGCAAGGGCATTAAAGATGAAACGTGGCTGGGTCTTTCAGCATGACAATGATCCCAAGCACACCGCCAAGGCAACGAAGGAGTGGCTTCGTAAGAAGCATTTCAAGGTCCTAGAGTGGCCTAGCCAGTCTCCAGATCTCAACCCCATAGAAAACCTTTAGAGGGAGTTGAAAGTCCGTGTTGCCCAGCGACAGCCCCAAAACATCACTGCTCTAGAGGAGATCTGCATGGAGGAATGGGCCAACATACCAGGAACAGTGTGTGCCAACCTTGTGAAGACTTACAGAAAATGTTTGACCTCTGTCATTGCCAACAAAGGATATATAACAAAGTATTGAGATGAACTTTTGTTATTGACCAAATACTAATTTTCCACCATAATTTACAAATAAATTCTTTAAAAATCAGACAATGTGATTTTTCTGGATTTTTTTTTCTCATTTTGTCTCTCATAGTTGAGGTCTACCTTTGATGACAATTACAGGCCGGCCTCATCTTTTTAAGTGGGAGAACTTGCACAATTGGTGGCTGACTAAATACTTTTTTTCCCCACTGTATATTCACTTGAACGAATCTAAGTTGCAATACCAGGCCATACCCAGGCGTGGTGCTGTGCAGGTTTTTATAAGCCTGTGCAATGCCTTTATTGTAGAGTTCGCTCAAACAACTAGTTTCTTATAGATTTTGCTAAGAGATTGTATGGTTTGATGTCTATTAAAGGGGTTTTCTCATCTTAACAAGTTATTCCCCAACTTGCAGTTCTGGGGGGGGGGGGTGGCTTATGGGACCACTAAGACTCACACCCATCAGTTGCCCATTCATAATTGAGCAGTCGTCAACCATTGTATGTCCCTCTGAATTCACTGCAATGGAAGTGTCAGAGATAGCCATAATACAGTGCTCAACTACTGCTCTATTCATAGCAGGTGACATAACACCCCCATTCTCCTGATCAGAAGGGGTCTCAGTAATTGGACCCCCACCAATATCCCCTTCCCTATTGATAGCAGATAACGTGCTCGGATGGGAAACCAGAAAATCATTCCTAACGTCGGGCACTGATATTGGATGATGAATGCTGGACTGAAGCCTGCAACCCAATTTAACCCCAAGGAGCCTCATAAAGTTCAGGTCCTGTATGGAGATGTCAGACTTCAGTCTAGCTGCCAAAAATGGACACCAAATGGATAAAACTCATGACAAATAGTTCTTTAGCTGAAATGCCAAACGTAGTAATCAGATTTAGTCTCCACATACTGTACATTTCACCACCTCAACATCAGTTATACATGCTCGGTGAGACATCTGCCCATTATCAGAATGTTGGAAAATTTCTGTGGAAAATATCTAAATAAAAAAATACTTTAGTCCATTAGACTCGCTCTTCAACCCACCACATGTCCGGATTCTCTACAGTACATAAGATTGTTTTTTATATGGCCGCACAGAGTAAAAGGTGCTAAGCCCACACACATTGATAGCTCCATGATCACTTCATATTTCTAACTTATCAAAATGTGTCCTTTACCCTGTTACCAGCTGAGCACATTAATACGCCCTGTCAAGCACCTGTTTTTAACACTTGGATTCAGTGCCTTTGGCTCAAGATATAAGAGTTAGGAGACATCAAAATGGTTATAGTGGACATGATCCAGTTGATCAGGGATTTAGTTTTTTTTAGAAAAACATATGGATTAAAACGGTTTACATACTAGCGAACATTTCACTTTATGGCTCTATTCTCACCTCATTTTGTTGGCCAGTCTGGCACCAGATTCAATTATATAAAATGCTGTAGTAAACTCAAGCCTAGAAATCACCAGGTTTTAGGGCATGTTGCATTTTTCCAAATTTTTAATGGTTTGCTTTACTTTTTTCCATATAAAATACTCCTAGACTTTGGTCAGGCCAAATATTGGGATATAATACAATAGCAGATACTAATCCTTTATGACAATCACACTTGATGTTCTTGTCCAAAACAATCTTCTGACCATTTATAAAAAAAAAAAAAAATCTATGAATATTTGATTTATCTTCCTTTTTCTGATAGGAAAAAAATATGAAAATGAGTTCCACCTTTTGAAATGTAGATCCCTATAGACCAATGTCTGGTTTACAAGAAACCTAGATGACATGATCTAGGATTAAAGCCAAACCAGAATATCTCCTCCTAAAGGAAGCAGAGTTTTGGAGTCATTGTGAATAAGAGGAGCTTTAGTGCTTCTGTCTGACCCTGGCTCTCAGCCATTTATGAAGGAGTCAGAGTTGAAGCAGGAGTCAGAGTCGGGCTGTGGAAAAAAAAAATGATCAGAGTCAAAGATCTGGCCTACCAACTCTACAGCCTTGAAAGGAAGAGAGAACCATAAAAAGATGTTTCAGGGTTACTGCCCCTCATCAGTGCGAAGCAGATTTCTGGATGAAAGGTGACCTGTAAAGACAGTCTACTTAAGGACACATAGTAATCCATTTTTCATAGAAAATGGAAGGATCCATCGCCCACATGCACTGTTAGGACAACCAAAGTATGTACTGGCCGAAGAAAGCAAATGGTAAGGTTGGGTTCACATCTTTGTCAGAGTTTGCCAAATATCTGCGGATAAAAAAGTTCTGTACAGAGGACTTTTTCTCTGCTACTTTCAGTTTCAAAATAACGAACACCTGACAGACCCCATTATAGTTAATGGGGTCCACCTGACTTCTTTGTGTAATCGCTGTTTTAGCGGTTCACCACTCCATTGTTCGGGTCCAGTGCTACTGTGAACCTAGAGTAAGGCTAGGTTCACACCTGCCCCGGGCTCCGTTCAGGGATTCTGGCCACGAATTCACTTGAAAAATGTGGAGAGAAAAGTCCAGCAAGCAGCACTTTTCTCTCTGCATTTTTTGGGCAAACACCAGCAGACCCCATTATAGTCTATGGGGTCCGTGGGTTTCCGCAGGTAACTGCTTTTTAAGCGGAATGGGTTTTCACAAGTGTGAACCTAGCGTAAGGGAAAATAAAATCCCCAAGGTTGGTTCAATTTAAACAATAACATTGTAGTTTTTTTTATTCAGTTTTTTGAGCCAAAGCCAGAAGTGGATTGAACGAAAAGGAAAAGCATAAGTCATTCCTTTATACTTGCCATTCCTTTTAAATCCAAGCCTGACTTGGACAAAACTGCATAAAACAAATAAATAAAAAGATTTAAAAAATTACCGAACAATTACCCCACAATGCACATTCTGGCAAATCCCATCCACGCATTGCAGTAAAAAATCCACAGCGGAAATGCGGCGATTTGAAACACCATTGCGTTTTTAAATATCGCAGCATGTCAATTATACCGATGGAGACACTGGAATTATAGGTATAGTAGGGACAGAAAGTCTTCAGAGGACTTCCTGTGAAAAGCGCTGCGTTTCTGCCGCAATCTTTTCCGCAGTGCTTTTTGGCTGCGGCTCTCTACATGGGGCCTTAGCCTTATAATGTTTTCAACCACTATCCCGCTCTGATTCTCACTTTAGAAATTTATTAGCATCAGCACTAACTGCCTTGTACAACATCCTCAGCACAAGACCACATAGCGAGATTTTTTTTTAATGTATGTAGGTTTGAATTACACGCAGCTGAGAAAGCATAAAAACAGCTTTTTAACATTGATTTATTTTGGAGATACACTTACTTTGCATGCGTGTGATATTTTGTGCCACCCATGTACAAGCTGCCCACTAGTGTGCCAATAATAGCCTACAAGGGTAGTCAGCTCAGTAGCAGTAATTTGTACACTGGTACTTGCGGAGTATAAGGGGCAAGAAAGGTCAACAGCTGTAGTCGCTGTAGGGCTTTTCTCCTTCTGTATTCAGTCTGTTGTCTATTTTAAGACATCTCCTGTATGACCATTAGGGACAAGAGACAAAATAAAAAGGGCTTCACTAACTAGTGACCTACAGCAAAATCTAAAAAGTCTCAAGCTGAAAATATCACCCTCACCTCAATCTTCGCATAGCTGACCATTGACCAGCTGAGCCGAGCTCCAGACTGCCCTACAGCAGGCTCATCACTACATGGGTCCCTCAAGTGAGAGTGTGGTCTTTGTATTTCGGGAAACAGTATTGATTGTACCTGTCAACCCCTGTCCTCTTGGCAATGTGGATGAATGACTTATTGCTTGACATTGATTTTCGGCTCATTACAATGGTAAGACACGATGCTAAATTTCCCAATTCCGATACCAGCTGTAAACATTAACATCAGATGGTGCAGACATTTCTTAATCCCTTCATTTGCAATAACCTCATGAAATTCAACTTTCCACACAAAGGGATTATGTAAAGAAAGAGTCATCTCAGCCAAAGGTGAATTGTTCCGTGGTTGGCACCTAACCTCCAGCTGGCACAAAGCAGACAAGACGGTTATAGATTGTATTAAAGCTGGCATCTACATACCAGTAGAAAACATATTTACCCTGTTGTACCATGAAAGCACAATTTAACCCCGGGAATGTAAGAGGGAAAAGATTCCAGATCATCTAAAGGGGTGAAAAAAGAACATCAAAGAGTTCTTTGTGTTGCTACAGTAGTCTCATCATAGGCTGGGCTACCCAGAAAGCAAGGAAAGAGGCCAAAAAGATCAGTCTGCTAACGCTTGGGAATGTCATTCCACAGCCAGGCATTTGGGCTTTATAGATGCCAAGCTTGTACCACCAGATGGTCCAACACTCAACCAAATATAGTAACAGTCAAAGTGCAGCTAACCCTATCAGTTCTGGACCTTTATCACAATTGGGGTCTGCTAGGGTGTAAAATAACATAAAAGTTTTTTTATTCATAGTCACTATTCAGTTTTTCTTTTCATTTCATTCCATGAATTAAAAAAAATTATAAAAATGAAGATGTAAAATGCCGCACATAATGTCGCCCATTATAGCAGCACAGAAGTAAATAAAGTGGCTAATTTAGCTACGGTAGATGGGGATATTAGGAGCAATTGAAACTGTCAAGGAGGATGCATCAGCCGAGTAGAATTAAATGTCACTATCTGTGAGCAAGACCCCAGAAACCATCAACAGAAACTGAATCCCAAGCAGGAAGTTTCGAGCCATTTAGCCGACTCCTTCAGCACAGCGGAGTATTATGTATTCACACAATTTACAGTTATTTTCATTGTAACTCCGCGTCATTAGGATGTCAGTTCAGTTTCTATTGTGGTTTATGTTCCCTGGAGATATTTAAGTACCATCTTCCTTTCAAGTACAAAAAAAATAATTTTCATAGGAAACATCACTTTGATAATATTAAAAGGCAAAAAAGATTTGTAGAGTGTTTTAGGCAACACTGAAAATGTTGATTTTATTGGTAGCGTTAATTGCATATGAAAAGCATGCCCCAGGGAGTGTTATTTAGGAGGAGGCCATGAAGATTCCTTCTTAAAGCACAATTGTAGAAAAATCTCCATGTGACCAGCTTTCTTCTACCTTTCCAGGTTATTATAACCAACATTGTCCATCTGTTCATCAACTGCAACTCCTAAGCTAGCCGTCAGCACAGAATGGTTATGTTTTTACTAATTTTATCTATTACGTTTATTACTTTTTTTTATATATATACTGTTTTTTATTAGTTTTTATAGTCATCATGCATGCAATAAAGTATGAAGGTCAGAGAAAAAACACCATTCTCCCATACTTAGAAAAGAAAACGGAGGGCACATAGACAATGTCATATAATGCTATAACCCCCTCCCTTCACCCAACCACCCATGCCGCTTTTATTTTTCTTTATAATAAAACTATTTCTGCGGTAATTTTGCCCATTGTTATAGTAATAATAAAACAACAATTATTATTACATGTCATTTACAAATAATAAAATAATCATAAAGACCATCTATAGAGAAAATATTCTCAAGGGAATCACGTTGGCTCAGTGATTAGCAGTAGGTGTCAATCTGACCTTACTCTAAATCTGACCAAGGACAACTTCAAGGTGGAGTTTGTATGTTTTCCCTGTGTTTGTTCGAGTTTCCATAAGTGCTCCAATTTCCTCTCGCACTCCGAAAACATACAAAGGCTAAGGCTCCATGTTACAGGCCGCAGCAAAAAAGCGCTGCAGTAAAAACTGCATTGCATAGCAGTTTTCCCGCAGCACTCTTCAAAGAAAGATTGCAGAGGTTTCCTCTATGGACTTTCTGCTTCCATTATATCTATAGGGAAACCTCCGGCATTTCCGTAGGTATAACTGACTTGCTGCGATTTCCAAAACCGGAAATTACAACATGTCCGCTGCGCATATTTTTCCACAACGTATGGATGGGGCTCCAGCCTAATAAATAACTTGGCTTACTTTTAAATTGGCCCTAGAGTACTCATATAAGAGAGGGAAATTAGACTGTGAGCCCCTTCATGGCCTGTCCCATCCGATGCCATACAGTAGCACTGTATATAACTATGGCTATGTAATAAAAAACCAGACTGTAAATTTCATGATGGTCTATAAAATAGGGAAATTCTCCATGAAAGAAAATGGATGTGTCCGTGACTTTCTTTTGAAGCTGGTGGCACTTCTGCAGGTTATTGTCACTGTATTATTTTACAGGTCACAGTAAATGCTGCTAATGTTGTCTGAGCTGAAGACATATATCACATATAATCTATGTCTAAAAAATACAGTATAATCTGTTTGTGATTTATTTATTTTTAATAAAGGGGTATTCTAGCTCATGATATTATTATTTATAATAGTGCTGCTCAGCGACATAAAAGAACAATACTCTCCTTTAATTTCCAGGGCCAGCAGCTCTCTACAACAACTGGGGTCCGGGGAGAGGTGAGTAATGGTTTATGTTTAAGGCCCCCTCAGCAGCACTATTAAATAATAAAATTAAGTTGCTTTGAATAAAGATATAACCAAGTTGGCAAACACTAGGTACAAAATGTAGCAGCTCGGGGTCAAGCTATATAACCCAGAATGAGGCCAAAATGTTATTGTCATTATAATATTACTCAAAGACATCATTATTGATACTTTAAAATTCTCTTACAGTATGGTTAGTTTCTATTCACATCACATTGGGTTTATATACATCAGGGGTATATTCCTGAAGTACTCCCCAATGTACAGTCATGGCCAAAAGTTTTGAGAATGATACAAATATTAATTTTTACAAAGTCTACTGCTTCAGTTTTTCTAATGGCAATTTGCATATACTCCAGAATGTTATAAAGAGTGATCAGCTTAACAGCAATTACTTGCAAAGTCAATATTTGCCTAGAAAATGAACTTTATCCCCCAAAACACATTTCAACATCATTGCAGCCCTGCCTTAAAAGGACCACCTAACATCGTTTCAGTGATTGCTCCATTAACACAGGTGTGGGTGTTGATGAGGACAGGGCTGGAGATCAATCTGTCATGATTAAGTAAGAATGACACCACTGGACACTTTAAAAGGAAGCTGGTGCTTGCCATCATTGTTTCTCTTCTGTTAACCATGGTTATCTCTAAAGAAACACATGCAGTCATCATTGCACTGCACAAAAATGGCCTAACTGGGAAGAGTATTGCAGCTAGAAAGATTGCACCTCAGTCAACAATCTATCGCATCATCAAGAACTTCAAGGAGAGAGGTTCCATTGGTGCCAAAAAGGCTCCAGGGCGCCCAAGAAAGACCAGCAAGCGGCAGGACCGTCTCTTAAAAGTGTTTCAGCTGCGGGATCGGGCTACCAGCAGTGCAGAGCTTGCTGAGGAATGGCAGCAGGCAGGTGTGAGTGCATCTGCACGCACTGTGAGGCGGAGACTCTTGGAGCAAGGCCTGGTCTCAAGGAGGGCAGCAAAGAAGCCACTTCTCTCCAGAAAAAACATCAGGGACAGACTGATATTCTGCAATAGGTACAGGGAGTGGACTGCTGAGGACTGGGGTAAAGTAATTTTCTCTGATGAATCCCCTTTTCGATTGTTTGGAACATCTGGAAAACAGCTTATTCGGAGAAGAAGAGGTGAGCGCTACCACCAGTCTTGTCTCATGCCAACTGTAAAGCATCCTGAAACCATTCATGTGTGGGGTTACTTCTCAGCCAAGGGAATTGGCTCTCTCACAGTCTTGCCTAAAAACACAGCCATGAATAAAGAATGGTACCAGAATGTCCTCCAAGAGCAACTTCTCCCAACCGTCCAAGAGCAGTTTGGCGCTCAACATGGCGCTTTTCCAGCATGATGGAGCACCTTGCCATAAAGCAAAGGTGATAACTAAATGGCTCAGGGAACAAAACATAGAGATTTTGGGTCCATGGCCTGGAAACTCCCCAGATCTTAATCCCATTGAGAACTTGTGGTCAATCATCAAGAGACGGGTGGACAAACAAAAACCAACAAATTCAGACAAAATTAAATCATTGATTCTGCAAGAATGGACTGCTATCAGTCAGGATTTGGTCCAGAAGTTGATTGAAAGCATGCCAGGGAGAATTGCAGTGGTCCTGAAGAAGAAGGGTCAACCCTGCAAATATTGACTTGCTGCATTAACTCATTCTAACTGTCGATATAAGCTTCTGTTACTCATAATATGAATGCAATTATATTTCTGTATGTGATAAAAACATCTGACAAACACACATAAAAATCAGAGGGCAGCAGATCATGTGAAAATATAATATTTGTGTCATTCTCAAAACTTTTGGCCATGACTGTATACCTATGACATATGCCACTGTATAACCATAGTGCGACGTGCAAAGGCCATTGACCACAATGCAAAAAAACTGTATAATATGTGGCAAAAGTAATGATACAGCCCTCACAGAACCTGATCTCAACATCATCTAGTCTGTCTGGGATTACAGGAAGAGACAGAAGGATCTGATCAATCCTATATCCACAAAAGTTCTGTGCTTAGTTCTTCAACAGGTTTGTAACAATCTCCCTGCCGAACTGTCTGCAAGTGTACCTAGAAGAACTTATGGAAAGCAAAAGGTAGTCACCAAATATTTATGGGATTTAGATTTCTTTATTGTGCATTCACTTCACTTTAACTGACCAAATATCTGGAAGCAACCTTACTTTACAGGATTCTCCACTCCTGCCTATATATCACCGTAGTAATTAAAAAATAAGGTTAAAGCAGAGCGTAAACAGTGCGTGTTTGCCCTTCACTGAGATGAATTTCTTGACTATCATATCCATCTGAAATATGATCTTCTTGGACCAGGACCAATATTTAAAATGAGCAGAACATTCCATATACAGTACATATATTTATAGAAATGCGAGCATCCACCAACAAAGACATTATTCTTAACATGAGACATGCTAATGATATGTAATGAGGTTGACAGAACACGTTGTAGGGTGCATAGTGACATATCTGATGGATGGATGTCTCCGTTCATCCTGTTTGCTCGGCATTTTTCTTCCCCTAGACAGCTCTTCTTGGATACTGTAAAGTTCCCTGGGAAGGATGTTGGAGTCACAAGAAATGGAAAAGAATCTTAAGCAGACACATGAGCTGCTCTCTGGACAGACTTGTGAAACATACAGTTTGGAGCCATAGAAAATAGCTCAAGCTGCATGATAAAGCATTGTTTTTGTACACACAGGACATGTAACATGACAGAAATGATGTATGTATTATCAAAGGATTATGCTTCCTGGCCACAAGACAGGTATTTGAGATTTAGGTCTATAATGTCCAAGAGAAACAAAGAAACACTGGCTCTGGTTCCTGAAAGTTCTTCCTGAGGTTTGGTTACAGCAGATGGCTTTATTTATGCTTGTGGTTTCTAATAAACTATTTAGGTTTCTATTATACCGTATATTATGCAGCTTTTATTTTACAGCTAGTTTTCTGTATACTGATATAGTTGTTATCAGCATGTTATTTAGAAAAGGGATCAGTGATGCCCCTACAGGAAAGGACAAATTGGGCCAATTTTCATGAAAGACTAGATGTGATTGTGCAGATTTCAATAAAGTACAGTGGCATGCAAAAGTTTGGACACCCCTGGTCAAAATGACTGTTATTGTGAACAGTTAAGCAAGTTGAAGATAAAATGATCTTCAAAAGGCATAACATTAAAGGGAGTCTATCATTAGAAAAACACCTTTTTAACTAATGGCACATTGGAATAGCCTTTAAAAAGGCTATTCTACTCCTACCTTCCATTCTTTTCTTCTCCCTGCAGTGTCTGATAAAATCAGTTCAGTTATGCTAATTACGATCCCGGAGCACTGGTGGCGTTCCCCCTGCGCTCCGAGCACCTCCCGCGTCATAACTTTCCACCGCCCCTTAGCTCATTGTGTTCACTCCCCTCTTCTTCTTCTCCGTATCTTCTTCCTTTCGCAGGCATCGGAAGCAGTGCTGTAACAGACCACCCGAAAATGGTGGTCCGGGCAGAGCCAACTGGACCCTGCATGGTTAGTACCTAGTAGCAAAACTTTTGGCAAGTATCACAGTTTGTAAACACTTTATGTAGCCAGCCAAGAGTCTTTCAATTCTTGTTTGAGGGATTTTCATCCATTCTTCCTTGGAAATGTCTTCCAGTTCTGTGAGATTCCTGGGTCGTCTTGCATTAACTGCTCTTTTGAGGTCTAGCCACAGATTTTCAGTGATGTACAGATCAGGGGTCTGTGAGGGCCATGGTAAAACCTTTAGCTTGCGCATTTTTAGGTAGTCTATGGTGGATTTTGACGTATGTTTAAGATCATTATCCATTTGTAGAAGCCATCCTCTTTTCAATTTCAGCTTTTTTTTACAGATGGTGTTATGTTTGCTTCAAGAATTTGCTGACACTTCATTAAATCTATTCTTCCCTCTACCTGTGAAATGTTCCCCGTGTCATTGGCTGCAACACCACCCCAAAGCATGATTGATCCACCCCATGCTTAATGGTTGGAGAGATGTTCTTTTCCTGAAATTCTGTGCCCTTTTTTTTCCAAACATACCTTTGATCATTGTGGCCAAAGAGTTCTATTTTAACATCATCAGTCAACAGGACTTGTTTCCAAAATGCATCAGACTTGTTTAGATGTTCTTTTGCAAACTTATAATGCTGAATTTTATGGTGAGGACGCAGGAGAGGTTTTCTTCTGATAACGCTTCCATGAACACCATATTTGTGCTTGTACAATTGAACAGTAGAACAATGTACCACAACTCCAGAGTCTGCTAAATCTTCCTGAAGGTCTTTTGCAGTTCAGCGGAAATCTGATTTGCCACTCTGGCAATCCTACGAGCAGCTGTTTCTGAAATTTTTCTTGGTCTTCCAGGCCTTATATTGACCTCCACTGTTCCTGGTAACTGCCATTTCTTAATTACATTTGGAACTGAGGAAAGAGCAACTTGAAAACGCTTTGCTATCTTCTTATAGCCTTCTCCTGCTTTGTGGGCTCCACCATTTTCATTTTCAGAGTGCTAGGCAGCTGCTTAGAAGAATACAGGGCTCCTGTTTTTGGGCATAAGGTTAGAGGAGGCTGGGTATTTATAAAGCTGTAAAATTTGCATCACTTGGCCTTTCCTAACGATGATAGTGAACAAGTCATAACCCTAACTGGCTAATGAACGTCTGAGACCTTGGTCAAAGTTATCTGAGCACACAAATCTACAAGGGTTCCCAAACTTTTGCAAGGTACTCCTTTCCTTTTTAACTCTAAAATTGTACTCAAACATAATAATACACTGATATTGCTTAAAATTATTAATAAGTGTGTTTAATCTTTAACTTTATGCCTTTTAAGTATCATTTCATCTTCAACTTGCTTAACTGTTCATGATAACAGTCATTTTGACCAGGGGTGTCCAAACTTTTGCATGCCACTGTAGGTCATACACATTAGACTACTTTGTGCCAGGTCTATGGTTGAATGACATGGACAGAACATAGATGATGTCGGTGTGCCATCCATGCCTCCACTGACCCATTCACTTTCTCCAGTGAGCCTGGGCGGCAAATCAGACAGGTATAGGACCTGTCCTGTATTTTGCCATTGGCTCAAGCCCCCATACATACATGGGTGTGTATATAGGACCACTACAATATAATGGATCAGTGTGCGAGCCATGAACAGCATGCACACTGTCATTGAAGAAGATGAAGATGGATGATTCCAGCCAAGAGGAATGAAACAATTAGCAAACATTTTAGTTGACCAATGACACAGTGCTATTGTCTGAAAAAATATTTGGATATTTTTGTCCGATATCCCACAAACATAAAGAAGTTCCCAGAAACATTGTTCTTCTTATACCCAATATACGGCCAGTTTGAACTACTTTAATTTCCAACATGGACTAAAATTCATGGCTGTATCTGCAAAACCATTGTTCACCAGATGACTGTTTGTTAATATGTTGTTTAGCCATTAATCTAGTTTTATCTAATGTTTATGTCCCCCTTTAAGGGAGTATGTTACCAGAACCCAGCATATTAGATAGGTTAGGGTCACCTGAATCAAATAAAGTGTTCACCTTGTGGATCAGTGCCTTTGTTGCCCGAGATATCACTATTTTTGTTAGAATGCAAATGAGCTAGAAGTGTCCTCATTGCTCCAAATAGCTAATTTGCATATTGACAAAAACGGTGATCTCTCAGCATCAGATGTGCCAATTCACATGGTGAGGACATTATTTGATCCAGGTAGCCCTAACCAAGCCATCTGCGGGGCTCGGTTGATATGCTGAGGTCTGGTGACAGACTCCCTTTAAAGACTATTCCTCTCGACTGACCCATACACAGTTCAATTTGGTCAAACGTGTTTATGTGTCAGTAGAGAGAGTGGGGTAAACTTTAGCAATCCATACAGGCAAGACTCCAAAAATATGATAGGTGACAAAAAATGTCGACTAGAATAAATGAAATATTTCTTAATATGGTGATATATTACCACTCCATACAAAATAATGACAAAAAATAAGTGTAAAATATGAAATTAATAATATAAGTAAATGAAACTGTAATAGTAACCATGCCGCAGGTTACTACAAGTACTCTACTCTTCATTCTCCAGCATACATTTATTTTTTATCACAGATGTTTCTGAAATAATCAATTATATTATTTTATAGGATCCATTTCACTGAAGAAAAAAAAAAGTACAAAGCCTGTACAGATCACAGTTCCAAAGGATGACCCTATATACAGACCATGACAGTTGTGATGATGGGAAGGAGTAGTAACCCCTAGAGTAAGGAAGTATCACACTGAGATCACGCACAGCCTGGGAAGGATGTGAGGCTTTTGTCATCTTCATCTGCCTTTGCAGGGGTAAGAGGTCATATGACTTGATTTTTTCATTCCATTGTCAATTTTTAACAAGAAGAATGGTCCTATTTGGTTTGATCTTCTCATTGGTCCCTTGAGTTTCATGTTATATAGCCAGTAGAATGTGTCCACAATGGCAATTTGAGAAGATGACATTTTAAACTATTTCAGATGTAAAATGGGAGCACAGGCTCTTTTCTAGACCACAGATAGCAGATTCTATCCCCATTGAAGGAATATTTCTGGTGGGAACTTAGCTCAGGAGAACATTCATGTCACTGGAGAGATCTTCAAGCAAAAGTCAGGTTTGTTTGCAAATTGTTTTTTGAAAGTTGCTAGTCAGAAGGGGAACTACAGTATGTCTCATTAGGGAGATACGGTACCGTGACTTATTAGACCATGCATGCCCTCCTAAGCACTGTGGGTAATTAATATGCAAATAAGACCTCCTTGGTGCAAAAGAGGAATGTGCTCTAATGCCACCTTTGATAGGTAGCGCCCAATAGATCAATGTATGTTTAAAAAAAAAAAAAAAAAAAAAATATATATATATATATACAGTGCCTTGCGAAAGTATTCGGCCCCCTTGAACTTTTCAACCTTTTGCCACATTTCAGACTTCAAAAATAAAGATATAAAATTTTAATTTTTTGGTGAAGAATCAACAACAAGTGGGACACAATTGTGAAGTGGAACGAAATTTATTTGTTATTTTAAACTTTTGTAAAAAATAAAAAACTGAAAAGTGGGGCGTGCAATATTATTCGGCCCCTTTACTTTCAGTGCAGCAAACTCACTCCAGAAGTTCAGTGAGGATCTCTGAATGATCCAATGTTGTCCTAAATGACTGATGATGATAAATATAATCCACCTGTGTGTAATCAAGTCTCCGTATAAATGCACCTGCTCTGTGATAGTCTCAAGGTTCTGTTTAAAGCCCAGAGAGCATCATGAAGACCAAGGAACACACCAGGCAGGTCCGTGATACTGTTGTGGAGAAGTTTAAAGCCGGATTTGGATACAAAAAGATTTCCCAAACTTTAAACATCCCAAGGAGCACTGTGCAAGCGATCATATTGAAATGGAAGGAGTATCAGACCACTGCTAATCTACCAAGACCCGGCCATCCCTCTAAACTTTCATCTCAAACAAGGAGAAGACTGATCAGAGATGCAGCCAAGAGGCCCATGATCACTCTGGATGAACTGCAGAGATCTACAGCTGAGGTGGGAGAGTCTGTCCATAGGACAACAATCAGTCGTACACTGCACAAATCTGGCCTTTATGGAAGAGTGGCAAGAAGAAAGCCATTTCTCAAAGATATCCATAAAAAGTCTCATTTAAAGTTTGCTACAAGCCACCTGGGAGACACACCAAACATGTGGAAGAAGGTGCTCTGGTCAGATGAAACCAAAATCGAACTTTTTGGCCACAATGCAAAACGATATGTTTGGTGTAAAAGCAACACAGCTCATCACCCTGAACACACCATCCCCACTGTCAAACATGGTGGTGGCAGCATCATGGTTTGGGCCTGCTTTTCTTCAGCAGGGACAGGAAAGATGGTTAAAATTGATGAGAAGATGGATGGAGCCAAATACAGGACCATTCTGGAAGAAAACCTGTTGGAGTCTGCAAAAGACCCAAGACTAAGACGGAGATTTATCTTTCAACAAGACAATGATCCCAAACATAAAGCAAAATCTACAATGGAATGGTTCACAAATAAACGTATCCAGGTGTTAGAATGGCCAAGTCAAAGTCCAGACCTGAATCCAATCGAGAATCTGTGGAAAGAGCTGAAAACTGCTGTTCACAAACGCTCTCCATCCAACCTCACTGAGCTCCAGCTGTTTTCCAAGGAAGAATGGGCAAGAATTTCAGTCTTTCGATGTGCAAAACTGATAGAGACATACCCCAAGCGACTTGCAGCTGTAATTGCAGCAAAAGGTGGCGCTACAAAGTATTAACTTAAGGGGGCCGAATAATATTGCACGCCCCACTTTTCAGTTTTTTACTTTTTACAAAAGTTTAAAATAACCAATAAATTTCATTCCACTTCACGATTGTGTCCCACTTGTTGATTCTAAACCAAAAAATTAAAATTTTATATCTTTATGTTTGAAGCCTGAAATGTGGCAAAAGGTTGAAAAGTTCAAGGGGACCGAATACTTTCGCAAGGCACTGTATATATATATACAGTCATATGAAAAAGTTTGGGCACCCCTATTAATTTTAATCATTTTTAGTTCTAAATATTTGGGTGTTTGCAACAGCCATTTCAATTTGATATATCTAATAACTGATGGACACAGTAATATTTCAGGATTGAAATGAGGTTTATTGTACTAACAGAAAATGTGCAATATGCATTAAACCAAAATTTGACCGGTGCAAAAGTATGGGCACCTCAACAGAAAAGTGACATTAATATTTAGTAGATCCTCCTTTTGCAAAAATAACAGCCTCTAGTCGCTTCCTGTAGCTTTTAATCAGTTCCTGGATCCTGGATGAAGGTATTTTTGACCATTCCTCTTTACAAAACAATTCCAGTTCAGTTAAGTTTGATGGTCGCCGAGCATGGACAGCCCGCTTCAAATTATCCCACAGATGTTCAATGATATTCAGGTCTGGGGACTGGGATGGCCATTCCAGAACATTGTAATTGTTCCTCTGCATGAATGCCTGAGTAGATTTGGAGCTGTGTTTTGGATCATTGTCTTGCTGAAATATCCATCCCCGGCGTAACTTCAAATTCGTCACTGATTCTTGTACATTATTCTCAAGAATCTGCTGATACTGAGTTGAATCCATGCGACCCTCAACTTTAACAAGATTCCCGGTGCCGGCATTGGCCACACAGACCCAAAGCATGATGGAACCTCCACCAAATTTTACAGTGGGTAGCAAGTTTTTTTCTTGGAATGCTGTGTTTTTTTGACGCCATGCATAACGCCTTTTTGTATGACCAAACAACTCAATCTTTGTTTCATCAGTCCACAGGACCTTCTACCAAAATGAAGCTGGCTTGTCCAAATGTGCTTTTGCATACCTCAGGCGACTCTGTTTGTGGCGTGCTTTCAGAAACGGCTTCTTTCGCATCACTCTCCCATACAGCTTCTCCTTGTGCAAAGTGTGCTGTATTGTTGACCGATGCACAGTGACACCATCTGCAGCAAGATGATGCTGCAGCTCTTTGGAGGTGGTCTGTGGATTGTCCTTGACTGTTCTCACCATTCTTCTTCTCTGCCTTTCTGATATTTTTCTTGGCCTGCCACTTCTGGGCTTAACAAGAACTGTCCCTGTGGTCTTCCATTTCCTTACTATGTTCCTCACAGTGGAAACTGACAGGTTAAATCTCTGAGACAACTTTTTGTATCCTTCCCCTGAACAACTATGTTGAACAATCCTTGTTTTCAGATCATTTGAGAGTTGTTTTGAGGAGCCCATGATGCCACTCTTCAGAGGAGATTCAAATAGGAGAACAACTTGCAATTGGCCACCTTAAATACCTTTTCTCATGATTGGATACACCTGGCTATGAAGTTCAAAGCTCAGTGAGGTTACAAAGCCAATTTTGTGCTTCAGTAAGTCAGTAAAAAGTAGTTAGGAGTATTCAAATCAATAAAATGATAAGGGTACCCAAATTTTTGCAGCGGTCAAATTTTGGTTTAATGCATATTGCACATTTTCTGTTAGTACAATAAACCTCATTTCAATCCTGAAATATTACTGTGTCCATCAGTTATTAGATATATCAAATTGAAATGGCTGTTGCAAACACCCAAATATTTAGAACTAAAAATGATTAAGATTAATAGGGGTGCCCAAACTTTTTCATATGACTGTATATATATATATATATATATATATATATATATATATATAAATAAAAAAAGAATAATCTGGGAATAACAGCCAAGCCAGAGTAATGCCTCCAAAACTAAGAGGGACTCATCCGCAGAGAGCTGTTTTGAGGTTGTTGCCTCTCACCAGTGCATAGCAGGGAACTGGCTGACCCACGTCGTAGACCTCTCTCAAAGCCAGCTGTCTGCCGATGGGACCCTCTTAATTTTGTAGGAGTTATTTTGACCCTGGCTATTATTCACAGATTTTTTTTTAGCCATTAAAATATTGATCAATATGGAGCCACAGGGTTGCTACAAATTTGTGTAACCCAAAATAACATATATATATTATTTTTTATTTATTTATTTATTGCAGAAATCAGAAACAATCAGAACAAGTTGTTATATAAAAACTCTAAACTACAGTGTCATATTGCAACGTTTTAAAAAATTACATATGTTAAACCTGGCATATATCTGCATTAACTTTCCCACCCACTTTTCTTAACTTTAATAAAATTCTTTTTATTTTACTTTTCGTTTAAATCACTTTACAAGCATTACACATAAGTTCAAACACTAGAACAAGCTACCAATACAAACATAGAGAGATGGTAATAGATGGAAAGTTTGATATCGGGGGGATACAACATTGATGTAATAGATAATGAAGCATGGTCCCACCCACTTTTCTATAGTGAAATGAGCAGCGTAACAGGTAAAAAGTCAAAAATATTGTGCCTTTTTGATAAATTCCTCCTGATGTGTGTGACTCATCCTCACTAATGACTAAGGAAGTCGTTACTGGTCAAGATATATAACTTAGTTAGAAAGTGACCTCAATGAGCTGCTCCAACCTCCAACCTCATAAAAAGGCAATAATAAAGTCTGTAGTGACATGGCTAATTGGCCCAAGAACCAAAGGACAGCAGCAATCCCAGCTGACCCTGATGTCATCTTCATACTGTAGTTGTATGTTCTGGTTCAAATGGCTACAAAGAGTGTCTGAAGGACACATTGCATTACACAGACACCCCACTTACTTCAATGGGTACAATGTAATTCCTTAGTTCCTCTGTGGTGGCACTATAGAGAAATAATACATTTGTTGCCTGGTTCAACTCCAGATTACAGTGAATTGCTGGGGTTCCTAGCTGTGATATTTTGTTAAATCTGCTAAATTGTGGGGGGATGGGGCTTTCCAACAAAAAGGTATTGTAAATATTGGCAATATGGCTTTGGTTGATCCATGTGTCCTCCCATAAAACCATTCAAGTAACAACAAAAATAATAATTTATAAGGAGTCTGTCACCAGGAAACACAATATCAAACCATCCTCAGTGCATTGTAGGGGACATTATACTGAGCACCATCATAGACAGTTCAACAGATGCACCAGATCCTTGAAATAGCCATGGGGAGGTGTAAGAAGGTCAGGTTCTCAAACCTGAATACAGATCCTTTGTAATCTGCCATGTCTCCTTTGCACTTGGTTCTTAGGAATAATTATGATTATCAAAGGACAGGAGTCAATTTAGGAAACCTGATAGTCGTGTTTGAAATGAAGTGTTTTTAAGGCACGTCCATGGTATAGCATTTCAGAGATGTTGTGCAGCCCGAATAAAGCCTTGGAGATGAGTGGAAGGAGGTTAGTCTTAGAGCACTGGTAGGGTTGTAGATAGAGCTAAGGGTGGAGATGTAAGGTGGTGCAACGCTGGAGAGCATTGTGGGTAAAAGTTTAATATGTAAAGGTTGAACATAAAGATGGCCTTGACTGTTGACCTCAAGACAGAATGGATAAAGGGGAATTAAAAGAAGAGAAGGGCAATGACAACCTTTACAAGTAGACCATGTTTATATGGGTATTCACATCAAGAACAGAAGTAATCCCCTATTCACACAATAGGGGATAACATCCAGATCAGTGGGGTCTGATCGCTGAGACCCGCACCAATTGGAAGAACGTGGGAGTTTTGTGGTCAGAACAGATACATGCTGCTCTACTCCGGGTATGGTTGACGTACAGCACTCTGCCATCGCCGACACACCTAATGAAATCAATGGAGTGGTGAGCATCTGCTCCATTCACTACAGGGTACAAATGTCCTCCGTTCTCCTGATCTTTGCAGGTCTCAACAGTCGGACCTCCATGGTTTGCAAATAATCCCCTATACTGTGGTTAGAGGAGAACTTCTTAAAATGGGAATACCCTTTAATATTTAGGGAGTATTGCTCCTCAAAATGTTTTTATTGTGCTGACAGATAGCACCACCTTTATAAAGTCACTGGCACTGCATTTGTCTTAATAAACAGGTAGTCATTAAATAGCAAATGTGTCAGAATCTAGTACAACAAGACCTGTGAAAGAGGTGATAATGACACAATTATTCATATTTAAGTGTGTAAATGATGAGTGCCTTGGGGATGTCAAGGAAACCATTGTAACAATGCTGAACCCTGGTTAAAAGAAATGTGTTACCCCATGTAACTGTTTAGTGTATAATCGGCACCATTCTCTCTACACTACAGTATCTAAAGTAGACAAAGGATGGGTGGAGGGGAGGCCGCAGGAAGGGATCCTGGGCAAGGTCACATAACCACAGGGAGTCATCAGTCAAACAGTCAGCTGCTGTGGATTTAGCTCTGTCCTTGTTCCTTGTGTCATTAGCAAAAGCCAATACTGTAGTTAATAGAAGCAGTGGCAGGACGCTCGGGTCTCATCATTGTGTCAGACATTCCACAATTAATAAAGAGATGAATGAAGAATTTGGGGATTTAGTGCCAGCCTCATTAAAAGATTCTTAGGAAAGATTTTGATGCAGCATCAATTGTTACTCGGTCTCACTTCACTGCCTGTACCTTTAAATTAGCTCCTGGGAGGTAAAATAATCTACATATACTTTGAACCTTATGTATGCTGCTTATATTACCAATAGCTTATGTTTCATGGATTATATACAGACTGTGCACTAAAGGTGAAATAATTACGGTTGTGGGAACAGTCATGGCAATTTTTTGTTTGCGCTGCTCCTTAAGGAGGATTTCCCATGAACATCAACATATTGAAATTTGTAGACAATTCAAAGTTAAACAATGTTGCAAATATAAATAATTAAAAATTTTGCAGACTTTTAAAGATTTTCTCTAACAATCCTACTGGTGACAGTTTTTTTTTTTTTGTCTTGATCGGTTGCCAATGGATACGGCCATGAATGCAGGAACTTTCTATGGTCTGGCATTGTGAGAAACATGTTAGAGTTATCTTTCACCTTTAGCATAGTTACTGAAGTAAGGTAAAACACAGTCATGAGGGGAATTAAGAAACTGTCTGTTAATATCTTAATTTAATATCTATCAAAACAACGACAGGATACTGTGAAATATTTGTTCTCTGAATATTTGTGAGGCAACCTGTTATAAAATTATATGATAGGAAAGAGGAATATAACTGTTTATTAGCATAAATGTCAAATAACCTCAGACCTTGTATGTCCATATATGACTTATTTTGATGTAACATTATATGAAATAAAGTTTTGACTCTCGGACCTGTTTTGAAACCTAGCATGTGTGTTTCTCTCTGTTCTCCGGCCATAATACTGAGGGGACTCTAGAATTCAGTTAGGGTTTTCTGATTACCCCAACAGTGGTCACGATTTATTGTGGTGGTGATCACAATAAAAGCATTTTTAGTAGCAAGAGTCCCTGAATTATTTATATTTGTAAAATGTTCACTTTTTAATTGTCTGCAAATTTAAATATGGTTATAGTCACGTGCTAAGGACCCACGTTGCGGAAATTCAGCATTTTTTGATGAAGATTTTCTTAGTTTTTTTTTTTTTTTTTTTAATCCAAAGCCAGGAGTGGATTAAGCAGAAGGGAGAAGTAAGAACTTCCTAGATATTTGCCTTTTGTAGCCATTCTTGGCTTTGGCTCAGCAAAATCTGCAATTAAAAAAAAGTTGCATGGCTAAAATGAGAATAAACCTGGCTGTTCTATGCTGTTTCCATAACTCCATTAGTAATTCAGAGTTACAGAAACAGTGTGGCACATTTCCCTGTTAAACCTTTCGTGCATAATCACGTTAATTTACGTCACTATGTGGGAATTGTTGTATGGAGAGGGCTCAGGAGCTGAGCTCTCTCCATACATGGCGGATGCTGGCCGTATAACACAGCCAGCACCTGCCACTAACAGCTGCGATCGGTGCCGACACTGATCACAACTGTGAACACTTTAGATGCCACGGTTAAATGCGATCGTGGCATCTAAAGTGCGCAGTCGCCATGGACTCCGCTATCTTTGACCGATTGCCGCCCTCTGCATCGTCATCTGAGTGTGATGATCGATTGCCATGACAGCCAAGAGCCTATTGAAGGCTCCCAGGCTTGTCATTATATCACTTCTATTACACACTGGCTATGGCACCGTGTAATAGAAGTGAATGCATTTTACTGTTCACTGCAATATATTAGTATTGCAGTAAATAGTATGAGCGATCAAATCCCCTAGGGTTCAAGGTCCTTAGGGGGTCTGAAAATAAAAGAAAAAGAAAAGTTTTTTAAAAGTATAAAAAAAGCACAAAAAAATATCAAATCACCCTCCTTTAGATCAGATATAAAAATAAACAAACAATAATAAACACAAACACCTTAGGGATCCCGGCGCTCCAAAATGTCCGAACTATCAAAATATAAAAATATTTATCCCATACGGTGAACGGCGTAGCGGGAAAAAAAAAATCTAAATGGCCAAATGGCAATTTTTTTCAACACTTTGCCTCCTATAAAAAATGGAATAACAAGAGGTCAAACCACCAGAACCACCCAAAATGGTATCAATAAAAACGCCATCTTGTCCCGCATAAAAAGACGCCTTACCCAACTCTATAAACATAAATAGAAAAAAGTTACAGGTGTCACAATATGGTGACACAAAAATGTTTCTCTATTTTGAAAGTTTTACATTTTTTAAAACATATCAAAACATTACAAATACTATATATATTTGGTATCTGTGTGATCATACTGACCCACAGAATACAGGTAACATGTTATTTTTACCACATAGTGAATGCTGTAAAAATTAAACCCACAAGAAATTGGCACAAATGCATTTTTTTCCAATTCCACCTCATTCAGAATTTTTTTTCCAGCTTCCCAGTACATTGCACAGGATATTGAATGGTGCCATTACAAAGTACAGTTTGTCCCACAAACAATAAGCCATCATGTAACTCTGTGAACTGAAAAATGAAAAAACTATGGCTCTTGGAATGGGAAGAGGGAAAAACGGAAATGCAAAAAAAAAAAAAAATTGGCAGAGGTTTAGAAAATTTTTGGCACATTGGAGATATCAATCAATAGTGTCTGCAGATGCTTGAATTTGTAAGACATTGAAAATAGTGTAAAATGTTCCAGATTTACCAAAATGGCACATGCGGCTGGCATATATTTTGCCACAAGTGCAGTATATGTGTATAAAACATTTGGTACATATAACCACACATGCTCTTTTTCACACTTTTCAAAACTGTTGAGCTTAGTTGTTAAGTATCTAAAATGTAATTGTAAGTTTTTGGCTCTATTGCGCAGGCACCGGCAGACATCAAGAGAAAAAGGAGTCAGCAGTGATCTACCGTGCCCAGAAAATCCGGACAGGAAGACAGGAAAGTATGATGGGGTGGGCTGAGTTAGTTAGTTAGTTAGGAAGGACTAGAAGTGGGTGGGCTAGTTAGGGAAACAAAGAGGGGGAGTGAGGGAGTGAGAGGGGGAGGTAGTGTGAGTCAGCTCTGAGTGAAGAGTAAGGCATCATGGTAGTTGTAGGATAAACAAACAGAAAGCTACCCATGTAAACAAATGCAGAGGATGCTAGAACATCCCAGAGAAACCCAGAAATCACTCAAAACACTGCTAAAGGTATTTGGGTACAACTATAGTCCATGGGATCTGCGGGTCAATGCTTTTTAAGCGGATAGGGTTTCCGTTTTTTGGGTTCCCAAGTGCACCTGAAGAACGGAGACCTGAACACTGGTGTGAAACTAGCGCCACTTTGCTTTTATACCCCCCCCTTGGTATAATTCTTACTGTTAGAAGCAGCGCTTTTCAATTGTAACTGTTTATTGCTTACTTTGTTTCTTTTCTCTGTATCTTGTCTTTAGACTTGATTTGTAGTATTTGCTTTTTTTGTTACCAGTATGCTTAGTGGGTAAATTTGCTCTACTTTTGTAATTCTCTAATGATACACTATTTTCTATTCCCTTTTGTATTCTATGCCCCTCTATATGGCGATACACCGTGTTAATGATGGATGTTTTCATTTAGTAAATATTTTTGAAACTAAAAGAAGGGGAACATTGCCCCAAAAAGAAGGGGGGCATCACCCAATTATTTTTTGTCCGATTCATATGGAATTTGATGTGTTATTACCGAAATGATTGCATATTTTATAAAAATTCTATTGTATATCTTAGTATGCAGCCATATAAATTTTGCTACTGGACTCGCCCCATTCCCATATTTTGCAGACAGCCCATGTCACCAGTAAATAGATGTCAGATATAAACTTAGCACATTTGCCACAGCGAGAAAAACATCAGCTAAACCTATGCTCTGTTATTAAATATCAAATCGCCTCCCTTTCCCCAGAAGGATATATAGAACTGGGTACATTTAGATGTATTAGGCGACCCCATTAAAGTTACCATGGCAACATTATGATAATGTAAAGTAAAAGTCACAAAAGACAGTCAGCATTCACACCGAGGGTAAACCTCTTGCAACTTCAGCACCAGCCATACACCGGAGGCCCCTTGGTGAGAGGATTAGTGGGTGGGTGAGGTATATAGGCCTCTAACACATTCCTCTTAATAAATAGCTTCAGCTGGCTTGCACCACGGGCAAATCTATCACAAAAACAACTCGGCTTTTTCCTGCAAAGCAGCTCAGCTTAAAAGGCAAACCTAGTTGAAAAGCCGCTATAAAAGGAGGAATTGAACGATTTTTATTGCATTAGTTTGAGGTTATAAAACATTATTCTAAGGAGAGTAATGGCACAGAGGCAGGGCGCTGGGCTTGGGGGCCGCGAGAACAGTATGCACTTGTGTACAGGAGGAAATCATTCACAATACAAACATTACCCAATATATTTTCTACTGCACGTTCCCATAACGCCACTTACTTACGAAACCTGTTCAGTACTTTCAGCAGGGTCTGCTACCGAAATAGCCAGGATTGGGGCTATTAAGATTATATTGCTTGGTATACTGAAACAAAGGAAAATGTGAACCCTAAAGACCATAAGGAAAAAAAAAATCCCATAAAATGTTACAGCATTACAGTAAAGTCAAATGCTGTATAAATTAGCCATTTTTAAGGAGAAAAAAACTAAATTGCATGTACACCATTCCTGCACCATAGCCATAATGCCCACGTATGGCAGACTGTATTCTGCAGGCTGGACACTAGAGCTAAGTCACAAGAAATTAAGAAATTGGATTCCCCACAGCCTGAGATTGCTTTAGAATGTAAAGAAAGTGTCTCTGATATATGTATATACCTGAGAAATTACAGTTCATCTAAAATAACAATAAATGATCATCATAGATAAACCTACACATGACTATGTCGTGAACAGGCAAAGTCCAGACACTGCAAAATAACATTATCATGAAACTTTCACCTTTTAAGCCAACACATTGAAAGAGAGGAATGGTAAAGATACAGCACCGCCCTCTAGTGGTAGAATGACAGTATGACACCTACATTTGTCACAGAATCACAAGCACTCAGGTATGTATGTACAGTTACTCCACATGTTAAGGTTAGAGTCTTCACCTTGTATAAACGTGGGAACATTGTTTTGATATTTAATATAGAAAATCCATTCTCTTTGTACTGCTGAAGATGTATTAATGTTTATTTTTAATGAAAATGAGAAAATTGTAAATATATGTTCTTTTCTTATGTCAGATTTGTCAAATTGTTAATACATCTATAATGTATACTACCCATTTCTTAAGAAGCTACTGCTATGCCAGCTTTCACAAGGTTATCACTCAGCGGGATAAGAAGAGAAAGCGACGGCTCCATTCGTCACGATCGCAGGTAGGTGAGTATAACTTATATTTGTTTTGTTTTAGCTTAGTTGTGGGTATTTTATCAGTATAAGGGGGTTGTTAGGAGGGGGAATTATAACTATAAGTTAGGGGGCATTGTGAACATAAGGGTGGGTCATTTATATAAGGGTTATTACGGGTTATTATGAATACAAGGGGGGAGGTTATTTATATAAGGGGTCATTAGGAGGCATAATTTATATTAGGAGGCATTATGAACATAAGGGGGTGGTCATTGATATAAGGGATCATTATTGCACTATTTATGTCAGGGGCATAATATGAGGGGACAATTCATTTAATTAAGGTGACACTTGGTCTTTATTAAGACTGAAGGCCCATGTAATGGGGCGCAGCAGGAAAAACCGCAGCAGTGTGCTTTTCACAGAAGGTCCACAGAGGTTTCTTCTGCAGACTTTCTGCTTCCATTATGACTACAGGGAAACCACCAGCGTTTCCGTAGGTATAATTGACATGCTGCGATTTCCAAAAACGCAACGGTTTTGGAAATTGCAGAGTGTCTGCTGCACACATTTTTTCACAATGTGTGGATGGGATTTGCTAGAATCCCATCCACTTTGCAGGAACTGTAAAATGCCGCATTTTACATCATGTCCGTCCAGATGAAAGATACGGGGAATGTGAACGATTAGGCAGAGACGTCACCAGTAAGTCACTAAATGTTACTGCCCTGTATTCGCCTAAATCGTCTGCAGAGCCCTGTGTAGATCCATTATATACCACTATACGCTCACCATATAGTGATGATATCGGTATACCTAAGTTGGTGGCCCACTTGGACATGTTCGCCCCCCCCTTGTGCTGAACCCCTAGCTACGCCTCTGGCCACAAGGCAAGAAAAGGAGGTCCTTTCCCCCGCTGCACATTCAGCCTGACTGCAACCAGGATGAATATTAGCATGACTGGTGCAGTTGGCGCTCCCATTCACTTCAATGGGAGAATCAGAGATAGCTGAGTGCTGTACTTTGACTATCTCCGGTGAACCATGGAAGTGAACAGGAGTGCCAGAGACAACTGTTTAATTTCGATTGTCTCCAGAGCTCCCATTGAAGTAAAGTGGTACACCACTAGTCAAGCCCAAATTCAGCCTGACTGCAGATAGGCTGAATGCGCAGTGGGCGAAAAGGAACCCCATTCACGGGATCGGTGGGGTCTCAGCGGTCAAAGTCCCAACCATTCTGGTATTTACCCTCTGTCCTATGAATCGAGTAAAAATACCTTTCATGGCAAGTTCCCCAGGGGAAATGTGTATAGTAGTAATATGCCAAGATACAGAGCTCCAATTACCCTGCATAGAGTTAAAGGAAACCTTTCATCGGGAAAATGCAGTGCGATCTGCAGGCAGTATGTTATAGAGCAGGAGGAGCTGAGCAGATTGATATATAGGTATGTGGGAAAAATTTCAATACAATCTCTTTATCCATTGAAATCTTTACTCTTTGTATGTTGAAATGTCAAGGAGGCGGTCCTATCAGTGATTTACATCTATCTCTGTATACACAGAGGGGAGACTGTCAAGCATTAATAGGTCCGCCTCCTTGACTTTTCAACATAGAAAGAGCAGAGATTTCAATGAATAAATGAAAAATTATACTGAGTCTTTTCCTAAAAACCTTGCATTGATCTGTAGTGAGACAGGCACATACTGGGGGAAAGGATATGAGAAAGCAGAAAAGTAAATCTGAACTCACTGCTGTCAATAAAGCTCTTTCAAAAGAGGAAATCCAAAAAACAACAACTTGCAATGTACAGTCTCTATTGCTTTTATGGTGAAGTCTGGTGCTCTGAGCTGTCAAGGACTTCAGTTCCTTCCTTAATAACAAGGTCAGGAAACTTTCCTAGCAATGACTACTATCCTGCAGGATGATTCAAGTCCAGATCATGGGTGACTATTATTATTTATTAATTAAAATTATTTATAAAGTGTTGATCGTTGGGGGTCCAGCCACTGAGACCTATGCCGATCCCAAGAACTGGGGTGTCTTACCCACATGGTAAATTAAGCTGTGGATCCATCATTACATTCACAATGGGGGTAAAACACTCCTTTTCCCAGGATCAGTGGGGGTCTCAGTGGTCGGAGCCCAACTGATCAGCAATTTGTCTGCTGTCCCATGGATAGGGGATAAATAATTTTCATGGTATAATCCCTTTAATGCTGACCACAAACATTAGGAAATGTTATTGGATTTTGTAGACATTGGCAGGATCCACCAACAATCTAATGTGTGTCTGAGGGAACTCCTACTGTCCACTGTGCCAGATGTGTGGCATTAAAGGGATCCTGTCACCTGGAAAATGATGATCAATCTATAGGCAGCATGTTATAGAGAAGGAGCTGAGCAGACATGATTTTGTGGGAAAGGATTCACTGAAGGATAACCTGTAATTTAATCACTGAAATTTCTGCTTTTACTATGTTATGACCACTTTCTTGTCTTATCAGTGAATGACAGCCTCCTGTCTATGACTGTGAATACAGAAATAGCTGTCAATCACTGATCGGACCGCCTCCTTGACTTCTCTGCATAGAAAAAGCAGAGATTTCAGTGGATAAATGACCAGTTATACTGATTCCTCTCACACAAAACTACACAGCTCCTCCTCATCTATAACATGCTGCCTGCAGATTGAACAGCATTTCCATGGATCCCTTTAAGGAAAACATGGATTGTGCAAGGATAGGCTAATCCAAGCATTCACATTTATAGGGGAGTAATTTGATCATCTATTTTATGGATATTACCTAATCCAAGCACGCACATTTACTGGTGAATAAATGTATCAACCGTCTAATGGATATTACCATTTAGCACAATCCACTTTCCAAAACAATGTGTTTTCCCATGCACCAGAGGAGCAAAATAGAGGACGCAGAATGGATTGTTGGATGGATGGAAACCATCAATTCAGGAATAGTGAGTGCAACCAAAAGTCATTGTCAATCCACAACGCCGACTCTCTTTGTCCATAATTATTACGTGAATAAGTTGTTTTCTCTGTTATTGGATACTCAGTTTGTTTCATTATATCCAATGGATACAATTGTGTGCAGAAGAGACATGTGAGCTGAACCCAAACCGATGATGTAAACTCTAGTAATGTAGAGGAACATGATTTACAAAACACGTCAATGCCACAAAAAGTGATTACATATGTATAGCATGTACGACATTTCTTCTAAGCTGCTAATCCATTATATGTAATGGTCTCTGCACAAGCCCAGCAGTGGTGCATTGCCAAGTCCCTACAGGCTGGGTCAACCAAAAAATATGTAACCAAGAAGTGCTGTGATCAGCTGGATGCACACCAATACTGCAAACTTTCCTGGGTGTCTATTTAGGTCCTGCCCAATTACAGTATGGGAATGTTCTTCTCATGCCTTATGAGGTCATTCCTAGTCACGATCAGATTACAAATAAGATTCCTTCTGCTCGCAGGGCTATAAAAAATAAACAAATTAACAATATTAAATCCTTCCAAATGTCTCCTTGGACTGAAATCCCTATCAATCTTTACTTCCACACTTTCCTTTCTTCCTAGTCTGGAAAATAATCTCCTCATTTGCTCCCAAAGCATATGTCTTGCTGTCCATCTAATGAATCAAAGTGAGTTTTTGAGCTCCATGCTGCGTGCAGCTGTTATAAAAATTATATGCCTTATATGAAAAAATGTAGTTTACAAATCTATACTTCTCAGCATTGAAATTGCAACATCCTGAAGGAAAAGTCTTGGAATTATGGAAATCAAAGGAACAACAGACATGTTAATGATATGTAGATTACACAAAAATGGAAACAAAATATTAAAAACATCTCCATTTATTCAGTACTGAGTATGAGAAATACAAGCACTTACATGCCTTGGAATACTGTCAATGAGGTTATTAAAGGTTGTCTGAGGAAATTCTATGCCATGCTGAATGCACTTGGGCATGCAAATCAAGATTGGCTGCTGGCAGCTCCCTTTGCAAGTGCAGACCCAAAGATGTGCCATATGGGAGATAAGTCCAGCATGATAGCGCGATTAGGCAATACAGACTGCTCACAGTAGCACGATCCACATACGGCTAGGCATTGTCCTATTGAGAAACAGCTCCCGGGACATATTGGAGAAATGGCAGTAACACTGATTCCACAATGAAATCAATATAAAACCCAGCTACTGTATATTATACCACTCCATACCTTAATCATGGGAGTAGGACATGTTCATGGCTACGTAGTTTACAGACCAATCTTTGGCTATCATTTTGTCCAAGACAAAAGTGGGCCTCATCGCTGAAGACGATAGCCCTCCATTCCAGACATTGCTGTCATGCTGTGCACCCAGATAGCCTGTATGTCTGGCTTGTAGCCCAATGTTGTGCAAGTGACTTTTGCATTTCAGTTCCTTACTGTACTCCCAACCAAAGACATGCAATGTCAAACAGTGCTGACATCTCGGCCTAGGTGTGTAGCGATCTCACCGACTGTAAAACTAAGGTCCCTCTATTCACTGATTCTGTCCCTTTCAGTTTGTGACAAGTGGTGACTGGCACATCAATGAACACTTGGCCACACCACCTGATCCAATTTTTGAGGATTGATGTGGCTAAGAATTTGGCTTTCAATCTGGCTTTTATGTCATTCCTACATGTCACAGACTGGAACCAGGTGCTGGAAAATGTGACACCGGCTACTTCCTCAAATTGTATAACCTTACAGCTTGTCCTTCTTGGTGTTGCAAGTTCAATGATGAGCAGTGTATGTATTCATAAGTCCCACTGGTAATATTAGGAGTGAAAGTGATTGACAATTATTATTATTATTATTATTATTAAGATTATTTTATTATAAAAAAAAACCAATATTTTGGTATTAAAGGAGTTATCCTATTTTTGATATTTAAGGAAGATAAACATGATATACCATAAAAGTCTGCTATATATGGGTCCAATTTCTAAGGCTACATTCACATGATTGTGGAGAATAACGGTCGTAAAAATGAACTAAAGCTAAGGCTATATTCACAAGTAGTGTAGAAATTGGCACATAATGGTCATTTTGTAATGGCTGTCACATGGCTGTTTTTAGAGCACACTGGGGGATATTTATTATCCCATCTTCGGCAGTTGTGTGGTATAGATGGGTGATAATATGCTGCACATTTGTCTCTTGCTTGTGACAAATGTGTGCCACATTTCCCCTTCTGCACCTCGCATACCACTTTCCGTGAATGTGTACAGAGCGGGGTGGGCTGGGAACACCTCAGAATGACATATTATGCCAGTTCCTGTCTGGTGTAGACTTCCATTCTGGTGCATGGATGAGGTGCTTGATCCGGAGCCTCTTGATAATTCAGGAGCAACTTGCCCCTTTTTTGGGCCTTTATTAAGACTGATGTGCAAAATGACAATCTGAAATCAATGTAGTAGATTTTTTTAATGTGTCTTGATGCTCCAACAGCCTGTCAAAATGCCCTGCCTTGGTTCATTTTCACGGATTCCTTAATAGACTGAAGTCTATGAGGGATCCATGAAAACAGCTCCCAGGTGGATGCAAAACGACCATAAAAAAAGCAAACCATTTCATCCATTTTTCATGGCCATTACTTTCCACAATTGTGTGAATATAATGTCTGTTCTGCACTTATCTCCAGAATGGGAAGACGTAAACAGAGAGAGCTGTGGAAATATGCGACCACATATACATTTGGCCTCACTAAGAAGGACGTGGGTTCAGGGATCCCTATTGCGGAGCCATTTATTTGACCATATACTGTAATTCAAAGATGGCTGGGTCCAATAGAACAAAAGTCATGCTTGCTTTGTGCCTTTCTAATCTGGCTCTTACTGGAGCTGGGAAGTCAATACCTTCATGAAAGATCCTAAGTAGGATCTGTCGCATTGGGCCACTAGGTCAATGAGAACTGTGATCTTCATTCTAGCCATGAGTCTTCATTAGAAGAGGTAAAATTAACTAATGGATCATCTATTTCCTTGTCCACCTTTGGCCCCAACACATTTGTAAAACAACTTAAGGTTGCACCCTTGTGTTGTAACATGTTGACTCTGTTGTCCATGCTTTCAAGGGTTGCTTCTTCAACCATGTTCTCCAGTTGGGGTATGCCTCGTAAAGAGCAATTTGCTTAATGAACCTTAATAAAAAGGATTCTAAATGTCAGAGCCAGCTCTTGAGAACATTTCTTTGGATGATGGTTACTCCCACTGCCAAGGTGAGGCAGATGCTCCAATAAAGTCTTTTGAAACTGCAAAGGAGCTTGTGGTCTATTCTTTGCTTACTAAACACCATAAAAGAAATGTGCTCTTAAGAGTGTCCATCTCTGACGTATCTCTGAAGTATGTGAGCAGAAAAAACGGCGTTGATCAGAATCCAATTACGCAGAATTTAAGATTAAGCAGCACCATTAATTTAACCCCTTGTGTCGCTGACCTATGTGGCAGCTGAAAAGCGCATTGAAATTGTAATGGTGGGAAGGTCTCATCCGCTAGATTTTCAAACTCATTTATGGGCTTGAATTAGTGAAATTAGCAAGGCTAATCTACTGTCACTATTGAAAATTTGGCAGATTTGGAATTTCCTAATGGTCTCAAAAAGCGGACCTTTGTGCCCACTCTAGCGCGCTCTCTGCTCCTTTCTAAGTCCCGCTCCTGTTTTTTTTTCTTTTCTTCGTTGAATGCAGTGTTTTGTAGCCAACACAAACTCTGTGCAGAAAAATAATGTAAGAAACTAGGAATGAAGGGAGATTAGCTGTTCGCCGCGCCTGTTATTTTAAAGCAGAAATAACTTTGCCTTCTGCAGATTCATAGACAAAGAAAGTTTGAAATGCAAAGCATGTCCAAGTCCCTCTCTTGGTTCAGCATGAAAGGCTCTTAAAATATGTCAGAATGCTAGTAATGGACTTATTAAAAGGATAAAGGGGAACTTAAAACAGAATTCCTGGATGTTTAGATGAGACAGAGCAAAGACTCCTATTCTATGTACATTTCTCTCATGTTTTTTTTTTTTTTTTTTTTACTTTTTACAAAAAGGCATAAAAGCAATCGGTACAATACAATACAAGCCTCTGTGCTATACAAAGTGTGTAAGGAAGAGTTTACAAAGCCATCCTACTACCTTGCGAATGGCTCAAAATCAAGCGAAGTAAGGAGCAAGCTCTTCAATAATGTTGCACAATAAAATGTTAAATGTGCATAAAACATGGAAATTAGTGTTGCAAGAATAACAAAGAAAAACAGTTACAGTCTACATTCTGCTGACCAGGCAGATGGTATTATAGATTAATGAAGGATAAGGTCATGCTGTTCCTATTACATAATTCAAAAGCCATCTTCATATGCATGGTTGAAGGACAAACCTATGATTCTCTAATCCTTCGCTGGGCTCATGTATGAAGAACAAGGCGGTTTTCAAGCAGCATGAGTCTGGTGTCTGGTCTTTTGATTCATCAGACAAGTCTCCTAGGATGAGCATTGAGAATCCAATGCCATAGATGTGGTGTCGCAATGTAGTACTCAATCTTTAATACCTAATGTAAAGCACTTAGTGATACAACCAATGCCAGACTGGCCCACCAGAGTACCAGAGGCTCCGTCTAATGGCAATGTGGGTTGGGTTCTTGGTCAGAACTGTTTAGCTCAATAAAGAAGGGGGGGGGGACATATGACCCAATACACAGTTCAAAGGTCTTTAGTGTGTGTCACATCTACCAAAAAGGGGTTGTCTGATCAAACAAAGAAAGGCTCGAAGATTGCTCCCCCAGTCCCTGCTGGTCTCTTCCTTCTATCCCTTCTTGATACACAAGAAATTCCTGCACAGCCAATCACTTACTACAGCAGTGATTTACCTAAAAGTATGATCAGATGATGCTGCTCTAGGAAAGCTGATACACTGTTTAATGCAAGAAACTAACAGACCTACATGGTAAAAAAGCTTAATTAGGAAAGGGGGGGGGGGGCGAATATGACCCAATAGACAGCCCAGAGGTCTATCCTAAAGGAGTTGCCTGGTCAAACAAAAAATATAGGCTCACAATGGCATAAAAAAGAAGACTCATACTTTCCTCTACCAATCCCTGCTGGTCTCTATATTCTGGTCCCTCTCACCACAGAGGAGATACCTGCTCAGCCAATCATTGTCCACAACAGTTACTTACCTAAAAGTATGATCAGCTAATGCCACTCCAGGAAAACCGATACACTGTTTAATACAAGGCCTGAGGTGTCTGCACTACTCAGAAGCACCACCCCTTCAGGCCCTGCATCAAGCATAACACAGTATTTGAGTTTTTCCTGGACTGTTCCTTTTTCCTTGTATTTCACCTTTATTTGGGGTTCTCTGAATCCTACTTATCCATTGGCTCTGCTCTCCTCATATATGTAAATATGTTTTTCCACTGTAAAATTGTGGCTATTTTATGGTTCGCTTTACAACACCTTTTTACTAGATTTTGCTTAGTTTTGCAACATTCCTTAGCTATATATAAAAGTGACACCCGTCAACCTTGGCCTTGGAATATTAACAAGTATACACGCATCTGTGACAGAAGCCGAGTATAAATATCTACATTATAAAATAATAACTACTATACGTAGCTATAATAATTAATACATAGCAATTAGTTTTAACATGACTTCTCCTTTAAGTGTTGGAATTGATATAGTCTCATAATTTCTTCCAGAACTGTGCAGAGGTGAACATGATGTCACATGGGCAGGGCGGATACACACTGAGCATAGCAGCGCCTGCACTTAGCAAAATATACTCAGGAAAGAGAGGAACTTTTATCATGCATAGTAAAAATAAACTAAGCCGATGTAGGTTTATGGCTGTACGGTTAATAGTAGGCCATGTTTTATTTCAGGCGTTGATGCCATCTTAAATACAGCACAGTAGCCTGGAAGACTGGTCGATTCATTGATTTGCAGGTACAGGTGCCTGGCACTCAATCTCCTGGTAAAAATCCCCTTTGTTAGCAATGCAGTGAATATATGGTACATATTGTGATCTCATCGTTATGTAGAAAAATGTCCCCAAATCTCTCCCTGCACCTGTGTCCTATTAAACGCTAAAGAATATTCCAAAATGATGTTATTTCCACAATTCATGCAGCTTACATCTCCTATGTAACTCACAGAAACAAGTGGTTTGCGGAGCTAAAATGTTAGAGCCTTAGTATTCTCAGAAAATATATGTCACCTTGAAAGCCAATGATAGAACCATTAGGTTGAGTGCTCTCCTGAGGGGCTAAGGTCCTGAATCTTAATTCTGTTTGTGAATGCTCTTGCAAGACCTTCAAATGTGAATTAAAGGTAGGTGTCCATGCACATTAGAATCACATTGGCCAAACATGTCAGTTTCAGTGGGACTAGCTAACAACATGTATGGGGGTATCTGAACTCTCACAACATCATCTTCCAGTCCTTTTATTCTCAGGGAAGATAAGAGAAGAGTCTGACAGCGCCTCTAACCATTCAGAACACATTTGTAAACTTGTGATACTGAACCTACTGTACTCTGTATAGCCAGGTTGTATCCCTGTATTCCTATTCATATGCATGGGTCTGATAAGGAATTGTACCATGTTCCATCAGATGGTGTATTAGAGAGATAGTTACCCCCAGATGGAATGGTGCTGCCATACGAAGGCTCCATAAAGCAGTAATGTAATGACGCTGTCTGGACAACAGTCACCTTTCCTGGGCACTAATAGTGACTTCTGGTTCTCAGATTCCCTCAGGACCTAAATAAGACTGAATGGTGTAACAGCTGGGCAGTTGCAACAGAAAAAAACAAGGAGGCTCTTTAACGGGTACTACTGCCCCCTTTCTGAAACTGGCTGGCCATCACCCTCCTGAATGATGGCGATAGTGAATCATCATCAGGAGAGTGGCGGCTCACTGGTTACTAGGTCCTGCCAGTAACCAATGAACGCTTCAGTACAGACCAAAAATCTTATTGGTAACTGCAAGGTTTAGGGAGTGAGTGGTGACCATAATTCTCACTACTTACTGGTCTTAGGATTCCCTGTGTTAATGTTATGTAGTGTGAACCGGTGTCAGGAGCAGAGAAGGAACGGGGAGTCCTAAGATCGGTGAGTATTGAGAAGCATGCTCACTCCATAGGGCATTATACAGTGTTCCCATTCCTGTCGCTTCCTTCTTACTAAGAGGGCCATAACATTGTTAAGCAGGAGCAATAAGAGATCTATCAAGTCCCAGTAGGAAATTAGGCTAGGTTCACATCTGTATCGGGTTCTCCGTTGTTCGAAGTTGACTATAATGGGTTGTGCCGGATGTCCACTGTTTTCAAATTTAAAGTGGCAGAGAAAAAAAATTCTCCATGCAGGACTTTTCTCTCCACTGATTTCGGTGGTTTTCTGCGACGGAGTCTCCAACAGAGACTCCGGTGCAGATGTAAACTTAGCCTTAGTTGGGTTTTATATATTCCTTATTGGGAACATGCAGTCTTTTACAAGTCATGTACCTGACAAAAAATAATACTGCCTTAAAAAACCCAAGAGGTACTAAAATATCCAAAACACTAGAAGGAGACAAGTTTGTATGGAAGATGTTTTTTTTCAATATGGAACATGAGATTTATTACTTGGTTTTCAGTCTAATATATACATCAGTACTTGGTATTAAATATAATATACAAATTATAATATAGGACCATGTATAACATGCCAATTATTATTTAGTACCATGTATAACATACCAATTATTATTCGATACCTGGAATAGATATACCCCTGTGATGTTACCTGTTCAATATGCTTGTCTTGCACTTCCCCATTGGCATTCTATAGGCTGCTGTTACAGGGAATCTGTCAGCAGGAAAATCAGTATCAAACTAAAGACAGTACCTTCTAGGGCTGCTTTTAACCTTTCCAAAGATACCTGACTTACTCTGCATTGCAGCTCCATTTTCATGAAAATCAATTAAGAACTTTAGCGGAAGTCTGACCACACTTTTCAAGAGTCCACAGTGTGTTATTCCACTTGCCACAGGGCAGAGAGATTTACTGAGCTGTGTCAATTTCTGGGCCAAAATTTATTATGTGTTTTAGCTACTTTTTGCATGTCTCAGTACAAGACATCATACTCTTGTAGAAAAGAGGCTTGAGTTAAAATGTGACACTGAAATCTTTCGATTTACAGCGAAATTCTGGACAAAATATTGGAAAAAATTAAGCCAACAACTAATGGTGTAATAAGACATAATTGTCTAAAGATGCATCAAACTTAGCACATTTTCAGACTGTCTATTCTAAGTTTACTTTTTCTTAATATTAGGATTAGTAAATTTACCTCACTGCGTAGATGATATTTTTACATTCCACTGTAAATGTTCGGAGCCCGTACAAGCACAACAACTGCAGAGAAGTCAGTACACACAGCCCATTATGTACACTTACAGGCCGTGATAAGTACTTACTACACAGCTTTTTGTATTTATCTACCTCTCAATCAACTTTATATTGATTATAAAGTCCCTTACAAGTTTCTCTCTCACTTTATCAGTCCTGTGGTAAGCATACATTGGGTTTCATAACCCAAGACGCATAGAGCATTTCTGAAATAACAAGCTTTAAATGGTTTCTTTTTAATTTTGTGGTGGTTTGGTTTACTTTGCTATCCATTTCCTTTCATAAGGTCCCTGGAGCTATTAGCCCAGCACAAGTCTGCCTAGCACTCCCTGCCTCAATAGGCACCTTGTTTAAAGTGACTAACACCTTTTTGTTTCCATCCAAACCGTACTGACACATAAGCCACTTCTGTGAACCGTGCACACATTCTATAGATGTAAACACACGCATATTTTCATGATATTAAAAAATACAGGACGAGGAGAAAAAGCACCTAACACAAACCAGGCGAGCGCTAGTGATTTTTACCATTTAACTGCTGCAAGAGACAGAGAGACACTTAGTATAATAGTGAAGGCAATTCACGGCAGCCCTAGAAATATGACGTATCCCAGCCTTGGCAAAATATTTGGCTTCAGTATGATGTGAAGCAGGTGCAAAAACAAAATCATGTGCCTATAATAGCTCTTTTGATATTCCACATTTTATATGCATTTACATATATTCCTTAGTCACCATGGAAATGAATGGTATTACACCTGGTTACTTTTCACCAGGTGGAAGCGTTTGAAATGTCTATTTTTCCTCCATAAACAATGTCTGTCACCATTCATAGTTACTAGGGAAAAAGCCAACTCTGCATGGTGATACATGTTCATGACACTTTCGTCTAGCCATAAGTCTGCTTTAGGTAAATGCAATAGTCTCTCAGTACTATTCCTGACATGTCTAAGCTCAGACGAGAGCACATTGCTCTTTTATGCTGTATTACTAAAGTATGGAAGACAGAAGGAAATATACTCCATTCACTCGGAGAGTTGTTTGGGTTGGCTTGTTTTGTTGCTTCTGGTGAGAGTTGAAGAACTATTAAAAAAGTACAAAAATATCAGAAGTTCTCTAAACTTTTAACTCAAAAGTTGTCCCGATTAAAGTATTTTGTAAGGTTTTTTTGTGGCTGCAGCAATCTTCTAAAAGGAAGAAATCTTTCCAGTTCCATCTGTAGGTGACTACTCTCCGGCACTGTAAGACAATATCTCTCCCTTATCAGCCAAACCGAGGAATCTTCTGTAGAAATGCCAATTTTTGCATTTCAGGACCCTCCAGAAGGCCCAAGCTCTAACATAATAATGGCCCAGCAGATGACACCCAAATTTGAAGGGTACTCTGGTCTATTTTCTCTTATGGATTGTTGGAGGATGGGTCCAAAGAATAATTTTATCTGATGGGCCAAAAGAACTCAGTCTGACACTGGATAAGGCTGCTATGTCCTGCTATCTGCTTATCTTTGCTGCTGTAACACACTGAATTTCCCCATTGTGGGACTATTAAAGGACTATTATTATTATTATTATTATTAATGTTCCAGCTTAGTTTAATGGAATGACATTGAAAAAACATAGTTGCCAATAGCTATGGTACGCCATATTTATTTACAACAGGAACATCCAGTTATAGTGTATTAAGTGCCCGACGTGAAACTGATTGTTTATTTCAGGCTCGCTCATCCCGGCTGATTATAAAATGTTCAATGAAGTTCATTTGAGTTACATCAAAGACAGATTTATTTAGTCTGGGACTTTTATTACTAAAATATTGATGGATGTGTGAGTCTCCACATGACAGGATCCTACAGATGGAAGATCAGGATTTGAGATCAAGTATACACCAAAACACATCAGAAAGTTATCCCATCCAACTTGATAGGGCCAAAAGTAATAAACTTCATTCTTATTCATGTTCCATACAGTTTAGCCCATTTAACATATTTATGAGTCAACCACTTATAAATAAAACGTAAGTATTAGTGGTGGCAATTCCAGTCAGACAGATCCTAGCTTATTTTTGTAAGGATAGGCTATCAATATCCTAATCGTGGAATATCACTTCAAAGGGTGGTCTAGGAATTGGAGCTACCTGTCTAGAGGCCAGGGGAGGTGTCAAGTACAAACATAAATAATTCAGTATGACATTCTAGATGCCCCTCCTCTCTCTAAATTCTGTTGGCGTTGGGGAGGGGCACACAGGGGGTACATAAAAAGGCCAAAACTGTTTAGAGAGGGAAGGGGCATATACATTGGACAACAGAGTTCACAGCATGGGGATAGAGTGCATATAAAATGCCAGGCAGAGTTGCAGAAGAAAAATTAGAATGCCATATTGAAAGAGGAAAAACTGCTGATGGTGCCACTGCAAACTTAATCTGTAATTCTATATGCCACTCTGTGAATTCTGGCATTTTATATGAACCTCCCCTCCATGAACTCTGTTGAGCATTCTATATGCCCCTCCCCTCCATGAATTATGTTTACCATTCTATATGCCCCTCCCCTCCATGAATTATGTTTACCATTCTATATGACCCTCCCCTCCATGAATTATGTTTACCATTCTATATGCCCCTCCCATTTCTGAACTCTGTTGGCCATTTTATATACACCCCCATCAGTTTTTCATTCTACTGACCTTCATCTCCGTGGCTATTCAATATGCCCTTCCCTTCTATATGCTCTGCTTGGCATTAAGCAGAAATGTAGTGGTAGTGGGTAGGTGTTTAGCAGATTGGGAGGCCAATTTAGTTGACATAGATGACAGGTTACCTTTAAATCTAAACGTTCTAAAAATATAATCATCCATACTAATACGATACATGCACACATAAAATGTTACTAAATGTTAGCCACATTCTGACAGCACAAGATAATGCACCCCGTCAAAAACACTTACAAAGCATACATTTCAGGGACCTGCTGACATAGCTGAATTTCAATAGCTTAGAAAGTCCTTGGCATTCAGAAAATGTTTATAAAATTTCCAAATATTTGTAAAATCAGAAACATATGGTTTGACACTTTTGTACTGAAAAAGGGAAACTTTTATTTTCGCTAAACAAAGGTATTAAGTGAAAATGTAAATTGAGCCCATCTGCTATTGAGTCATAATTCAAAGGCAAAAAGGATAGATCTGCGGTAATCTGCTGTCAGAAGACTATGGACAATGGCGGAGAATTCCTACAGTCAGCATGTTTATGTTACTTAAATGGAATCAACCCTGAATGATCTCATCACCATCCACCATATTAAGTTTGGAAAGTATTATAATACATGTGCACAGAAGTACAGAACAAATCCCTCCCTGTGATTACTGGCAGCGCCAGCTGACAGATTATACATGAGGTATCTGTTCACACAGAACAGATAAACTTTTCATGGTCTGAAGTAAACACCTGATGACAGTGAGGTTAAGCTTTCCGAGACGTTCTGCCAGACGGATTGTGAATTAATTTAAAGAAAAACTTTACATGGAAATATTATCAACAAATTATGTTATTAAATGGGAATTACCAAATGATTCACATTAAATCTCCTGAAAGGATATGGACACCTCTGACATGGAAAAAATTATTTTTTACATATTTGTGGTTAACTTGGATGAAAAAAAGCTAAGTTTCAGGCTGCAATTTTCAGTCCTTCATTTATTTTCAGACCCCTTAATTGGAAGTTTGCAGCCTGCACCTAGTTTTAATCTGTCGCTCTATTAACATATACTGGAAGTGATGTCTGTGTACCCGGGATGCTCCTGCCATGATTATCTCTCATGTATCATCACATCTACATTTATTATTTTACAGACCATGAAGGATCTTTTCTAACTTGTGCTAACAGACATTGATGTTGAGGATTGGTCCCCCTTTCCTCTGGAGTTGTCGACCAGTTACTGTGAGTCTTCTGCTTTCCTTTTACACTTATATAAAGCCTATGTGATTCATCCTCCTCTTTCTGCAAATTTCTTGTGAGGTTTTCCTCCCTATCTACAGCATGTGTGATCTGCCCTTCCTGATAACTTGGATGCTTTCCTTCCCCTCCCCACTCTGATCTTCTGTGTACAACCACCTACTCTCCCTGCTGCTATCTCTAACACTCAGAGAGGGGAGGGGGAGAGCAGAGAGAGCTGACACAGCCAATAGTCAGAATCAAAGTCAAAGTCGTTGTCAAAATCAAAGTCAAAGTCGTTGTCAGAATCAAAGTCAAAGTCAGATGTCACTGTTGTAAACTGCTATTAATCTGATGTTTGACACTGATATCTGAGGATGTCCTAATATGGACACTGTAAATAGCAGTGCCCTGCCAAATATATGTCAAATTCTGCATGGCAACTAGCTGTACAGGCTCCCAAGCAGTGAAATGGTAAGAAATTGTAATGAAGGCTATTTATAAACTTGCTTCATTTTGAAAAATGAAGCAATTGAAATGAATAAAAACGTGTTCATAGTCTTTAAGTGTGTTTTAAAACCGTGACCTTAAAGGGGTTATGCCATTATGGACACTTCTTTCCTATCAGCGGATGAGTGTCCAATTGATAGGGGCCATATTGCTGATTCCCATATAGATCTCACCTATTCAAGGTAATGAATAGCGTATGTAACAAAAACATGTAATGTTCCGTTCCATCCAATCAATCTTTCCCACAGATGGAAAACGGCTGCAGCTCTGGTCCTTGGTTATTTAATCCAGAAAAACCATTTGAGGAAGGCATTTTTTGTAGATAAAAAAGCGTTATCAATAGGCTTGAAAAAGGCATTGTCTTCATATTTGTATTTTTTGCTTGTATTTTACTTTATTTTTTAATAAGTTACTTAACTTTAACTACGGCAGCGTGTTTTTAAAGTCCTTGTTTTATCTACAAAAAGAAAATTATTTACAGAATAGAGAACGACTATGATCTCTGGAGCCCCCATAATTTATGAGAACGGGGGTTCCATGTGCGCCTGTGAATGAAGCCACATGTCGCATATGAGCACTGCCATTCTATTCATCTCTATGAGAGCCAAGCGCTGGCCATCTCCCTGGATGAAGAGATCATAATATGCATGCATGGCCTGCTACTCAATTCATATGGGCAATGTTGGACTCCTGTTCTTACTGTGAACCCCACTGATCAAATGGCTCTCCCTATCCACCTTTTTAAGAAGAGTCTCTCAGAGACTGTTGTCACAGAGATAATGGTACGCAATCCGATACTTTTTTTTTTTTTTTTTTTTTTTAAGTTTAATCAGTACTAGACAGGGAGTAGCTATAGTAGATAAGTGAGGGTCCCTTTACATATTTTGCGCAGGGTCCCATGTGCTACACATTTCGCCTCCGGTGCTAGATAAACAAGGAGTAAATTCTATGTACAGTCTAACCAGTGACTTCTGTAACGGTTAAACTGGAGGACTTAAAAGTCAAATCTCATGTAGGTGCCATTTTCCCATTGTTTCCTCAAAATAGGTGACAAGAATTGATGGTCATTTAGTTGGAAGTCTTGTATTTGAACTGGAGTACATCGAAAGTGCAGGGCTAGAAGTGTCTGATGCAATGGCAGCCATTATGACTAGAGATGAGCGAATTTCTCAGAAGTTCGATTCGGCAGTTCGATTCAAAGTTCCAAAAAAATTCGCTTCGATCCAAATTACTTTGTGGCGAATAAACAGCTATTTTCGGGCTACAGAGAGCCGGGGTGGGGGGCAAAATGGCGGAAGCCCTTGGATAGCGCGGTCATGTTTCTCTCTCTCTCTTCAGCACGGTCAACTGTTATTCATGTGGAAGGATCTGCTAACAAGCAAAGACACGCCTACCCAATCACATCACTAGAGAACATCATGTGACCATCTGATGTCACAAAGGTCCTTACTAAATATTTGTTACCACGAAGCATCAGGAAATCCGGAATCGTGGAGAATCGAAGATTTCCTGAAATTCAGATCGAATTACACTTCTGCAGAATCGATTCGCTCATCTCTAATTATGACAGCTCCTTTTCTCCATGCATTAAGAGAATACAGTACATTCACATTCAATTCTATTGGTAAAGGGAAGAATTTTGGTAAAAATGTATTTCAGTATGAAGTACAGGATAGATGAAAGGGCGTGTGACTACAGGACCAGACTACACAGCGTTTGTTTGTAGTCTGTAACCTTGGAGACACTTACATATTTGCATAGCAGTTTTAGACAGAAATAGTTAAAACAGTTTGCAGAGTTGCTTCATTTTTCACTTTAGAGGCACTGGAGCAATAAAAGTAAATTGGATGTAAAGGTGTAAATAGCCTTTATGTTCTTGGCATTTTAACATGTCACACTTGCCATCATGCAATTACATTTTCAGCCATCCGTGCTGTATACTCTGCCTTCACTTTAGGAATTCAATACAGCGCCTCTGTCTCAACGTGCATCCACACGCCAGGGTCACACCTGCTGATGTCAGCTGGATTTAGAAGACTTGTAATGTGTTTCTACCAGCTTGTCTGAATATTATTTTGACTACCTGGCTTGTGACCTGACCATCCCCCTGCCTGTTGTCTCAGTCTTATCTTCCTTATGATCCTTCTTGATTCCTGACTCTACTTACATAATGACAGAAGATAATATGTCATAAACACTGCAATAACATAATACTGTACATTCATGTAAATGCTTACTCATTAAATCTGCATCCCAGCGACCCATGTGCTTGTACTGAGGAGACTAATACCAGAATACCATTGGCTACAACATGATTCATCAGCTTTCCCTTGTGCCCCTGCTTTCTTTTTGAATTATGCATTTATTCACCTAGTCAAGGATGTAACGTGGAGTTCCAGGGCCCCAGTGCAACATTTGTAATGGGATCCCCACTTACCATATACTATCTATAATACTGCTATCTTCTTATGTTGTAAAGAAGCCTTTGGGCTCCCACAAACTCCAATGTCCAGTAGTGATTGCAACCTCTGCAACCCCCATAGCTACAGTTATTACTTATTCATTTTAATGTAGAATTTATACTTTGGTTGATCAGTAGAAGATAATGTTCTCTACACACAAACTGTTATAATTTGTGATGTTATTGGTTTCCTCCCCAGGAATCTGTATAGTCAAGAATGTGACACTACACATGAGCGAATAACAATCTACCAGAAGTTATCAGTGGCTCTCCCAATAATCAGGCACGCCTAAAACTGTCCAAGGACTTTCAATAGCTTTTTTTTTTACTGAACTTCCCATATACATGTAGGCTTGGTTTGGCTGAGCATGCATGTGCTTTCAGTGGGTGAAAAGGGGAAAGAACTTTTAAATTGACATAGGGCAAATTAATTTTAGCTGAACATTTCATACACATTAGATGATTGGCCCGTCCCACCAAAATCGTCAACCAATTCAGCCCACATCATTTTTATTGTGTATGGCTATAAGGTGCATGTTCATCAGTGCAGTCCATTATACTGGTCTACCATGGACAGGGAAGCTGGGTCTCCACTACACTGGTCTCAGCAGAAAAAACACACATTCTGGCACATCACATTGTCACCAGTACTTTACTGATGTAGTTGCCCGGGAACAGGTAACAGCAGTTTGTCTATAGACTAGTAGAATATTCCACACCTTCTCTAGTGTGCGGAGTAGCAGTCCCACAGCGAGACACAGCAGCTTTCTTGCTCAGGGGCCATGTTCAGCTCACATGGGTCCTACTTCTCCAGGCTCAAGCTAAGAATTGGGACACTAACTATCAGATAAAACCCGTGCTCCCACCCCATACTTACTCAAACACTGCAGATACAATGTAAGTTACACAAACACTGCAGTTATGATGCAAGTTACAACGCAAGTTTGGATGGAAGACCTGAAAGGTGCAGGAAAACCTCTTATAGGAGACTTTCTTACCCATGTGACTATAAGGTATCAGGTCGTAGCATGCAAAGACTGTATCTAGATTGGGCTGCAAAAGACACTGGCCCCTGCACAGTGAATGGTCACAACTGGATTCAGCCCATTTTAAATAACCTTTCTGTTGCCAAACGTGGGCCAGCTAATGTACTAAAACTCACACCAGTTTCCTAACGTGAGTTAGAATGGGAACATATGCTAGTTCCCACTTGGTGTAGATTTTCATTCTGGCGCCAGGACCTCTGACAAATTTATGAAGAAGTTGCAACCTCTTCATAAATTTCTCGGTCCCTGTGCCAGTAGGGCCATTTATGGCGAATGATACACCAGTCTTAATAAATTAGCCCCAATTTACATAAAGATTACACAAAGCATACTTAACCTATTATGAGTGAGCACCTAGCTATAGTTGCCCAGGTAAGGCCATACTTGTTGAAGGTGATAGATTCTACCACCTTATGTGGATACCCGAGGTGTGAATTTGGGGGTGGTGTGTGTCTTTAAGAAACACAATGGTCTACAAATACTATTATTGTGGAGTTAAATGTTATAACTTATGATGGGTATCTTTGAGGCTCAGTTTACATGGAGCTTTTTTTTTTTTTTTTTTTTTACTGAAGAACAGCATGCAGCTTTTATCTGTAGTAATGCCTAGCACCTGTATGCTAAAAATCAGTAAACCAAAGGTCATTATCACACAGGTGAAATACATAGTAACATATAATACTGTTCTTCAGCAAAAAAGCGTCATGTAAACCCAGCCTTGGAAGAATGGATAGGCTAAGAAGATCCTTGCAGAATTAATCTAGTGGCCACTTCCACTTCAATCGACCTCTGACATTAGTGTAGTTGCTGCAGAATTTATTACAACAGGACTATTGTGTATATATTTGTTCACAACATTACGTAGCACAAGATTACAATACACAACACTAGGTTACAATATATAAAATGCAAAAATTTGAAATCAGATGCTATATATTGTCCAAAAATTAAAAGTGTAGGTCAATTACATCAATACTACTGCACAGCGCTCTTTACCTGGTACAAATCTGCTGTGTCTCATGAACATTTCCTTGAGCATTATTTTTCAACTTCACAGACTCATGAAGTCACTAGAAAACATATTCATACCGATAGCTATTACACTTACAGGTATGAGCTTCATTAAGCATTTCCACAATGAAGCCTCACATACATGGTCGTATTATTGATCTGAACAACCTCCAAGTTGTACGAAGCTGTGAAACATCACCTACTGTATAGGAGGTTTATGCAGCCCTCATGTCATCCATATACTGTAGATCCCCTTTCATACATTCAGATGTTTTACTCTGTGAAATTGGGTATAAAATAGGTTATGAATGTATTCTTCCTTAGAAGAACTACAGAATATCTCTGTAATATGGCACCATATGGGAGCACCATGTGGCAGAACATGGAATGCCTACAGCTCTTTAGTGCAAGCTCAAGCACTCCCTGTACCGCCATACAGGCCGCATGTGCAATTACTCCTGGAAATGGAGAGATCTGCGCTGCACTTTCTTACCTACAGCCAAAGGTGTCCCTGGGTCTTTTGCAAAAAATAGATTAATACTCTCAGTCTCCATCATATAAAAAATATCTCTTTGCAGCTCGGGTCTTCCAGAACTGCTCAAAGAGACAAAGTGTGAACATAAATTACAAAGCTAAATCTCTTCTTTGCTCTTCTTTGTAAATACACTCTAGGCTCTGTTCATATGATCATATTTCTCTCTTCAGTTCTATTGTTTTTACAGAAAAAAATGGAGAAAAACATTACTGTAAGTGTCCCATTGATATAAATAGGATATTTCTCTTGGCATCAGTTAACCTCTGTGCAGACAGAATGACATAACCTGCTATGCTACTATACCCTGTAAAAAAAAAAGAAGCCATTTTTTCTGTACAGGTTATGCCATTCTGCCAGTACAGAGGCTAACCGATGCCAGTTTTGTTGTTTTCACCATTGCAGTCCATGAAGAAACCTGAAGACACCTTTTAGCATTCAACAGTCTATCTGAATTACCCCCACCAGCTGAAGGAATCAATCGTAGCAGATTGTTGTAGCCACTCTATAGGTCTTAGTTTTTCAAAGGTTAAAGGCTAAATTTTACCACCTCCACCAACTCCAGTTCTCTACCTTCTTTACTAGGCACCGCTCCACTGAATCCAGCCCATTTAGAATTTTTTTCTCTAGCCCCCACCATTCTTAAATTTTGGTGCCTGATATGATAATTGGCCCTTCTTCTGTCAAGTGGGTGGCCTTGGGGCAGGGCAGACAAGTGGAAGTGAATCTGAGCTTTGTTTCTGATTGGACAGCGTGAGAGAGCTCTGAATCGTGCCCCCTTGCCTGACACCGCCCACTTGACATGATAAAGTATAATCAGCATATCAGGCACCAAAACTAACAGCACTGATTGGTGGGGGCTAGAGAAGAAATTCCAACTGTGCCGTAATCTATGGCGAGGGGCCTATTAAAGGGTGAAGAGTTATTGACAGTAGTGAAAAGTTCTCTTTAAAAGCTTCACCCTAGATTCCAATATATATCTACAGGGCCTTCAGATGAAGCCAAAACTTGAGTTGGACGATTCTTCAGAAACTAAATTTTGGATGATTCTATGATACACCTGTTTTGGTTTAGAATGTACAATAAAATAGTGCTATAAAAGAGCTTTTATGGAGTTCTATGGTATTGTGTCGTCCTCCTATAGATTTATACTGTATAGGTCTCTAGGATAAGGATTGAAACTATAAAAAGAAAAAACAAGAAGTCATCATTATGCAGAAACTTGCACAGTCTGCAGTAACCACAGACTGAGATTTTTCATCTTTCTCTCTTTGTAAATACCTTTTTGTTTTTCATGGCAGGATCTTAGGTGTGCTTAGACAACTACTGGATTTATTTTAACTGTTTATCTTTTGGCATATCAAGCAAAAGTGCAAGTGTGACACTAGTGTGAACATTGTCCAAAGTCAAAAAGCAGCCACTCTTTAGTGTGCATGAATTGAGAAACTGCAATATTTTGGTAACTGGATCTGTCCAAAAGCCAAGTCTCTAACTACATGTACCCAAGTAATACTAGAGGGAAGCTCAGAGTAGCAGAAGGCACAATGCAGGAGAACATGGAACAAATAGGTGGTCTATTTCAAAAGGGCTGGTGTCTCATAGAACAGTTAAAGGGGCTGTCCAGGATTTTTTTTTTTATTTATGGCCAATCTTGTGTTACCGACACCAAGCCACGATTGGTGCACTGTATAGCACACAGACCAGATGCACCCCTGAAGAGCTGATCCGTTTAGGGGCCAGCTGTCAGAAAAAAATCCCGGACAATCCCTTTAGTGAGGGTGAGTATGTACTGAGTACATAGTTACTCCTTTAATCTTTAAAAGGTAAACCAGAAGTTGACTTCATTGGTTTAGGATGCATAAAAAAAAAAATCTGTGGCCCAGATTTACTATCTGGGTTGGACCTAGTAAGTTGCTAAAAATGCAGTTCTATTTCAGCATCTGTGCCCCACTCACACTGTGTGACTGGAATCTAGACAGGTCAGTAAGCCAAATTAGCTATAACTCACACCAGAAAACTAGCATGAGTTACACATGGTGTTACACTGATGTACTGTACATTTCATTTCAGGTGCACCAATGTGCAGAAGAATTATTAAGAGCAAATTCTTAGCAAATATTGGAGATTCTAGCGCTGTGATATCACTGTTGTATGGAGAAGGTATAGGTTATTTCCAGATATGTTGGTTTTGTAAAGAAAATGGTTGGCTCTGTACATGGACTTTAATGAGCACCAGCAGCCATAGATTATGGATAGGGATATAACAAATGATTCTACTCTTTTAATGTTAAGTCTCCATACATGAGCATCTGATTATTGTTTTCCATCAGTTTGCCCGCTCCATAGGATAAGTTATCTGTTTACATAAATTGGTCATTGAAATAAACTGGATCTGACAGGAATAAAGCTTGTTCAGAAGAAATCTGGTTTTAATGTTCTTCATTTTTGAAAAATGAAGCCATGAAAAGGGGGAAGGGGCCGTTCATTCAGCAGAACTAAGTAAGCAAGGAAAAAATAGGAAAACAAGACGATAAGGCAACTTTCCAAATGCATTATTTAAAACAGTATTGTACTAGTACAAATAAACAAAGTCAGTGTTTATTACCCGGTGTGTACGGCATGGATGTGATTATACCATCATCTGTGCTTTGGTGGTATAATTTACAGCAAGAGGCAATGCTAAAGCAAGAGGAGTAAAAGGGTAAGGGCAGGTCAAGATAAAACATGTTCAATAACACACAAGTGTGCATAGATATCCATCAATATCTGACCAATGGGGGTCCAACACCCAGCACCACACAGATCAGCTACTCAAATAAGCATGAGTGAGCACTGCTTCCGCTTTACACTCATTCGTCATGTGGCCTGTTTACTTCTCAGTCCCATTCAAGTGAATGAGGCTTAACTGCAATACCAAGCACAGCCACTAATGTATAGTGATGTTCTTGGTATTTAGTGAAGAGGTCACGGTACTCATCTGAATGCTGCAGTCTCTTCAAAAAGCTGATCTATGGGGGTCTTCGTTGTTGAATCCACAATAATCAGATATTGATGAACTATCCAGATGATAGGTCATCAATATCTGACTCCTGGAAACCTTTTTACCATGTGTTTCAATCTGTGGTGTTAAAATCCATCTACATGTACTAAAGAGGAACTGTATGTCAATACATAATAGTGCTCAAGGTCAATGCCCACATGATTTCAGTAGGATCAACCAACTATATAATGTGCATGGTGACCTTCAGAATTTCCTCTGATGCCAGATGTCGAGGAAGGAATGATCATGATTCATGCATGATGAAATTTTAACATGCCCAATCCTTTGTTCCCATGGAAGATAAGCTGCTGTTGAAGCTGTCCAACGGCGGATTATGCCTTTCTATGAATTGAAAACACACGTACCGTCTGGCTCCATACATTAGCATGTATCATCTTATCAGTATATATCACATTTATATTTTTCAATTATTTAATGTATTGGGTTTGTTGAAAGACTCTTAAATGAATTTCTGAATCACTCTACATTAAAAATATTGATATGCAGTAGTTACATAGGTAGTAAGTAGAAAGAAAACCTAAGTCCATGAAGTGCAACATTTTATACTTACAATGCCCTAGTTCATCTAGTGGAAAAATTCCCTTTGACTCCTACTGACAATTGGACACATAACTTGATCTACAGGCTTCCTTTATACTAGTAGCCCTCTATACGGTGCTCCTCAAGGAAGATGTCTGACCATACATTCAACCGCTACCAAATTCTCATGATCCATAACTTGCAGAAAATAAAGATATTGATTGGATATGTACTAAACCAACCTACATAAACGCAGTGCTGACACTCAAATTACATCCTCCATACCTGTTATGATCTTGGTTGCCCTTCTCTGACTTTTCTAAAGTTCTCTAGCATCTTTTTTAGTTTACATAAAATAAGTTGAAAAGCCCACTTGGTTAGTAGACGCTAATTTGCGGCAATAGTAAAAGAGCTTATATCTTTGGAATGGCCGAGTAGAATACCAAAACACCAAAATACTCAAGGTGATAGTGCCTATCAGGTGATGTATGTCAATGTGATTTTCAGACCAGGTGACAGGTCCTCTTTAAGACTCAAGCAATTCTCAGCTGGTACATCTCATCTGCTGACATCTATACATAATACACAACATAAACATAACTCTACAAAATACATATCTACCTTGAACATAGAGCTGGATATGCAGCTCATATACTTGCATTTATGGCAGTAACAGTGGCTCTCTTTTCATAAGGGCTTACAATCTATTTAGTGAGAAAGTCTATGAGGCCACAAAACTGGTTAATGCTTTAGGCTATAAATCAAGTTCTGTGACAAACAACATTAATATTCCTTGAATACACAGCTAGTGTTCGTAGCCTCTGAGATAACCGGCCCATTTAATCGCTTGTTAATAGCTCTAAGACGTCTGTATGTATGGGTCTCAGCTGGCAGATTGTCCTTGTAATCTAACTAGTTTTATTTCATGTAGTGTGATCAGAAGAATTAACTTGGTGATATTCAGACAAGAGTCATTTGTATTGTAGACCTTTTCTCACTATTCAGTAATTTGCCTTTGTGCCAAGTCTGCTTTATTAACTGTGGTGACTATTATGGAGGTACAATAATATATAACAAATATAATAAAAACTATTATAAAATTATACCTTTTACGATATATAAAAAATACCTATAAATGAACTATTAGCTATAGAAATCTCTATGAACATTAACTATGAGCAGCTGTTTAAAGTTAGCTGAAGTCTCATGTAAAAAATTGTAGATATCGGCATATCAATTTTAAATACCAAATTTGCCCAAATTCATGCAGCAACGTTCTCATCAGTAAATGCTGGCCCTAGACGGAAAAGCGGTGAGTTATTGTCAATTTTTAACTCCCAGTAGTATAATTTAAAAAAAAAAACTCTTTAAAAAATATGCATAAAAACATAAAAAATATATAGAAATACAAAAAAAAAAAATCACTAAAGGGTTAAAAAAAATTTGGTTAAAGGCTGTATGAATTTAGAAATTAAAGTCTGTTTTTCAAAAATATTACCACTTTTGCCCATTGTGTCAGGTACTGCATCTCAGCCCCATTCACCAGACAATGATGATACATATTAGCCTTTGTGTTATTTGCACCTCATGCCTTTTATCCAGTCATGGGACTTCCTTAATACTTTGATGGGGTTGTCTAATTGGGAAAAAGTATTTAAAAAACAGCTGAGCACAGTATGAAATACTAAAGACCTTCTTCACTTCTGTTTGATGGTGACCTGTTTGGTTATACCACGCCACTGGCACTTAATGTACACACCAACATTTTTCAAGTGGCAGGTTGAGATGTCTCTCATGTAATGAATGGAATCCTTATCCGTAGAGAGCTCAAGTACTACTGACAACTTCAGCTGGAGCTGGCAACCTTGGGCTACATTCATGTACTCATGCATACATGTATTCATGTACTACAAAGTTCTGTACCCTATTTGCCTGAGTTTCTCTCTTGGGCTGATATGTAACAGACCGACATCCAACATAGACATAGCACGCTACCTTCTTTCTCTCTCTCCTTTTTCTAAATATTATTTTTTCTCTTTTTTTTTCCCTCTTCCCCTAATGTGCCCCCCTTCCTTCCTTTCACCTTTTTTGATCCTACTTTGTTTTCCTCTTAGTCTTTGTCTTCTCCATCCTTCTGCCCTCTCTTATTTCTTCTGCATCCACCCGTCCTTGTCCCCTCATCCCTTCACATGGTTTGTGACTCCACCTCTGCTCCCTCCAAGCCATGTTTATCTACATGATACAGCTCTATGTCTGCACAGGATTATCACCCTTACATACAGTAACTCCGTGATGCCTGATCCAGGAGACACAGGGTCCTTCTACCAATTCTACAATCTGTTGTTATATGCCTGGCCTTGCAAGACCATTGACTTTCAATTTTTATTTCTTATATTTCTAATATTATGGCTTTTATAAAACTTCTGTCAATAAAACAGAATCAACTAAAAATAACAAAATAGATCCTACTTAACTCACAAGTTCCATACTTCTCAGGAGCCAATGTTTCCTGCTGGTCTCTACTTCCTGTTTCCTCACGACACAGATGACACTGTAGTCAATCTCTGGCTGTAGTGGGTCACCTCGGTTGGCAGTGAATAGCTACAGTGGTCTTCTGTCGATGTCTTGATATCACCAGTGGATTAGAAAGAAGAGACCAGAAGAACCTGGAACATTTTAGAACCTGAGTGGCAGGGAATCAGTAAAGTTTAACTTTTTTATTATTTCATAGTTTGCTCAGATTTCCAAATAATCTTCCATGACTGGACAAACCCCTTCACACTAGGGTTGTGGATTCAACAAGAAACAGTGACAACCCACAGATTTCCATTTCTATGTAAACAGCTTCATGAAGTTTACTAGAAAACGTGAAGAATTAGATCCCTGTAACTATCTCTATCAGTTCTTGTTAACCTCAACTACTATATAATAATGTGTACATAAGGACTAAATGACAACCTGTCAGCTGCAGGCGCATTAAATATATATTAATCCTTTAAATTGCTAAATTGTAGTCCCATCAGGATAATCTTGGGGTTGCTAAATGTTTTTGGTCTCTAACTGTGTTTTCTTAAAATATACCAAAACCAGAGTCTTCTATATTTAGAGCACAAGTTATATATGATGTTATTTTTTTTTCCGGATAGGTTGTAATTCAAGACTAGAGGAACACACAGTCAGGGACATTCAACAAGGCTTCAATGGTTAGTGGTCAGGGGGAGATTATAGGGTTGAATTATCTGATTTAAGAAGACATTCTGCTACTGTATTCTTGTCCACTGCCACCTTGTAGCGTACCATAATTTAAAGAGGACCCATCACCTCTCCTGACATATCCGTAGTAGTAAATCACTGTGTTCTCCGCAACATAACTGTAGCATCTTTTCTTGTAACTCTACATTGTGCTGTTACTCTGCTCAAAAATGTATGACTCTTTTGTCACCAGTTGGAGTCCGGCCAATCAGTGCAGGCTATGTATGGACACACCCACACATCGCATTTTTCTTAACCCAGAGCATAGACTATCCATCACATTTTCTTGAATAGTGAAGAAAGTCTTACTACTGCACATTGTGAACAGTACCCACAGCAATGACCTACCAAGTCTTGTGTAGCATTACTTTCCACTGCTTAATGTTTCCCTAGTGAAGTAAAACAAAACAATAAATACAATTCTACATTTCTCCTGAATAGCATTATGTCTGGCAACTAGTAGAAAATGTTTGTAGTTTGTGTCTATTAAGGATATATATATATATTTTTTGCTGGTTCTTAATGGGTTTTGGCTCAAACAGGACACACAGCAGTAACCATAGTATGTACTGTATGTGCAATATGAACCAGAGCTTTTCCCAAAAATCTTAGTAGGTAGCAGAATTTTCCTAAAGCATAAAGATTTTTACATCATTTCGCTATGATGTGCAACAATAAGTATCTGCATACACTATGGCCTATACCTACAGCATATCCTGATCCCTAATAGCCATCTCTTGTTTTCTGTACATGTAATCTAATAGCACAGATGTCTACAGGGGGTGATACATATCCTGTAGAAAATAAAATGACAGCAAGAAACACAATATACTCACCTCTCCAATCCCCTGCTGATCCACTGCAGATGTTCCAACTATCCTCCTGGTCATTGTTTACAAGCAGCTGGCATATGGAATCAGTGGTCATGTGAAACACTGCAGGCATTATGGCTTCAATAGTATGGCACGTGACCCCTTAGGCAACTGATTGGCTCAGTGGTCACATGCCAGCTGCTTGTAAACAAAGATTGAGAGGATCACCAGAGCGTTTTCAGCAGATCAGCAGGAAATTGGAGATTAAAATATAGTTTCCCTTACGTCCTACAGCAGCACAATATGGGGTATTTCTCCCCCTGTGTGTTGTTTAGGACAGGTGGAACTTTTAATTAGCACAAAAATGTGCTTACTAACCTGCCCTATAAGAGGGCACGAGAGACCTCCCTCACCTGTGTTTTTTTCTGTCCTGTGTGGGACAGGTGGAGGAGGTCTCTTGTGACCTCTCTAGAGTTAAGGGGTTTTTTCTTACCTTGAGGTGGTCGTTTCCTTCTGTTTCCGGCCTGCGTTCCTTCTTCTCAGCGCTTCTGTCGGTAATTCTTCGGCTGGCGGTAGGCTTCGGCCTACCCGGAGGGTACGTCGGACTTTGTGACGGCCGGAACCCTTCTCTGTGTCCGGGTTCCCGTGCGGACGGATTTCGCCGGACTCCTTCGCGCCTACTTCCGGTTCTCGGGAAAAAGTGCGGTAAGTTTGGAAATTTAAAATTTAAAGGCAAAATATAGAATTGATTTTTGCTGCTTGTTGTTTGAGCCTCTGACTTAGGCTTTTGCTCCTCTATGTTTCATTATGGCATTTGACCCGTTTTGGTGCTATAAATCTCAGGAAGGTAAGTAATATTTATTTATTCTTGTTCATATATTATATGAATGGTCGATTCATATTGCTGGCCTTGCTGCATACTTTCCTTCTTAACGTCGACTTCTTTGGCAGCAGAATTCCTAGCTGAGGCCTCCCATTATCAATTAAGGCTGGCGTCAAAGTCCTTGGCGCTTTCCACGGCGGCGAGGAGACCCTTATGGTTAAAACCTTGGAGAGCTGATTTTATCTCCAAGTATAACCTTTGTGCCTTACCATTTGAGCCAGGAAGAGTCTTTGGCAGTAGCCTGGATGAAATTTTAGTAGGCTTGGCTGATAAAAAAGGCAAGACTTTGCCTCAGTCTTTTAGGGGCAGATTTGGCCCTGGCTGCGGCAGAGGTTTTTCACCTCGACGTGGTCAGCAGTCCCGGAGGGGCTCTAGGTATTATTCTAGAGGCTCTGGACGGAGATTTCCCAAAACCGAAGATAGAAGGAAGACCAGTTTCTGACATGAGAAGCTGTCTTCCTGTGGCCGAAATTCCTGTCGGGGGTCATCTCTCCCTTTTTCTCAGCGCTTGGCGGGAAAAAATTCAGGACCCTTGGGTCTTACAGTTAATTCAGCGAGGTTATGCAATCGAATTTCTCTGTCCTCCCCGAGATCGGTTCGTCTTAACTCGCCGTCTTCCCTCGTCTCAGCAAGGTATTTTGGAACGCTCCATTCAAGAGTATATCCGCAAAGGAGCTCTAGAAGAAGTTCCTTCTCTAGAAGAAGGTTTGGGGGTTTATTCCCCCGTTTTTCTAGTTCCAAAGCCAGCAGGCAGATGGAGGATGATTATAGATCTGAGGTATCTAAACCGTTTCATCAGAAAAAAAACGGTTCCGCATGGAAACCATAAGCTCAGTTTCTTCTTTTCTTCTCCAGGGTGACGTTCTTGTCACCCTAGATCTGAAGGATGCTTATTTGCACGTGCCAATTTACCCTCCGCACAGGAAGTTCCTAAGGATTGCGGCCCATTCGACCAGGGCTGTGTCGACTTCTTGGGCTGAGAATCGCTCGCTTCCACTGGATCAAATTTGTGCGGCTGCTTCTTGGTCATCCCAGCTGACTTTCGTCAAACACTATCGTTTGGATGTCCGCAGTTCCGAGGCGACTGCCTTTGGCCAGACAGTTCTTGAAGTTGTAAGGCGAGGAAACCCTCCCTAGGGGAATTACTTGCTATATCCCCATATTGTGCTGCTGTAGGACGTAAGGGAATCGTTGATTATATTGTTAATCTGTTTTCCCTTAGTCCTAACAGCAGCACAAGGCTTCCCTCCCTAAAATCTTGTTTCTTTTACTTTATAATTTACACAGGTGAGGGAGGTCTCTCATGCCCTCTTATAGGGCAGGTTAGTAAGCACATTTTTGTGCTAATTAAAAGTTCCACCTGTCCTAAACAACACACAGGGGGAGAAATACCCCATATTGTGCTGCTGTTAGGACTAAGGGAAAACAGATTAACAATATAATCAACGATTGTTTGTTTTTTTGAACATTGCTGCTGTTATTTTGTCTTTTCCAGACATTGGATAACTCCTTAATATATACTAGAAGCCTGGCACATGCTCAAAGACTCACTCACAACCTCAAAGAAAGCCAAAAATCTATAGTCTATTTAGAGTAATATTTGAGGTTTTTCTTTGCAGAGATACAATAAACATAAAAAGGTTACAAAGTGTATGATCTATCCTGAATATGAATGAAGGTGTAAAAAAGAAAACTATCAATAAAGTATGAAAAGAAAATAAGTGGGAGATGGAAACACAAGTCAGTGTGATTGTATACAAACTATCACCAATAGGGCCCATGGAAGAATTGTTTCCTTCTAAATAGGGCACAATAGCAGAAAGCGGCCATTCTACACACAAATTGTTTGACTTCAGAAAGGTTTGCTGGAAAACAGACAGTACATTCCTTTACTGAGAAATCACGCCTAGTCACATTGTTATTGAAAGCAGTAATTGAGAGCATATGTTACCATTCAGGGGGATAACATGAGACAGTTTATTAAAGATTTGGAGTCCTGCAACATCAGTGTTTACTCATTGTGCAAGACAAAAGCAGAGGTTAATATTGCGCTATAAACTTTAATAAGGCAGAAAATGCTTCGACATGACAAACGCAAAAAAAAAAGGATTCAATTACCATGACACTTGGGAACCAAGTCATTGCAAGGAACGCAAATGTTCTGCCAACATGCACTACAGATTTTTTTTTTTTTTTTAATATGGAAAAGTAAGAAATGGTTCACATGGTGCAGTTTTAAAGCTTGAAAGCTATTTCTTCATATATTTCAAATTTATATATTTTTTAAAACCATCCAATACTTGACATTGTTGGAATTCCCCTAGTTTATTGAGATATGGTTTATTACTTCACTGTTTTTGGATTGGCACTGGATTCGGTTTCTATACCCTTTGATACAATATCACCATACCTAGCTTTAGTCATATCTGGGTAATTTAAAAATATCTCAATGGTCCATGTACACTGTGTTGCCAAATGCACAAACCCTATATAGTGGCAAACCTATAAATATACTGCATGTGCTGCTATATGATACCTCTTTGAATATTTGTGTAAAGTGTGCATGAAATCTAAAAAATCCCACTTTTGGGATGTCCACTGATTAGCAGAGTCTAGTACTACACTTAAACAGGACCTGTCACTGGCTCTGAAAAGGCCAATGACATACATCATCTGATAGGTGCCGTCATCCTGAGTATTCTGATGCTTTGTCTATCCAAATCCGTTCAGCTATTATAAAGATAGAAGCCCTTTTAGTATTGATGCAAATTAGGGTATACCAGCCAAGTGAGCAGTAAAACGGTGGGTTTTCCAGAACGGGGTCTCTGTGTGCTGTATGTTATGTAGTATTGTGTTACCGCCCACTTGGATAGTAGACCTTAATTTGCATCAACATTAAAAGGACTTATATCTTCGGAATAGCTGAACGGACTTGGATAAACAAAGCACACAAATGTTCAGGGTGACAGCACCTATGACATGATACATGTCATTGGACTTTTTAGAAATGGTACCAGACATATCTGCACAGTTGCACAAGCATGGATATCTATGAAGAGGCTGTGGAGCTCCAGTTAACACTGCTGCTCCCACACTTTGTCCTTATGATCTATTGTGAACCAATCAATGAGACTCCATCAATCCCACATTAGTTACACACGTGGACAAAATTGTTTGTATCCCTTGTTTACTGAAAGAAAAACCCACAATGGTCACAGAAATAACTTGAATCTGACAAAAGTAATTTGCCAAACTACATGTTGACAGCTGAAAGTTGAAAGCTTCTGGGAGGATGTCCTATGGACAGATAAGACAAAAATCAAAAATTTTGGCAAGGCACATCAGCTCTATGTTCACAGATGGAAAAATGAAGCATATCTTGAAAAGAACACTGTCCCTAGTGCGAAACATGGAGGAAGCTCTGTTATGTTCTGGGGCTGCTTTGTTGCATCTGGCACAGGGTGTCTTGAATCTGTGCAGGGTACAATGAAATCTCAAGACTATCAAGAGATTCTAGAGAGAAATGTGCTGCCCAGTGTCAGAAAGCTTGGTCTCAGTCGCAGGTCATGGGTCTTGCAACAGGATAATGACCCAAAACACACATCTAAAAACACCCAAGAATGGCTAAGAGGAAAACATTGGACTATTCTGAAGTGGCCTTCTATGAGCCCTGACCTAAATCCTATTGAGCATCTTTGGAAGGAGCTGAAACATGCCGTCTGGAAAAGGCACCCTTCAAACCCAAGAGAACTGGAGCAGTTTGCTCATGAGGAGTGGCCAAAATATCTGTTGAGAGATGCAGAAGTCTCATTGACAGTTGCAGGAATTGTTTGATTGCAGTGATTGCCTCAAAAGGTTGTGCAACAAAATATTAAGTTAAGGGAACCATCATTTCTGTCCAGGCCTGTTTTATGAGTTTTCTTTTTTTTTTTTAATTCTGTTGAAGCATGGTTGAAAAGCAATGTCTGACTTTCATTTGTTCATTTTCATAGAAATTTTATATATTATTACTTTTGTCAGATTCAAGTTATTTCTGTGACCATTGGGTTTTTCTTTCATTAAACAAGGGGTACCAACAATTTTGTCCACGTGTGTATGTCAAATGAAAACTCTCTTAATATCTCTTCAGGGCAACTTTCTCTACTGCTTACTGTACATTTGTCACTACATGACTAAAAATGGTCGAACGCACTGTTTACAAATAGTGTCCACAAACTTTTGGCCATGTGGTATATCCTATTATACCATTCATTTGAAGGACTTGAAATGATACAAGCAGAAGACTTGAAATAGCTCTTGATGCTATGGTGACCAGTATGTGTAAGCATCCAGCATATGTGTACCTCTGGAATATGATGGCAGGCGAATGCAGCAATGATTTCACCAGGCATCGCAGTTTCTCTTTATTCTTGTCTTCCTCTCCAGTCATAGCAGCATCTGCTTTAATGCTTTGAAATATTCTTCATAGATGAAAGTAGAATGGGGTGAAAACAAAAAATGTTTGTAGGTATTCCTCATAGCAATTATTGAATTCTTTGCAGGACTCTTAACATTCAGCCAGCCAGTTGCTCAGTATTAGTACAAGATTATTCATCCTTAAAAAGGGAGGCCCAGGTATGTGTATACCAAATCACTCAGCACAGCATATTGTTATCTACCTTGCAAACAAAACCATCATTGTGAGTCTTTTTGCTAGAGGACAATGGGACTAGGTTACTGCAGTCGCTTATCTTGTCAATCCATTAGCACACACCACCTGGACTGACTTGGTTTGAAATGTCCGTATATTATTCAACAAAAAATCTCTTTTTCCAGACTTTACCTCCCAAAAAGAAAGTTGTGGAAGTAAAATATTTACTTTCATTGAACGAACAGGAAAGGTAACGTGTTGACAAGCGTGAGATCTTATCAGACTGGGAAAAACAGGGTCTTGGAAGAACTGCTAGGAAAGGATTTCCAAAATTATTTTTAATTATTATTAAATATATTTCATTATTTAAACAATTGTGACCCAGTGTGTTAAGAATTTTTAAGAAAGATATTTCAGCATTTGTTATTCAGTGTCTATGTAAGGCTAAGTTCACATCAGCACGAACGCTGCAGAAACCGTCAGAAATCAGCAGAGAGAAAAGTCCTGCTGGTAACCGCTGTTTTGAGCCCAGCGAAAATGTGAAACTGGCCTAATATCAGCAATTTTGGATATACATACTTTTTGCAGCATAGATAAAAGCCTTAATACCTGTTTGAGGCCGGGGCCCCACATGGCGTAATTGCCACGAAAAAAAAAATGTAATTTTAGAGTCCCTGCATCCCATGCGAATCTCATCCACACATTGCGGAAAAATGCGCACAGTGGACACACTGCGATATTCAAAACTGTTGCGATTTTGGAAATCGCTGCATGTCAAATTATACCTACAGAATCGCCGGCAGTCCAGCGGCTTGTGTACCCACTGTGTCAACAAGCCAGTTTGGCTTATGGTCATTCCTAAGAATGTTGTCTAAGTGGCCCCCTTGTCTTTATCCTATAACCTTTGTACAGGGATCTGGACCCTGACCACCAGGTTATTACCTTTCCGAGTGATCCTGATGTTTTATGACAGCAGGCCAGGCCAGTCAGGGACCATGGTGCAATCCACCGTTTGTTCGGGCACAAGCAGAGTGTGAAAACAGGCCTAGGTCAGGGCTGGCAGCTAGAGATGAGCAAAGTTTTCAAAAATTCAATTCGGCAACTTCTCCGAATTTTTCAATACTATTCTATATGATCCGAATTAAATTGCAGCGAATAAACAGCTATTTCCTGTCTGCAGAGAGCCAGGGTGGCCGGGCGGCAAAATGGCGGAATCCCTAAGATGCCGCGGTCATGTTTGACCGCAGCATCCATAGTGTTAAAACCCCCAATCGGTTATGGAGCAAGGTGCTAGCTGTCAGTTACAGCTAACACCCTGCTCCATAACCGATCGGGGGTTTTAACAGCTTGGATGCAGCGGTCAAACATGCCATGGGCGCTTGCGAAGGGGTTAAAGGCTGTGACATCACAGGGCTGGCTGCTGATTGGCTGCACACAGGGCATTGTGGGTGATCCCGCATTCTCAGTTTTCCTTGCCCCATGTGCAGCAACCATTTTGAAAAAAAATGCGATTCATTACCACAAAGCGTGAGGAAATTCGGATTTGATGCGAATCGAAGATTTCCTGAAATTCGGATCGGATTCCACTTCATCAGCTTCGATTCACTTATCTCTACTGGCAGCATAGATTCAATAAAGAGTGAACAGGAAGGAGGTAAATACCAGGAGGTCAGAAGTATGGAGACAAAAGAGGAAACAGTCTAAGGTCAAACAGTAAATAAAGCAGTTATCATATAGATAAATCTTTGCAGGACTCTAGAGTACTATGAACCTTTTCTCATGCAGGGTGTGGCAAGTAAATTAGACTGGGCAAGATTTTCTACCACATGAACAAACCCTTTAACTAGTAGGATGGGAGCCTGCAGGCGCCCTATGGGCAGACCCAGCTACAGGCACAACAGGACTTGCATTATTATTTTATTTTATTTAGCTTACTTATATAGCGCCATCATATTCCGCAGCGCTTTACAGACATTGACAGTCACTGTCCCATATAGGGCTCATTCCCTATCAGTATGTCTTTGGAGTGGGTGCAAGGGAAAAGCAGGGAATGGACAGTGTGTGGAAAAGGTCACTTGGCTGCTATGCTTGCTGAGAGATCCAGTACGCTGGCAGAAGCAAACTGCTTTTGTTAGAAAAGGCATCTTAAGAGACTAGACATACTAGGTATACATATACTACAGTAGAACTAAAGTAGAGGAAGTGTTTCTGAAAGTGAATAAACTCTTCAGAGTCTTTATATTTTTAACTTTGTTAGGGTTTCGCAACTTTTTAATTACATTAAAGTATCCCAAGACTATGACCATACACTGTGCAGCACCCATGCAAAGAAAATGTGAGTAGTCCAAGAGACAAGTTGTGTATCCCCTAGGGTACATGTACCACAGCTTGAAATCCTAGGTACTAGAGAGACTAAGAATTAGATATACATAACCTAGAACTCTAAGAGATCAAGAATTAGATATACTCTATGAACCCTAGAACTCTAAAAGAGGAATAATTTCTGAAACTGAGCCCATGTACTTTTATATAGTTATCTTATTTTATATAGACATCTTTGTAGTAGACTTTACGAGAAGGTACAGTAAAGAAGAACACAAACTTAAACCCTTCAGGGTCTACACTTATTTGAGAAGACAGACGATTGTTCTAGAGAGACAAGTTAAAAGAGACCAGATATAAACTTTATTATCCCAACAAATGTTCACTCTCAGCTAATATGATACAGAATTTCATTCCATAGCCCTTGGTGTAGAAGATCCCCAAAGCCCTTCAAGAAGCAAAAGGGTAGGATAATAAATAATGTAACACCCAGCCCATCTGTAGAATAAAAGTGATTCCAGAACGTACACAGCTTTCTCTGTTATTAGAGGCTGTGGTTCAGTAGTCACTAAGCAAAGAAAATTCAAGAAAGAAGAAATTCTATGAAGTCAGCACAAACTTAAACCTCTGTGTTGGGCGGGTAACAGATCTCAGAGACGCACCTATTACATCAGGGCACAGCTACGCCTGATGTACTTGTTTTCTGTACTTTTCTATCTGCCTTTGCAGAGCAGCTCTTATAATGTGTAAGCAATACCCTATCAGGTTCACGCCAAAAACCTTGTTCCATACTTTGAAATATATTCAGGATAAAATATCTATTGTTGGCTATCCAGCAATGTGTAATGGGAATTTCTTACTGCTAAAGCTTCAGATCTATAAGAAGACAACAATTGCCAAGCAACACATACCATGAGGATAATTGAAGAACTATCCTCAAAAGGACAAAGATCTTTTAGCCTGGAAGCAAACAGAAGAAAGTGATCTTTGGCTGAATATTTACAAAAACTTACAAAGCCACTCAGGACTTTATTTCTATAGGGAAATCACTGCGTGAGTCACATTGATTCTGTGGTTTTACCACTACCCCCAACAATGTTGTGGAGTTCTAGGCTTAAGGACAAATTTATAATTCTTTTACTTGATCCCATCACAGTTTTAGCTAAAAGAATAGCAGGCAAAAACTGCACTAAAACTAATCTTTGTAAACTTAACTCTAAATCTACAACTATAGGAATGTAACAAATAAAGGTGTCCATAGCATTGGACCCCAAAATGCCATGACAACCAAAAGTAGCAAGTGGGCAAATGCAATCAGGTCATTACTCTTATTTTTATCTTGTACTGTTGGCCAGTTTTAGAGCTCTCATTTCCTTATCCACTAAGCTACTTTATAGGGGTTGTCTAGTCAGAAGCAACGCATTTCAGAATGTAGCCCCGGATGATCGGGTAATCATCCCAGTACCCTCAGCAAAAAACTCACTACTATACTTTATGTAGAGAAGGGGAAACTCCAAATGATGAAGTATTCCATGGCTGAAGTGGACCTTATACACTTGATCTGGCATTGCCCCAAGTTGCATGAATACTGGCTTTTGACTATAGAGTTCTTAGATAATTTATTCAACACCAACTTATGGGATTCACTTAAGCTGATACTGTTGGGTGATTACGCAGATGCTCTGTATTGGAGGCATAAAGGATACCAAGATGCTACTTTAAACCAGGCTTCAAGTTTTGAAGAAGTGGCTTGCTAAAGATCTTCGACTTTTTCAGTGCTGGAAGAAACACGAGTATAGGGTCCTTTTTTTTGTAAAGAAAATTAAAAATGGAGACTATCAGAAACTTATTAACAAATGGAAATGCTGGATTGATCAGTTGTCTATTAAGGAGAAGATCTTTTCTTAGAGTTTTTTGCTAGGCTAACTTTGCTTTAATTAAAGTCTTTTTTGCCAGTACTTTGGGGAAGAGGTGGCCTTGGGTGGGTTTGGATTAGGTTTATTACATCATGTGGTGAAAACATTTTGATAATAATGAAATAAAAGTAAACAAAACAGACAAAATTATTTATTTTGCCAGGGAAACCTGAGGTCAGCCAGACAATTCCCATGCAGTTGCCACTGTAGCATAAATATAGAAGTACATGGTGGCCATTCAAGTCTACCAGAAAAGAAACCATTGGTACAGAGCAGCATTTCATTCTGGCACCTTAGGGAGTTCTTGAGCCTTTGCTCAAGACCCCACTCTATAATGTCCAAATGCCTTATTAGATCATATGGGCAGAAGTAGATTTTGTATCAAAACCCTTTTAACAAAAATGGTTCTGCACCTGCTGGTACACATAGACTGTTATTCTGGTACAGTTATACTATAGGCACTGTTGTTTCAACAAAATGGAAATTCTTCTTTCTGCGCTTATTAGACTGTTTCCCTGCTCCTCCCTCTGCTAAAATGAATTTCACTGTGAAAATTACTGCTCTGTCTGTCTTGAGATGACTGTAGGTCATATGGCTCATCTCTATAGAAGCCTATAGAGAGGGAAGGGAGGAGGAGTGAGCAGGAAATGGGTTAGAAAACTGGGAAAATACAGGCATGGGATATTGTTGGAGCTAAATAGAAATGTTCTATCATAACCAAAGTACTTTATTAAATGACAAACATTTCTAATGTGCTTTTCTCACACAAGGGACTTAAAGCAAAGGGAGGGTTGTGGAGTCAGGGTTAGTGGTTGCCTACAAGCACTCATCCCCAACATCTACAAGGGTCAGTTGTTTTATGGGAAGCTAATTTAGCCAACAGTATACTTTTGACTTGTGGGAAGAAACCGGAGTACCCGGAGGAAACCCATACAAACACAGGGAGAACAAACAAACTCCAGGCAGATATTGCCCTTGGGCAGATTCAAACCCAGAAGCCCCATGCTACAAGGCAACAGTGCTGTTCACATCAATACAGGTCAATATTTTTCCATTTAGGTCCTGTATGTTCCTGGGCCTGTTTCTGAGTGAAACAGAAAGTTACAGAGCAGATTCTCCTCTGCTTACTGGGAGCCGTGTATGGAAGCTAGTCTTCAAACACCAGCAGAGAGGAATGAAAACTACACATACAACAAACAGAGTTGAAAACTGCTAAAATGCAGAATATAAGGCATAAAACAACCATATATTGTGTTACTTCTCATGTACACACATGGCAGATTATCCTAAAAAGTCAAATGAAATGACAGGAACACTTAGTTTTCAATTAGATTTGTTTGGCCATGCTGAAGTAATGGCAGTGAAGCTTCTGGACCCCATAGCAACTATTACTATATGTCTGCTACATAAGTTGTAATGTCTTTGTACAACAGCTGAGAAATACATTAAAATAACACTCTGTGCAAACTGATACACTATGTTATGTCTACAGTAGCTTGGGTCCTGAGAGGGAGGAATTCTTACTTTAGCATCACCCCCTTTAGGCCTTGTACTAGGAATGACATATTGTATATGGTTTACCAGGAGTACTCCTTTAAAAGATACATATTGTACAAAAACATTTGGAATTTTTCAATCTTAAATAACAACCAGTAAAAATAATGTTATGCTAAACTTTAATTAAACTTTGGCATAGCATGAATATACATATATTTAATGACAGACACATCATATATTTAGGCATATTAATTATTTCTTTATGTTAGATTATCTGTCTTGGATACACAATCACGCATTACAGATGTTCAAAATAATAAAAATTTCATCATAAACATATCCCCGTATGCTTTGTTATTTCACCAGGGTAACATAATAATGAATTTCTTCGCATTGACTACTTACTAGCATATGTTTATAGTCGCTTACAAACTTTTAGGCTTGACACTTTACAAGTTTGCTTAAATCACCACTTTAAGTGGTCCCATGTCATTAGAAGACGGACACAAAGGTTACCCTCAAAACGCTGGAAGATAAATCAAAGTTTTTATGAAAATGACTATTGCTCCCAAGTTAAAAAGACAGACACATATGGTAAGCCTGGTGTTTAAGAAAGGAACAAGAACAAGGTTATGGGGTCAAAAAAAGAAAAAAAAATATATGTGTTTGCAACAGTTTTACATGGTAATGTAAGTCTCTATTTCAACAGCTGGAATCGGACCACAGGGTGGTGCCAAATTCTCATGAGATCCGTGGCCGGGCGCCAAACCCAAGATCACTACATTCAGGGTTGCTTTTATCATCAGCACGAAAATGATATAAATTTATAAATTTCTAATAAAATAAGTACTTAGCCTTCATATAGTAAAAATGTTATTGGCGTCACACAGCTTTTGATGCCTAGTACCAAAAAGGGAAATAATAATATGACACAATAGAGAGTTTATGGCTTCTTTGTTGAGGTCAGTGCTAATTGTCTATACACTTATCAATGCTGTCTACTCTGTCTACATCTAAATGGTAAAACAGCACACTGGAAAGTCTCACATTTGGTACTGAAAGGAATGTAAGATCTTTCTGCATTTCTTCAATTTACAGATGGAACCACAGTGTTATTGGATGTTGAATGGTGATGAAAGCTTCTATAATTCTGGAGTTCTGGGATTCTGTCTTATATTTTACCATTTATTGGTTTTGTAATATCTATAATTGTTGGGGAAGGTTTAGGGGCTGATAAAACTAAGTGTTTTTCTAAAAATGGATAGACATTTTAAGTCCAAAAACTTTATGCAGGTGCTGAGCATATCCTTCTAAAGATAAGCACGTGAAATATCTGTATAATAAGACCCAAGTATGTTTTCTTGAGTTGGTGATAAGCCAATCTCTTAAGATGACCATGCACATTAGAAAAAAGTAGGTTGATGGTTGAACAATTGGTGAGCCATCCTTTTACTCACACAGCCATGCATATTTTAGGCCATGTTTCCTGTTACAGGCGATCAAGCCATCTCAACAACACAAAGCAAAGGATCTTTCTTAGAACATTCTAGGAACGTTCTTTAATGGGAAATATTTGTGGACTAAAGATTGAAACATCTTTCATCTTCAATCGGCTTTAGTCTAGTATATATAGATATCTTTATCCAGTCACTTCAGGGCCATGACCAGAGCCAAGTATGCTTTATTTGCCTAGTCTGACCTTACCGATGCGTACACCTACAACCTAACACAGCTGATCATAGTAACTTAACAAATAGATGAAATCTACATATAAACTTGAGTCATTTTGTGAATACTTTACATCACATACTGTGAGTTACAGTCTATATTGTAGTCCCAGGTTGCATTCATGTTTTTGCAGGCTATAGAGTTGATATTCTCCAGCATTTCCTGCTTGTTCAGCATCTGCCAAGATTTCCATTTGGGAAACAGTAGTCCTTACAGGGCTGCCACTCAGAATCAGAACAAGACAAGTAGTGCAATGTTTTCACAAAATTACTCAACTTTTTATGTGGATTATACAGTATGTATAAATAAAAGATCGAAGGTGGACAAACCCTTTATAAGATATAATAGTCAATTATATGTCATATACTGATGATAGATGACATTGGTGGTTGTCCAAACTTTCTCAATTCGCTTTAATCTTTTTCAACATTCCCTCTGAGACACTGCGAAGAGATTTATTTTACTGAATTTCTTTTACCTTGCCGACATTTGCATTACATGTAAGGAAGGGGTTACACAAAGAGCTTAGGGTAGTGCAAATGCCAAATGTGTAAATGAAAAAAGACATCAGAAATCACTAGGTATTCTATTTTACACACAAACCAGGGACAATACACATTATGATATGACATTTCATGTAGACAACAGTCAGGAATTCATCAGCACTAAAATACTAAAAACTAATGCATTTCTACTAGTCATGTGACCACTGTCTTACCTGGTATAAAGCGTAGCTGATTCCTTATCCTTAAACCACTCTTTCCCGATCCTTCCTCACACTCATCTTCATCATCACAGTCACCACTATGTGAATCGTCCTCATCTGTTATCTTTCCCATGTTTTTCCTTCGTTGCGTTGACATTCCCTTTAACAGCTAAAGACACAAACCACATATGAAAACATGCACATAACTACAATACAAAGTATACCAAACAGAAAGTATTACATTACATACATATCAAAGCAGTCAACACAACATTCTTCCAGTTTTTGTGAACTACTTTTCCGATAAATGGTTAGTCAAGAATGTTGGGATTTATGGCTCTATAAAATCTGGGAAGCCATCTTATTCTTTAGCACAAAGAATACTATATTACAACCCTCAGCAAGGGGGAAGATAGGAGTACTGTAAATGAGTATGAAGTAGTCAACAATGTTGTACCAAGCCAATAATTTGTGTCTCAATGTCCAGAATCATGAAAGGACTCGGCCAAGGTCAGAGAGCAGCTGTCTCCAGGATTAGATCTGGACTCTTCAGGACAAGTGCCATAACTTTGAAATGTAAGTGGCTTCAGTCATCAAACCACCGTTCAAAAGGGAATATACATCGTAATCTGACAGTGGCCAACTCTCTAGTGGTTAGAAGCTGGAACAGCACAAACAAGAGATAGAGTGGTTGGAAATAGCTACGGCACTTTGCAGGACTCTTGAACATCAAGGGCTCGACTTAATTCAGTCCAAAAGTCGAGATGGAGGAGGTGCCAGAGGTTTAAATGACATAGATTCCACTTTTGGCTGTAACAAACCGTGACCATGAAGATCAAACAAGGGTTATATGAAAGGACGGTCACAGCACTGGTATCTGAAGCATGACTTCACTTTAGAAGCAAGAACATCACTGCCGTATTGCTTTTTCCTTAAATAAGTACACATGGCATGTGAAGAAAGCAAACAATAATGATGTATGCAGGTATTCTTGTCTGTCTTTATTTGATACAGTCTTGAGGTCATTTGCGGTGCAGGGTGGAGTATGTCTGACGCCATTCATTCACACTATAGGCAAGTCAAGGTGAGTGAAGAAATACTGTATGTGCAATGGACCGCATCAACAGATGTGTATGACTTACTTAGTTTAGGGATATGACTTATGTATAAGAGATATACCTAGTGTACAAAAACAACTCATTTAATAATATCAGTATGCAATATAATATCTAGATCTAGGATTACAGACATAAGGTTTGCATCTGCATAGAATATATTAGTACTACCTGCTGTTAATCTTACTGTGTTCATACACTGGGAATAGAGATGGACAAACCTCTCAAGATTCGTTTTGGTTTGGGTTCAGGCCAGTTGGGTACTAGATTAGTTTTGGGTCGAACAAGCTCAGTATAACATAGTGCAGAATACTCTTAGCCCTCCTAGGAACCTATCTATCCAATTTCTAGCTCTCTAAGACAAACACTGCCGAAGTTTTGAGAAAGTGAAAGAGACATGATTATACTCAGGGGTCAGGCTGAAGCATCCCTGTCCTACCACAGCTTACTGTAGTATCTGCTCTGACCCATTCATTTTCGTAAGAAGAGGTGAGTGAGGAGCAGAACCAACAATTTGGCACATCTTTGGTGCAAAAAAAAGGACCGTGTGCCAAAGGTTCGCTATTTCTGTAACTATCTATGACAGAAAACTGGTGTAAATGAGTAAATTGCCCCCCACTGTCAATCCGTGAGCTTGGCTGACATCTAATGTAAATAGCTAACTTCAGCCTGTAGATTGAAAAAATGCAAAAAATGTGAGTTCTCAGTAGCTGATAGCAGTAAAGGTGATGACAAATATCAAGCTTTCTAGAATACTTAGGTCTCTTCATCAGGCGTGGTGTAACACATTATCTGAAGCGTCATATACGTACATACAAGAGCACACATAAAAAATGGGGTAAATAAGACAAGTGATGTAAAGCAGGACCATCAATAAAAGGACAGCTGGAGCACTAAATATTGGAGCAGCTCATAGATAAGGAGTGTGAAAGTTTTATTGCCCACTGATTGAGATCTGGTACATGGTTGTGATGCCCCCACCAGGTCTAAGGGGCAAATTCCTGCTGAGATGTTGAATGAAATAAATCCATGCAACACAGTCATCCCTGTTCTGACTATGTCAAAGGTTAAAGACTATATCCAGGAAGCAAACAGGCAACTGTCAAATCCCATCCATTACTCCAAACTTGGAAGTGATCCCACAGAAGCCTATATGAAAGAACTAAAGAGTATGATCAAGGAGTTTCCAGTCCAGATCCAGAATCAGGTAAAAGGACTTATCCCACAAGATCCCAGGCCGGGCTGCTTCTAGATGCTCCCAAAGATACCCAAAGATGGCAACCCTGGGAGGCCTATCATTTCTGGCATTGGGACACTGACAGAAAACATCTCATGTTGGGTGGAAAATCTCCTAAAAGCCCTTGTCAGGGATACTCCAAGCTATATCCAGGACACCACTGACCTTCTTAACAAACTGAATGCCCTGGGCCCTCTACCTGAGGGTACCATTTTGGCCACCATGGATGTGGAATCCCTGTATACCAACATTCCCCACAAGGATGGAGTTGCAGCATGTCGGGTACACCTGGCAAAACAAAACCTCCCAACAGAACCAGTAACGCAGCTCATACAATTCATCCTTAGCCACAACCATTTTACCTTTGGAGAGGATCTATATCTACAGCGAATGGGAACTTCAATGGGGACCAGATGTCCACCCCAATATGCAAATCTCTTTATGGCAGAAATGGAAGGAACATATTTATCAACATGCGCCACCAAACCTATGATTTACGTTCGTTATATCGATGATATCCTTGTCATCTGGACTGCAGGTGAGGAGGCCCTACTTCAATTCCATAATGACTTCAATGACTTTCACCCGACCATCAACCTTAAACTTAGCTATTCAGGGAGTGAAATTCACTTTCTGGATACCACAATATACATTAAAGACCACCGGCTACTCACATCAATATACCACAAACCCACAGACAGAACGGCCTACCTGAGAAACGACAGCTTCCACCCCAAGCACACAAGACAATCTATAATCTACAGCCAGGCTATACGATACAATCGTATTTGCTCCGACAAAACAGACCTGGACAAGCACCTCCTGGATCTGAGGATGAAATTTCTCAGATTGGGATACAAACCAAAAGTGACAGACAACCAATTAAACAAAGCAGCAGCCATTAACAGAGACAGTCTGCTCACATATAGAGAGACCCAGAAAGATGCCCGAGTGCCCCTAGTTGTCACCTACAACCCACAGCTGGAGATCCTACGAAGGATTGCCAAGGAGCTCCAACCTGTGCTACATAGGGACAACAGACTCAAGGACATATTTCCAGTCCCCCCTCTCCTCTCCTTTCGACAACCACCAAACCTGAGGTGCATTATCGTCCGGAGTGCCCTGAAGGCCCCAGCTGAAAATGGCACCTCACCTTGCCTACATAAAAGGTGCATGACCTGCAAGCACATCCACACCGCTGACAGTGTACCTATCCCACAGTCACAACAGGTGCACAGAATTAGGGGGACATTTTCCTGCAGGTCTTCCAATGTGGTGTACCTCATAATGTGTGTGCAATGTCCCACCACAGGCCTCTATGTGGGGGAAACAGGGCAGAGACTCAGTCAACGAATGAACTCACACAGATCCACCATTAATAACAGCAGAACAGATCTCCCAGTGGCCGCACATTTCTCCGGAGAAAACCACTCTATTGAAGATTTGCGGGTTGTGGTTTTAATGGGACATTTTAAGACACAGGAGAAAAGGAAAGAAATGGAGTACAAATTTATGCAAAAATTTCAAACTCTGCAATTTGGACTTAATATTCATGCCAGCTTCATGTCACACTATGTTTGAACCATGAACTGAACTCAATATTCATGCCAGCTTCAAATCACACTATGTATGAACTGTGAGGGACACAAATCACCTCCTGATAGCAAACAGATAACAGCAAGAATTACTGATCCCTCCATCACGCACCACAAGTTTCCAGACTGTTTTTTTGACCTGTTGTAAATAACTTCTCTACTTAGATTGCAATTTTTTTTAAGGACTCTAAAATGCTTTGAAAACCATGTGTATAAAAATCTGTTAATTTTCAGTTCTTGTATCACACCATGTCTGATGAAGGGAGCGAGTACTCCTGAAAGCTTACTTATAAATATACTCAGTTAGCCTCTAAAAGGTATCGCCTGATTTCTTCACTCTTCCACTACTTTCAATGGCTAACACGGTACAACATTATACTACTATGTCAAAGGTTGTCATGAGTTGGTACTCCCAGACTCCCCTATCTTTGTAAGACAGCTTAAAGCTAGACATAAATATTAGATGGAAGAAAAAGTTTACGACTGTAAAAAACCTGCTGAGTACAGTCAAAAGATATAGCCTGGTAGACTCAATACTGACCTCTCTTAGAAACAGTCATTGTAATTTGAAATAGCAATTCCCTCAGATGAATTGGCTATGTTTTGTGCAGCACCATGATCACTACCATAACAATATATGAACAATTCTGCCATATATTAAATTTACACTGAAAGATCTAGGAAATGGTCCATTAAAATAAAAACTTTATAAAATAATATATTATATAATTATTAGAAACCATTATCACCCAATAGGGATCTCTGAAATTCCTAGTATCTGGTTAGAGGATTCCTGGCGGAAGGCAACAGCAAGAGATTCCATGTTGTAGTGTTTCCACATCGTAAAATGGTTGAGAACTTTTTGTGGAAGCCCAAAAAACATATTAATGGCAGTGTTGGGAGATCGATGAGGTTCTACTACTTTTATTTTTTTATAGTGTTCTGAGTGATTTTCTTAAATTTAGGTGTCGGAAAAGTCCCTTGAATGAGTAAGAGGTGTTAAAAATGCCCTAGACATTCTCAAAAGCCAAAAAAGCTTGTCGACATTAGCCATGTATCGACACTATTAGTTCTTCACAAAGTGAAAACTAAATTTAAAGTAAGTAAAAACTACAAAGTAAAGATGATATACCATAGGGATACAAACTTTTACATAACTATAGAGCCAAAAGTGGAGCTTCAAATAACAGAAACTTCTCCTTTAAGGTGTAATATGTAGCCATTAAGGTTATATTTTTAGTTTGGCCTAAGACCCATGTCCTAGCTGTGCCAATGCAGTGAAGAACTTGAACTTGTTTTTCATTCACAAACAGCTTCATTCCTGCAGCACATACTCTTTTTATGTTCCTTCCTGCTTTATTGCAAGGACATATTTCAAGCCTGCTCCAAATATGCATGGATTCAATCAAAAGAAAATATTTCGGAGAAATGTTTTAGCAACAAAGTATAGAATGTGCCCAACAATGGAGAAAACAATACCGAAACTGTCATTAAATGAAATGCTTCTGGGAACTCCCTGCCGAGGGCTTGGAAGTCGTGCCCAGTATTCACATTTACTCATTCACATACTTTTCTCTACCTCAATGAATCAGGAGAACGTTGGCTTCATATTAAATTGTGTGAAAACTACAAAAACTACCCACTAGTATTATGTATAAAGCATCTGTGGCTTTTATGTAAGTATGTGCAGACATAGCTGAGGAGATTGTTGGCAGATAACTGCCAAACTCCCATGTATTCAGGGTCCAAAATGTGACAAATCTGATGGGGATCTATATTGTGATGCTCACAGCAACATAGTTGAAAAGGTTGGATAAAGACACTAGTCCACCAAGTCCAACCTATAATCTTGCCCTGTTGATCCAGAGCAAGGCAAAAAACCCATGAAGCAGATGCCATTAGCCCATATTGGGGGGGGGGGGGGGGGGAGGATTTCTTCCCAGTTCCAGTTTAATATATTGTAACTACAGTGATGTGCAACAGATTATGCCCAGGGGCGTAACTACCGGGGTAGCAGCGGTAGCAGCTGCCACAGGGCCCGGGACATTACCTGGCCCCGCGGGCCCCCGATGCTTTTTTTTTTTTTTAATAGGCCGTTACCTGCTGTAGTAACCCCAGCAGGTAACGGGCCCTATATACTTACCGTTCCCCGGGGTCCCGCTCACGGCCCCCTGCGCTTCCGATTCTGCGGAGGCGGCTGTGAGCAGGAGCGGGAATCGGTATGTGAGGCCGCAGGCCGAACCCCACAATCTCTGCTTTCATTATACTCCAGGGTCTTTGAAAAGACCCCAGAGTATAATAATCAGAGGCCCAGAGTTGGTGAGGGAACATAAAGAACAATGTACTTACCTCTCCTACGCTTCTCCAGGGTTCGGGCCTGTTTGGGGACGTCCCAGACGTCAGCCGACGTCATTTTGTGTCGCGACGCCGGCCCGCATCACGTGACGCCGGCCTGGTCCAACATTGAAGGAGGCCGAAGTAGCAGGGAGTGGACCGGAGCGAGGAACAGGTAAGCAGCATTGTTTTTTTATGTTTCTATCCTCCCCTGGGTCTCCGATCATTATACGATGGGGTCTGAATATACTATGGGGCATAATACTCAGTGCAGGGGCCACTATGGGGAATAATACTGTGTGCAGGGGCCACTATGGGACATGATACTGTATGCAGGGGCCACTATGGGACATGATACTGTGTGCAGGGGCCACTATGGGGCATGATACTGTGTGCAGGGGCCACTATGAGGCATGATACTGTGTTCAGGGGCCACTATGGGGCGTAATACTGTGTGCAGGGGCCACTATGGCACATAATAGTGTGTGCAGGAATGCATTTTTTTTGGGGGGGGGGGGCGTTGGAGGGGGCGGTCCGAGGGGCGGGGCGATTGGGGGCAGCGGTTCGGGGGGGGGGGCCCATGTCAAATGTTCGCCTTGGGGCCCAGCCATTCCTAGTTACGCCACTGATTATGCCGTTTTCTTCTTAGCAGCATTTGCACACTCCCATTGCATTGCTCCTCGCCATATTTTTCTCACAGCCTCCTCTTCAGCTAGTGGTGCGTGTAATGTGCACACACTGGCTCTCTCTATCACTTATAGGGCAAGCGTGTGCAGTACCAATTCGGTCCCAGGCTGATCCATGTTGGCCCTCCCATATATAAATGTGCTCAGCCCTCTGCCTGGCACAATAAACTTCTTAGTGTGCTAGACGGCTGTAACGTGTTGTTATGTGACCTGACCTGAGATTTGAACCTTGGCTTGTTCCTGACTTTGAACCTGCCTGCTGTTACTGTTCTGCCCACTGTACGTGTCTGACCCAAGCCTGATGCTGACCTATGTATTTTTGCCGCCTGGCCTTGACCACTTGTCTGTACCTGACCATTCTCTAGCTTTATCCCTGTTGCCTATTAGCCCACTGGGTCAGCTGCTACCAATGCCAGGTCCACCTCAGGAACAACCTGGCAGTCTTCCCACAGTGAAGTCCAGATCCCTGTACAGGGGTAAAGGGTCAATACCAGGGAGGCTTCTTAGACAATGCCCTTACAGGGGGCCCAAAGTCAATCCAGATTGGTAGGGCAGCGGGTCTACAACCCGCTGACTGTAACACATCCTATCACAAAAATTCCAGTTCCTATAACCTGTGATATTTTTACTTTCAAGAAAAGCATCCAGGCCCCACTTAAAGTTGTACAAGTTATCAGTCCTCACTACACCCTGGGGCAATGAGTGCCATAATCTCACTGCTCTTACTGTAACAAATTTGACATTGGTGAAACCTTTTTACTTCTAGATGTAGTGCTTGTCAGTTCCAGTTCTTGAATAGTAAAGTAAGATCTATTAGCCTGGCGGGGTGGCGTATCATGTACAATTTACAATATGTAACAGGCTACCCAACCTTTCATAGGAGGTCATTTATTATACTAGTGTCTTCTTCTGTAGCCTCGGGCACCAGGGCTCGGGTGTGACTGCTACCTTTGCACACCTAAAGATATGCCCTTGCTGGAGAAAGAACTAGCCAGTGTCATGGCAATAAGTATGCCCCTACCATTGCATTTGGATTTCTGACACATTCTAAACTAGAAAGAAGACTTGATGCTGAACAAAGAACTCAATCAATTCTGTGTTTTTAGTTCAGAACCACATATCATTTATACCTTTATTTTTATTAAGCGACTCATAATAGGTAGCCAAATACCTATGAAAGAGCATTTTTGTAGATAGGTCATCCAGATTCATAAAATATGTGTAAAGGATCCTGAGTATAAACCAATATGGCTTTTGCTAATGCACCCACCACTGTAGGATCAGTTCACAATTATGCTCTGGTTTCCATTTCTAAAGGAAGTCAATACGAACTACCAGATATGTCATACAGTGGATACCACCAGACCCCATTTACTTGCAAAGGGGTATATTAGGGTATTTCTGTTGTCTGTTTTGATGGTGGAAAAATAGTGCTGCACAAACTGTCAATGTGTGTGAACATAGCTTTACTAATTAATGGCAAATTTACATAGTAATGTAACATACTTCACAACTTTTGAGTCACATATAGTTGGTCATTTAAACCCCATTCCCTACTGGCCAGGAACAGTCTCCGAAATACTGTACATAGAAATGCCAATTTTTCTGTATATTTCAATAGACTCAGTCCCCTTCATGGCTGTTTGCCATAGACAGGTAGGCAGGAGAGTTGGGAAGATGTGTCCTATAACTTCGCAGATTTGCCATTAGGAAGTTGGTCATCTACTTGCTTGCTCTTAAAATACACTGGAATATTGTGCAGTATAAGAACTGTGACCCATTGTCCAGACCATGAAAAATGTTATATTTGGATCATATTCTTTACATCTGAAACTGTAAACCCCATCCTCACCCTGTTCTGGCAGGTTTGTACCTATTCACTTTCCTTCCAGAAATAGCTCAGACCTCTTCAAAAAGATATTAAATTAAATCCATTCATTCCTTATGTGAAACACTGACTGAGTTTTCAAAAATGTCCTGACAGTCCATTGTGAAAACATTAGAAAAGGAAATGGTCAGAGGTTGCACACAGGGATATATTTCATTTCAGGGAGTTTTGCTTCAGCTGTGTCTGCTATATTTTCCTTGCTGTGGCATTTTGTAATATCTGGAGTCTTAGCAGAACACAGGAGCCATTAACGCCATCCTAGAGATGTTACAGGTTAATATTTTAAGTTGTACCCATTATTCTATAATGCTTAGAGATGAGCGAACCTTTCAATATTTGGTTCGGATTCAGGTTCACTGGCGTGGACCAAAAGTTTGGTTTCGATCCAAACTGAAAGTGCAAACTGCCTTAAAAAGTCATGTATGACACTTTGAGGGCCCCTTTCTGGTTCTTTAACAGAAACGCAGAATTAGTAATGTCAAAGTGACACACAAGGTGCTATCAGAAGAAGCAATGGCTTTCACAAGTGGTCCGAAAATTATAACTTTTCTACAGTATTAAGAAAAATGTAAAAAATAAAAAACATCTTCTTTAATTTGAATTCACCACAGCCTAAAGCCTTACCGATTCTCACTGACATGGCACAAGTGTTTCCTTTTACTACATTACCTTGTCATTTGCCACTCTTTTACCAGACATTTTTTTCATTCAGGCCCTTTTATGCAACAAAAACAATTATATAAGTACAAGTGTAGCATACAAGTGCACATGGTTTATTACACGGGCCAAATTTTACAGCTACTACTGAATTAAATGACTTTTTCTGCAGCAAAAACTCAATAAAAATATATATAATTGTACTGGGAGTTTTTACACTGACAAAGCAGGCCAAATTTTAATGAACGATAATGATTTTCATGTAGAAAAAAACTGAAGTGAAAAAATATATAGGTAAACCATACAAGTGTATAACTAATAACTGGGGGATTTTTTTTTGGTGTTCCTTGGACTGAAAAATTACAAATTACACAAGATATGTATAAAAAGAGTGTGTTTGATGGGAGTAAATTGTCTGGTGTTGGTCACACATAGTACAGAACTTTCAGGCTAAGGCCCCATGAGCGAGCGAGGGGAAAACCTGAGCGAAAGCTGCTGGCGGAAACACATGCATTTTTCCACAGTGTTTTGTTGAACTCTGCAGAGTTGCGTCAGCTCACCCCTTTTAGTTATGTTAACGCCATGGGTGGATGGCAACTTTAGTAAGCCTGAGGAAAAGACTGTGGCGGAAACACATTGCATTTTTTACCACAGTGTTTTTGATTGAAACTCTGCAGAGTTGCGTCAGCTCACCCCTTTTTAGTTATGTATAACGCCATGGGTGGATGGCAACTTTAGTAAGTCATAGGCAACTTCATATGAACAACTAGTCCAGCACTCCAACAGGTTTAAAAAAAAAAAAATATATATATATATATATATATATATATATATATATATATACACAGTATACACACACACACACACATGTATAGATTGGTGTGTATATGTTTGTAATAATAAAGCGGGAATGTAAAAGTGTATCGCCTCAGGGAAGTTTTAGCCCATTGTGAAATTTAGTGGCCACTGTAAAAACAAAACAAAACAAAACAAAAAAAAACTAAATATTCAGGATTATTTTAAGAAATAGATAATGACATGGAAGAAAAAATAATCTCCTCCAAAAATCCTTTAAGATTATGTTTAACGTAAAAATTTCATTTCAATAATTGATCATAGCCTGATGAAGCTCTCTCTTTAAGGGGTTGCACATGTATAAATATGTGGCTCACACTTATTGACTTCTATAAGGTTGAGCTGCAGTATCGGTCACAACCGATGAGCAGTTGAGACGCTATTTCTGAAACAGTCATTTTTTTCCTATCATCTATAAAGGAATTTATCATATATACTATACAGACCTAAACTGTATTTTGTATATGTTGAATATATTAGACAAAAATAAATAATGGAGCGTGCCTTGTCACTATAGTTTTACAGATTTGACACACTGACCTCGTAACATTCCGATAATACTGACAGTTCAGAGAATAAATTATATGATAGAGAAATTTGCAGTAAAGATTCCTACTTTAGCCAACAAATGCAGACAATTTCACAGGTAATAGATATTACCTTCCTGCTCCCTGATCAAAGTAAAATCTAAGATCCAAGTATGCCCCACCAGTCCTATCCAGTAGCTCTGAACGGCAGCCAGTGCTACTATACTGAGGACTGCCCTGTAGCATTGCTATCATTCACCACCAGACACAACCTAAGAATAGGCCAAAAGCTGAAAATCTGATGTGAGTTGTAGCTCTACAGTAACAGATGGATCCTGAAACCTTGCTATGATCTTTAATAAATGAATCCAACATACGAGAGAAGATAATAGCAATGATAAAGCAATGTATCACTTAAAAACAATGGAGTTCATTAGAATCTCTTACTAAATAAATTAACACATATCCATCATACCCATCATGGATCCTGTAAAACAGAACTGATGAGACTAATAAACTAGGTATAGCTGGGCTCACATATATTGGTTGTGGATTATGCCTCAGCTGTACACAGCCAATGGCATTTTTGCACATGGAGTCCATAGCCAGATGGAAAAATGCAGCATATAGGATTTTTATATTACGCATGGGGAGGCATCATACATCAGAAATGATCTGTGTGATCCCAGAAAAGATCCTACAGAAATACAAAATGTGGGTTGTGATCTCCTATGAGTTGTGTAAAGACGTCCAGGGGTTCACGAGTCATTTGCCAATATTCATGCTTTACGGCACTGCGGTTTCCAATGATGGACGATTCACATGATCCTTCATTCGGATTACAGCACTGCACAGCCAAAATAGAATCATGTCTTTCACACTGTCTAAATGCCCGCCTGTAAGAGCCAATAAACCCACCTGTAGTCTAGGTAGGATCCTTAATAATGGAGCCTTTGCTGAACTGAACTATATTTTCCAGCGATTACAGAAGGAACAGTGTCATAAGTCTGTGCAGGACGTCTTGTGGGAATCCCCGCCATGGAAAACAATGGGATCAGTCCTGTACAAATGGGCCCACTTGGACACTAACATAAATGCTCAAATATATCTAGGACCATGCCTCTCATGTAAGATAGAGCTCCTATAATAAAACATACTGCAGCAAAGTCGACAAAATGTGAACGTATAATTATGTCAGTCTCTGATCACTTTTGCTATAGTTTAAAAGACTGACCAAACAAGTAAATGTGATCATGCTAGACTGACATTCATAGAACAATTCTATAGATTAAGGCTAGGGCTATCACCCAAGCAAAGATCACTAATGACTAATGTAAGTGAATGGGGTCACATTGCAATCTCATTGGCAAAACATGCTTCGGGCGCGAGTGCCACCCCTCCCTGGGTCTTCACTTGGTTTTTGAGCACCCTTGACATTCTATCATGGCTTTATGTATGTGTGTACTCTGCTGTGGTTGGTTATAGTTCCATAGCACATTTATGCACTGTTCACTATTTGAGTGTTAGTATATATATTTATTTGAGCTAGTCATATTGTGGTAGGGCCACATATACTATATATATATATATATATATATATATATATATATATATATATATATATCCTTTGTTATATATATATATATATATATATATATATATATATATATATATAGATTATTGTCATTATCAACTATATATTGTTATAATAGGGGTTCATTGCCTGTGATCCTCCAGGGAGTGAGTCTCTGGTATCGTATTATTTGTATTATTATATATGCTCTTGTATATGTATTTTACATTAGTAAAATAGATTTTTGCTATTTTTGATATATATTGGCTTGACTCCATATATTTTTCTTGGCTTTATAATCTTTGGCTGTGTGACAGGTGTCATGGCCAATATCACTGTATAGTCCTAACAATGTAATGTTATTCTGTTCTAATATAGGAGTTAATACCTTTTACCTCTACTACGATAGTGAAACCTATAATTGCATTCACTTAATTAACATAGGTCAAGAATTCTCATAGGGGGTCTAAGTTTTACTCACACATACAGTATTTCAAAAAACCCCTACCCCCTACTACATATAGATCTCTATAACTCTCATTGAGCTCAATCAGCATGCAGCGAGTTCCCCAAGTGCTGACAGAAATATCATTTTTATTTTAGATTAGTTTTCTAACCTAATAAAGTTTAAAGCAAAGGGTCTCTACTTCCTGGGCCCATCAACAACAGGAAAGGTCTGGAAATGACCGATTGGCTAGTGACTGCCCACTTCAAACAGTGATTGACATTTCCAGACCTTACCTGGTCTGTTGAGACAGCACCAGAAAGTACAGACCCATGGGGACCTGGTAAGCATCCCGATGTCATCAGTGGGGAATCACTGAGGGTTTTTTTTTTTTAGCCAATTCTGATTCAATCCTGAGGTCTAAAATGTTATTCCACCGGATAACCTTTTTAACTCCACATTTTCTTCTTTCCTCCAAAGTGGAGAAAAGGGTATGTTCTGAGTACTATGCCTAGAGATGCCAAAAAAAAAAATCCCAGGACATTTTTAGCGCTGGCCCCACCATGACCTGCCCGGAATGTTCCTTTCCTGCCCAGGTATGACCACAAACCACCCACTTTGTAGGTTTATTTTACCAACTCCCCCCCCCCCTCATTTCCATTTGAAGACATCCCTTCCTATTTACCGGGACTAGTGGCAACTATTTCTGAGCCGTCCCTGTTGAAACGTCCAAACCCTTAGATGAATGTTGGCTGTGTCTGCTGATTATGGTGAGACCAGCTGACCATCCTATAAGTATCGGGACCTCTACAATTACTCACAGTAGAAGATATTAGGGGAGAGATGAACTGAACAGTTGGATTTCAATATGCTCAATACTTTTTTTTTTCCCTCAGTGGCGGTGGGCGCAGGGTAAACCACCACCAGAGGTTTCTAGCAGTGGCTTTATTCTCCTTTCCCTATCGAGAACACATGCATCAGCTATAATTTACTCAAAAGACATATTCCCTGCAGAATCCCATAACCTATAAATACTGTTTGCTTACACCCCATATTGTTTTTATAGTGCTGTATGTCAAGCAGACAAGGTGGTGAAGAGATCTAACCTAAGAGTGCTTTATTAACACCACACAAAAATAGTACAACCCAGTCCAAAGCTACCAAGGGACACATTTCCCAGATATTAATTACCTTCCTGAGAGTCATTTATAAGAATTATTATAGGTCTAACATAGACAAATCTTCAAAGGAAATGTGTATTGTAATCTTTTACGTTCTCACACTTGTGTTTTGATTTATTAAGCCTTTTTATTATCCCTGGTAAAAGTAATTACACGGGGAACCTGAAGAGAGATAATGTTCAAAAATAAATCTTGAGAGGCCTTGGGCATTTACTTCCTGGACGTTCAACATACTTGACACAAGTGTCGGCTGTAGGAAAATTGGCTAAGGAGCCATTGGATCCTACCGCGTGGTGAGCAAATTTTACGAGTTATTTAAAATAAACTAGATGGAATTAAAAAACCCACTTCACACCCGGCACTAAGTATAACCTCACAGCAGTGCAGTAATCCATCCTTTTCTTAAATATAGGTTTTTAATTTTTCATAGCCATTGGCATGTCCTGTTTACCTAAAAACACACAAACCTTGTTTAACTGGTGGTAGAAGAAGGGACGCTCTTTATGTAAAGATGTATTTAGAAATCCCAAATTCAAGGGCTGCCAGACTACTGGTTTATTTATTGACCGTCCCCTTAGATTATCAATCTCATTTGTACTTGGTAAATTATCACCCCAAACATCTTATTTATAGTAAGACGATGTATTAAGATATGAATTTGCAAAAATGTAGTGACCAGAGCCATACTGTAAAATAGACACAGCCGGTGAGAAATTTTTACAAGTTATTTAAAATAAACTAGATGAAATTAAAAAAAAACAAAAAAAACTTCACACTGGGCATTTAGCATAACTTTGCAGCAGTGCAGTAATCCAATCTTAAACATAGGTTTTAAATTTTTCATAGCCATTGGCATTTCCTGTTTTCCAAAAACTCACAAACCTTGTTTAACTAGGGGTAGAAGAAAGGACACTCCTTATGTAAAGATGTATTTAGAAATCACAAATTCAAGGACTGCCAAAATAATGTTTTATTTACTGAATGTTCCCTTAAATTAAGAATCTCATTTGTACTCAGTAATTGATCACTCCATAGATCTTATTTATAGGAAGAGGATGTATTAAGAGAGGTGTTTGCAAAAATGTAGTGACTAGAGCAATATTGTAAAATAGACACAACTGCGTCTTCTATCTGAGAACATTTCACTGCCCCCCCAACATAGGAACAATGGCAAGCTACTTATAAGTGGTGTTTCTATAGCCATGGATATCTATTATATTTAAAGTACACCTTTTAAACCTTGAGTTATAAAACAACTTTTAATAAATGAACAGTACAGATGCATATAAGAAAGTTGTAATATATCTTTTTAAGAAAGATATTTATACCTTCTATACCTATCAGGCTAATTTACTTTTTTATAGCAATCTACAGAGAGGGGAGGGGACGGAAGAGGCTGCTGGAAAAGACACAAATAGTTGCAAAACTATGCTATAGTGTGAGACAAGGCACTCTTTTTGCTAGATAAGACTCTAGTGCTGCACAGAATAAAGCAATAAATCAATTAACAGCCCCCCTCCATAGTCATAGGGTATGAGGTCTATATAGAGAGGACTCTATACAAGTTAACAGACTGAGTGAAGATATAGAGGAGAGCAACCTAATAAGTGCAGAAAGAAACAACTTTCTTATATTCACCTGTACTAATAATTTATGAAAAGCTGTTTTATAACTGTAGGCACGCTTTAAGTGTGTGAACCGAGAGCAAGGCAGGTGGTTTGGACTCCGCAACCAGAAATGAACGCACACGCGGTAGTTCAAGAAAAGAATATATATTTACTATAAGTTAATAAAGGCTATTTGAAGGTAAAATGACAGGGATAAAGACAAGCAAAATATACAATATAGCATGAACAATTTCAAGGCAAATTCTGCAATGGTTTCTACTTTTACTCTGTCCACTTCTGCAGTATGGACACTGAATGAACAATATACTCAAAACTATCCCTAACTGACCCTGACTTCACATTTGGGTGCACCCCCTTTTCCCCAGTGGTCCAGGTGGACCGCTTACAGTCCGTAGAAGCGCGCGGTGGGGCCCAAAGTCGTTCCTTTCTTTTATAGTGAAGCGTCCTCTCCTCACTGTTATCAGGATCTCGGGAGAAATGAAGTCCTCTTTAACAGGGAAACCCAATGAATGCAATGTAATCCAACACCAGATCCCACCCAGCACACCCACACCCCCCCCAAACCCAAAACCTGGGCGGGGAGGAAACCGGGAATAGCAGGGGGCCCCCCCCCCCCACAACACCCCCCCCCCCCCCCTCTTTTGTCCCCAAACACACACACAAAAACACCCCCCCCCCCCCCCCCCCCCACACACCACTCCTTTTCCCTTTTACGTGGACTCACTAGACCTGTTGTCTCTTTACACTCTGTTTGTCTCTGGACCAAGATACAGCTTAGCTGTACAGAAAAATATCCACACCAGTTCAACACAGCACAGACACCTGTCTTCTCTCTTGCCAAGATGGCTGCTGCTCTCTGTCTCGTCACTTCCTGCTTCTCTGCTCACACTCTGTCTGCAGAACAGGCAGGCTGACATAAAAGGGGGGGGGGGGGTCTCACTCCAGCATCATGTCACAATTACAATGGCTGCTGTCTTAAAGGAACAGAATCACAGAAATACATTCAACATTAACAATTTATACAGACAAATAAAGCTTAGGACAACATTGGCTGTCTCTTACATATTCCCCCCCACTTTAAGATTGGCAGTCCCTGCCTATGACTGTATATCCAGAGGGTTGTACTTTTATGCACAGGGTGGTAGTATACCGATGTATGGCAGGCCAAACAAACTCATCCTGCGCATACCGAACAGGGGGAATACCAGCATTTGGCCTAGTGGTCCGTCTGAGGACCAGTGGTATATTATGGGGTGCTGCAGCTATGGGCTGAGAAGGACCAGTGGATTCCGCACCAGAGGGGGCACAGGCCGGAGATACAGTAGTCACAGGTGGAACATCCCCAGGAGCAGGGATCGGCCAACAATCATCCTCCTCGTCGGAGGCCCATTCCGCACCTCCATTCTCTGACTGTGGGAGCTCATTCACATTGGCAGGCCCATCATGATTTGTCCCTTCAGAATGACACAGGCGCAACATATTTCGGTGAAGTACTCGAACACAATCAGTTCCTTCTTTCTGGACCTGGTACACTGGCCCATTCGCATACTTGCGGCCAACAACACGATACGGCAAAGCCTCCCATCGGCTATCCAATTTCCCTTGGGGTTTCTTGACACGAACTAGCACCAGGTCGCCTGGTTGCAATGGTGCTTCTTGCACTGGGGTCTTATCAGGATGGGGATGTTCTTGCAGGCGCTGCCGCACCAATCGATGGATCGTCTCAAGTCTCTGCCGGTGCGCCCGCACCCAAGAGGTTGGATCCCTCGGAGGGAACCCATCCACATCATCCAACTGTAATTCTCCTATACTTCGCCCAGACCGCCCAAAGAGAAGTGTATAAGGAGAGTACCCCGTTGTAGAATGGACCTGATTGTTATAGGCCCACACCATTTCAGACAAGAACTGAGGCCACTGTAACTTCTTGTCTTCCTCCAGAGTCCGCAGCATCTGTAGCAGAGTTCTGTTGAATCTTTCACAGGCCCCATTTCCCTGAGGGTGGTATGGAGTCGTGTGCGACTTCTTTATCCCGTAGATACGTTGAACTTCTTTCATTACGTGTCCCTCAAAGCAGGCGCCCTGGTTGGAGTGGATGCGTTGGGGACACCCATATACTCGAATGAAATCTTGGCACAGAGCACGAGCTGCTGACTCAGCTGTCTGGTCCTTGGTGACGGTTACCACCGCAAATTTGGTGAAGTGATCCACCATTACAAGGCAATGCTGGTGTCCGCTATTGGATGGGCCAACCATTAGATAGTCTATCATGACGATTTCTAAAGGTTCCTGGGTCACGATGGTTTGCAGGAGAGCTCTCTGTTCTATTGCCTTATGGCTCTCACAAGTTCGACAGCTGCGGCATACTTCTTCGACTATTTGACGAAGACCAGGGCAGTAAATCAGTCGCTGTAACCAACGAAAGGTCTTCTCATGACCAAAATGTCCATTCTTATTATGAGCCTCAACTGCCAACGAGCGAGCCAGTTCACTAGGCACCACAATTTGGTATCGAATGTCGATCTCAGAAGGTAAATAGACCTTTCGGCATAGCACTCCATTTTTCATCTCCAACTTTTCCCACTGACTCAGAACAGATAATATCTCATGTGTCAGTCGTTCTCTTTCCTCTCTACAGGGCTTCTGGCCTTTCTCAACACACTTGATCATCTGCACCAGCCCCTCATGGGTCTGTTGTATCTGTGCCCATTCCTGTCGTGAGGGACCAAAGAAAGGAGCCGTTTCAGTCCCCTCCATCTCAAACTGATTAGCGGCGGCCAAGGCCTGTGAAAATCTGCTGAAGTCGGGCACCTCCACATGCTCCAACTCATGATCCACGTCTACTGTGGGGGTCTGGGCGGTTACCCTAGAAAGTCCGTCAGCATTCTGGTTCTCTGTCTTGGACCGATACTTAATGCGGTAATTGAACTTAGACATTCGGGCTATCCACCTCTGCTCTAACGCCCCGAGCTTGGCATTTTCCAGGTGAGCTAGTGGGTTGTTGTCAGTCAGTACTAAAACTTCAGCACCGGTCAAATATTCAGAGAATTTCTCAGTCATGGCCCATACCAGTGCCAACAGCTCCAACTTAAATGAACTATAATTCTCGGGGTTTCTTTCAGAATCTCTCAAAGACCGGCTGCCATACGCTATGGCCCTCTCCTGGCCATCCTGAAGCTGGGAAAGCACTGCTCCAAGACCATACAGGCTTGCATCTGTATACAGCTGGAACGGCAAGTGGTAATCAGCATATGCCAAGATTGGGGCTGTTGTCAGTGCATCCTTCAATGCCTGGAAGGCTTGTTCCTGTTCAGGTCCCCACTTCACGGACCGGTTCTTTGGACCACCGGATGTGCCTCGTAGGAGAGCATTAAGTGGTGCTGCTACCTTGGCAAAATCCTTAATAAACCGTCGATAGTAACCGGCTACTCCAAGGAACGCCCTCACTTCTCGCAGGGTAGTCGGTATTGGCCAATCTTGAACAGCCGCTATCTTGTCTCTTGATGGTCTCACCCCTTCTCCTGATACGCGGTGACCCAAGTAATCAATTTCAGATTGGAACAACCGACATTTACTGGGTTTCAATTTGAGCCCATGTTCCCGCAATCTTCGAAATACTTGCCCCAACTGGTGGAGATGGTCTTCAAAGGTCGCAGAATACACTATAATGTCATCCAAGTAGATGAGAGTGAACTCAAAGTTGAAGTCACCGAGACATTTCTCCATCAACCGCTGAAACGTTCCGGGTGCATTTGTCAACCCGAAGGGCATCCGGTTAAATTCGTATAGTCCCATGGGCAAGATGAATGCCGTCTTCTCCTTGTCTTTTGTGGCCATCGGCACCTGCCAATACCCACTAGCCAGATCTAGTGAGGAGAAGTACCGGGTTCTCCCCAGCGCTGAGAGGGACTCCTCAATCCGTGGCAAGGGGTAGGAATCTCGTACGGTGCAAGCGTTTAACTTCCGATAGTCTACGCAAAATCGGATGGACCCATCTTTTTTTCTTACTATCACCACAGGAGCTGCCCAGGGACTCTGGCTTTCTTGGATGATCACACCCTGTAGCATCTTAGCTAACAGTTCTTTCACTTCCTGATACAACTGTGGAGGAATTTGTCGGTAGCGCTCTCTAATTGGAGGGGTGTCTCCTGTGGGAATCTCATGGTAGATCCCTGTGGTACATCCAAAATCTTCAGCATACCGTGCAAAGGCGGCTCGGTTCTCCCACAACAGCTCATCTACCTTCTGCACCCATTCCAGAGAACATGAACTTGCATCCATCTTCATCTGTTCTCGAATTGCATGGCCATTCCATTCAGAGGTGGGTTCCTCATCTTCTCCCATGGACACAGTTACGGTCCACTCATCCCTTTCAGTCGGCTTCAGCTGCATTGGAGTTACTTTCCTTACATCCTCCGGAGTCACATAGATGTTAGCCAGCTGCCTCCCTGGGGTCAGGTCCACACTCTGGTCCTGAGTGTTTACACATCGAAGTGGTACTCTTCCATTGCGAACTATTGCCAAGGAACGGGCCACTAGCGGATCAACACCTCCTTCGGCTGCCTGCAGTGGTTCTACCAACACAGCTATGCCCTCTAGGGCCTACGGGCATGGACACTATTGTCTCCCGACTGGGTGGCAGTGTAACTTTTGTATGCAAAGGAACTGAAATTCGAGCCAGAGGACGCTGTGCATCCGAACTTTTCTGTAAGCCACATGTCCGGATCAGCCGCTGGAAAGCTGTTTGAGTAGGCCGATGGGTGGTGGTTTCTTTTCAATAACCGTGACCTTTCTTTTCAAAGAGGATCTGATCTAATTCTTTTAACACATTCATCCCCAAAATGACAGGGACCTTTACTTCATGTGACTCCTGTACCACCACAATGCCTTTCCTACCTAGATCTTGGCCACATACCCGGACATTCATCCAGGCCACTCCCACGACTGGAACTGGTAACTGGTTAGCTGCGACCACTCGTACGAATGTATGGGGATCATATTTCACATGTTGCTGGAAGTACCGTTCATAACAGTCTCTACTCAAGGTCGTTACTTGGGAACCCGTGTCAATCATCCCGGTAACCGGAATACCCTCCATTTCCACCTGTATAACAGGACTTGCAGCGATCAGGTCATCATTAGGGCATTCTCCCCACATAGTCTTCTTGTCAGTCTCCCCTACTACACGCCCTACAGCAGCAGGGGACTTCAGTTTAACGGCGGTCTCTCATAAGTTTGTCGCTGCTCTGGACATCTAGCAGCAACGTGGCCCATCCGTCCACACTCCCAGCAGCGTATCTCCCGTCGTTCTGGCCATCTGTTTGGGCCCCTTCGGTAAGCCCCTTCAATTTCTCCTGACCACTGCACTAAATGATTTGGACCCCTTCGGTAGGTCCTATCCTCATCCCTCCAGCGGGGTGGTGGGTGATTCTGATTTTCTGGGTATGGACGGCTCACCCTTTCACCTCCAGTTTTCTGGAAGTCTGCAATTTTCATAGAATGTTCATCACAACGGGTGTGCAAGTGTTCCATTTGCTCTTGCAGTTTCTGTATTACTGTGAGAATTTCTTTAACCGTCCCCTTTTCTACTGTCTCTGAGCCAGAACTAGCCCCCTGTGACAAAGTAACTCCAACTGCGGTCTGGGGCCTCGGGACCATACTATTGGCACGGGAGATGGCCTCTACCTGTACATCATGGAATTTAGCATCAGTCTCTCGTCGTATAAAATCCTGCATAGTCACAGTTAAACTGCCGTCACGTATCCCCAGGACAAACTGGTCACGGAGAGTCCGATCAGGGTTACAGAAGGCTGGCGAGCCCCCTCTTTCCTTCCCTTGAATATCTCGGAGCAGTTCTTGTAGGGCATTTGCATATTGGGGAAGGCTTTCATTCTCCTGTTGTACCCTCTGGAAGAACCGAGCCTGCAGAGACCCCAGCAATGCAGTTTCTCCATAGATGGTTTCTAGAATCTGGACTACTTGCTCAAATGTCTGCCTTTGTTCAAATGGCCTCAGTATCACCGTGGTCTTAGCATCCACTTGTAATGTCAATATTGCTAGCTCTACTAGTACTTCTGGTGTGGTCTGGTACACTCGCTGTATCATTCGTATCTGTTCCACCCACATACTCACTGACATATTATTGCCATCAAATTTAGCTAACTGACTCATTATAGCCCCTGCTGGCATTCTTCCTTCAGCACCATTCTCTCTAACGGGTGCGTCACCGTCCATTCTGGTAAGCGGATCCTGCCGACTACGCCAATTTGTGAACCGAGAGCAAGGCAGGTGGTTTGGACTCCGCAACCAGAAATGAACGCACACGCGGTAGTTCAAGAAAAGAATATATATTTATTATAAGTTAATAAAGGCTATTTGAAGGTAAAATGACAGGGATAAAGACAAGCAAAATATACAATATAGCATGAACAATTTCAAGGCAAATTCTGCAATGGTTTCTACTTTTACTCTGTCCACTTCTGCAGTATGGACACTGAATGAACAATATACTCAAAACTATCCCTAACTGACCCTGACTTCACATTTGGGTGCACCCCCTTTTCCCCAGTGGTCCAGGTGGACCGCTTACAGTCCGTAGAAGCGCGCGGTGGGGCCCAAAGTCGTTCCTTTCTTTTATAGTGAAGCGTCCTCTCCTCACTGTTATCAGGATCTCGGGAGAAATGAAGTCCTCTTTAACAGGGAAACCCAATGAATGCAATGTAATCCAACAGCAGATTCCACTCAGCACACTGACAGTCCTGCCGAATCCATACACTGAGCTGGGATGTAAGCCGGGATTTAGCAGGTGCTGTCCAGTACATCAACAGCACTGCGAGTCTCTATCTGTGGTATCCATATACACAGTCACAATGTCAGTCTCACTGATCAGCCACTGAGCACAGTTCCTTTCACGTGGACTCACTAGACCTGTTGTCTCTTTACACTCTGTTTGTCTCTGGACCAAGATACAGCTTAGCTGTACAGAAAAATATCCACACCAGTTCAACACAGCACAGACACCTGTCTTCTCTCTTGCCAAGATGGCTGCTGCTCTCTGTCTCGTCACTTCCTGCTTCTCTGCTCACACTCTGTCTGCAGAACAGGCAGGCTGACATAAAAGGGGGGGGGGGGTCTCACTCCAGCATCATGTCACAATTACAATGGCTGCTGTCTTAAAGGAACAGAATCACAGAAATACATTCAACATTAACAATTTATACAGACAAATAAAGCTTAGGACAACATTGGCTGTCTCTTACAAGTGGTTAAAAATTAACCATTTATTAAATAAAAAAATTTTTTATTATTTTATTTTTTTGGGGGGGGGGGGGGTGGGGGGGGGGCTCAAGAAGGAAAGGGAACCAAAAAATAAAATTTATTAAAAAAAAAGAAATCAAAATTTTAAAAATTTTGGGGGCCCCCCCCTCCTTTTTTTTTAATATATAATTTTTTTTTTTTTTTTCTTGGGGTGTTTTTTTTAGAGTGTTTTTTATGCCGGGGGGGGGATTTTCATGGCTCTTATTGAACTCAATAATAAATTGAGTTTAATAATATGCAGTGAGCTCCCTTAGGTGTGGCAGAAACAATTTCATACTTTATCTGTTTTTTTTTCCTGAACAGCTCAGAAGGGTGTATCCAGGTACTGATAGCTTTCCTCCCACCCCCAAGTGCATCACAGCCCCCAAATTATGAACAATAGAAGTGCTCATACAAAACAAAATGCTCCTATTCAGGGCCTTAATGGTCACTTACTAGCATTGGTGCCTATGTACTTCCCATATCTTTGGCAGCAGGTTGGGTTGGTGCCTCATAGACGCAGATCAGCATGAGCAGTAGTAGAAACCAGAGTGTTTCCATCAATATCACAGTAGCTGTCATGTGACAGTCACTCTGTTCTCTCACATGGCCACTGAATACTGTGAATAACTATGTATATGTCATACTGTGTAGTTATGAATTTTGTTCTTTGTTGTGTCTGGTTAGGATTCTTTTTCATTGAGGTGGTTATGTTTAATGTATATAGTAATTTCAGTTTGCAATCCACAGCTCAGGTTTCTTGGTGTGTGGATTTGAGATCAGACATACTTGATACCTGTGGAATTTATATTGAACAAAGCAAAAATATAACATCAAGGACATGGGTGTCATAATTCATGTTTCATAACCATCTGCAAACAGAAATATGGTTGGGGAACCTGGACACATTTCTGACCTCAAGTATCTGGACTTTCAGCATAAATAACCACCTCAAATTATGTATCTGTGGAAGGGATGATGATTTTATGTTCATTTTTGGTATGCCTAGACTTCTAAAAAAAAAACATTGGAATCATTTGCCAGCCATATCATCCCTATATGAAATACCCCCCAAATATGTCATATCTCTCTTGATTTGGTGGATGTAATTAGCCAGCTAGTTACAGGTGTGAGGTTACAGAACGGGGGCTAGGTTAGGGGGTCCTTCAAAAAAGGATGATAGACAGGACCAGCTTTGCCAGATACCAAGAGGTATAGTTTGCCCAACTTCCTGCCAAGCTACACAGCCAGGTTTGTAAAAGGTCTGTTATCTATTTTATTCTCTTTTTATTTTTCTGAAAGCACTGTACTTTTTGTGTATATAAAATCTTAAAATTTAATACGAATGTGCTCGGCTCTAAAATGTCCCCACAATCTTGAAGAGAGACAATACCACTTGTTACGTTTTGCATGCCAGTGTTCTAGAGGTTCACGCTGTTGTGCCAGAGGTCGCAGACGTGAGTGGTCTGGGTATATTGGTGTCTTATCTATAGTAAGTAAGTGGTGAACAGTGGCAGCTATCTGTGTGGGTGTGTAAATTTTGAGTCACTTCACTCCTTTGTAGCCTAGTGTGATAGATGAGTGTTGAAGTGAGTGTGAAAGTGGAGTCCCCCCTTTATGGTTACATTCAGGTTCACATGTGCTTTTGTGGTGAGTGGGTGTTTGAATCCCTGAAAATACCAATAGCTAGACATAATTATGTGGCTCTCCATGGACTGGATCCCTTTAAAGGGAGTCTATCATTAAAAAACACCTTTTAGACTAATGTCACGTTGGAATGGCCTTTAAAAAGACCTCCAAAAAATGGCAGCCCAGACATGTGGTCTGTTACAGCGCTGCATCTGATGCCTGTGAAAGACAGAAGATACAGAGAACAGGAAGAGGGGAGTGAACACAACGGACTAAGGGGCGGTGGAAAGCTATGACACGGGGAGTGCTCACAGAACAGGAGGAACGCCCAAGGTGCCCCGTAATGGTAATTAGCATAACTGAAGAAACTAATTTTATCAGAAACGGCTGGGAGAAGAAAAGAATGGAAGGTAGGAGTAGAATGGCCTTTTTAAAGGCTATTCCAATGTGACATTAGTTTAAAAGGTGTTTTTTTTAATGATAGGCTCCCTTTAAGTTTGATGGTATTATACTATTACGTACATTTTATTACTCTGTATATGTCATTTGCCATGTTAAAAACTATGAAATATTACTTATGTCTCCAGAATGGCCTTAGCTATCTACAAACTTGAAAGCATAGCCATAACAGCGCACATAATACAAATCAGGATTGTTATTCACCACTCCAGGTTCTGCGGCGAGTCTCCAATGTCAGACGCAGCTCTTTTTAGTGTCTAGTCAGGAGATTTGAAGTACTGTAATGGAAAATGGAGCTCCAACTTGTATAAAGATATTGGTGGCAGTACCAATGAGGATGAATTAAGTACCATTACTTGAAAAGCAGATGTATGTAAAGTACTAACAACATTGATTTAAAGGGGTTTTCCCATTTGTAGTACACAATTACGTTTTTTTTGCAAATATGAATAAAAAAAACATTTTAAAGATTTTCTCTAACCATTGTAGTGGTCTTAGTCTGTTGTCTTTATGGGTTGCCAATGGATACCACCATGAATGTAGGAACTATCTATGGTCTGGCACCCAGCCATGATTTCCTTATTGTGGACAGGTTATCAGGCAGATAAAATAATTAAACATTTTGCAGTTTCTTTAACCATCTTAGCGGTGATAGTCTCGTCTTCATTGGTTGCCAATAGATACGACCATAAATGCTGGAACTTTCTATGGTCTGGTACTTGTCAGAAACCCAGCCATGATTTCCTTATTGTGGCCAGGTTATCACGCAGTGACACACATGGAAAGATAACCTGGCCACAATAAGGAAATTATGGCTGGATTTTTGAAGTACCAGACCATAGCAATTTCCTTCATTCATGGTCGTATCCATTGGTAACCATTAAAAGCAAGATAATTTCACCACTAAGGTGATTAAAGAAACTTCAAAATTTTTCATTATTATTTACAAAAATGTTTAACTTTTAATTGCCTACAAATTTAAATATGGCTATGTTCGTGGGAAAATCCCTTTAATAATAGGTTCAATTATCAACAGAAAAAAATATGCAAACATACCAAAAACAATAATATTGATTACATCTGAAAGAAGCAAGCACAGAATGAAATATACCAGATATACAAGTAGTAACTGGAAACTGAAAAATGACACCACAAGCAAAGCGCCCAGGCTGCCAATTCTTTATCACATAAATCCTTTCACAAATGTTCGGAACACAGAATGTAAGTGCGGCACCATCCAAGAGGCCAGATCCCCTGACAATAAGAAAATTGTCAGCTTGGAAATTTTTTAAACTGATACTGACAAAATGTCAATGGCTAAGTGCCTAGTGTGTGCACAAATGGTTGTATGAAGCCATTAGGGAGCGAACCTAAGGACATATCCCTTTACTGTCAGCATTTACTGAATGTGGCTGAATGAGCGATAACTGGAAAGATTTATAAAGAATATCCAACACCTACATCTACCATACCTGCAGGAGATTTATACGTACTGTATTTCATGTAAATAATAATTGGAAATGAATACATAGATGCCAAAAAGTGGTCAGAGGTATATACAGATCAAAGGGGTTGTATTTGTATTTGTATCTGCTTATCTTATCTTATCTTTGCTGCTGTAACACACTGAATTTCCCCATTGTGGGACTATTAAAGGACTTATTATTATTATTATTATTATTATTATTATTATTATCAGGTGTGAAGAATATCGCCTCGCCCAGCCGCCTGGCACGCCTGCGATCAAACTTCTTTCTTAACCTCCCACTCACACACCATGAGTAGACCGGGTCATAGGATAAAAACGAAACGAGCGATATAAATTTTATATATTTAATAACCCAAGTGGGTCGGTATGGATTAATAGCATATACAGAAATATACAATATTAATATGATCAAGCATAAACATACAAGCAAAAGAGCAATGATACAATACACCAAAATAAAAGGAAATAAAGATTAGAAAAAATACCTGAGCACACAGCCCTGTCCTAGCTGTCTCTCTTCCATGCTCAGCACAATAGACTCTTAGTCCGTTTCTCTAGGCCACAGCAGAGTTTTGGGCCTAGGGCGCAAGCTTAAGCAAGTTGCATAAAACAATCCTTCTACATGTTGTCCAGAACAAGTGAAAGGCTTCAGGCCTCACTGCTAGGCCCTCAATGCATTCCTCAGTAGGGCAAGCTCTCTCCTCTTCTCCCAGATCAGAGTTCCTTACTGCCTCTTTGCTGAATGACCCCAGAATCCAGGTCTGCCCACAGCATATGGCTAGTGCTCCACCCACCCCTTGCACCCAGGCAGCCCCCCTTCTCCCACCTTTGCAGAACCCTCGGAGAGATGGGTGAAGTTAAGGCTTGCTATCCCCCATCCCATCTGGCCAGGGATAATAAAAGTGCCTGGCTATAGCAAGCCATCTCCAATGAACACACATAAAACCAGTGAAGCCTATCGTCCAGCAATGTGGACTCAACTAAAGCACCGCATTCCAAGTGGGGGAAGGACTGACCTAAGCAAGTAAAACACACTTCCAAGAAAGATATAAAACTGAGGGTCGGTTCATCACATCAGGTTCAAAGCTGCCATTTGTATATACAGAACATGTGTATGCCCCTTATCATTATATCAAAAACTTTGCTGAACTACATGGGACATGTTGTGGCTTGGGCTCATCATCATGTCAGGGCGTGGCTTTTTTTCTGTAGGAGGGCATCTTGTCCCCTGACGGGCCAGTGGTTGATATGTGATACTTGGTAAAGTAAAACTTGGTATTGCTGGGTTGAGTATATAACATAAAGGTTTTAGTTGAGTAATGTTCTTTAGGCTAAGGTCCCACGTGGCATCCCGCAGCAAAAAAAGCGCTGCGGGAGAAACCGCAGCGGGATCACATCGCGGTTCTTCCCGCAGCGCTTTTAGACAGAAAGTTTGCAGAGTTTTCCTCTGCGGACTTTCTGTTTCAATTATACCTATGGGGAAACTGCCGGTGTTTCCGTAGGTATAATTGACATGCTGCGATTTCCAAAACCGTGCCGGTGTTGGAAATCGCCGCGTGTCCCCAGAGCTGTTTTTCTCGGAAACTGGGCATGGGATTCACTAGAATCTCATCCACTTTGCTCTGACTGCGATTTTTTTACGCGGCGCTTCCACCACGTGGGGCTTTAGCCTTATCAGGTTTTCATTTACATACAAACATCACAACAATCTGATTCACCTATAAAATGTGCAAACACCAAACAGTAATAACATTTTAAAGGATGCATCACCAATGCATCTAAAAATAAGAAACTATGAAAATACTGTAGTCTTAATGCAAAATACAGTATTATACCATTTTGTAAATACAGCCTTATGTGTATCTATGGTTACAGACTACAAACACATCCTGTGTGTAGTCAGATCCTGCAGTCACATATTACTTCACTACTTCCGCCCCTATTCTTACTAACCTACAGACAGGGGAAGAGGTGCAGATGGGAGAAAAGTTGCTCTAATATACAAAATAAATATCAGGTTTGTGTATAATTGTCACACACCTTACTGGAGATAATATAAATCCACTGGGTTGATACAGATTTGTATTTGGGATATAATCAGGAGCAGAGTCTAACACCTGCCCCAAACATATTTAATTGATACCATTGATAGCATTACAGTGATAAACAGCATATCTTTGTTATGTATGTCTCTTCTGTAGATTTGGAGAAAAACAACTTTGAAGTTTTAAGCACATAAGACAGTTGACACATGCGGAGCCTTCATCCCTGGCAGCACTGCTTTCTATGCTCAAATAGGATGTGTGATGTCATAGCTGTGTGAAGATCAATTTCCAAAGCATGGGGTGGCGCAGGCAAATGATGGTAGGGGTCTGAGTAGTATTCACCATTTACTTCAGGTTGCTAACCCCAGGAGTAGTCTCCAGCAATAATAGCCAATGTGAAACTGAGCAGATAATACCGGTATGTGGTGATCTAAGATTAGAGACTGGTGGTGGCCACTGGCCAGGAGAATGCCATACATAAGTTGAAAGGTGGACAAAGGTAAGAATGGGACAGCAGATTTTGGCATTAGTCTGTTTGTGAAAACTAAAGATGAGTGAATCGAATGCCACAATGCCATGCGTGCAGCCAATCACACCAACCCTGTGATGTCACATCCCTTTAACCCCTTCGCGAGCGCAAACGGCATGTTTGACCGCTGCATCCAAGATGTTAAATCCCCTGAATGGTTATGGAGCAGGGTATTAGCTGTAACTGACAGCTAAAACCCTGCTCCATAACCAATCGGGGTTTGAACACCTTGGATGCCGCAGTCAAACATGACCGCGACATCCAAGGGGTTCCGCCATTTTGCCGCCTACCCCGGCTCTCTGAAGCCAATAAATAGCTGTTTTTGTTATGCGATTCACCGTGATTTAATTCGGATTGAATAGAATCGTATCGCGAAATTCGGCGAATTTACCAAATTGAAATTTTGAATACTTCGCTCATCTCTAGTGAAGACACATAAGTTTTTGCAGGAGCTGTATATACAAAATGATATAACTCTGGCTCTTATTACTCTTCACTCACCACATTTTGTGGCCAAAACTTTCATTCCGACTTTTATTTTGGACATACATTTTTAGACTGAATAAATCAATCCCAATTTGTGTTACTCACAGTCATGTTCTGACAAGTGTAACATTCTAGAAAGTGTATATGTCCTATACGAAGGCACAGAAAGGTGACCTGGTACATTGTAGAAGGTGCCACTCTCTATGCGTTTCTTATTGAATTATCCCCTCACTTTAATTCTACCCTGTGAAGTATGATCTCCTCTGGCTGCATATTAAGCATTACAATGCATAGGATTCAGATTAAAATATGTGAACCGCCAGGACACAAGTCCTTCAATATGGATGAAATCTGAGTCATAACCTGCAGAAATCGTTTCAGCTTCCATTTCCAATTTTCTCCTTAAACCTTTTTTTCTTTGGCTCGGTCATTAATTTTTAACAGGTATTGGTCTCTTAGAGGGACAAATAAAACTGCTGTGGAGATTAACTACAAAGTACTACTATGGGAATGAATTACTGGGATCCCTCCACATGCTGTAGGGCTAATGAAACTCAAATCTAAATGCAATTGCCATAGCATACGATGAGGTCTGACTGAGAACATTCAAGCACTTTATTACTCTGGCCAGAAAAAAAGTCATTTTATGAGACAGAAATAGGATGGTTAAATATTTAGCACTCAGCTTTCTTCTTACTCAGTAACAGAAATGTTATTACATGGATAACATTTCAGCCCCATAAAAAAATTAACTATCTTGATTTTACAAATATTGTATATGTGAGTAAAAAATAGTCATCTAAAACAATATTGCATGCTTAATAATATTCCATATTCTAACATTTAACAGTAAACACTATATATAATAAAAGTACAAGCCTAATAGATACATAGAAGTAATTGTAATTACCAATACTACAGCAATAACAAGTTACACAGGTTGAAACCAGACCCAAACCTTATGGCCGTGTCCCCTTTGATGTCCCTTCCAAGAAAGAAGCCCTAGAACTAAGCAGTATGATAGTGCAATAAAACACTATGCCAGGCTTGCATAACTATATTATCACTTTATAACAGTGGCGGCCAACTAGTAACTCCCAAGTACTGTCCAGCGCGTATACATACACTTTGCTGACTTGTTGCACCCTTTTATTGCACTGTCATATGGTGAAAAGGATTCTTATGTCCTACTCATAGCAGTGGACAGGTGGTCATTCAAGCACAGTCACCTACCATAGTAAACAGAAGAGGGTGAGCTCGCAATAATGGAGCGATCACCTCTCCATATAAAAGACAGTCAATGTAATATGTGGCCCTTTGATAGAGTTAAGGGTCAGATCTGAAGCTTTTAGAATGTGGTTAGTTAGCTGCTATGGTTCATCTTTATGATGTACAGTACTGTCAAGTGAGAAGGGCTGAAATGCAATACCAATGGGGCTGAGCTACAATACCGCGCACTGCCACTACACAATGTACGGCACTGTATTTGGTATTCATTGAAGAGTGTTCGCTCTTTCGAACACTGTGGTCTCTTGAAGCAGCTGATCTGTGAGAGTCCAAGCTGTCTGACCCCCCACTCATTTGATACTGATGACTTATCCTAAGGATAGATCATCAACATTTAACTATTTAAGCTCTTTTAAGACTGCAACAGATGCACAAAAAACGGAGTAGTTACAACCTATACTGAGTGTTCATGCTCCTACTATGGGCCCCCAGAAGAAATGATTCTGTGTACATCCATTGTAATTGCATTGTAATCTTTGCTGCCATTACTGCCCACAAGGATATATCATCAGGATGGTCTAATGGCTTATTTGTGAATATTCCCATAAGGAACAGACTCTCTCCAAATAGTATTGTCTTCTGCTGGACCTTGGAGATCCATTACTGTAATAAAACCAAAGCTTTCCAGTGGTTTCCTGATGGTCCAGTTTGACCCTGATTTACACTAATTTTGTATGACAGAATACACCTGTAAGCAGTAAAGTTTACTTTGTAAAGCTTAAAGGATGTTCATTTTTGTTTCAGGCACAAAACATTGGCCTGATAAATCCCATCTAGTCAGGCAATAATTCAATATTTCCGGAAGTCACATACTGTGAAATATAATTTACCAAGTGATATTTCCCCTATTACTTCCCTCAATTCTTGCAGCACAGCATGCCCATCCTGGTTAGTGCTCCCAAGTGTCTGAACCATTTATGTCAATGAGAAATTCCATGCTGAAAACAAAAAATCATGAAAATAATTAATGTACCCCAAAAATAACCTCTTTGTATGTGTATGTTCACACCAATTGCGCTTGAAAACATAAGTATAGGTTAGCTCATAGTAAAACAGCTTTTCATAAATCATCTCCGATTGTGCAAATAAATGGATAGTCCTTTAAATCGGGGGAGGTGATGCAACCCCCCTACAGTATATAAAGGTACTGACTTTGCTAGATTATGCTAAAACCTAGATGTGTCTATCTGGTAGTAATACTGGGGGATTTAGTCAAATGTTTGAGTTTCCTGGCACAAAAGTGGTGAAATTATTGCACACAGCAGGTTTACACCAAAAAATGTGTTACTTTTTCCACTATCCAACCTACGCGCCTGATTTTTAAAAAAAACTAAGCAAAATGAGTAAGGATCATGAAAGGCCAGGACAGGGGCTACTTGGGTCTGAGATTTACTACACCTTGTCCCAAAAAACTGCCTTGAGTTATAGTTGAAATCTATACCCTCATAATAATTGCTCTGTATCTCATGTCAGCAGAAGAATGGATTAAGACTAGTGTAGGACAGGCAAGTCTGAATAATCCCCCCATTGTGTCAATGCAACTTCTGCAATTGGCCCTTTCCAGATCAGAGGATCAATTACAGTAAAGAATGGGAAATTTAGGAGAATGGGGGAAACTTCATGGACCCGTCTATGGACCCGCAATGCAGCTTCTATTTCCTTTATTCTCCTGGAAATGTGGGTAGATTCTTCTGTCATGGTCTACTCCATATATTTCTGTGTTTGCTATCCCCTAATGAACCATGCATTGGGATCAGCAATACCAAGCTCCTGAGCTGGCTGCCCTTTTCTTCTACCTTTTTATGGTTAGTTTTTTAGGGCCTAAATATTTTCAATTGAATTGTCCAAATTATTTCCGTGATAGTCTTCTGGCCTTGTAGTCTCATCCCCATTAGGGATGTGCAGGAAGTGGGTACCCAGAATCTAAGTACCTTGAGACAAGCCAAGTGCTTATTAGTTTCCCCCTCTGTCAATTGTTGCCTATCCCAATTTCAGCTACACACAAAGGAGAAGTGGACACGTGTGGCACTGTTTTTGGAAGAACAGCCATGTATTTATAACTCTGGACAACCCCTTTAATAAATCAGGAATTAAAAAAAAATGGGGGGAGGGGGAATAGCAGGAAATAAAGTCATGAAAAAACTGCACAAAAATTGTGACTTTTTTTTATGCCACCAGCTACGCCAGATTTATTATCATTATTGATAATTTATACCAGTATACTGATGTAAATAATGCCTGAAATCCACAAAGCTATGAGCTGGCATACATTTCAGTACAGTTATATGGATCCACCAACAGCGCAGGGTATATTAAAACATGCATACTAAAACTCCCTCATAGTCTCTGTCCTGGTGCCAAAAATATGCCCTCACAAATCCAACACAAGCCAAATCCCTGACATTCAACAACTATTTATGGCTTTCTTTGTCATTTAGACTTCACACCAAGCAGACTGGTGTCTCTAAACCAATAAAATTGTGGACTGGCTGGTGGCAACTGATTTAATTTTGGGACTATTATTTATGCAGGTCAGTCCTTAGACCTCTGGACCAAACTAAAGGGATTTATCATAATCTGCAACCAGAGATTATTTCATTTAGGCAAAAAAGTACATTAAAAAGAGACTGTTGGGTTGTTCTTTCGAGAACTTTTGACTTTATTTGCACTTTTACAATTACACTGGTAAATATCTAGCAATTTGCTGAAATAAATGAAACATTACTCCCTGCATAGAAGAAAATGTGAACTTTCTCAGGTTCATAGATGCATTGCTCTTAAGTACAATTGAACAAATGCTGGAACAGATTGTTGGTCTTGAGCCAACTCTTTTCTTCTAACCCATGTGTGTCCAAGTACAGAAGCTGGGAATGACGAGGCTAAAAAAAGGCCCTTTCAATGTACTGTTTATCATTTGAATTACACACGATGAAATCCAATATCTTTCATGCAACATGCCTCAGCTGCACGAAACAATGACAATGGAACTCGATTATGACTTAAGTATGGAACCGCACAATATGAAATGAAAAGCAACATGAAAATAGACCTAGCCGTTCCCATACAAGACACCGCAGCATTACCATTAAAATGTAAAACTAATAAATGAATGAGCTAGGCAAGGGCTTCGTGGGATGCCGAGAGGCCAAGGTTTCACAATAAAATTTGCAAACATCTATCAAACTGCCTGTAGATACAACATATGTTGTATAAACTTCTTAGTGACCCCAATGAGATGACTGATGATAAACTAGATAAATATACAGATAACCATGTGGCAATTTATAATATCCATAAATTAATGGATTATTGCCAACACAGACATGTATGGCATATACAGTCATATGAAAAAGTTTGGGCACCCCTATTAATCTTAATCATTTTTAGTTCTAAATATTTGGGTGTTTGCAACAGCCATTTCAATTTGATATAGCTAATAACTGATGGACACAGTAATATTTCAGGATTGAAATGAGGTTTATTGTACTAACAGAAAATGTGCAATATGCATTAAACCAAAATTTGACCGGTGCAAAAGTATGGGCACCGCAACAGAAAAGTGACATTACTATTTAGTAGATCCTCCTTTTGCAAAAATAACAGCCTCTAGTCGCTTCCTGTAGCTTTTAATCAGTTCCTGGATCCTGGATGAAGGTAATTTTGACCATTCCTCTTTACAAAACAATTCCAGTTCAGTTAAGTTTGATGGTCGCCGAGCATGGACAGCCCGCTTCAAATTATCCCACAGATGTTCAATGATATTCAGGTCTGGGGACTGGGATGGCCATTCCAGAACATTGTAATTGTTCCTCTGCATGAATGCCTGAGTAGATTTGGAGCTGTGTTTTGGATCATTGTCTTGCTGAAATATCCATCCCCGGCGTAACTTCAAATTCGTCACTGATTCTTGTACATTATTCTCAAGAATCTGCTGATACTGAGTTGAATCCATGCGACCCTCAACTTTAACAAGATTCCCGGTGCCGGCATTGGCCACATAGCCCCAAAGCATGATGGAACCTCCACCAAATTTTACAGTGGGTAGCAAGTGTTTTTCTTGGAATGCTGTGTTTTTTGACGCCATGCATAACGCCTTTTTGTATGACCAAACAACTCAATCTTTGTTTCATCAGTCCACAGGACCTTCTTCCAAAATGAAGCTGGCTTGTCCAAATGTGCTTTTGCATACCTCAGGCGACTCTGTTTGTGGCGTGCTTTCAGAAACGGCTTCTTTCGCATCACTCTCCCATACAGCTTCTCCTTGTGCAAAGTGTGCTGTATTGTTGACCGATGCACAGTGACACCATCTGCAGCAAGATGATGCTGCAGATCTTTGGAGGTGGTCTGTGGATTGTCCTTGACTGTTCTCACCATTCTTCTTCTCTGCCTTTCTGATATTTTTCTTGGCCTGCCACTTCTGGGCTTAACAAGAACTGTCCCTGTGGTCTTCCATTGCCTTACTATGTTCCTCACAGTGGAAACTGACAGGTTAAATCTCTGAGACAACTTTTTGTATCCTTCCCCTGAACAACTATGTTGAACAATCTTTGTTTTCAGATCATTTGAGAGTTGTTTTGAGGAGCCCATGATGCCACTCTTCAGAGGAGATTCAAATAGGAGAACAACTTGCAATTGGCCACCTTAAATACCTTTTCTCATGATTGGATACACCTGGCTATGAAGTTCAAAGCTCAGTGAGGTTACAAAACCAATTTTGTGCTTCAGTAAGTCAGTAAAAAGTAGTTAGGAGTATTCAAATCAATAAAATAAGGGTACCCAAATTTTTGCACCGGTCAAATTTTGGTTTAATGCATATTGCACATTTTCTGTTAGTACAATAAACCTCATTTCAATCCTGAAATATTACTGTGTCCATCAGTTATTAGATATATCAAATTGAAATGGCTGTTGCAAACACCCAAATATTTAGAACTAAAAATTATTAAGATTAATAGGGGTGCCCAAACTTTTTCATATGACTGTATACAGGGTATGCCATATATGTTTTACAGATGTAGGTCCCAAATCTAACTCCAGACCAGCGTCACCCTTACCTATCCCTCCATTCATTTCTATGGGAGCTGCAATACCAGTCACGCTAGTGCACAATAACTCCTATAGGAATGAAAGTAGCACACTTATATGGCCAATTCTCCATCCATCCTATGCCAGTGGCTGCATCAGCAGGAAGAACAGAATCGGAGGAAACCCTGGGACCTGCACATATCAGTCATTTATGTAATAAATGTGTACATGTCATAAATGACTATAACAATAACCTTTGACAGGAATTGTACATGAATAGGGAGAGTAAGGTAATCGGAAATTCAAAACTGGATTAACTGCTGACTCACCTCGCCATTTTCAGTGGAACTAGCTGACCATCTAAGGTGTATGGGGCCTTACATCTGTCTCAAGACTGCAAATGTCAGAGAAGAGAATCACAGTGTGTCAGATTTACACTGTTGGATTTCTCCATCCCTTTTTTCTCAGGTGAGATAAGTTGCCGTCACTGGTGTCTGGTGGTGACTTTCTCCTCTCTCTGTTCAGAAAACACAGATTTGGTCAACTCAAGCATGCATGCATATGGGGAGGTAAGAGGGATAGCTGAAGATAAAGTGTATGACAATCCGACCAATAAGATACCATGAATGGGTGGTTGATGAAGTCAAGTACACAAAGATCCGATAATAAGGAGGTATGCACAGCTGTGGGGGGGGATCTGCGGGACTCCCTCAGTGTACACACTGGGGCAGTCCTTGGTCCCTAATAACATTAATGGAATTGGGACTTTCTTCAAAGGGTCCATAATTGGGGATCTCCCTATATTTATTGGTAGATGAAGGTTGAGATATTGGGAGGTGGATCTATGTGAGAGCTTTGTGGGTAAGAATGATACCATAAAATTGAACTCTAAACTGGATGGGCAACCAGCGCTGTGACTGGCACCGGGCAGAGGTACCAGTGTAGAGGTGAGACAGAAAGATGAGCCTGGCTGCTGCATTTAGAAGAGATTGTAGAGAGGAGAGCTTAGTGAGGGGGAGATCGAGTAGTTAGTGATGGTAATTTAGTTGGGAAAGAATCAGCGCAATAACCCTATATTCACACAATGAAAATCGGCTGTGTTTTTTTTAATGCCTGTCACACACCCGCTTTAATTTCAGTGTCTCTGAATGGGGGCTATTCACATGGCTGCCCCAAAGGTACAAAATGACCATGAAAAATGGATGTTTGCACTTCTATAGTATGAATGTAGGCTTAGAGATTCCTCAGTAAGAAAAGGGTATTTTGGGTATGTTTTACAGTGCAGCTGACCCCCTTTGCTACATAGATTGTAAGCTCTTGGGAATACGGCCATCCCTTCTATTGCAAGAATTGATTTATTACTCTGTAATGTCACATTGTGTCTGCACATAAATCCTATGATTTGTAAAGTGCTGCAGAACATTTTGGCACTATATGAATAAAAAATATATATTATTATTATGTGAATGAATATATAGCGTGACAGACAGATCTCAGTCAAACATATCTGTACAACAGGGAACATGCTGCCTAGGAGATATGGTAGGACCACACCAAGGTTTCTGTAAGTTAGTAGAATTTCAGTATCTGTCAGAATGCTCATATAAATGGCAATGTCTGATGTGACAGTATAGAGGATAGCCTTCTACACTGTGTGCAGAATTATTAGGCAAGTTGTATTTGAGATGATTATTTTTATTATTGAACAACAACTATGTTCTCAATCAACCCAAAAGACTCATAAATATCAAGGCTTAATATTTTTGGAAGTTGGAGTGGTTTTTTTTTTAGATTTGGCTATCTTAGGAGGATATCTGTTTGTGCAGGTAACTATTACTGTGCAGAATTATTAGGCAACTTAATAAAAACCAAATATATACCCATCTCACTTGTTTATTTTCACCAGGTAAACCAATATAACAACAGAAAATTTAGAAATAAACATTTCTGACATTCAAAAACAAAACCAAAAACAAATCAGTGACCAATATAGCCACCTTTCTTTACGATGACACTCAAAAGCCTTCCATCCATAGATTCTGTCAGTTGCTTGATCTGTTTACAATCAACATTGCGTGCAGCAGCCACCACAGCCTCCCAGACACTGTTCAGAGAGGTGTACTGTTTTCCCTCCCTGCAGATCTCACATTTTATGAGGGACCACAGGTTCTCTATGGGGTTCAGATCAGGTGAACAAGGGGGACATGTCATTATTTTTTTCTTCTTTTAGACCTTTACTGGCCAGCCACGCTGTGGAGTATTTGGATGCCTGTGATGGAGCATTGTCCTGCATGAAAATCATGTTTTTCTTGAACGATAATGACTTCTTCCTGTACCACTGCTTGAAGAAGGTGTCTTCCAGAAACTGGCAGTAGGTCTGGGAGTTTTGCTTCACTCCATCCTCCACCCGAAAAGGTCCCACAGGTTCATCTTTGATGATACCAGCCCATACCAGTACCCCACTTCCACCATGCTGGCATCTGAGTCGGAGTCGAGCTCTCTGCCCTTTACTGATCCAGCCTCGGGCCCATCCATCTGGCCCATCAAGAGTCACTCTCATTTCATCAGTCCATAAAACCTTTGAAAAATCAGTCTTAAGATATTTCTTGCCCCTGACGTTTTATCTTATGTTTCTTGTTCAAAGGTGGCCTTTTTTTAGCCTTCCTTGCCTTGGCCATGTCCCTGAGTATCGCACACCTTGTGCTTTTTGATACTTCAGTAATGTTGCAGCTCTGAAATTTGGCTAAACTTGTGGCTAATGGCATCTTGGCAGCTTCACACTTGATTTTCCTCAATTCATTAGCATTTATTTTGCGCCTTTTTTTTTTTTCAACACGCTTCTTGCGACCCTGTTGGCTATTTGCCATGAAACGCTTGATTGTTCGGTGATCACGCTTCAAAAGTTTGGCAATTTCAAGACTACTGCATCCCTCTGCAAGACATCTCACAATTTTTGACTTTTCAGAGTCCGTCAAATCTCTATTCTGACCCATTTTGCCAAAGGAAAGGAAGTTGCCTAATAATTAAGCACACCTTATATAGGGTGTTGATGTCATTAGACCACACCCCTCCTCATTACAGAGATGCACATCACCAGATTTACTTAATTGGTAGTTGGCTTTCAAGCCTTTACAGCTTGGAGTAGGACAACATGTATAAAAAGGATGATGTGATCAAAATACTCATTTGCCTAATAATTCTGCACACAGTGTATATACTGGTACTTTGTTCTTTTTACAGAGTGCTGCTGCGATGTCAGACCATGATGTGGATATGATACGTTAGCAGTAACATAATAGTTAAATGAGCCCTTTTTAACAATGAGAAGTAAAAAAAAAAAAAAGGCCAAAGCATGTTGCATTTACTCCAAAGGATTCTTGGCTCTCCCTCCTTATGTTGTTAAAATTGCCTGTGGATTTGGATTCCTGGGAATAAACACAGTTATTGTGTTGAGCTAAACAGATTTTGTCAAGGCCCATCATCACAATGCTGTTAGCACGACGTCAACCACTGGCCAGCGAGCAATCCTATCCAACGCTGCTAATGTCTATTACTCCTATACCTTACTATACATATGTAACTGGTTACTCACCATTCATCACTTAATAAAAAATAGGTTTTATTACAGTTTATCATATAAAGTGTTTGCTATTGGTTCCTTTGATATCTGTCCAGGACGGAGCAGAATGATTACCTAATGGAATCGTAAACCTAAAATGTGTTCCGAATTGCCATGAGATTGGTTTTGGAGGAGAGCCGTTTTCCAGGCATGATGACTTTACCTTGTGGGACTTGCTCAGATTACCTTGGATTAGAAAAAAATGCAAGGAATTGCTGTTGCTATTTTGGAATGTTTTTATTAAATATTTTCCAGAGTGCATGCAACATTAACCACATGGTATGCACAGGTTAATAAATAATAACAACACACACCATCATTCCTCTCTCAGAATCATAGTACTCCTAAAATACAGATATAAAGCTGTTTGTGATTGAAGAAAACATATGCTTATCCACAAACAGCACCTTATGGGCTGTATATACTACATCTCAGCCCCACTGGAAAGGCCTGAGCTGCAATAACACACACAACCCATGGCCTATTGATAGGGTGGACCAAGTTTACCAACTATCATCCACTCATAGTGTACTAGGACACAATCATGAAAACAGAGGTCCCATTTTCCCCTTATGAATAGAGCGGCAGGTCACATAGGTGCACTGCTACTAAATTAATCTTTATCAGTATTCTGCTATCTCAAGCAGTCCAATAGAAGTGATTGGACTGGCAATGTGCCTGTGTGACCGGCTACTCCATGTACAACGGACCCTCCACTTCTTGATATTGGTGGGGGTCCCTGCTATCAGCAAAAAGGCTCTATACGAGTGACTCTAAATGTAGATTGCACCCCACACTCACTGAGCTTTATTGTGAAAGCTACTACAGTCAACCAGAAGTAACCAATCAGATTCCAAGTGTCATTTTCGTTTTTATAGTGCAAGTTAAAAATAAGCATTGGTCTGACAGGTTGACAATGGTCTCTCCTCCATGTTTTGTCCATAGTCTTGGGATGTCTTGATCTCACCTCAATGGTGCAGCTATAGGCAAGTGGTTCAGAATGTAGGTAATAGGTGTTCACAGGTTAATCAGACAATATGAAAGTTCACTGCTTAAAGAAGAGATCTGGAATTTTTGAAAAATTGCCCAAGAGCCATTATTGCCATAAAATAAAAATAATAAAAAAAAACAGTACTCAACTGTTTAATCCCCACCAGTCCAACACCGCCACTACGGTGTTCCCTGCTGGTTTCTGTTTAATGGCCTGCAACAATGACTTGTCAAGTATTCACATGTGACTACTCCAGCCAATCACTGACCTCAGTAGTGATGCTAGCATGCCAGTGATTGTCAGTGCAGGCCAATAAACAGAGACCAGCATGGGTCACTCATGTGTTAAAGCAGTTAACAGAGGCTAAGAACTTGAACTGGTGGAGGTGGTGAAAGGTCCTCTTTAAAATTAAAAAAAAAAGTTCACAAAATATCACGTCACATTTAGTTGGGGAGGCAGAATTCTGACTTGGGATAAATTAAGTAAAAGTTTTATTTTAGCCTTTTGCTGTCTTAGAAAATCTCTTAACTTGATGTGCTTGACAAGCCACTTTCTGTGTGCTCTGAATTATACATATCCAGTATAGTGTAACTCAATTACTAACTCGTCACTCAAGTCAATGGTATTCATAAACCATCTTGACCATATTATAAAAAACTTTAAAGTATCATTTATTATTTAGAATATATTAACAGCGCTGAAAAAAGATCTGTCTATCTACACCGCGAATACGCAACTGTTAATGTGCTGAACACATGTGAATTGTTATAGGCAATGAGTTCGCCCAAACTAATTAAATCAATTGCGGTTGGCATAGTAAGAACTTCTTAAAAAATACGCCTTGTAAAAATAATCGGGTTTTGAGCCCCGTCCTCCTGTTTGCACGGGATAGAGGCTGTTTTAATTCCAGAAGATTTGTCAGAGTACAATGCGGTGACATAATGCTACCAGTTAATATTCAGGATAGCGGTTTTATCTGTGCTGCCTTTCAAAGCGGAGCCTCAACAATGAATATGTGCTGATTAATAGGCAATAAAATACCCCGAGCTTTGAGACTAGAAAATCATTTCCAGTAGCTTATGAAAAAATGCTGGAATGTAAGCTGTTTTTTCACCTGCTTTCAAAGGAAATTCTTGGCTATTAACCACAAAATCCTCCCTTAAGTCGGTCTACATAACAGGTTATAAGACACAGCCAGATTTTAATTCTGCAAACACAGACATCAAGGCAACAGTGCCACCTAGCAACCAGCTGCTGCCACTTCGAAGCGGCTCGCCAAACAATAGGGAATTTATAGCAGCGATTTGATATGTAACTTTGAGTCAGTGGTTTCATTACTGGGACTAGTAAAATCAGATTAGTATGGCTGACATAGATAAAACTCTAAGGCCGTTTTCACATGGAGGAATTTGCCGCGGAATTGAGGGCTGATTTCTCCCCCGAATACGGGGCGGATTCCTCTCGGAATCTGCCTCCCATTGTTTTCAATGGGAGGCAGAGATCGCAGCAGGATGCGGAAAAAAGAAGCATCCTGCTCGATCTTGCCGCGGATTCCATTCATCCGGGCCAAATCAGGAGCGGAATGCCGCGATGAAATGCTGATGTACTGCATTGGCATCCAGTCACGGCTAGATCGCGTCGAAAATGCCGGCAGCGGAAAATGAAGAGGAATTCCTCTTCATTTTCCGCAGTGTGAACATACCCTAAGGGCTCATGCACACAGTCATATACTGGCTCTGCACAAGTCATATGGAGCCCGAGCTTATGGAACGATACAAGGATCAATTTCATACCAAGGTTGTTTTCTGTTGGATTTATATGGAATTGTGTTGGTTCCTATGATGCCATATAACAAGGACATTTTGTCCAAGTAGTAATCATTCATAACACTTAAGACATTTTTAGTCCCGGCCCCCGAAAATAACCCTGAAATGCCCACTTTTAGGTAGTGTTTTCATAAACCTCATCCCTTTTGTGGTCCCATTTGTAGAATTGTCCTGCAAAAATCAGACTGTTAGAAGAATGCCTTACGGGTTCTGCCATGTACTTGAATCCTAATACCAAGCTTCTTTGCTCTTTGTTTCAGCTAGCCATACAGGTTAGACCAATATTGGTTGAATCTGACAATTTCGGAAAGATCAGTCAACTATCTAATGTGTATTTGGGCATCTAACCATCTGGCATGAGGGAAGAGAAGGATCAGGCAGCTGGATTCTAACATGATCAATCCTTTTGTTCTGAAGGAAGATAAGATTCTGCCAGCTGAAGCATTCCAATATCTGGTATCTGTAGCATCCCAATAGCTGCTGTCCTACATGGAGTACTACACATGTGATTTTTAATGCAATGGAGGCAGGGGCAGGTAGAAGAAAAGAGAAAAAGGTTTACTTTATTGGTGCTTAAAATGTTTTTCTGGGATAGGGAGGAGACGTCATACAGGTATCACACTTGCACTAAAAACAGAATATTATAGAGATTTTCTTCTATTTTAAATGGCTATTCTTGTGTTCAGGATCCTCTAACAGTGAATATGTAGAAATCCAAGAATTTTATACATATTGTAAGCCCTCTGTGAAAGTTGGCCACTGTTAGTATTGTACTTGTGTTGTATATTTTGTGTACCGTATGTAAACCCTCAAATGTACAGCACCATGAAATTAATATAATAATGTACAGCACCATGGAATATAATAATGTACAGCACCATGTAATTAATGGTGCTCTAAAAATAAATAATAAATAGTAATAATAATATATAGAATATTGTTTGAATTAGGTTGAAAAAGGTCCTTTATGGTTATCTTTAAAAGTCTTGATTGAAATGATAAAAAAGGTCTTGTTTCTTTTTCCAAAAAGAACAGCAAGTTTACATTGTTACAATATGTTCACATCTGTGCCAGGAAGTCTGTTCTTCTGGTCCGACGAAGGACCAGAAGATTGAAAAAAAAAAAAACGGACCATGAAAATAGCATACACGAATGGAGACGGTTTATGACGGACGCTGCAAGGAGACTCATTCCAGTTCAAGGATCTAGCTGAAAAACCAGACATAGCCCATGAACAATACTGGTGCTGTTTGGAAATCTAAAGAAAGAAACTAATAATAAGAAACCTAGGTTATTTAGAGGGTGTCTACCACCTCCTCCAAGCAAACCTGCCCCCACAGCATTACAGAGGACATTACTGTAATAAGCAACAATTTTCATGTATGTCATTTTTGTAGATTTGTAGAAAAAGAACTTTAAAGGTAATTGGTGCACTGGGGGCAGGCCTTCAGTCCTGAGTATATTCCTTTTGCTATAGGATGGATGATGTCATAACAGTGAGAGGATCAACTCCCACTGCACAGGGTAGCACAGACAGAAGATGCTAGGGGTGTGAGTGGCAAAAGCAGAGCTCCAGGGAGCTGAAGGTCCACCCCCAGTGCACCAACTGGCTCATTAATATAAGACTTCAAAGTTATTTTTCTCTAAATCTACAAAAGCAACATAAATATCAAAGGTATAATGTGTATCACTGTAATGTGCTCTGTAACACAGTGGTGGCAGAAGGTGAACATGCTTTTGGGAGAGGTGATAGACGCTATTTAAGGTAAGATAATGTAAATGTACAACCTTTTATCTCTGTACTGATTACCATTCTTCATAGTAGTTCAGCAAGAAACATACAACAATAGCAATGTATAATGAGGCAAACAAACCCAGTAGACAGTGGATGGGCTCCTGAATGAGCTGGTGTTTAACCAGTCCCTGGAGGGTGGAGGAGCGTTAATCATTGACTCCTGCTGTACTACATCTGGTTTTCTGATGTCTATTTACAACGCCCCATCTTACTTTATGCCTCATTCAAAGGCCATGTGAAGGCTAATGTGAAGGCCACGTGTTGTTCCCATTAACACACTGTTTATTTACATAATGCTCGCTGTTTTTGCCGATTTGCTTTGCTTGTTTTTTTTCCTTTCTTTTCTTTGTTTAATTTAGAGTGGAAAGAGAGAAGAAGCTACTAGAACAATACTCAATCCTTACAAAAGAAAATTATTATGCTCCCCTTTAAGGCCAAAAGGGAACCTGCCTCAATATAGGAATACAATAACAATCATAATAGAATGGAAGTAGAAACATCAGAACTGGCAATGTGACAGATTTGGTTGTGAGCACCATTGGCTTTCATTCACGTTAGTTTGAAATACATGACCCCAAAAAAGATTTTGATCTGTGCTGTATTGCCATGGCAACATAACATACTCACAGTGTCTTTCCTTATCATGTTTTCACCTTCCACAGTAAGTCACGTGATCACAGTGTGACCTTTTTTTCTAGCATGCAATGTTGTGCAAACAGAAGGTCACTCTGCTGCCGCCAGATACTATTAAGAATTACCAATTGACATACAGCCCTGCACCCCCTTGTTCTACTGCACTACCTCCTCTGTGAAAATGCCTCCCTGCTCCTTCTCTGCCACTCACATAATCAGTTCCCTATAGCCCCCATTACCTTCCCCAGAGCTTTCAGCAACAATTGGTTCAGCTTGCAGGACCTTTGGTGACATCATCCTGACAGTTCAGAGTCCTGAAAGGTCCCTTTTATTATTGTCTCTGCAGTGCATTGCAGAAACAGGAAATAGACATAGGTACAGGTAACAGACATGGTTAGAAGTAATATACATTGGTAACAGTTTCAGCAACAGCAGATTTTTAATCTGCTTCAATGACTACTTAGCTAAAAATACAAATGCTGGGGTGTCACTTGAAGCTCTATCCTCTGATAATGCATCTGCCTGTTTTACCCACTGTCTACATCCATCACCTACTCTGAGGAGACAACCTGGGGGCATCCATGCAAGTGTGCAAACCCCATGAGTGGGTCATGGTTGCCAAAGATTAAAGACAGCCTGTCATGATCCTGGCATCTGTCTAGGAGCCATAGTCAAAGTTTGACTCTTAAAGGGGAAGCTGGAGTTTCAAAGGTGTGAGGAAACAAGGCACAACCCTGCAGACCTCCAGGAGAGCCATCCCACAAGGACACCACACCCTAAATGATCCTATAACAAATATGAACATACAGTCAATACAGCCCAGGCAGAGTTCCACCTTAACACCATAACATCTCTCAAGTTGTACTGACTGTGCAGATGGTGTAGACAGGGCTGTTACAAAGCCACAAAGTATGTGAGAACAGCATATTAACCACAACCAATGGCTGTCCTCTAATTCACAAGAGAACAATGCAGGTTAAGCTTTAAATACCAGATCTAGACTCCGCAGAGCTCCACAGCTCATAGAGCAGATGAGATTTGCCAGATACCTGCTAATACACATCATTTACAAAAATACCATTTAACGTACCACGCCACAAAAGGAACTGATGGTAACTGCAGGGACCACTCCAGCAGCATGTGGTTTTAATAGTTTAATTGCTCCAGCTATTTATTACTGTTTCACAGGAAGGAAATGTTTGTAGTTCCACTTTCAAAGTAATTGTTTTTGTGCAAGCTCAGATATGCATGAGCCGGCCCTCAGTCATACCGGCCTGCAGTCATTAGATTACATTGGCACGACTTAAAGCAAATAATCTCATTTTCTAAACCGACTTTAAAATAAACTCTGATTTTATAATATGAGTCTCATAAAAGTCATCATGCTGTCAGTATCTGCACGTGTTTAGCGGGAAGGCGATTGTAGAAAACAAGGCTATTAGCATAAACTGTAGGGATTACAATGGATAAACCTGACCCACTCCTTAGAAGGGGCCATAGACAGATTCATGGGCTGCACATGTCAAATGTCAATAGCTATAGTAAGGGATTTCCAAGGTGGTCATTCTATTTGGAAATATGGTGTAACGGAAATCATCAAAAAGAATTTTGATTTTACAATCTTGGACATCCTAAACCTGATGTCTGTTTCTTGAGGAGAGTCTGTCACCAGAACCCAGCCTCACAGATAGATCAAATGGTGTTTCCCCTTGTGACTCAATGCCTCCATTGCTGACATGTCACTGTTTTTGTCAATATGCAAATGAGCTCTTTGGAGCAACAAGGGTGTTGTTGTTGCTCTAAAGAGATGAGCAGCAATGTCCTCTTTGCTCCAAACAGCTCATTTGCATATTGACAAAAACAGTGACATCTCGGCAATGGCGGCACGGTTTCACAACAGAAAAACACTGTTTGATTCAGGTGACCCTAACCTATCTATCTGGGTTGATATGCTGGGCTCTGGTGACGTGTCAAGAGAGGTGATGGGTCCCTTTTTCTAACTGTATGCAGTAAACTTCTAAGCTCCCTCTTGTGAAGTTAACATACAGCCAGAGAATTTTATCAATTAACTCTACACCTCTATAGAAGATTTGGAGCTTTGTTTCAGAAAAATGGAATTCAGATAGCTATAAAGGTATATAAGAATTTATAAGTAGAGAACTTTAGACATGTTTCCAAAAAAGGGGTATTTAAAGGGATTGGATTTTCCCACCAATCCCCTATCCTTAGGATAGGAGATAATTTGCAGATCAGTTGTGGTCAGACCGCTGAGACCCACACTGATCCGGGGAATGGGGGACTTTTGCAGGATGCTTCATTAATTTCAATGGGAGCACTGGAGATAATGAAGTGCTGTTTTTTGGTTATTTCCCATTGAAATGAATAGAGCAGTATACAGGCTTTTCTACTAATCAGTAGGGGTCTGAACTGTTGGACCCCCACTGATCTGCAAGTTACCTCCCTGTTCTGTGGATAGGGAATAACTTAGTTTAGTGGGATAACCCCATTAAGGATGTACATTCACTTTCACACTAACATTCCCTTTCAAAAGAGCCGGTGGCTACTACTATACTTTACTGAGAGTCCCCTCACCAGATGAGAAGTGCAACATGTATGTAAGTTACATGGAATACTCTTCTGACAATAAGGATACCCTGAAGATTACAATAGTATCTTATGACTTGTATTTAAGGGACTGTCATAAGTGCATCTAAACCACATGTTCTCTCCTACCATGACTGCACATTATACAACTTATTGCATTTCTATAATTGCAACCTTTTACCACCCAAAAGTCATCATGTATTCTAAAACTAAAGGCAGTATTGTTAGCAATATACAATATTACAAGGAGGCAGGCCAGTGCAAAGTAGCATTGCAATCTAATAACAATAACTTACAAAAAACTAAATATACAAATAGAAAGAATCTATATTCCTATAGAATCGTTCTCAGATTGTTTTGTGCTTTAGAGTGGCACAGCGATAGGCACACTCCCATAACACGTCTGCTGTGCTGGCCCCTTCCTACAGAACAATGTGGTCGGCTGCCAGTCCACATTCCTGACCTTTACTGATTAAAGTGGACCTGTCACAATTAATTAACATGTTCCTCTCCTCCAGCACATCAAACCACCTAGAAAACATGCCAGTCACTTCTGTGAAAGAAGTATTACATCTTATAAGACCTAGGAGAAAGATTCATCATGTATTATAGCCAGAATTATAATAAGGAATAATAGGGACAATATTGATGTGCCTTGTTCTCAGATTATGACCTCAAAGACAATTCAGATCCTCAATACACAGCAAGACTATAAGATCCTGGCACATTTACCTGTTCTACATTGAATGTGATATACTTTATTCCATGCACTAAATTTTGCTTTCTTATATAGCGTCATCATATTTTGTAGTGCCTTACAGATATTGTCCCAAGTAGAGCTCACAATCTAAATTCCCTATCAGTATGTCTTTTGGAGTGTGGGAGGAAACCAGAGCACCCGGAGGAAACCCACGCAAACACAGGGAAAACATAAAAACTCCTTGCAGATGTTGTCCTCTGCTGTATTCGAACCTAGGACTCCAGCGCTGCAAGCAACTGAGCCACCATACTGTCCATTAAATGCCCTGTCAAGGGTTTTTATGTTGGAGAAACAGGACAGAAACTCAAAAGGAAGGATGAGGTCTCATCTGCATACAATGACAAACAAAACACATCTACCCATGGTTAAACATTGTTGTTCCCCAAACTATGAGATATTTTTCTGAAGATCACCTAAATATGGTGAGATCTGCTGAGAACTTGATATCTCCAGTGGTTATACACATAAAAATAGCAGCAAATGTTACTAAAAGTGGCCAAACACCTTAACAGCAGCTAGCAAACTGACCCATTCATTTCTATGGCCCCATACACATGATCGTGTATTTTCACAGTCCAGTGTATGGAGTCATGAGTTGGAAGCAAAACTCAGGACAGGTCCTATTGCTGTCCGTTTTGCAGACCATGCTCACTGGCATCAATCAATGCGGCTGTAGAGACACGTCCGTGGCATTCAATGACGGTGTGGTGACAAGAATGTGTGCATGTCACCATAACAGGTTTTCCCATATTAGCAACTTATCCCTTATCCATGCTGTATTTTAGCTATTCTGTTGGTCCCACTGAAATGAAATGGGTGAGGGAGTGCCAATCCGATAATTGGTCCATTGGTCTATTGGTCTATCCTGTGAATAGGGGACAAGTTGCTGAGATAGTAAATATGCAGGCTTACATTGGTTCTGCCAATGATCTATAGATAAATATGTAATGTCTAGGGTCAGCTTTACAATATTAAAATCTAATGAGTGGAAATGCAGCTCTCTCTACATCCTCAGAAGAAAAACATCTTTAGAGATCTCTATCTCCCTGGAAGGGAAATGAAAAACCAGGGTATTGTGCTAAGAAATCATTCACAAATGATCCCTGTGTTAAATGAACTTGTTGGTGTTTGACTATTTCACATTCTGTCTACAGATAAAGGACAGATAGTAAACTCATGGGTTAAATAACGCCACTCGGGACAATGATCTCGCTGACAATCTTGGCTTCTATAAACTGCTTGACCTTAAGCTGGCCACACACACTGGGTGGTCGTCCAAATGCAACATATGTGTATAGATTCAATGGGTTTGGATGGCCATCTAATGTTCATGGAGGCCTCCTGACACTCCCCAATGGCTGATGTCGTTGATGATAACGTTCGGACAGGTGGATTTCTGCCTGATCCTTTCGTTCCCAAGGAGATAAGAAACTGCCAGAGGAGTCTAGAAGCAATTTTCTCCAGTCAGTGAAGCAAGACAATGCATGTATGTGGGAATGCTGGACAGCATAACTGTCAGATGAACACGATAACTTTCTACCAAATGTATTTTCGGCCAAAAGATACCCTCCTGATACAGTGCATACAGTCATATGAAAATGTGATTATCCCACAGATGTTCAATGATATTCAGGTCTGGGGACTGGGATGGCCATTCCAGAACATTGTAATTGTTCCTCTGCATGAATGCCTGAGTAGATTTGGAGCTGTGTTTTGGACTGTATCAGGAGGGTATCTTTTGGCCGAAAATACATTTGGTAGAAAGTTATCGTGTTCATCTGACAGTTATGCTGTCCAGCATTCCCACATACATGCATTGTCTTGCTTGACTGACTGGAGAAAACTTTTTCATACGACTGTACATGCATGGCTAGCTTGGTGGAGCATACCTCAATGGGGAGAAGTTAGTAAGCAACTACCAGGCAAATCTGTCATTGGCTTATCTTCCCTGAGAACAAAATTATGTTGAAATTCAATAACTTTCTTTCCCCTCCATCTGTCATAAGGTTAGAGATGGACAGCGCATATACAATGAACGTATATGTATAAGATTGCAGACCGATCCTTACCAAAATAGCAGGTTCAATTGACATTTACTTCATTTGCATTTCTACCTTTAGCTGAATGTAGAGGTAACCATACTGCATATATTGGAAAGCTGCCATCAAAACAATTAGAAAAGACAACTCTGTGTAGTTTTTCTCTTATGTAAAATAAAGGCAGCCTATTACGAAGAGGATTTACACCTCCATGACCACTAAATAGGTTCCTTTCACATTATAAGTGAATTGTCATTGCTCCCATGCAGAATATGTTAAGTCGTGGAAATTTTGTTCCTTATTTACCTGATTCCATTATAGAAGTGTCACCTGTGCAGCTCTCATTGCAGCCCTGGGTCACAAAAGCTAGAGTCATCCAAAACTAGAGTCCTCCAACAATAAAAATACAAGGAATGCTGGAAAGTGTAATGCAATGGTGACACCAGTTAGGGCGACTGTGATATAACTGCATGAAAGAAAGGTGCAAAAAGGTGGCTGCTTCATGCTAAAATCTCAGAAAATCACTTAGTTAATATTAAATGGATTGCCTGGTCACAACAAGGTCACAAGTTCACAGGATAGGGGGTAACTTTTTGAATGGTGGGGTCTGATCACTTGGACCACAACTAGAGATAGGCGAATCTCACAAGATTTATTTCAGTGAATATTCGTGAGGTTCAGCCTTATTGTTTGTTTCGTACCAAATATGTTCAGATAAACCAGAAGTGCTATTACTATGCTCTGGGGTCTCCTCAGACCCCACAGTATAATAAATGGAGGCCCAGGGGAGTAGAGGAAAAATAACAAACAATTACACTCACATTGCCTCACCTCCTCTGGGTATCCTTGTGGCTTCTGGCAATCTCTCTGCATCCCCTTCAGGCCTCTTCCAACCCCTTGCTGATGTCATGTTCCCCCTTGGTCATATGCTAAGACCCAGAGTTGTGACGTCATCGCATCCCAATTGACTGCTGAGACACACAACTTTAGACGGAGGCCAGAAGAAGCTTGAAGAGGACACTGTGGGACCACTGGCGTCCAGGAAAGGTGAGTCAAGGTATGAGCTTTTGTTATTTTTTCTTACCTCCCCTGAGGAGACCCCAGAGTATAATAGTGTTTTGTAAGTGATGAACCCCAAAAGTTTCATGTTTAAACAACCTGAAACTTTTTAAAATTTTAGATCGAATTTGGTTCTAAACAAATCAGTTTGCCCATCCCTAACCACAACCAATCATGAGAATTAGTTTTTTTTGCACCCCAGTATGAATAGCGACACATTGAAAAAGAACATCGCTGCTGCATGCACTACAGTGGGACTGCCACTGAAGTCTCTATCGGCCCTTGTCGACCATACCGAAGTTTATGTTTTTGACATCACATTTATAGCACTCACTCGCTTACATACATCGTGTCTTTCACCTACCTGATTGACATGATTCAATTTATCAATGATCTGGTTAATGACGGGTTCGGCGCTCCTCGCCTTTCCTTCTTGGTTGCTTGTTTGAACCTTAAAGCCATTTTTTGCTGTATGGGGCTGGAACCTGTAATTTAGAAAAGCAATGGATTACAAAGGTGCTAAGACTGATCTGCGCTGTCAAGCATGAAAACCTGTAGAAAATATATGGTCATGGCAAGTCTAATTGTATAATGACAAGCCCCAAAGACATGGTGCCGTAAAGGGAAGCATTTTTTTTGCTTTACCGTTCTCTTTATAGATACAATTAAAGCATTTTATTTAGAAATCTGAAAAATAATTCATTTAAATAAAATTTGTACAAACAAGCCCAAAGCTGAAGTAAATTATCCAAGGGCATTGCACAGACCATTTCCTCTATAATCTAGTCCTCTAAGTGCACACACTGATTTACACATTCAGTGGACAGACCCAGAGGTGGACACTGTTGCAAAAACGATATGTAAATCCTTTTTACATATATAAAAAGAGACGTAACTATATGGGGTGTAACCCATGATTTCTGAGGCCGCCCAAAGTCCTCTCTACCCATAAGATATAAGACAACAATACTGTGAATAATGCAGTCTGTGTGCACCTTCATGTTCCTGATGTGCAGAGAGCAGTGTAGACCAGGTGGAGTCAACTCCCATTGCACCACAACTTCAGCAGTTATGCAGAACTGGAGACCCTAAAGTAACATTGTCTAGGTGCCTTGTGACACGGAAGATCTGCTGGCAATTTTACATGCTTATGCCTTATACTGTGCTTAATTAAAAAATAGTTCCCTATCTGACACCTCACATCATCTCATGATTTTTCTTGCTCTTCTTGTGTCTTATAATCATAATTGTATATTCTAATATACTGCATATTGATTTTAAATGTGATGGAATCCAAGATCTAAGGTGACTTTGATGTTTTACCATCTTATTCAACAAGAGAATTGGAGTTGTGGAGTCAAGGCCTGTTTTGGGTGGAGTCTAAAAAAAAAAATTAATGACTCCAGCTTCAAAATAAAATGTTTAATTATATAATACAATTATTGATATTGTATAACTAATTAGATGTATAGCTTGTTCCATATTTACTTTCACAGGAATCAATCATTGGCTTTTCAAGGAATTAGATGAGCTTTATTGCTTGTGACTGACCTTCTCAGACATTTGTTTAGGAGTTAGAATCAGAACAGGCGACACATTCGGGCTGTGAAAAAATTGATGAGTCAAGTTGGAGTTGGTGCTTTGGTCTACTGACTCCACAGCCCTGTCTAGCAATCCGGCAGCCCTACTCTGCACTGGTGAAGTCTACACATGGGCAACTCTGGTTTTGCCAATATGAACTAACTTGAATATTATTCCCATGGAGCACTGCCTTAATAATAAGTCTCCATACACCACTGCGTCTCTCCAGTGAGATATAGTAACCTCCTACCTCATGTTTTATCATAAAAGTCTAATGGTCCAAGATACATCTAAGGGGTTTATATCCAATGCACAAGGTAGTGTTGGCTGTTTTAAGGGTTAAATTTAATGTGTCTAAACACTGTATTAGACAACCAGATCTCGGCCCCCAGGTGTGCTGATTAATGAGAAACATCAGCCTTATTACACGGGTCGACCCAAACTGAATAGGGGAGGAACAATCTCTCCCCCATTCGGCTGCATGGATTATTGGCAGCACTGCTGGATTACACGGCATGATGTGCTGCTCATATTCTGCACCTTTTAACCTGCATAGTCTTTGTTCAGCAGCACTAATACACAGGGCTATTATTGGCTACTAGGAGTTGCTGATAATTGCCCTGAATATCGCCCCGTATAATAGGGCCTTTAGGAAATAATGATAATACCTCTACTAATCTAAGGCACCTTAGGGGTTAATGATCAAACTCATTTGGCGTAGAGGTTAATGATGTGGTGGTTTAGGGTGCCTTATGGATTATTAATGATATACATGGTGGTCCAGAACAGTGCTAATAGTAATTTCCATAATGGTCAACAGCGTCTAAGATTTACTTAGAATACCCAGTAATATTTTTGTGCACACTTTTGGCTCACAGTTTCTGTCCACTACACATAGTACTGACGATAACATGTTTGTTTGTTTTTTTATCCACAACTTGTGCAACCAAGCGAGGCTCGTGCCCTATGATACCAGTAGCCTGTGCCAAGTAAGCTGGCTGGCTCCATAACTTATTGTCCACACATCTTTAATTCACTCACACAGGCGTGCTGAGCTACTCTTTTATGTTTAACACACAACATCTCTCAGATGCCTTGAGTTCTTTCTTAGAGGTTATAACACACCCCACTTCATGAATGTGTTCACTCACAGTGCGGGGCCATGTTCTTACACTGCCATCTAGTGGACCCTGGAAGGAATTCAAAAGCAGTGTACAATCTGGCTTTACTATTTTATTTTTACATGTCACCTGTGACTTACAGCTTAGAGACTAAACGAAGTATATATAACAAATTTCCCAGAAGCCACATGTGACTCTTCATTGAGCTACTCATATTGAAATATTGCCTGTCACATGCAGCTTAACCAAGCTGGTCTTAAGTTACGACTACAGGTTATACCGAAGCCACCCACTGGAATAAAAGCAGTTTTCAACTTTGGGTTAACATTGGAGCTGGAAGATTAGCCAACATCACTTGCTATAGATCCGCGATATCCAACCAGTCATTCAGAAACTACAACTCTTAGCAGGCTAAATGTTATAGTTTTGCAACAGCTGAAAATCCATAAGATAAAGACCACTGCCATAGTCTATGAACAGATTGCTATACCTAGTTCTCCCTGCAGGGGAGCTAGAGGAAAAACTGAGTATAAACATTAGTGCTCAAGGGCCACAATCATCTTACGGGGAGCACAGTGGATCAATGGTTAGCATTGTTGCCTTGTAGTGCTAGAGTCCTGGCTATGAATCCGACCAAGGATAACATCTGCATGGAGTTCTCCCCGTGTTAGTGTGGGTTTCCTCCCACACTCCAAAGGCATAGTGATTTAGATGGGACAATGTGTAATACCAACCAAAACATTGTACAGACAAGTTCACCCATTCATGGCAGTAAGATTCCCTATATAGCAGTGGCTTCTTTTAGCAGGATAGTGCCCCCATCACACTGCAAAAATTGACTAAGGAACATGACAAAAAGATGTTTACTTAGCCTCTAAATACCAATCTGATCAATCTTCTGGAAAAACAAATCCAATCCACAAAGACATCGTCCTGTGACTTAAGGGATCTGCTGCTAACATCTTGGCGACACATAGTACAGGACACCTTTGGAAGTCTTGTGAAGTCCAGACCTCGACAGGGTCAGAGCTGTTTTGGTAGCACATGGGAATCCTACACATTATTTTATGCTATGGCTGATTGATCAATGTATATTTGAAGTATTTTAATTGCTATGACACAGGTGACTAAACAAGGCGATTTTCTTGCGGTGTCCAAAAAGGGTGGTTGGATTTTCTATTTGGAAAATACCGAAGATTACATTTTTTACTTCATATCAAGCTAAGAAAGTTTTTTCACTATTTGAGGTGCAGCAGTATAGCAGTAGGTATGCAGAGGTTGTACACACAATACAACCTGCAGTGACAAGCAATCATGAAAAGCTGACCATTGTAATATAAGTCAGACATTACACGGCAGTCAAAAAAAGCTATCGATCATAATATAAGGCAGATGCTACACATCAGTCACGACAAGCCTAATATATGGAAGATACTACACAGAAGTCATGACAAGCTCCCTGATATAAGGAAGACCTTACACAGTTATCAGAAATGTACATTTCAGTTGCAAGCTATCAATGAATTTTCTAACGTCTAATGACTTCAGTAAGTCATTCTAGAAATATCTGCAAGGGCAACAATCCTAACCTTGACTTGACATATCCCACCATAAAGAATGTTGTATATTATTGTTATTTGTACTGATGCAGACAATGTTGTTGTAAGATTAGCGAAAGATTTGGCAATGTCTCAGGCATAGCTCAGAAATTAGAAACTGACGTTTTCCCATAGACTTGTTGAGGTTTAACTGCATTTTTGATGAACTTCCAAATGGGATGAAAGCCAAAACTAGTAGTTACTATTACAGAAAAAACATATCGTTTGGTGGAAATATATGGAATGTGGGATAGTTGCATGTACCACAGAAGTCAGGAGGAAGAGTAATATCATGATAATGAGAAAGGACATGAATTTACTGTTTGGCTTCTTTGAAAAACTGTATGGTCCACTTAGTGGCGGACACCAAATATAACAAGGACAACTCAGAGGCCCATCATGATCATTAGATAAATTGGTCTTTGTAAGGATAGTTTCACACACAGCGTTTTGTTTTTTTTTTTTTAAATGCTACTGCAGTTTGTTATGCGGTTTTCTGAGCCAAAGCCAGGAATAGATTCACAAAAAGTGGATCCGCATACTTCTTTGGTTCAAAAATTGGAATAAAAAATTTCAGTGATGTTTAAAAAAAAAAAAAAAAAAAAAAGTATGAAACCACCCTAAGGCCCCAAGTTGTGAAAATACAGCTTTTTTTGTTGCAAATTTTGCTGCGTTTTTTTGAGTGGATTTTTTTGAGTGGATTTAGCACAAGGTAGAAGTATAAGTACGATATATTTCCCCATTCTTTCTGGCTCAAAAAACAGCAGCAAAATCTGTAACAAAAAAAGCTGCATTTCTGTAACGTGGGGACTCAGCCTAACAGTAATTTTAGTATACAGTGGGGCAGATTTACTAATCCTAATTAGATTAGACATTCTTTTAGACATCATAGTGACTGGTGCGTATGGACTAACTTTAAACCACCAACTATGGGACAAATTCATAATTTAATCTACACCAGTTTTCTGTAATAGAGGGTTGATATCGATGCGCATGTTTGGCAGAAGGTCCTTTCTTGCACCAAACGTGGGCCACAAGTCCCAATCCACACCTTGAACTATGCCAGTTCCTACATACTGAAGATTTATACTTTGACACCAGAACATCCAACAGATTTATGAAGAGGCTGCAATGTCGTCAAAAATCTCAGATTTCCTGCGCCACACGGGTTTATTAAAACTGGTGTACAATATGCCAGCCTTAATAAATTTGCCCCTTGTGCAAATTGTAAAATTGTCCTTTTGTGTTCAATCATGCCAATTTGTTGGAAGAGTTGTACAAAATTTTTGAAACCATTGATAAACTTACAAATTTTGGCGCATTTTCATTTGTAAACATGTTGTATTACTGTGTACTAAAATAACATGGTGATCCTTCAGTCATGTAGTAGTAGGTCACAAGTTTCAGATTTGACAGAGATTTTGGCTCATATTCTGTGCCAAAATATCCATCAAATCCAATGGCCATCTGTTAATCCTATGGCACGCAGATATATAATTTTTCACATTCTCTATACTCACTTACAATATCAATTCTCAGTATGTATCTCCATGAGCAATGTTTCTCCATGGGTCTGCTTTTCGTTAACTACATATTCAGAACTTGCTAGAAGACTCTGGAATATGTTATTGGAGCTTTCACACTTTTCTTCCAAATTGTCTAACACAGTGAAAAATCCTGCACCTTAAAGGACAACTTCAGGAGATCTGTGCATGCTTTTCTGATTATCCAGGGCTTAAATCATCAAGTATAAGAGAGCTTGTCCCTACAGATCATGCATGTATAATGAGATACTACACAAACGCCCGTGACCTTCTAGTGCACATGTGCGCCTCTCTTTCATGTGCAAAGGACCATCAAATATCTACCATGTGTTGGGTAGAGTTTCTTTCTTTCACCCACATATGCCAAGATTACGAGTTGGATCTGAAGTTACTAGAGCATATGGTGGACTCCTGAGTTAGTTTCTGACTCAACATGATATCACAGCTCTTTGGAGTTACAGAAGAAAGCATACTTCTAAAATTGAGAAGAACCATCTTGTGTTGTGTGATCTGAGATTTACAGCCTACGGAAAATCTAAAACCATCAAGATACACGCGATAACGTAACAAGATTAAAATACAGAAGACTTCTTTTATGAAACCATCTTTTATGCCATATATTAAGTAGAGGCCTATTGTAATAAATGGGCAAGAGCCTTAAACCAAAGAGAAGAGTGGGCCGGTAGAAAGTGCAAAATAAGGTCAGTTCCTGGTGCTAGTACATGCCACCATGCCCTCGTGACAGGACAGTTTGCTGATCTTTCCACCAATCCCTTGTACAACAGGAGTCAATGAAGAGTTTCCTGTGAAGAGAGGTCATGTGTTGTTGACACAACCAATGGAGAAGAAATATGGAACAACCTGGTTACAATACAGTGTTAAGGCCGCCATATACATAAGATAATCGTCCGCCAAACCTGCTGATTTTGATGGGACTGAATAAGCTTTTATGCGTCTTGAACCTCCCAATTCTCCCAAGAGCAAGGAGAGAGAAAGATCAGGGACATTGGATTTTGTGCTAGTTCCTTTGTTCTGGCAGTATATTTCTCCTCTCTCCCCTTTTACAACATATGAGAGCTCAACTGAACTGAGGCTGTAGAAACAGCTATCAGCTATCTAAGGATGGGTTCACACTACCATTATTCAGTTCATTGCTCTCATCTGTAACAGGATGTGACAAAGGGCATTAAATGATACAGACAGAGCCCCCTCCATTGGGTGTCGTCTGCATTCACCCCAGTGTAAAAAAAACATGACGTAAGCTTTCTTCTATCATTTTTTTTTTTTACTTTTTCGTCTATTACAAAAATAAACAAACATGGCAGAGGATATCGTCCGCCATGTTGGTTACATTAAAGTCAATGGGAACAGACACAGATGGATGGGGCTCCTGCTACCATTAATGTCCGTTGCTGTCATCCTATGATGGATGACAACAACGGCCATTAATGATGGAAGTGTGAATGTAGCCTAAGGGTGAGTTCACACATTTTTTTTGTCAGGCAGGAAAAAATCTTGAAGCTTTTTCTAAAGTGGTTTATGAAGAGTGGTTTCTGAAGCAGTTTTCAGAAGTGTTTTTTGACCAGGACACAGGGTTCAGTTTCGTAAAACCTCCAGTATTTTTTGAAGTGGTTTCTGCAAAAACCACCTCAAAAATCTCTTCAAAGTTTTTTTCTGCCTCCCATTCATTTTTAATGGAGTTGGAAGATGTAATCCGCCTGAAGATAGGTCAAGATGCTTTAATTTTTCTTCTAGCTGAGAAAATTATCTAGAGCAAAAACCTGACACTCACTCCCGTTGAAATGAATAGGTGGGATGATCAGTCCTAAATCCGCCTGCAAAAAACTGTATAAACATACCCTAGTGTATATGGGGTATATTCACTGCTTACTGAAAGGAATTTTACGAAACTCTATTTACACATAGCAAATTCTGCTATTGGATGCAATGCTGTAGCAAATTTGACAAGATTTTGCTAATATTATGCCATATTTCAGTAATACACTTCTATTATGAGAATTGATCCTTTGAAGGAGTTGTCCAGCCAGTAAATTAAAAAAGGCTCAAAATGCTTTACTACACCTCATTGACTCTCTGAAACTCCAGTTCCAAGAATGTGAACAGGACCAGCAGGGGACTGCAAAGTTGAGTATTACTTTTTCATTTTTATATAGCAATCTGAGATATTAAAAAAAAATAAAAAATTAAATTGATCAGACAACCCCATTAATGGAGGGAGCAATCAGATAACTTCATTCAGGGCCAGACTGGCCTACAGGTGGACAGGTATCCCCCAGTGGGCCCCTGAGCCAGGTGGGCCCCTTCCTTACCCTGGCATGGCACAGTACACTCACTGCACTTCGTTCCAACACTCATATGCATCTCAACGAGGCTACGTGTCAGTATAATATACTGGGTAAATTACTTCAGAAAGTACCTAATTCATTTTTATATCTGTAGACACACTGGGTGACTGAGATGACATCTAGGTGCAGAGTCAGGCCAATTAGTATCCTTCATTCCTGGGCCCCATCTTCTCAATCACACTGCAGGGGCCCCAATCATCTTGCACCATCTTGTTGCTGCTTGAAATCTATTGCTATGTAAGCGCATATCCCTGGCTCTCAGAGGTAAAAGGGCCAAGGCAAGAGCCAGACAGCAGAATTTGGACAGGACCCCAGGACAGAAACAATCAGAGGCAAGTGCTAGGCAGAAAGCTACTAGTGGTGACATTTTAGGAATTTTCGAACAAGTATCAGGTAATATTTGCATGTAGCTGTATAGTGGCCCCTAGACTGAATTTTATTGGAGGGCCCTTGGCACCCCAGTCCAACACTGACTTCATTCCAATTCAATCACAGAGTCAAATAATAGCCACCCCGAACTAAGCTATTTGTTCTATGATATAATATAGACATAATATTTTACAGCCGCTACCCCCAAACTCAAAACATCACCTCTGTTCTTTGGCATGTTTCACCTTCTACAAGATACTTCCATGAGTGAAGCGTACAGCAGTCCTTATTTTAGCATAAGCATGGCCCTTTAAATACAGGAACCTTTACAGGCTCAGATTAGAAACTTAACATCAAATGCTATGCAATGCCTATAATATCATGTAATGTATACACAGCACATACTGAATGCATATTTTAATCTTTACATCCCCTCTTGTGTTTTGCATCTTGGCCAAACACTACGTTCAAATGCCTTTCTAGCGGAGATGCCGAGCGTGTCTAGAGGGCCACAAAGGACACCGAGCTGAATCATTTGCTTGATGGCTGAAAGGCCATAGTAGGATCCTGGAATTCTTTTCCATGTATGGGAATTTTGAGATTTCCATAAGTCCGGCTTCCATGTCCCCTCCCTTGGCAGAGAACATATTAGCACAAGTGATGATATGTATTCATTCTAGATGTATAAAATATGCATAAAATCCAATGAGAATATAAAAAAAACAGGCTGTTAATAAAAGGATTCGCAATTATTATCACTGGTTTATTTGCAGCTCAGGAGCCTAATCCTTAAACTATATTTTCATTCCGCATTGTTAAGAGATCAAAGTAGCTATTCTGGCCCTGGTGCCAATTAGAAAGCAATGTATTTGTTTACCTAAGGCATGCAGGAATGTATTGACGTGGATGGTATACTAAATGCTTCACCCGCTCGCTGACTATTCTGAATACTTATAAATGTCATGTTTCAAATTGGAGAGAGCACGCTCAGTGTCACCGCTGCTTTCATGTGCGAGTCCTTCAGCCACGCTCAGCGCTGCTGGAGATAGAGTTATAGATCACAATCGCCCACTGGCTCCATATTTCACAGGCTATCTTCATCTATGGCAGCATGCTGCCTGCCATGTGCCATGTTTTCATCATAGACTACAGATGTAAGTTCCCATTAGGAATGCCCTTGACAGGCATCAACCAGTCTGAACTGCAATTTAACCATTTGCTATCCATATAGTGCAATGTATACAATGAGGTTTTCACATGTGATATATGGAGACACAGTTACCATCTTAGTAAATGTTTGTTTCATGATTTCTGTGCTATGTACTATCCCCATTCAAAGTGAATGCAATTTGCATAAGCACAAACCGAATAGTCATTTCACAGGTGTTACACCTATACTTTCCATAGACATTTTCAGAATTTAAAGGATGTGTTTTACAGATATGAAAATTCTTCAAGTCATTTAGATGCTTATATACAGCATGCAATGTTAAAGACACTAGATACACATAATATAACAATAATAATAAATTTTATTTATATAGCGTCAACATATTCCGCAGCACTGTACAATTTGTAGGGTTCAAGTACTGACAAAAAAGATACATTACAAAGAAATATTCAATTCACACACTGGGACTGAGGGCCCTGCTCGCAAGAGCTTACAATCTATGAGGTAGAGGGGGTGAAACAGGAGGTAGCAGGGGCGGCAACAGACATAGTATTGCTTGTACAATGGTCACACAATTTTGTAATAGAGGTTACTGTCATTACACATATATAAAGCTATATGAGCCATCACCAGTCGTGTCCTTTAACGGGCAGATGGTGCCTGGACATATAAAGTTAGTCTGATACGGCATCATATCCTGTGAGGTAATGCGGGAGCGTGAACAGAGGAGGGTTCGTTTTAGGAATTCTATCTACAGAAGGGTTTACATTAGGAGTTGTGATAGGCCTGTCTGAAAAGATGTGTCTTTAGTTTACGCTTGTGGAAATTGGGGGTTAATCTGATAGTCTGGGATAGAGCATTCCAGAGAAGTGGTGCAACTCGGGAGAAGTCTTGTATACGAGCGTGGGAGGTTCTGATAATAGAGGATGTTAATCTTAGGTCATTGAGTGAACGGAGAGTATGGGTTGGGTGATAGACAGAGATGAGGGAGGAAATGTAGGGAGGTGCAGCATTATGGAGAGCCTTGTGGATGAGGGTGATCAGTTTATATTGTGTTCTGTATTTAATTGAGGGGGATTCATCAAATCCATAACACCAGGTCATATGCAGTGATTTGCAATTATTTAATGCCTCTTGGATCTTAAATAGTTGCAAGTGGCGTTTTTGCACCTCAACACTTCTCTGAATGACGTGGTGTAAATGATGCCAGAATCTACTGTAGACCCATGACTATCGTAGATTTGCACCTAGGTGAAAGGGTGCCAGGAGCCTCATCATAATATAAAAGCACCCTCCACTGGAGCAGAGTACATTAAGGCCCCATGTTGCGAAAACGCAGCTTTTTTTTGTTGCAGATTTTGTTGTGGTTTTTTTGAGCCAAAGACAAGAATGGCTACAAGAGGAATGGGAGATATATATAAAGTACTTATATTTCTACCTTTTGCTCAATCCACTCCTGGATTTGGCTCAAAGAAAGCAACAAAATCTGCAACAAAAAAAGTTGCGTTTCTGCAACGTGGGGCCTTAGCCTAAAGCCGTTTGCACATGACTGTGTGCTAACCGGCTGCCGTGAATGAACGGCACAAGGGGCGCATGGGGGACACACGGATGTCACCCGTGTGCTGCCCGTGCACCGGCCGTGCTTCTGTGGCCCCTTTCATTCATTGAATAGGAGCCGCGGAAGCAGGGTCGCAAAATCGGACAGGAATAGGACCTGTTCCATAATTTGTGGCCCGGACTGTCGGCCCACACACAGGACAGTGTAAGTCACAGGCATGCGTACAGGCCCATGGGAAAAACCCAGATAGCACACTGACCATTCATATGGTTGTGTGCAAGGGGGCATAAAATATATCAGTCTTAATGAATCCCTGCCAATATCTTGACAAGGGTGTAACTAGTAACTGTGGGGCCCCAATTCTAAACTTAAAATGGACCTCACCTATCCATGATCACTTTCTGCAGCGAGATCAGCTTGTTATTATTTTGGTCTTCAGTATACAATTCACATAGTTATATCACAGTACAGGTAAAATACACACAATGATGTCACAGTACAGAGAATGCACACGATGAAACACAACACAGGAAAAACAATCAAAATAGATCAGCAAGCACACTGTGACATCACAGCATTGTAAACATGTCTGTACCCAATGTCACTGCTGAAGCCCAGGGTATTCAGATCCAGCAAGCAGCAACACAGGAGTAACAAGAATCAGTAAGGTATTACAGAGTTTTCTATTGTACAGGATTCTGAGATTTTGGTAAGAATGTCAAGGAGTTGGACAATCCCTTTAACAACTCAAAATTAGATATTGTGTTTGATTTAAAGTATTCCTCGAGTTGCACAAGAAAAGTCTTGCAGAACAATTGTTTTCCTAAAGGATTGTATTAGGGGATTTCATAGTCCTGCATGAACCCCTGAAGTCCATACTATTGGTTGTGCAGTGTCCAGCTCAGCTGCTTTAGCAACTGCATTCAGTTTGGAAGCCGGCACTATAGGATCTCTATGGTCCTAAGGCATATGGCATCCAGAACAGATGTGTGCTCCATATATATGAGTGTAATTAGAAACGCAGGGGTTAAATAGATTCATAATTTTGGTTTATAGATATGTAAGTACTCAAATGAGCTGTCATGTACTGCTGGCACTCTCATCGCCTTAGTTCTAGCTGCTCTATTAACACTGACAGGTGGTTCCAACCCAGTAGATTCCACCCTGTCATGGGGCAGGTCACATTTCCTTGACATGCTCTTGCCATTAATCTGATGCCCAACTATGCATCCGTCTGTCCTGACCACCTGCTACATGACATGATGTCCACGTGCAAAATTCATTCTTATAAAGAAACCTTTTTAGAGTAACCTAAAATGGACATACAAATTATAGCCAAAGAAAATGGAGCAGATGTACTATAGAAGCTGCATCAGTTCGATTTGTGCCAAAGACTGGGGTACATGCACATTTCTTAGCTGTTTTACGCTAGATTCACATCTGTACCGGGCTCTCTGTCATTTAGGTCTGCCGTGGGGTCCTGAACGATGGAGAGTTGGGCTGCTAAAACAATGGTTAAACACAGACACCAACGGACCCCAATTGGGTTTTCCTGTAAAAGACATTTTTTGCATATCCACAGGATACGCCAAAAATGTCTGATAGATGCAGGTCCCACCTTTTGGATGGGCACCTATCTCTAAAATTAATTCCCCCAAGCCTCCGTGCCCTGGCTCTTACATGACTGAGACCTTACAGAAAATACTGGGGCACATCTATGAAGACTGGCGGTACTCTCATGTCAGTCTTAATACCTGATGCACCTTTCACATATAGGCATATATAGAGAGTTTTTCTATATGGCCTGCTCCATCAAATGCCATACTACAGAGTACAGGTCCAAGATGGGAAGATCTATACAATACTGAGCCCAAGAGATGCCCCAGAGTATCTATGTCTTGTAGAAATGAGTGCCAAGACATAGATACTCGATTTCAGTTAGTTAAAATGAACATGTCACATCTTCTGATATGTCTGAGATACCTGGAGCACCTTTTTATCATAAAGTTGTGCCGTTCCTCTATTGCTCCTCTTAGAAATTTATAAATGAACTGACAACTGGGTGTAAGGATGGATTACAAACAGTAACTAATATAGAAAAAACAACAAACTAGCACTAATACCTAAAATATAACCTTTAATAATCTGATTAAAAAGTGTACAATGCACTACAAAGAAAATGATGTCTGTAGTGTTGCTGCATGTGGCATTAAGCAGACAACAGCACATAAGTAGCTTTCACAATGTCCATAAAGCCTCTGTTTGAAAAACAGCTAAACTAAGTGCTCAATAATCAGCAGCATGTGAGTGGCTTTATCACAAGGTCAATAGAGCCCCTGTTTGAATAGATCTATCTTAAGAGGCTTAACAAAATGTAAGCACAGCCCTTGTTTGTATAAAGCTATCCTCTAAGAGGTTTATAACAATGTCCACACAGCCCCTGTTTGTATATAGCTATCCTCTAAGAGGCTTATCTCAAAATCAACACAGCCCCTGTTTGTATAAAGCTATCCTCTAAGAGGCTTTAGCAATGTAAACAGAGCCCCTATTTGTATAAAACTATCCTCAACGTGTTTCCCCAGAGATAAGCAGGGTTCATCAGGAGAAGGTAAAGATATAGATAATATCAAGCTTACTGAGATAATTTGCAGTAATAACTGCAGTTCCCAGTGTCCTGATGGTGGACACTGGTACTAAGAGAGCCGAAATCATTATGACTTCAATTACTTTCACCCGACCATCAACCTTAAACTTAGCTATTCAGGGAGTAATATTCACTTTCTGGATACCACAATATACATTAAAGACCACCGGCTACTCACATCGATATACCACAAACCCACAGACAGAATGGCCTACCTGAGAAACGACAGCTTCCACCCCAAGCACACAAGACAATCTATAATCTACAGCCAGGCTATACGATACAATCGTATTTGCTCCGACAAAACAGACCTGGACAAGCACCTCCTGGATCTGAGGATGAAATTTCTCAGATCGGGATACAAACCAAAAGTAACAGACAACCAATTAAACAAAGCAGCAGCCATTAACAGAGACAGTCTGCTCACATATAGAGAGACCCAGAAAGATGCCCGAGTGCCCCTAGTTGTCACCTACAACCCACAGCTGGAGATCCTACGAAGGATTGCCAAGGAGCTCCAACCTGTGCTACATAGGGACAACAGACTCAAGGACATATTTCCAGTCCCCCCTCTCCTTTCCTTTCGACAACCACCAAACCTGAGGCGTATTATCGTCCGGAGTGCCCTGAAGGCCCCAACTGAAAATGGCACCTCACCTTGCCTACATAAAAGGTGCATGACCTGCAAGCACATCCACACCACTGACAGTGTACCCATCCCACAGTCACAACAGGCGCACAGAATTAGGGGGACATTCTCCTGCAGGTCTTCCAATGTGGTGTACCTCATAATGTGTACGCAATGTCCCACCACAGGCCTCTATGTGGGGGAAACAGGGCAGAGACTCAGTCAACGAATGAACTCACACAGATCCAATATTAATAACAGCAGAACCGATCTCCCAGTGGCCGCACATTTCTCCGGAGAAAACCACTCTATTGAAGATTTGCGGGTTGTGGTTTTAATGGGACATTTTAAGACGCAGGAGAAAAGGAAAGAATCGGAGTACAAATTTATGCAAAAATTTCAAACTCTGCAATTTGGACTTAATATTCATGCCAGCTTCATGTCACACTATGTATGAACCATGAACTGAACTCAATTTTCATGCCAGCTTCAAGTCACACTATGTATGAACTGTGAGGGACACAAATCACCTCCTGATAGCAAACAGATAACAGCAAGAATTACTGATCCCTCTGTCACGCACCACAAGTTTCCAGACTGTTTTTTTGACCTGTTGTAAATAACTTCTCGACTTAGATTGCATTTTTTTAAGGACTCTAAAATGCTTTGAAAACCATGTGTATAAAAATCTGTGAATTTTCAGTTCTTGTATCACACCATGTCTGATGAAGGGAGCTAGCTAGTACTCCTGAAAGCTTACTTATAAATATACTCAGTTAGCCTCTATAAGGTATCGTCTGATTTCTTCACTCTTCCATCAAAAAAACTGGACAAGCTCTATATTTGGCTGCTTTGATGGATACAGAAATACACATGTGAATACACCCATAGACTTTCATGGATTTTAAAACAGCCGTCACAAAGCTGTTCACTGTCATGGGAAAAGGGCCGAAACTGGACTGACACGTCCATTTTTCATGGACCTAAGTGTTGTGTGCCTAACTGCGCTAAACAGTCAAGTCAGGAGAGGTGACATTTCCTCTTTAAAATGCCTGCTCTCATAAAATATACTGAATTCGGGTTGTAAATGATATCTAAACAAAGCCAGGAAATGTGTGGCATGAGAAATATCTGGCAGAGAAAGAGTTAAACAGGGATCTTTCTAGGTGACAGCCTTGTTTTAGGCAAAAAAATGCTTTTTTCATGTTAGTGGCCCTTTAAGTCGGTGCAGTAATTGGGGTCATGCTGTAAGAAGTCAGCATGTCTGGAGTATGTCTAGGTAAGCATATAACCTCGAAAAATGCAGAACACACTTTCTAATTCTGCTGAATCTCTGCTAAGGAGTTGTCTCCCATTGATTTAAGGAGGGCTAGTGACTTAACATAGGAGAGATTAAATTCTATTAAAATGATGTGAAAAATCAAACATTAAATGCACATTAAAGAAGATGAAAAACATCCCTAAACTGATCCTTCAGCTGGACAAATAGAGGTCGCCCGCTACCTGAGGCCTGGTTATTCATATTAATGGATGCATATCCTTGATGCATGAGTAATTTGTAAGAATGATCCGCTGACATCTTGACGTCCCTGTAGTGTTTTAGGTCAGCTTTGTAAGTACAGGTTAATTAATACCTAAGGTTACTTACCGAGGAGACACTGATATATACGGCAGCTGGTTCTTCCCTAACAGTGCTGGGAATATATATGACTCAAATATAAAGAATGAAACAGAACTTACAAGTAAATGATTTCATTCTCGTCTCTGGATAATGTAACAGTCATTAAAAAGAAAGTTTCCTCCTATGTACTGAAGGTCACCGAGATCTGCATATCTGCATAATGCAGGATGAGATTAACCCTGCCATTGAACATCTCAACATAGACAAGGTCATGTGTAAGCCTTCAAGAGCACTGCCTGTAGGTCTGCCTAGTGTCACTGGATTAGCAGAATTATTATCATTATTCTTAAAGAGAGCTGTCTGTACAAAGAGAAAACAGCAGCGAAAACTGCTGATGGTAAAGAATTAAGACTATTAAAAAAAAACAAAAAAAATTCCAGTGGTGTCCACTAGGTGTCATTAATGAGCTTATATACTATTCTGCCCACTATGGAAATGTCCCAAAGTCAATCTTCTACATCTCTACTGCTGCTGACTTTTCTTCGATAGTGGTGCACCAGCATGTCCAGTCCATGTCTCACTCTAAATTCTGTATTCCACTATTCACAAACAGGTTTTTGGATTGTAAAGAGTGATATATAATACGCTGTGTTTAGACTAACCTGCTCTGACTACAGAATCCACAGGAGTTAGAAAAAAGCAGACCAAATGCACACAGCAACTGCGGGATAAGACTACACAGGTTTTATATATGGTCTGCAACTATATACCAGTGCGTGCATCAATGCAACACAACACACATGGGGCTGCATAGGAGTTGTATGGGATACAGTATAACAATCAAATCATAGCAAGAAGCAAGAGATAGATAGATAGATAGATAGATAGATAGATAGATAGATAGATAGATAGATAGATGTAGCAGAGTTAACCCAAATTTCTGCAATTGGTTAAACTGCTGCAGCGTGATATCTTATCACAAAAGACAACAAAATCCAATGGAAAGTCATTGCAAATACATTTTTTTTGTTGTCTCCTGTGATAAGATATTATACTCTAGCAGTTTAACCAATTGCAGAAGTTAGGGTTAACTCTGCTACAGCTTTATATAGATATATATTCCAGCTACTGTTGAGGAATGTCAGAATCTAAAACTTTTTCTGCCCCTTTAGTACTATATTCCTACATGCACAGTAATTGACAATTAGCTACGGTATGTTACCCCTTAAATAGAGGCTGTGCACCCACATTCTGATAGATCATTATACATAAGTGTTACTGATAAATTGGGGGTTTAAGACCAAGAAGTAAAATATTATTAAAGAATGTTAAAAGGAAGAGGAATGCTAAATACAAAAAGAATTGTAACTTACGATCAAGCAATTTGTATATATTACAAGTAGAACATCATATACACAGGGTAATACAGATACCGAACATGGCAAATAATTACCTCTCAACTATTTCCTGTCCGTTCCAGCAGGAGGTGTCATTTTCAGCGACAGTGGTGTGACGACAGACGAGGGCAGGCAGACTGCCATAAAAATGACTATAGGCTTTCAGCTTCATTATAAACTCCCTGCAAGAACAACAAACACAGACAGCCATGTCATGTTAGCAGGTGCTCAATGAGGCCAGTGAAAGGACTCGTGTGGGTTGTCATTAAGGGGTATTTTTTATGATTTATTGATATAGAATAATATGTGCAGGATGTTGTATACTTATAAGGGTTCATTCATATGTATTGGTCATGACATATTCTTTCACCCCAAATTTGTGGAAAAATTTGATTTATGTACAACAGGTAAAAGTACACTCAGGCCACTTTCACACTTATGTAATTTGGTCAGTATTTTGCATTAATATCTGTTAGCCAAAATCATGGGGAGAACCTACACAGGCAAAAAATGTGCACCTCTTCTCTGGATATAGGGTGTACTCCTAGTTTTGGCTTGCAAATACTGAACAAAATAGTGTAAATGTAGCCTAAGAAAAAACAGCAGTTTCAACTTAAAGGGGTTGTCCATTTTCAGACCCAAATTGAGAGACAAAGGTTATTGTATAGCATGGGATTTTCCAAAAAACAATCAGACCTTGATTGATGAAAAGAAATCCAAAAGGAGTTTATTTTAGGAAGTCCAATTTTAACAAAAAAAATTAATTCATCAGAAAATATCCATACTGTGTACAACAAAATCCTTGCCTTTCAGGCTGCTGTAGTCCCACAGATTTTCCATTATGTCAACTCTATCAACAATACAGCTTGCTGTCTAATGGAATCCTTTTATACCATACACATTTTCCATAATCCTATGCAGTTTTCTCTATAAAACACTGGAGTTGCTGCAGACTTGTCACTTATAAGGTCAGGGTAGACACACCTTAGTACAGCTCCACTACTGCAGGTAAGTAAAGAAAAACACTTCTTTATGAACCCATGGTGTTGTGAAGATTTCCTTAGTTTTGGTACATTGTTCCCAGATGGCAAGACCAGAAAGAGTAGAAAAATAGAGCATTAGGTGGCCAGAGAAAGAAAGAAAGAAAGAAAGAAAGAAAGAAGGAAGGAAGGAAGGAAGGAAGGAAGGAAAGAAGGAAGGAAGGAAGGAAGGAAGGAAGGAAGGAAGGAAGGAAGAAAGAAAGAAAGAAAGAAAGAAAGAAAGAAAGAAAGAAAGAAAGAAAGAAAGAAAGAAAGAAAGAAAGAAAGAAAGAAAAAGCAGTAATAGAACATTCACACAGAGGTTTTACCAGACCTGGGGAACTCATGTACCACAACTAAGGTTACAAAGAGGAAATCAGCTGTAAACATAAAGCAAAACATTTTACTTCTTCACATTTGCATAATGAAAATTTCTACAATTTTCCAATATACTTTCTGTATTAATTCCTTGCGTTTTTCTAGATCTCTGCTTGGTCATGTGATACACAATCCATGGTCATGTGATGAGCACACAGGTGCACGGCTTATTACCAAACAGATGTCTGAATACTGTGACTGTAACAAGCTGTGCACCTGTGCGTCCATCACATGACCATGGACATGATTATTATCTACTGGAAATAAGCAGAATGAATGACAGCAAGCAGAGATCTAGAAAACCATGAGGAACTGATAGGAAAGTATATTGAACAAATGTAGAACTTTTCATTATTAAAAACAACAACATTTGTCTCTCAATATTTGTCAGAAACTGGACAACCCCTTTAAAGGTGTGTTCCCATCTAAGGGCCGGTTCACATCTGTGTTCGGTTTTCGTTCAGGGAGGCCGCTTGGGAACCCCTTGAATGGAAACCTATATGCATAGAAAAAGCAGTTTACCTAAGGAAACCTGCGGACCCCATAGACTATAATGGAGTTCGTGTGGTTTCCGCACAAAGCAAGCGGACAGAGAAGTGCTGCAAGCTGCACTTTCCTCTCCGCATGTTTCGTGGAACACCGGGGGCTCCTTTGGGGATGGGGGCCCTGGGCAATTGCCCAGTTTCCCCCCCTCCTAATGCCAGCCCTGCCTGTACCCTCCTTCCATAACCCCCACTTTGGATTAGATGGTTGATCATATCACTGCTTACTTACCAAGTTGAAAGCTTGTAAAATAGGGATGAGTAAGTCCTACCCCTATCTACAACCCAGACTAACCTGTCCTGATGCATCCACTTTGGGGTGGGGCTTTGTAAGCCACGCCCCCTTTTCTGATTGATACACAAAGAGTTTGCAGTATAATACAGTACAACAGTCACAAAATGTGTGAAGCCTAGAGAAGCCAATGTGAGGTAATGTATTCACTTGAAGCCAAAGGAAGCTGTAAAAATCTTCCACTGTGCTTCTCCTAGTGGCGGCTGGCTGAAAAATTTTAAGTAAATCTGTGTCAGAAATGTAAGAAGATCAGCACTGGGCAACCTCCCCACATGGGCCCCAAAGCAGCTGTGTAGTCTAAGGCTAAGGCCCCACTTTACAGAAAAGATTGCAGTTGCAGATTGTGCTGTGTTTTTTTCAGCCAAAGCCAGAAGTGGGTTGAACAGACGGGAGAAGGATAAGAGCTTCCTTTATATTTCCCATTCCCTTTATAGCCACTACTGGCTTTGGCTCGAAAAACTGCAGCAAAATCTGCAACAAAAAAAGCAGCTTTTCTGCAATGTGGGGCCTCAGCCTAAGGCTTGGACCCCATGTTGCAATAACACTGCTTTTTTTGAAAATTGCATGTCAATTATACCTGGGGACATGCTGGTGTTTCTGTATAGGTGTAAAAGGGGCAGAAAATTTGCAATGAGGGGCCTTAGCCTAAATTGTGTTTTCTATTAAACTGGAGGGGTTCTTTCTCCGCACACCCACCAATCAGTTGGTGTTTTGGAAGCAGGCATGGGGATCCACAACCCTTTTAGTCAGCGGATTGGCGGGATTACCAGGAGTTGGACATCCACCAATTTGATATTGATGACCTCCCAATCCCAAGGATATTAAAATCCATCAAAACACCTTAAGAATGTAAGAATAATGGGATGACTATCAGAGGGGTCGTGTTGGAGTTATACTGTACTTAACAGCAATGAAATCATGTTTTCGGCTACTATGCAGGTCTTCTCTGTTACCTACAATGATAGCTCAGTAGACTACACCCTCAGTATCCCTCAGTATTTTATTGATATCTATCTTCATTTTATCTTGGAATAGAAAGAAATAACATTTGTAAAATCTCCACATGATATGTAAGGCATCTGTTCCTATCTTAGAAGGTGACAAATAACAGTATGTTTCATGCTCTTTGCCAATTCCTCACAACCGTAGCTTTGAAGAGTGATCGGAGTAATGTGAGATCCATCCCCCTGACATATGTATTTGTCCATATGACATGACAAGGAATAATATGGGTAGACTTTTACTCACCTCCTTTTCCCAGATAGGGTTTCTTCATTGTCTGTATTGACCTTGAACACCTTCTTGTTGATATATGTGTCTCCTCCATTACGCACTGACCTTGACACTCTATGCTTTGATGTGCCACATAATTTATTAACCTGGAAAAAAATATAGACACACATATTCTTAAAAATGTGCAACAAAATGCAAATTCTGTTTCTTTTAATAAGCACTTTATATAATACACTTTACATTTGTAGTTGACTTGAGAATTCCCAGACAGGAGTCCTGTATACTCCAGTCAAAAGGCTGTATTATCAGAAAACTTTGTAATTTTTTTTTCATTTACTATTCTCTTGTTGTGTTCTAATGTTACTATTTATACATAAAACTGGCATACAAAGCGCTAGCCTTAATAAATCTGCCCCACCGTGTTATAGCGAAGAGTCTGAAAGGCTTTATAAGTTATACAATTATCCTGTATACTTTCTGTATAAATGCAATATGATTTTCAAGATCTCTTCTTTCTGTCAAAAACTTGCTGTTCAGGTCATGTGACGGTCATACAGATGTACGACTAGCCATTATATACTAATCTGAAATAGTATAGTAATGATAAGCAGTCATACACCTGTGTGCACAGGACCAGGATGGAATAACGTTACTGACTATGGCTTCAAAATAAAATAATATAGATGTATAGTGTGTTGCATATTTACTTTCATAAGAATTCATTCACTAGCTTTTTAATGAATTAGAGGATTTTTGCTGCCTTTGACTGACCACGGCTGTCAGAGTTGCAGCCCTGATCTTATACACTGGAAGAAAGTAATGAAGGCTCCTGCTGAAGGACAGCAAGCAGAGATCTTGAAAACTGTGAGAAACTGATATCAATCAATTGTGAAATTAAATATAGAAAAATTGGGAAAATTTTCACTATACAGTAGAAATAAAAATCTTTTATTTGCTGAAACTGAAAAACCCTAGTTTGCATGACAGCGCAGAGTTAAGCTATGTTCACATTACCATTACTACAGTCCGTTGCTGTCATCTATCATTGTAAGACAGCAACGGACATTACCTGTTTCTATTCACATGGACTCTAAGGTAAACAACATGACGGACGCTGTCTTCCATCATGTTTGTTTACTTTTGTAACGGAAGATAAAGTCCAGCATGCAGGATTTTTTCTTCCTTCAGAAAAGAAAAAAACATGACAGAAGAAGGCTGTCAGAGGAGGCTCCATCTGTAGCTGCCATTTACAGACAGATGAGAGCAACAAACATTGAATAAAGGTAGTGTAAACTCACCCTTACATGGTTGTCACTCAGCATCATATTCATTAAAGGGATTCTATCATTGGGAAACCCATTTTTCACTAACACCAGGTTGGAATAGCCTTTAGAAAGACTATTCTTCTCCTACCTTTATTTTTCTGCTCCGCACCGCCGTTTCTGAGAATTTCCGCTTTTCTTCTTTATGCAAATTAGTCTTCAGAAAGCACAGGGGGCGTTCCCCCGTGTGCTCAAAGAAGATTCTCTTCCGAAGATCCAGCGCCACCTCTCTTATTCTGCTGACGGCTCTCCGCCGCAGGGAAGGGAATCTCTCTCCTTGTGGAGAGCACCAGTGAAGGTGTGTAGAGTTTTGAATTGCCTTTTGCCCTCTACTAAGCATCTACATATCACAAGGCATTATGGGAAAAGGAGCTGGGAAGCTCATGCGCCCTCTGTTGGATGTAACAGATCCTCAATTTGCTTTTGACCCACTGAGTCTTGAGACAGCAAAATGGATTTTAGCCAAGCCAATTTCACTCATCTGCATACAGCACTGTTTCGGGATTTTTGTCCCTCATCAGTGCAGAGCAGAGTGAATTGGCTGGCTTCCATTCCCTGAGCCACTCATTGCCTCCCACAAAGCCAGCCAGTTCACTCTGCTCTTCACTGATGAGGGACAAAAATGCCGAAACAGCGCTGTATGCAGATGAGTGAAATTGGCTTGGCTAAAATCCCTTTTGCTGTCTCAAGACTCAGTGGGTCAAAAGCAAATTGAGGATCTATTACATTCAACAGAGGGCACATGAGCCTCTCCGCAGCGTCATCAGCCGCGAGTCTCTGTTCGCGAAATGGCAGAGCAGACTGAGCATGCGCAGGATTTGAATCCCGAACAGAGACTCAGCAGCTGATGACGCAGCGGAGAGGCATCAGCAGAAGAAGAGAGAGGCGATGCTGGATCTTCGGAAGAGCATCTTCTTTGAGCACAGGGGACGCTCCCTGTGCTTTTTGAGCCCAAGGAAAACACCCCCTGTGCTTTCTGAAGACTCAGTTGCATAAAGAAGAAAAAAGTAAATTCTCAGAAACGGCGGCATGTAGGATAAAAATAAAGGTAGGCGAAGAATAGTCTTTCTAAAGGCTATTCCGACGTGGTGTTAGTGAAAAATGGGTTTCCCAATGATAGAATCCCTTTAAGGAGATCAAGAAACCTCAGTTTTCTATTGAAAATTAGACATTGTAACATTTTATCATATTGTATCAATATTTTGCTTGAGTAATAAAAAGAATAAAAGAACACTAAGGCAGGGTTCACACTACCGTTGGAGTCCGTTATGAAGGTGTCCGTTAAAAAAAAATAAACGGACACCTATCATAACGGACCCTTACTGATGAGCATCAGGTAGTGTCCGTTTTTTAATGTCACATACCGCTAGAAAGCCGACAGCGCGCTGAATTCAGCGCACTGCCGGCTTTCCCGGTATGTGCCCCGGGGCTGGAGATATTACATGTTTTACTTTACTTACTGTTTGAAGGGCGTTGTGAGGAACTCCCTCCTTGAAACTTCTCGTTCGTCCATAGCGCTGTACTGAGGGGGGCGTTCCTCACAGCTCAGCGTCATCGCCGGGCAGTAAGGAACGCCCCCTCTGACAGTACAGGGCTATAGACCAGTACAGAGAGAGGGGGCGTTCCTTACAGCCCAGTGATGAATTCAGCGCGCTGTCGGCTTTCTAGCGGTATGTAAAACCGCATGTGCCTGAGGACACGAAATGTCCTCTAACACTGCTAGTTTTTTTTGTTTTTTATTTATTTCTCCTTTCTGAGCATGCGCAGGGAAAGTAAACGGACATAAAATAACGGACAGTAACTGATGACTATCAGTTACTGTCCGTTATAAGTCCGTTACCCATAGACTTCAATGTTAAAAAAATAACGGACACTTGCTGTCCGTCAAGAATCCATTTTTTTTCAAACGGACAAAAAGTCCTGCATGTAGGATTTTTTGTCCGTGAAAAAATAACGGACTTCTGACGGATTTGGTGTAAACGGACACAAACGGACACAATATAAAAACCCATTGAAATGAATGGAAATTTTAACGGATTTCTGACGGTTCAACTAGTGTCCGTTGCTAAAATCTTGTAACGGACAACAGCAACGGACACTACTGACGGACACCAACGGTAGTGTGAACGCTGTCTAAATATTTAATTTTCCTGACCAAATCGATAAGAGAAATCCAAATCTACACTGTAAAACAATAAATGAAATGTGACGAGATATCCAGTGCTGTGGCCAGCAGAGGTAGCTGTAACACAACTGTTGGAGATATTACAATGTTCTTCTTAACCCTTGACCTGCTGTAAGCGACACCAGGGATCTGCAGTTTATGCTAACAGAGTTCTATTCCTAATTTTTTTTTTTTTTTAATCTGCAGAGACTTATTTTGTGACAGGCCCAGATTATTGTGATATGACAAACTGCTGAGACTGTAACCTAATGGAACTCCACTATTCATCTTGTATGGATTCTTTTGGGAGTCACAGATTAATCTATCTTTCTTGCAGATCTTACATCCATGAATATAAATGTACTGGTTACATACAGAGGAGCAGCGTGAAATGCTATTAGCCAGGTACTGTTGGTGGCACAAACTCTGTCATTACTAGATTACATTATTCACTGCAGGCTGCACTTCAGTCCGGTTCCCATACATAATAGAGTCGTTCATAATTATTAGGGAAAAAGGACGGAAAGGAAAGACTTTGTAATAGGCAAAGCCATTAAACTTCATGAAAATTAAAAACTGAAGCCGCAGGATGGAGGATACTGTGCTTAAGTCAGATATTAATGGAGAGGCACGACTCCTGTATAATAGCCCAAACAATAGCACTGCAAGAATCATTGTACTGAGACACCGGGGGAGACAATGCTCCCATCGCTGTCCCTGCAGCCCAAACAATATTACATTACAATAGACTTATTGAAATTTTATATCTGCCTATTGACATTCCAATGGCTTGTCAATCATCCTGTTCTGAAAGAAAATTACAGGAAAAGTTTTAACAATCTGCTTGTGTCCTGCAGAGTTTTGCCTCATGTATATCAATCCAGACTGAAAAGGTAGCAGTCACATCGCCCCCCCCCCCCGCCTCAACACACTCCTATGTAAAGAATGGCGACCAAGGTGGTTATTATGTTATATTATGTTTTTATTGCTGCAATATTGTCCCCCCTATCCCCAAAACAAGGTAATGATTAGAGCGGAATAGGATATACTGGAGCAGTTACAGGAGAAGAAATGTATAAACTCCGGACATCGTGTCTCCTACAGCGCCTCCAACGCACATGTGAATGTAGCTTTAAAGGGAACATGTCACCAGTTCTGGAGACCCTAAACCAGCAGTATGTCCTTATAGGGTTTAAGTAGATGAATCAACCATGGCATGATCGAGCAGGACACTTATTTTTTCAGCGTCCTGCTTGATCTCTGCCTCTAATGGAAAATCTGCCTTAAAATCAGCATCAAATTCTACCATGTGAACATACCCTTATTCTGCCAGTCATTACTCATCTCTGGCAGTTCCTGGTGGATGTGTAGTGAAGCAAGGTGTACTCATGAGAGTCAAAAGACTTCTCCAGCAGAATAAGGCTACATTCACATCTGCGCCGGAGTCTCCGCTGGACGGAGTCTTGCACGAAGGACTTTTTCATATGTCGGTTTCAGTTTAAAAATGATGGACACCCGATGGACCCCAATATAGTCAATGGGATCTGCCAGGCTCTGTGTGTTACTGCTTTTTATTGGTCCACCTTTCTGTTGTTCTGTTCCTCCAAAGAACCAGAACAATGGAGTGACAGTGCTTGTGTGAGCCTAGAGTCAAACTTTCATTTCCAACTGAATGCAGTGACAGACAAGGCCCCTAAATACATGTCTGCATTAGTAAATACTTTTATTTTTCATTACACAAGAATTCTGCAGCATCTTTTCTTACGACAATCCTGTTACTACTTCTAGAAAGTTTTGTATGTTTTAGGGAAAGTCACTACATTGATATTGTCCAGTCAGTGATGACAGTGACAAACCTTGATGGAAGGAATGTTAACACCCAGTTGTCAATTTATTCAGAAAGATAAAGAGGACCTGTCACCTCTCCTGACATGTCTTTTATAGTGAATAAATGTATTCTCAATCATATAACAATTCTGGAGTTACAGTCATATGAAAAAGTTTGGGCACCCTTATTAATCTTAATCATTTTTAGTTCTAAATATTTGGGTGTTTGCAACAGCCACTTCAATTTGATATATCTAATAACTGATGGACACAGTAATATTTCAGGATTGAAATGAGGTTTATTGTACTAACAGAAAATGTGCAATATGCATTAAACCAAAATTTGACCGGTGCAAAAATTTGGGTACCCTTATCATTTTATTGATTTGAATACTCCTAACTACTTTTTACTGACTTACTGAAGCACAAAATTGGTTTTGTAACCTCACTGAGCTTTGAACTTCATAGCCAGGTGTATCCAATCATGAGAAAAGGTATTTAAGGTGGCCAATTGCAAATTGTTCTCCTATTTGAATCTCCTCTGAAGAGTGGCATCATGGGCTCCTCAAAACAACTCTCAAATGATCTGAAAACAAAGATTGTTCAACATAGTTGTTCAGGGGAAGGATACAAAAAGTTGTCTCAGAGATTTAACCTGTCAGTTTCCACTGTGAGGAACATAGTAAGGAAATGGAAGACCACAGGGACAGTTCTTGTTAAGCCCAGAAGTGGCAGGCCAAGAAAAATATCAGAAAGGCAGAGAAGAAGAATGGTGAGAACAGTCAAGGACAATCCACAGACCACCTCCAAAGAGCTGCAGCATCATCTTGCTGCAGATGGTGTCACTGTGCATCGGTCAACAATACAGCACACTTTGCACAAGGAGAAGCTGTATGGGAGAGTGATGCGAAAGAAGCCGTTTCTGAAAGCACGCCACAAACAGAGTCGCCTGAGGTATGCAAAAGCACATTTGGACAAGCCAGCTTCATTTTGGTAGAAGGTCCTGTGGACTGATGAAACAAAGATTGAGTTGTTTGGTCATACAAAAAGGCGTTATGCATGGCGTCAAAAAAACACAGCATTTCAAGAAAAACACTTGCTACCCACTGTAAAATTTGGTGGAGGTTCCATCATGCTTTGGGGCTGTGTGGCCAATGCCGGCACCGGGAATCTTGTTAAAGTTGAGGGTCGCATGGATTCAACTCAGTATCAGCAGATTCTTGAGAATAATGTACAAGAATCAGTGACGAATTTGAAGTTACGCCGGGGATGGATATTTCAGCAAGACAATGATCCAAAACACAGCTCCAAATCTACTCAGGCATTCATGCAGAGGAACAATTACAATGTTCTGGAATGGCCATCCCAGTCCCCAGACCTGAATATCATTGAACATCTGTGGGATAATTTGAAGCGGGCTGTCCATGATCAGCGACCATCAAACTTAACTGAACTGGGATTGTTTTGTAAAGAGGAATGGTCAAAAATACCTTCATCCAGGATCCAGGAACTGATTAAAAGCTACAGGAAGCGACTAGAGGCTGTTATTTTTGCAAAAGGAGGATCTACTAAATATTAATGTCACTTTTCTGTTGAGGTGCCCATACTTTTGCACTGGTCAAATTTTGGTTTAATGCATATTGCACATTTTCTGTTAGTACAATAAACCTCATTTCAATCCTGAAATATTACTGTGTCCATCAGTAATTAGATATATCAAATTGAAATGGCTGTTGCAAACACCCAAATATTTAGAACTAAAAATGATTAAGATTAATAGGGGTGCCCAAACTTTTTCATATGACTGTATATGTTATGAATTATATAACATGTTCCATTGACTTATCATTAGAGGCTTTAACTCTTTCCTGACTTCCACTGTACTATTATGGTGGATGTCGGGTCTTTAAACATGGCAGTGTGAAGGATTATAATGAACTTTTATAATCTTGTACTTTTATAGTTTTATACTTGCTTTATATTTTAATATCTACTTAAGGTGTATTGTGTGCAAAAAACATTGTTATCCTTAAAAGCTGAATACTAGATATAGTTGCTTATGCTTGAAATTGAGTGTAATGTTACGTAACCAGATGGTGCCTGCATTCCAAAGTAAGATCCTTTGTGTGCAAGAAAACACGTGCTTGGCTTGCTGCCAGAAGACAGCACTCTAGAGGCATAGCGCAAGACCGGGAATAGCTGTCTATATATGGAACTGCTTGTGCTTCCCTTCTACGTAATCAATTAGGATTGAACATGAGAATTTACGTTGCTATGTTAACCCTTTCCTATGTTTGCTGCTATATGAACCTATGGTGCCTTAATAAAGTGCGTCAATGCGCTCCTGTATTCTGCTAAGAGAGGAGTTCAAACCAACATTCTGTGTCTGGTGTCAATGCCTCACCGCTAGCACTTAGCTCATATCAACTGGGACGACAGTTATCTGGGGGACCTGGTCATCTGGCTCTATATCTAGCCTGCAAAAAAAGATGCCTTATACAGCCCCATATACAGAAATATAAATAAAAAAGTTGTACCATTATGAAGTATAATTTGTCCTGCAAAAATTAAGCCCTAATATGTTAAAAATTAAATTAATTAATAAATTAAAAAGTTAGGGCTTTTTGAGGGAAGGGATTAAAAATAAAAAAAAAATAGGCAGGAAGGGGTGAAAGAGGACACTTTATAGATAAAATAAATAAATAAATAAAAAATGAATAGAACTTCTATTGCCATAAGGGAGCCGCAGAAGTTAAAGCGTTTCCCTGCAGTATCCTCTACAAGGAAAATGTAGTATTACCTGGCACCCAGTCAAATGAATGTAAGACTGGCGCCAGAACACAAGCCACTTTGCTCTGGCTAATAGAGTTGGAAACCAAGTGAAGGACCCTTATCTATGACATTGGGAAATGTGGATGGCTGTTATTCAGCTGGGATACCTCTTTTAATGTAAGGATATTTTCACATTGCATCTAGAAAGGTCTTGGCACATACATTAAAGGGGGTCTGCCACTAGAACCTAGCATATCAACCTACTTTCTTACTTGGAGCAACAAAAACACCATCAATTGCTGCATTCTCTTTAACCTTCAGACCCATAGGCCCCCATTATAATAACTAGTGTACCTTTGACCTCAGTTCAGCAGTATCCACTGGCATTTCCATTTTTTTTTAATTGCATGAAATAGCACAAAAGAGTGTTTATCCATACAAATTTGCCAGTAAAATCCATAAACTGTGCAGTATATGTTTTATTGTTATGGACCCATATGATGATTGTGATGATGGATAACACTGTATGGCATCCATATAAAATAGGCTTCAGGAGATCCAGAGTGTCAAGAGTCGAATCTGTTCACTGAGAAGAGTCCCAGAGCACTGAATATGTGCAGAATGACTCAGATACAATTATACTCCGATTATAATAGTGCATAGAGATGGCGGTTATATCTACAGATACACAGACATATCAGCAGAACGGTACGCCACCGGCCATCTATTTGTAGAAAGCTCTAGATCTCATTTGGTAAGAATAGGTTTACATATCCGCAATCCCATTAATCCTGATTGCATCTAGCAATAATCACTGCGTGGAAGTGACCTGATGATAATCTCTGCCATTGTAACTAAAATTGTTCTGAAATGCTAATAATGTGTGTCATTCCGCAAGCCATATTGCAATTGCCATCTCTACACAGAAGTCTGTTCCAGCTGTCAACATCCAAGATATATATATCTGCACTCAACTAGTTATTTTCTCCATTTCACAAATGAGTGTAGATTCACGCACATATATATATATATATATATATATATATATATATATATACACAATGTGTATATATATATATTTTATATATACAGTATGTATATATATATATATATAATATATATACAGTGTATATATATATATTTTATATATATACAGTGTATATATATATTTTTATATATATATACAGTGTATATATATATATTTTATATATATACAGTGTGTATATATATATATATATATATATTTTTATATATATTATATATACAGTATATATATATATATATATATATCTATATAAAATATGTGTGCGTGTGTATATTTGCACTCAACTAGTTGTTTTCTCTATTTCACAAGCATCCAAGATGTATATCTCTGTGCTCAACTAGCTGTCAGTACCAGTTGTCAGCATAGAAATGACTGGCCTTCCAATGTCAGACTTTGTATTTGCATGTATAATCATTCAGAAATGTATCCATGTTTAAAAAGGTCTGAAAATGAATATAATAAAAAGCAAACCCACAATAAGGTTATGTTCACACTACCGTTATTACAGTCATCCTATGACAGATGACAGAAACAGACATTAAATGGTAGTAGCCTAAGGCTAGGTTCACATCTGCGTTGGAGTCTCCGTACCCGAAGCAGATTCTGTCTAAAATCAGTATAGGTTTCAGTATAAAACTGGAGGAAACCCGACGGACACCAGGCAGACCCCATTACAGTCTATGGGGTCCGTGGGTAACGACTTTTTTAGCAGACGGGCTCTCTGTCTTTTGGTCCCCATGTAGACCTGAACGACGGCGAGACGAACCTTCTCAGTCTGTGTCCATTCCCATTGACTATAATGTATAAAAAACATGGTGAGCATTGTCTTCTGTAACAAAAGTAAACTAATATTAAAGAAGAAAAAGATATGATAAAAGAAAGCTTCCATCATATTTTCTACATGTGGGTAAGTGCAGACAGACACCCAACGGAGGGGTTTCCATCTGCAGCTGTCTTTTATGTGATGGATGAGACCAACGGACATTAAATAACGGTAGAGTGAACCCTCTGTAACTGGGCTTAACACTAAAACACTTGCAAAGCACATGGTATTTATACTTTCATCCACTAGAGGGCGCCAAGCACACAAGGTTCACCACTGCTCTCACATATCCTGTAACTCCATAAAGTATCGCACTTTCATGAGTCATCAAGTTTTTATCCAATATGTCCCTGTGATGTGGCCAAGTCTAAAGTTCCACCCAGAAGTCAATGCTCCCTTAAACAGGCTGAAAATGAACTTGTTCTCATGGTAGCAGATGGTTTCACTTGCAAATCCCATTAATTTTAATGATGCTAATTATCATAAATTGTTATATAATAGTAATATTGTTACATTGCGTGTTATACGTATAAACAGCTCCACATAGGATTTGTTGGAACAGAAACAGGGGCCATTGCTCTGTGCGATAATTCTAAAAGTTGGCAAGCGGGTTGTGCTCTATAGAGGATGGAAAGTGCAGCAGTTACAGTAAGTGCCTATACTACAATGGATTCCCTAAAGAAATGTACATGTATAGACATTTTTCTCAAACTTACCATGAAACTTTCTTTAAAGTGACTACAGCATTTAGAACATGTGACCACAGGTAGGTACCTATAGCTAGCAAAGCCCATGTATGGGCTTGAATGGGATTGTGCATCCATTGACTTGACTTGTAATAGTTTCTAGGCTCTTTTAGGTCCACAGAAAGCACAACAAAATGCATACAGAATTATTAAAGGGGATCTGTCACATTAGAAATGCCATCCAATCCACAGGCAGCATGTTACATAGGAGGGGGCTTGATGTGTAGGTTTATGAGAACAAGTCAGAATAACCTACCATTTTTCTATTGAAATATCTGTTGTTTTATGCTAAGAAGTCAAGGAGGCGGTCCTATCAGTGACTGACAGCCTGCTGTCTATGACTGTGCATACAGACATAGTTGTCAATCACTGATAGGACCGCCTCCTTGACATATCATCATAGAAATTGCAGAAATATACATGAATAAATGACAGGTTACACTGAATCTTTTTCCACAAAACTATATCAGTCTGCTCAGCACCCCCCTGCTCTATAACAAGGTGTCTGTACCATAAAAAGCATTTTCCAGGTGATAAATTCCCATTCAGGCTGGATTCACGCCAGCACTCGCTTTCTGTTTGGTGCTTCTGTTCCCCATTTGGCTTTAAAAGTCCTCTCCGCATTATTCAGGCGGAAACCGGGTGGACCCCACTATAGTCTATGGGGTCTGTGGACCCCATTATTGTCTATGGGTAACAGCTTTGTAAGCAGATTGGGATTCTGTTTTTCCGAGCGTAAGTGTGAACCTAGTGTAAGGCTGCAGTTTTTGACAAAGTTTCTTTAGCCACAGCCATGAATAAGAAATATACGTTTTATTATAGGAAGTACACCTTGTCTTTCCTGCTGGATCCACTTCTCACTTTGGCTAAAAAACTGCAAGTGTGACTCCAGCCTAGAGAGGTATTCCAGCCTCATCACCTATCTACTTTATGGGGAATAAAAGTAAGATTGGTAGGGACCCCCTAGCAAGAGCTAGAATGGGGGACCTCTGCACCCTTTCCCTTTAACCACATGAGCGTGTTGAAGGCCTATTTCCATGGTGTGGTGGAGTAGAGTATGTTTGCTCCGCTCAATCTCTATGGGAGTGATGGAAGCCAAACAAAATGTGTGGACCTACAACACACAGCCATATCATACAGGAACACAATGACATATCAGACCTATTGCTTATTGCAAATAAATATTAGTCTCTACTGTACACATATCTATGTTACACACTACGACATTACGATTACAGCATATCTGTGTTACATCTTCTGACATTATGATCAGAGCATAGCGCCATAGGTTGTCAGATAGTGTGGTTTATGCTTTAGAGCCCTGTTCGTATTTGGTTTTAACCCCTGATACTCTACTGAATAGTTATTAATGCTGCTAGACATCAAGTAACACACATATACAATGAGACCTATAAAAACTGACTATATTGTATCTACGTATATATATGATAAGGATCTGATAGAAATTAGTGTCTGCCTCCTTTCCCTATCTTTAAAGTTGTCATTTAGTTTTGTCCTAATCCTCTAACAAATTCGCTTATTCCACTGATTCGTAAGCTCGCTTGTATCATATGACATTTCATATTCAGCTGAGAAAGACAGCTGATAAAGAAAACCTGGCGTCTACTGTGATTGATCAGAGATAAGACTATATGAGATTCTGTCTGTCTTTTTTGATGACACAAGGAACGTGTAAATAAAGTGTCATAGTCAAGGGCAAAACCAGCTATATCAAGCCATGCGACTGCGAGCGACCAGCAGATTATGGGAAGAAATATACTTCAAAGGAATCTTCCTTTTACTAAGTATTTAGTCATAGAACTGAACAGGGACAGCTTCAGTTTTTAATGTGTCAAAATGTACAGTACATATATTTCTTTTATAATTGTTATCACGTCAGGATCCATATCTGACTTCTGGCCATGGACTTTCTGATGCCTGAATGGTCAGTCCTCTGCCATGGAAGACCTTTTAAAACTTATCTATGGGGCCATAGATGGGAGGTGTATGGCGTATTCACAGACCACTGCAAATAATGGAGAAAAAAATGTCCACATTTATACATAGCATCATTATATCAAAATTGTAAGTATTACAATAAAACGAGAAACACAGCAAACAAAATAGGAGTTAACGTGCAAGGTCAAAAGGCTTGTCACAGGCTTAAAGGGAGTCTGTCACCAGGACCCAGCATATTAACCCAGCCCCACAGAATCAAGCGTCCAACTCACCATGGAGATTAATAAACCTACCCTAAGATATAGTTTAAGGGAGTCTGTCACCAGAACCCAGCATATCAGCTCAGCCCTGCAGATAGATAGGGTCATCTGAATAAAAATGCTAGTGGAAAGTGACAACGACCACATTGCTGCAAAGAGCTCATTTGCATATTGACAAAAATAGGCAATATCCCAGCAACAGAATCACTGACTCACAAGGTCAGTGTCTCAGTTGCTGAGATATTGCTGGTTTTTGTCAATATGCAAATGAGCTCTTTGTAGCAATGTGGGCGTTGTCACTTACCTTTTTGAGCAACAGAAACCCCCTCATTGCTCCAAAGAGTTCATTTGCATATTGACCAAATCAGCCATATCCCTGTAACAGAAGCGATTCATAAGGGGAAAGCTCAATTTGATTCAGGTGACCCTGACCTATCTTCAGTGCTGGGTTGATATGCTGGGTTCTGGTGACAGCGCTCCCCTCCTCATTTACATGTGGGGGGATATGGTTTTCAACTTGCGTGTTATCCCCCACTATGTTTGCTGTGTTCTTCTTTTTAGCATGCTATTGTAATACTTGCATTTTTGCTAAAAACTAGATATATTTAGATATGTGAAGATTTGTTTGGTCTGAGTTATTTGAGGATTCCTGTGATCATTGTGAGGGGGAGTTGTAGATAATATAAAGTCACATCTGGACTCAAAGTCTAAAATACAATATTCTAAATGGACAGAAGAAAGATGTGATCCCATATCATATCTGCACAATACCATAGTAAAGGAGATTTAGATATATTTGTAACAACCTGCTACTTGTGTAACTGCCCTAAATAGAGTTTCACTAAAGGTAGAACACTTTAAACAGGAGCTGCAAACTAAATCCATATGCATAGTCATAGACATGTATCTTACTTTTGGAAGACCAGATCAGACAAAGATTTTTTTCAGGTGTTTGCAGGTGCGTGAACTCTTCAATAAACCACCAGCATCTTAGCATGAGACTCATGAAAGTTTGGGCGTACCTTCATTAAATACTAGTATCATGTCTGTCATACAGGTTCAAAACTAGCTGAAAAATTAGTAAAGGCCGGGGCCCCACATTGTGAAAACGCAGCGTATTACAGTGCCAGCAATGTGGATGGGGTTCTGGCTAATCCCATCCACACATTGCAGAAAAAAATCTGCAGCGGAAATGCTGCAATTTCAAAAACCGTTGCGTTTTTGTAAATCGCAGCGTGTCAATTATACTTACGGAAACGCTGGCAGTTTCCTTATAGGTATAATAGAAGCAGAATATTTCTGAAGCAGAGAGTTTTTCTCTACGGACTTTCTGTGAAAAGCACTGTGGAAAAAATTGCGATGTGTTTCTGCCGCGATCTTTTCCGCATCGCTTTTTTGCTGCGGGACGCTACGTGGGGCCTTAGCCTAAAGGTGCTTTCTGATGATGATAAAGATATTCATTGCTTCTGAAATGAAACACAGAAATATACTAACGCACGGTTCACACCTGCGCTCGGATTTCCATTCTTCAGGTCTCCTTAGGGACCTGAACAACGGAAACCCTATACGCGTAAAAAGCTGTTACCAGCGGAAACTAGACTATAATGGGGTCCGCCCGAGAGAAAAGACCTGCTTGCTTCTCTCTGCATATTTTAAGCAGAATGGGGGACGGAATCCCCGAACGCTAGTGTGAACCGTAATATGTTTTCATTTCATCCTATATTAATCCCTGTTATGTGGCTCCTAAAGTGGAGCTTCCCCTGTGTAGCTGTGATGACCTTCCAATACAGGCACTCAGAAACCGAGCCATTATACACTGTCCCTGCCTGCCTCTGTGTTTCTACGAGAGAGGAGAACTCAACCACAATAAGGAAATCATGGTGCCAGACAGAAAATTCCTGTATTCATGGTCATATCCACTGGCAATGGAGACAAAAGACTCATCACTAAGGCTGGATTCACACCTGCGCCTGGAACCCATTTAAAAAATACATGCAGCGCTTTTCTCTACGCTTTATTTGCCATTTTTGGGTAGAAACCCGGCGGACCCCATTATAGTCTATGGGGTCCGCGGTTAACCGCTTTTTTAAGCGGATTAGGTTTTCCAAATGCAGGTGTGAACCTAGCGTAAAATTGATGGAAAAAATGTGTACAATTCTGCAAAATGTTGTTATTTATATTTGCTTTTATATTTGCTATTTTATTTATTAGTTACATTTGCAAAAATATTTAACTTTTATTTTCTACAAATCCAAATATGGTTATGTTCATGGGAAAACCCTTTTACGTTAGGGTGTGTTCACACAGTGGAAAATTTTCCGCCCCCGAAGTTTTCGCCGCGGTCTGCCGAGACGGGATTCCGATGCAGTGCATCAGCATTCCGTCGCGGGCATCCCCACTCCTGATTAGGCCCGGATGAATGGGCCTAATCAGGAGTGCGTCTCGAGCCGCGGACATCGCGGGCAGAATCCGCGACAAGATAGGTCATGTTGCTTTTTTTTTTCCGCTAGAGTCAAAATCAGCTGCCAAAAAACTCTGTGTGAACACAGCCTTACAGCCACACATGTCAGCATAACACACAGCCAGCCATAGATGCCTCCATAATACAGCACAGATGCCCCCAATAAATCACTATATACAGTACAGATTTGCCCAAAAGACATAGGTGATCTAAGATATTCCCATTAAAAAACAGCACCATGTTATTTTGGTGGTAAAGTCCTAAATGATTCAGTATTTCACCACTTTGATAAAATACGAGGGTTTATATGCAGTCGTACAGGGTCTTTCCAATGAGGTCTATACAATGCATAGCATAGGAGGTAACATTACATAAGAGATTATGTATATACAGTATAACATCTTGGATGTGTATGCATTGTAGTCTGGGGGTTGTGTAGTGAAACAAAAATGAAGAGTTTGATGCTGGTAATAAAGGCGACATCTCTATAGTGTGTATACAGATCATACATATCTTGACGTAAAGCAAATTCAGCAGAGCAGAATGTTATTGGCTGCCGCAAGCTCCACTCTGCTTCATCCAACCATAATGCAGCTACAATATACCAGAGGAGATGTCAATGCAATAAATGCTGGAACAATACAATAATACCTGCTACTTTATCAGACTAGCAAAGAAACCCCTGACTGCCATAGAATTTTGTTCTCTTCTACTTGTCACAATGCTGCAGATCTGAGAGCTCGCAACTTGTTCTGACAGTAATGAAAACACTCATTAGGTAGAGAGTTAATTAACATTACACATTTACCAGTAAGGAACATCTCTCACAAAGCAGTCACCAAATCTCCTACAAAAATTCCAAATGTACTATTATGGGATACAGCAAATAATAGCGTTACTATACAAAATTGCAAATCCAAGAAGTTTACTTACATTGTTTCTGACAGAGGAACGGAAACAATTTATGGCTGTTGTGAGGGCTGTAAAGAGACTGAGGAGAAGTTTATCAAGACTGGCGTTTCCTACTCCATTGGAGATGTGCCTAATTTATCAAGATGCCCGTGTCTGATAATGAATTAGCGCGTCTCCTGCCCTCTCTGTGCCAGCTAGTAGGTGGTATAGATGTGAGCTATAATTCACACCAGTTCCTGGCATAAATTATAATAGATCTGAAAGGCTGGGGGATGCCATGCCCCCTCCACTAAGCACCACACAACATGGCCAATTTTCAGAAAAGTGTTATACTGTAAAAAGCCAAAAAGTCTCAATTTTTAACATAAAATCTGCACTTTTTATACCACAAAAATGAATTTGCCCCCCTTAAATTGTAATCATGTGCCCAGTTACATACATGTAGAATGATAGGATGAAAGGTCAGATATTTGATATTCTGTTAAAAATATATGAAAGGGGAGTAATAAAGTTTACCAGTGCATTCCCTGCCCCCACTTCACCTTACCAGTGCATACACCCCATTCTATTTGATGGAGGGCAACTAGGAAGGCTGGCACTCCCCATTCCTGTCTCACCTGTGGCACCGCTGACTCTTAGTCACATGACCCACCCCATTCTATTGAATGGAGCTGCGGTCTAAGTCTGTGTGAAGTCGCAGAGCTGGAGTGGCTGCAGGGGGACAGAGGAATGAAAATTCCTCCTTCCCCGATTGCCCTATGCAAAAGTAATGAACAGGGCTCTAGGGGACCAGGATGTACATTACTAATAAAGCTTAACCAGTACAGGGAATGTACTTTTATTACTCCCTGGATAACCTCTTTAATTAATTAGTTAATTATTAATTGATTTTAATCTGATTGTGTAATTATATTTGTTCATATACCCTAGTTTTTTATTAATATACCCAGATATGGAGAAAAACACAGAAGGACACATCCCTCCACATCATATCTGGAATATGGCTGACTAGCTGACTAGGGTTACAACTTCCTGTTCTTAGTTACAGTAGGAAACACAGAACTGGAGCACAAACTGCTGCTCTGACATATGAAATACCATACAAAGAGAATAAGAGTATATTTGAGGACACATAGTATTTGTATTCGGATCATACACTGTTCTGCACCTAGATGAGGTGAAGTCAAGACATACCTCCCGGGGCACCGGGACAGTACTTGGAATCTGGAACTGTCCTGCTGAATCCAGGACTATTGGGAGGTATGGTTCCCCTCACAGTCAGGTCACCATGAACCATTACCTTCTCCAGTGTTATGGTTGAGTCTAGATTGGAGTGGTTTAAATCAGGTGTGTCATGGATCACGTAGGTGGTGCTGTCTCAGCTCCGGGAGTATTAACTGTGTGGTCTGGCAGGCTCAGCTAACACATCCATTGCCTCTACATTTGCTGGTGTTGCATTGTTGCAGTAGAGGCTAACAATGCTTCTCCTATATGCAACCCTAAACCGCCTGGTTTGACATGGATACAGCAGGTGGTGCCTCAAATTAACAGTCACAGGAGACAGCACCACCTATTGGATCCACAGCATACCAGGTGGCACCTTATTTTACCCATTATAGCATCTACCCCAGTGCAGCAGTTTCTACAGCTTGCAGGACCTTTGGTAACATCATCCTCACAGTCTCAGGTCCTGGAAAGTAGATGTTAGCATTAGATCTGCAGTGCTTTGCAGAAACAGAAAACAGACATTGGGACAGGTACTAGACATGGGTGACATCATCAGCAGATTCTTAATCTACTTCCATGACTACCTAGTTTAGCTAAAAATAAATAAATAAAATGCTAGATTGTCGCTTTAATTTATCGCCTTCTTTTGAACAATATGTTTTCTCGCTGGAATTGGTAAAATCATTTGTTAGACAGTTAAACATTACATCTCGTTCCTTAATCAGCTCACAAATTCAATTACCATGCTACTTATTTCCGAGACATTCTCACGATATCAAAAAGCAGGCCTCTACACAATGCAACGTTTGGAAATGGCCAACTGGGGACAAGTGTAGACCTCCAAGTTGGGTTATCCTGACTTTTTCAATACTTTTGCCGGTATCATAAAATGCTAATGTATGTTAATGCTAAGTATATGCCTAATGTTTTGTCTTCTTAATTTCCCAGAGGCTTTTATTACAGATGTAAATCTGCCATGCTGCTCTGCAGATTACATAGCTTTCCACATAGCGCTCCATGTACTCTCCAGTGAATACTAATTAAGAGAACTAAATAAACATTTGGCTCCACTATTCTTATTGATAGCCTCCTTAAACTCATTATCCGCATCTCTAACTCATATGTATTCTTTACTGCATAATTTATTGCAAGATCCAGCACTATAACAGAGCCTTGTTTTGTATTTACTTGCTTCATGTCTCTATACGGGTTGAAAGAAAAGTCACCAAACTGGAATTCGAGCAGAATGGATATGTGCGCTTGTATACAGTAATAGTTGTTGCGACCACTTGACCTACTTGTTTGCTCAATTACCAAATGCATATAGCAAGTACAAGGCACACAGTTCTTAGTACAAGCAATTAAAATTTGGACACTTTATTTCTTTCTTACAGAAATTTTAGATTACAGAAATTTTCTTACAGAAATTAAGCTGAAATTACGCCTGTTTCTTAGTCTAAAGCAACAAAACACATGAAGCAGGGGAACACAGAATAAAGCCATCATAACTCATACTTGCCCAATACTATGTCCCAAATACCTGAACCTGAACCGAACCTGATGTGGTGGCCAGAAGCCATATACTAAGTATACAGCCAGAAGCGGCCCTGCTCCTATTCAAGTGAATGGGAGCAGGACTGCAGTTCCAGGTGCCATGACTACAGTGTATAGAGCTTCGTACACTGTATGAAGCCTCTCATCTGTACAGTGCAGCAATGGTGTCTGAAACAGCAGCCCTGCTCCTATTCACTTGAATAGAAGCAGGGCTGCTTCTGGCTGTATACTTAGTATACGGTTTCCAGCACCCGAATCAGCTGATCGGTTCAGGTGTCAGTTCCCAACCGATCTGAAACTGATAACTTAACTTGTGGACAGGCCACCAGTATTGAAAATTTTCAGATTCTAGACAACCCCTTTATCCTGTAATATAGCCTATAAGCACTCTTGCCAACTCTTCTGAAACATCCAGGGTGCTAGAACAAAAAGGCTGGACTCTTGGCATCCCAGAAGAGTTGGCGAATCTCCTGGGGCAGGCTGAATGCTCCAGCATCCACTGAGATCCCGATCATATTATATGTGACATGGGTACTTTATGTGCTGGTCACATCACAAGGAAGGGGTATGATCAGCACATTTTGTACTTGCTTCACTAAAGAGGTGTGTTACTCTCCAAAGAGGGCAAGGCTTTGGAAAATAGGGCGTAACCAAGTTAGAAAATTTTACACCTTGCCTCCCGCAGATTAACCTGGAAAAGTTGGAGAATATGCTTATAAGGAATGGGGTGAGGCCAACTTGAGTTAAGCAACCCACGCTAAAAGTTTCTTAGCAGACTCAGGCACTTTGTATTTAGCAGCAGGTTGCCAGTCTCATCACAACTATACAACTAATGTATATATTTAGGAAATCAACTAAGCAATTGGTGTTGACTCTTTCTGGTCATGATCACACTTGCGATGTGAAGCCACTCAAAGCATTCTTTATTTCAGGTTTTTAATGCTGCAGTTTTCCACTTTGAAGTCTCAGAGATTGTCTTGTCTCTCGGCTCCTGGATTTTATTCAAGTATATAAAATGTGGTTATAATCCAGTAAATGTGTTGGATTCAGCAGTACAAAATAGTAATACTGAAATTGAGGATAAGGGGGATGGTATGTAGGAAACAGTGACTAGAGGGCAAAAATACAAGAATAATATTTCTACTATATATATATATATATATATATATATATATATATATATGTGTGTGTGTGTGTGTGTGTGTGTGTGTGTTTTTGTGTAAATATATATATACATATATTGTGGTAAAGTGTATAGTAAAATTGTGGATGGGGTGTATATCTCACCTGGTTTCCTCAGCCAGGCAGGATAGCGGAAATCCAGAAGGATACATGCTTCTCTAGCAGATTATAGTATAGATTTCCTGGACTGGAGGACAGGTTGGCAGTGGGAGTCTTCCAGTCCGCACCCCTAGTCCACTATGGGCTTTTTCCCTAGACCCAGGTGTTCAGTATCAGGCTTCCTGATAGTCATTACTGGGGAAGGAAGCCTGGTAAAAGGAGGGCTGACAGGTTTGCAGCCTGAGAGAGAGAGCACCCCTGGAGTGGACGTTATTCACGGTTTGCTACTGTCTTTGGTGATACATTTTTGGCCTGCACTAGGTTAGTGAGGCGTGCTGCTGTATAGCTAGAGCCGGACAGGCTTAGGTTTTGTTTTGTTTGCACAGTGTTTTTTTTTTTGTTCTGAAACCTCTAAATAAAAGCACCATTGGAGTTTGCCTGTGTGAACTCCGCCATTGCGACCCCCACCGTGTGAGAGGTTCCTTACCATATATATATATATATATATATATATATATTATTTTTTTATTTATTTTTTTGCAGATACAGAACTTTAAGGCTGAGGACCCACGGTGTGGAAACACAGCTTTTTTGTTGTTGCAGATTTTGCTGCGTTTTTTTGAGCCAAAGCCAGGAGTGGATTGAGCAGAAGATAGAAATACATGTACTACTTAAATATTTCCCATTCCTTTTGTATACATTCTTGGTTTTGGCTCTAAAAATTACAGCAAAATCTGCAACAAAAAAGCTTTTGTTTCCGCAATGTGGGGCCTCAGCCTAAAGGAGTTGTCAGGGTCTTTGGATGTCATAGGCAGGGGTCCTCACGTGGGAGCCTGATCTAGAGGTTAGAACAGTAGGAGTAGCTACTGTAGCAATTTGATGGGGGTGCAATGAAGATATATCATTGGTACAACCTGAGCAACTGCAGTAGGTCACCTTAACAGCAGCTGTCTACTGTCTGATTGGGGGTACATGCCTAAGGTAATGAACTTCATGGCTAAATTACTGGTGGATTGTTAGAGGGACATAAGGGTCGGCTCTATGCTGATGTATTGGAAAATGAAAGCCACATAACTGTTCTCAGTTGTCTGTGTCCACCGCTGGTGTGAGGAGTGGGACCCAGAGTAAAGAACTGTTCACCTAGATGACCACATTTTTATAAGGGGTTATCTCTGATAAGACAACTCCTTTAAGCCCCATAAAATCCAATAGCCTATAGATATATATATATATATATATATATATATATCCTTTATACATGTTTTATTAGTTTATAGGGAGCGTAGAAAAAGGTTTTCAGATGAAGTGTGTTTTAAAGATCTTAAGTGCCTAGCTGTGTAATGCTTATAAAATATATAACACTCAAATAAGGCTATGTTCACATCTATAATTTGACAAAAATAGAACAGCATGCAGCGCTATTCTTGCTGTAAAATTAACAGAAACCTTGGTAGAACCCCAACAGACCCCAATTTTGGTCAATGGGTTTTGGCACAATCTGAATGGTTCATAAAACAGGTTCTGGACCGAATTACAACTTCTGTTATAAATAGAGACTTAAATACTACAACTATAGTGGAAATAGTTACATCCTAATATAGCTTTAGGCTGATGCCACTAGTTGCGGAAAAACTGTGTTTTTTATGGAGTTCACCATAGGATACAGTATATCATGTTATTTTTGGATAGTGCAAACTCATATGCACATGGCAATAATAATAATAATAATATGGTTATTTTTTGGATACATTGTTTTTTCAAACGTTACTTTTTATTATTCATTTATTCGAACCTGGAATCTCTTGATCCCCTGTACCACCATATACTGCAGTACTCCTGTATTGCAGTACATAATAATAATAATAATTAATAATAATCCTTTAATAGTCCCATCACGGGGGAAATTCGGGTAATACATAGAATCCCTATGTGTGATGGTCAAAGGCAGCCATGAGGTTGCTGATTGGCATTCTGGTTGCCATGGCAAACCCTTGGACCTGCAATCTCATTGCAGGTGACACAAGGGGGTGGAAGAGGGGGCACTCTCGCCACCTAATCACCCAGATGCCATTTTCGCTATTGAGCATAGCATCTGAGGGATTAAGCAGCTGGAAATTGAAAATTTTTCAAATCCTGCGGCTAGTCCTGGGTCCTGGCTTCATAACAGAGGTGGAACCCAAAAGCCATATAGCAGAACTGCATTGTAGCATTATGGCACTAAGCATTAACTATACGCTCACACGATGTAATAGTATGCCAAAGAATTGGAAGGGGTTATAAGAAATGGGAAATATAAGGAAACATTTATACCTCTCCATTCTGCTAAATCCACTCCTGGCTTTGTCACAAAAAATGCAGTTGTTCCGCAATGTGTGACCTTATGCAGATGTGGGAGGGGGGCTCTTAGGGGGATCCCATTATTTAGCTAAGCATGACCTAATGACATTATCTATGGGGATGGGGATATGGAAGAGATAAAACCATGGATTCTACTAGTCCCATCTGTTCTTTCCCCCTGTGAAATGTTAGATAGTAATGAGTTTTCTATGGTCCTGTTACTTCTGCCTTGTATTATGCAGAGTGAGCACTAGGCTTCATTAATAGACATGTGTACAGGACAGACTTTTCAGTAGTTTCTGATGATTTGCTGCCTTGCATTTCTTCCCATAATTGCTTGGCGCTCCTCATAGCACACCATGGCAGATAAAGTAATGATCATGATTGAAGCTGAGCAGTGTATAAACTGCAGTGTGAGTAGCAAAGTCTCTTATGAGTAAGTGCTGCCGCTGTGGAAATAACCATGTGCTTCTCTACTGGACCATATAATAATCACCACTTAATCACTATGAGATATGTACATTCTGTACTCAGCGTTCTGATGTCAGATCCAAGGAACCTTGAAGATAGCTGTCATAGAATTACCTAATGTTAGTGAAGTGATCTGCAGCTCATAGCTCTCCAGCTGTTTAGTGATGTTTAGTCTCACAGCAACTCAGAAGCCATAGGATTAAAAATGATCTGTCAAAGGGAATCAGTTCTTAGAAAATGAAATATTGCTTAATTTAAGTTTAATTTTTCCAACAAAAATCCTCAAATCTTGTCCCCTGGCCACTGAGCACTCTAAGGCAGGGTTCACACTACTGTTGATATCCATTATGATAGTGTCCATTAAAAAAAAACAACAAAAAACACGGACACTTATAACGGACAATAACAGACACTAACTGAAGTTAATGTGTCCATTTCTTTAACTCATCCATTTAATGGATCAGTTAAAAAAAAAACGGTTAGTATCTGTTATTGTCCGTTTTTTTGTTTTTTTTTTTTTTTTTTTGTTTCTGCTTTCTGAGCACGTGCAGAAAAAACAGACAGTAATAACAGACAGTATAATGGACACCCATCCATTACCCATTGACTTTAATGTTAAAAAATAACAGACGCTTGATGTCCGTCATTAAACCGTTTTTTTCTTTTAACGGACACAAAAGTCCTGCATGTAGGATTTTTTGTCCGCGAAAAAAAAATGGATTGGGTGTAAACGGACACAAGATAAAATCCCATTTAAATGAATGGAAATTTTTAACGGATTTCTGATGGTTCTTCTAGTGTCCGTTGCTAAAATCTTGTAACAGACAATAGCAACGGACACTACTGACGTTCACCAACAGTAGTGTGAACGCTCCCTAAGTTAAAAGATCCTGTTTTGTAGAGAATCTTTTTCAGCTTGTACTGTATGCATTCTCCTTACCATGGCACCATTGCCAAATAACCCGGGATCAAACATCTTTACCTGCCTGCATTTTGACTTCTGCACATGGCACTGAGCATGCCCACAACACTCTCCATTTGAACTCAATGGGGGAGTATTATGAAGCCCAGCATATTGAACGTCAGTCTTCATATCACAGGCGATAGATAAATAATAAAAAGATGATGATGTAGGACAACCCATGAAACAGCTGCTGTGAATCAAATTCCCTGGACTTTCCAATGGCCGACTGGTGAAAAACATTATTCATTATAAATGGCACATAGTAGGCTCTGTTGCAAACTTGCACTGGAGCCCAAAAGCTATAAGTCATACACCTGCCCTACAGGTTGCCAAAAGGAACACATAGCAAAGACACTCCATGTGCTACCAAACAGGGTATGTGGACATAGTATTGTGTATGAGTTCTAAAAGGGTTTTTTTGGGCTAAAAATACTGATGACCTAACAATGATAAATCATTAGATTGGTGGGGGTCTGCCACCTGACACCCCCATTGATTATCGGTTCTCAGCAGCTGATACACAGAGAATAGAGCAGGAAACAGACAGCGCTGTTCTCTGTGTAGTGGTCAGACCAGGGTACTGCAGATGAGCTCCCATTCGATTGAATAGTAGCTAAACTGCAGTAACTCAGTTTGGTCACTACACACAGAATAGCGCTGTCTTCTTTCTGCTTCATTTCCTGTGTACAAGATGCTGAGAACAGGTGGGGTGCTGTGTGTTGGACCCCCAACAATCTCATAGTAAGAGGAGATATCCTTAGGTCCTAAATATTTTTAGCCTAGAAAATACCTTTAAGATTTTTTAAGAGAATATATTTTTTACTAATTAGAACTAGATAGTGAAACATAATACTTTTTTATAATCTGTTTTTACTTCCTGGATTTTATTCTGTACTTTCTGTAAATGTTTAGAGGGGCAGCCACATGGTACAATAGTATATGTTCACTGTGGTTAATAGGAGATTTTTCTAGACATGCTCGGTGACGTGTGCAGAAGTCACAGTGCAGGGAAGGGGAGTAGATGAGTTGTGACCATCCCTTATTGTGAATGGAGTTTCCCAGTTTCCCTCATTATCTATACATAGCTGATACCTATCATTGTAAGGGTGGGTTCACACTTGCACCGGAGTCCGTCTTCTGCGAATCCAACTGAAAATCTCGGAAAACTGTATAGGGACTGGATAGGGAAAGGTTAGCGATGCATTGCTTAAAAACCCATTCATTTGAATGGGTTTTTAAAGCAATGCGCGGGTGTGCGCTTACACCCTCTGCGGCGCGAATCCAATTTTTTTTCGCTGGAAACAAAGTCGGACATGCAGTCGGATTTGTGGCGGACAGACTCCGGCGCAAGTGTGAACCCACCCTAATCCTGTCTGTACTGATAATGAGGTGACTGCTGCAAAGAAATCCCCTACAGAACAGGAAGTGTCAGCCTATTATTAGACTTGGGATGTGTTCACATAAGGGCTGTTTAGTATATCATTCTGGCCCATCCTTGGACCAAAGAAACAGATTAAACAATAACACTGTCTGACATTGCCAGACACAAATGTAGGATTTGTAGGATTTTTTTCATCTGCGATTTCAGACTGGCTCTGGACCAAATGGACTCCAGCACAGATGTGAACATAGCCTTAGCAGCCAGAGAAGGATTTCTGGATATTTTTTAATTTAGATATTGACATTGAAAATTTGGAAGAAATATCACCAAAAATTCTTTAAAAAGAGGTAGAACATAAAATATTTAAAAAAAAGGATTCTGGATATTTTTGAATATAAATATTGACATGAAAAATTTTGAAAAAAAAAGCAGAAAAACAGGATTAAAATAGGTTATTTTCTTGTGAAACATCTCCTTTTATTGCAAGTATAAGAGTATTCTGCATCCTTCGTGAAGATTAAATCTTAACGCTGAGTAAAAACTTCCTTAATGATGTAGTTAAGCATGACGATTGGGAAAGTCTGATGATAAGTGAGTATGGGGCAGTATGCTAGAGGATAGAATATTAACTTCTCCACCAATGGCTTTATTAAGACTGTTAAAAAATTACCACTCATTAAGCTATATCCGGAATCACGTCTAATGCCTTCTCATAATGACTTCTCCTCTTCTCCATTAGAAACTTAATAGCAAATGTAAATAATTACACAAAGTAGATCAAGTGTGGATTACGGCGGCATTAGGTATGCATACGAAATCCTTCCACTGGTCACTTCTCTCATTACCACGCTCTGTATTTATCAATGTGAATAAGGTGTCTTAACGCTTCACATTCTTAAAGTTAATTACGGCATTAGGGAAAGCAGGGGATTCATTTCTCTGTATCAGGTTCTATCTCTCTAATACAGTCAGGGTCATCTTCTTGTTATCTCTAAAATAACATTTGTTTCACACAATGGATTTTAATTACAAAGGGCAAATTCGGATTACGTTTCACCTGTGTACAAGGATCACACGCTAGGAGCCTATTGTGGGTTAGATTTACTTACCCTTATCTTTGTGATCACTATTTATACAGAGGGTCACCTTGTTCCTCCCAAAATGGAATAAAAAGTGATTAAAGAGTTATACAGTGCCCCAAAATGTTATAAATAAAAATACAGCTTAGGGTGGGTTCACACTTGCGCCGGCACTCTGTCCACCACGAATCCGACCTAAATGTCGGAAAACTGGATAGGAAAAAGTTTGCGACACTTTGCTTAAAAACCCATTCACTTGAATGGGTTTTTAAAGCTACAGTGGGGAAAAAAAGTATTTATTCAGCCACCAATTGTGCAAGTTAAAAAGATGAGGCCGGCCTGTAATTGTCATCATAGGCAGACCTCAACTATGAGAGGCAAAATGAGGAAACAAATCCAGAAAATCACATTGTCTGATTTTTAAAGAATTTATTTGCAAATTATGGTGGAAAATAAGTATTTAGTCAATAACAAAAGTTCATCTCAATACTTTGTTATATATCCTTTGTTGGCAATGACAGAGGTCAAACGTTTTCTGTAAGTCTTCACAAGATTGGCACACACTGTTGCTGGTATGTTGGCCCATTCCTGCATGCAGATCTCCTCTGGGATCATTGTCATGCTGAAAGACCCAGCCACATTTCATCATCTATGCCCTTTCTGATGGAAGGAGGTTTGCACTCAAAATCTCACGATACATGGCCCCATTCATTCTTTCATGTACACGGATCAGTTGTCCTGGTCCCTTTGCAAAGAAACAGCCCCAAAGCATGATGTTGCCACCCCCATGCTTCACAGTAGGTATGGTGTTCTTTGGATGCAACTCAGCATTCACTCTCCTCCAAACATGACGAGTTGTGTTTCTACCAAACAGTTCTACTTTGGTTTCATCTGACCATATGACATTCTCCCAGTACTCTTCTGGAACATCCAAATGCTCTCTAGCAAACTTCAGACGGGCCCGGATATGTACTGGCTTAAGCAGGGGGACACGTCTGGCACTGCAGGATCTGAGTCCCTGGCGGCGTAGTGTGTTACTGACGGTAGCCTTTGTTACGTTAGTCCCAGCTTTCTGCAGGTCAGTCACTAGGTCCCCCCATGTGGTTCTGGGATTTTTGCTCACCGTTCTTGTGATCATTTTGACCCCACAGGGTGAGATCTTGCATTGAGCCCCTGATGGAGGGAGATTATCAGTGGTCTTGTATGTCTTCCATTTTCTAATTATTGCTCCCACAGTTGATTTCTTCACACCAAGCTGCTTGCCTATTGCAGATTCAGTATTCCCAGCCTGGTGCAGGTCTACAATTTTGTTTCTGGTGTCCTTCCACAGCTCTTTGGTCTTCACCATAGTGGAGTTTGGAGTGTAACTGTTTGAGGTTGTGGACAGGTGTCTTTTATACTGATAACAATGTCAAACAGGTGCCATTACTACAGGTAATGAGTGGAGGACAGAGGAGCCTCTTAAAGAAGAAGGTACAGGTCTGTGAGAGCCAGAAATCTTGCTTGTTTGTAGGTGACCAAATACTTATTTTCCACCATAATTTGCAAATAACTTCTTAAAAAATCAGACAATGTGATTTTCTAGATATGTTTTCTCATTTTGTCTCTCATAGTTGAGGTCTACCTATGATGTCAATTACAGGCCGGTCTCATCTTTTTTAGTGGGAGAACTTGCATAATTGGTGGCTGACTAAATATTTTTTCCCCACTGTATGCGCGGGTGTGCGCTTATACCCTCTGTGCCGCAAAGCCATTTTTTTTTCTTCGGAAACAAAGTCGGACATGCAGGACTTTGTGTACTATGAAAAAAAAACTGTCTTCGCGGCGCAGATGGTGTAAGCTCACACCCGCGCAATGCTTTAAAAACCCATAGAAGTGAATGGGGTTTTTAAGCAAAGCGTCGCAAACCTTTCCCTATCCTGCCCCTATCCAGTTTTCCAACATTTAGATCAGATTCGCGGCAGAAGGAGTGCCGCACAAGTGTGATCCCACCCTTATTCAAGGAACACTAACCCTCACAAGCTCAGTCGCTGGAAAAACTAAAAACTTAGGCCCCATGCAAAAACGGATGCGTAATGTCTGTAAAAACAATGAAAGTCAATGTTTTTTTAATGGACTGTTTAAAAAATAATCATTCTATTTTTGTCCATTTCACAGACAAACGGACCAGTACAAGTGAATGGGACAATTTTTATCGAATATGAATTCAGTGCACTGTCAACTTTTCAGATGTGTGCCCAGGTGCCAGAGAAATCAGTGCTGTTAGTTTCAGCACTGATAGCTCGCCACCGTCAGAAGGGCGGTCCTTACCACCTAGCGTCATCGCTGGGCAGTAAGGAACACCTACCCCCCAACAGTACTCTTCCATTTCATTGTACTGTCAGAGGGGGCATTCCTTATCGCCCAGCAATGATGCCAGCATTAAGGCCCGCCCTTCTGACAGTGAAGAGATATCGGTGTCGAAACTAATGGCACATATATCTCCGGCACCCGGGTGAGTATCGTCAAAGCTGACAATGCACTGAAGTCAGCTTTCCAGCAGTATATAAAACTGCAGGAGCCAGAAGACGTGAAAGGTCCCCTTTATGGCTGAAGCCCCTTGTGGCGTTTTACAGTCTCTGCAAAGTGGATGGGATTCTATGGTGTTTCCATAACTCCCATTCACTTCTACGGGAGTTACGGAAACAGCGAAGCTCAGAGCTACGCTGCTTCTGTATAGCCCGACCATAGCTGAAAGTCTTCTCAAAGCGATCTTTCATGTAAATAGCACTGAGGCTAGGGGGGAGACTCATTTTAGAGATAGGTGCAGGTCTCAGAGGTGAGACCGGCATCTATCAGACATTTATGGCATCTCCTATTGACATGTCTTTAATGAGAAAACCCCTATAAGGAAGATTATTAATGTTCAGTGTCTGTAGGATTTGGTCTGCTCTTCGAAGGTAAAATTATATGTTGTAGAACAACAGAAACAAATATAAGATATTACAAAACCTGATCTTTCTCTAAAACCAAAAACCGGAGCGGATTTTTATAGGTGACATTTCCGATTTTATAATTAATTAACCATCCTGCACTAGACAACCTCAGAACAATGGCAATAAATGTGATGAAAACCTGTTGTGTCGACCAATGTATGAGGCTCAGAAAACTCTATGAGGAATTGTCTTCACTCAAGGACAGATAGAGGTAATATTTCCTCATTTGGTGGCATCCTCCCATTTATCACACACAGACAGGATAAGGAGGTCAACAACAGACATGAGGAGAGAGTGGAAAGGGTATTTCATTATGAAGGAAAACAACAAACAGTACATTTATGTTCTAGAGAGGCCGCTAAACAGCTGGGGATCATTTATAGAACAATAAATCTCAGGCAGAGCTCTTACCTACATACAGCAATGGAAAATGTACCTATTTACAAGTGCTGTAATTTACATTGCTTCAAAGTATACGTATATGTCACCCACACAGAGGAGCATTAATGTATCGGCAGCAACAAATAATGCTCTACTAACTGAAATTCTAAAACCTATCGCAGCCTTTTACCCTTTAAATTACAGGGTGTTATTATATATTATTCACTGAGTACAGAACTGACCAATCTCATAGGAAGCCAATTCACTAAGCAATAGTAGCGACAATTGTGTAGTTGCCACTTGACTGATCAGTCTTTTTTTGAATCAGCTTTTTCTATCCATCACCCACTGACCTTAATGATATACTATGAAAAAGTTTTAGGCAGACGTAAGAATGCTTTCAAAAATAGAAGTGTTAATAGTTTATTTTAGTCAATTAACAAAATGTAGTGAATGAACAAAAGAGAAATGTAAATCCCATCAATATTTGGTGTGACCACCATTTGCCTTCCATCAATTCTTCTAGGCACACTTGCATTTTGAAGGGACTCGGCAGGGAGGTTATTCCTGCCATCTTGGAGAACTAAGAACAGATCTTCTGTGGATGTAGCGTTATTCCAATGCTTCTGTCTCTCCATGTATTCCCAGACAGACGGGATGATGTTGAGATCAGAGCTCTGTGAGGGCCATATCATCACTTCCAGGACTGTTCTTCCAAGGGGCCTCACACCAAATATTTATGGGATTAAGATTTTTCTATTTTTCATTTACTTGTTGTTAATTGTGTTATATATATATATATATATATATATATATATATATATATATATGGATTCTGTAAGGACAATTAGTCATAAAGGGACGGATAAAGACTAAGAATAATTGATACTGAGCAGCAAATAATGAAACACAAGTTCTAACAAATAACAAAAAGTGCCATATTCACCCCCCCCCCCCTTTTCTAATAGGTGAGGGTCCCGTCCAGTGGTGGGACTTTCAATTATCATACATTTATAGCCTATCCAGTGGATCAGCCATAAATGCTTAAGGTGGGAACACCACATTATTGATAACCCTTAGATTTATGGGCAGCTATTTTTTTTTTTTCTAAAGGTTCAACTGTGAAAGTTGCTAGACAAAGCCAGGACCGATTTTGGGTGTAGTGAATAAAAAGTTACTGAAAAAAAAAGATTATTTTTAATTATATATAATACAATTATCGATATTGTATAATTAAATGTATATGTTTGTTACACATTTAATCACTTCAATTGAATCACTTACATTTTAATGAACTAGATTTACTGTTCCTGACTGACCATGGCTGTCAGCCATTTATGAAGGAGTCAGAGTCGAAGCAGGAGGCGAAGACAGGCTATGGAGAATTAGTGGCGTCAGAGTCAGTGGTTTGGGCTACCAACGCCACAGACCTAGGCCCTTCTGTAACAGGAGTTGCAGGAGCCCAATACCTTAGATCACCCACCAGTACCCTGAGAGCTACCATCAGAAATATCTGAGCCCCATATAGGTAAGTGGATGGTGCCTCTGCACTATGGCTATTAAACTCCATCTTGTGCCATATTAGGTGAGCACTGGAGGAAGGCTGTACTTACTGATTTACAATCATACAATTTTTATGCATTATCTCAGGTAAATAATCATACATTTACCCAAGGGAGAGGAGGAGAATAAGAACTGAGAGTTACAAACTATGTGAAATTAAGGACACCATATTGGGAACCAGGTTTGCAAATCACCACCTATCAAGTCCCTTTAACTCTATAAGAGGGGCTCCATTGCACCCATGCAAAGCCTGTGTATAGCAGCCAAAAGGTGAATTTTGAACCTTATATTTGCATTGTCCTCTGACCTGCTTTTTGCCATATACAGTCAAGATAGATTTTCTATGGTTTTCTCCTTTAAGGAAATTTTATTTTGTAATGCACACTTGAATTCCTTCTCTTGTCTTAAGAAAGTTAGAAGAACATAGTTACAATAACAAGACATTTTGAAGTCACAGCTGTTCCTTCCACAGCTTGTTGGGAGGATGATGAAAACGCAGCAAAAACAATGACTTGGTCTGGTAGCAAATCGTGCTAGATTTATACGCCGTTGCCGATCACGTCTTCATGAGTATTTAGAAGTTAACGTGCAGTTTGCATTCGCTCTCGTCTGGAGTAGGAAATTCCATTTTCTTAAACTTTTTATTGCTACTAAAGCAATTAAAAGCAGCAGTGCATCTTAAATGTGTTCCCATTTTTTTCTCACATCATTGAGTATAACAATGTCAACTTTCAACATCTCCAAAGTTTTTAATTAAAACAGCAATTAATATGGACTAAACAAACAAACATGATCTTGCAGCAATTGGAAATTGATGTTTTTGGAGGTTAGCAAAGGATCTGTTCAGCTGAAGTTTATATTTCTTATTAGAATATAAACTACTGGTCAATATTTCACATCAAAGCTTTGTGAAATGTCCAGGAGTTGTAACGCATAACCTTTACACTACATAAACATTTTACACTAATGGGGTTGTAAAAAAACACAACCATGAATATAACAAAGAAAAAGGAAAAGTCATCATTGGAAGTATTCGTAACCCAAAGCAAGAGTTCAGTTTTTTTTGTATTTTACCAGTATTTTTATTTTCCTCAGCTCTCTCTGACTCTCCCCCAGCAGCCAATACCAGCATGTTAATAGTATCCCATAGGAACACTAGCTGTGGTAAAGTGTAGCAGGGACTAATATTGCTTAGGCTCCATGCACACAAACACATGCTTTGTCAGGGTGCTAGTCACATGTTTAACTACTAGCACATTATTTCCCATGGTCTCATACACATGTTCATATATTATCAGGGGTCTATGTAGGGGGCAATGAGTGCAGGGGCAATACTCAGCACAGGCTCTATTCCTGTCTGTTTTGCAGCCCAGGGCTCACTGTAAGAATGAATGGGTCCATGGAGGCACAGGTGGAACACGGATATTATCCATGTGCCGTCTGTGCCAATTTACCATGGACACACAGATGCACATGTTCATGTGCACTTATATTTTATAATGTTTTGCACTTTTCTAGCCTTCACTACTTTATCTTTAAAGGTTTAAAGTGCCAATTTTTTATGCTGTGTGATTTGTGTTTCTAGAATATGGGAGTAGCTTTGCTTGTTTAAGTAAAGTGAACCGCAAGCTACACCTGCTAAACTGCCACAGGTCTCCTGGAGACCCACACCAGGGAGAGTCCTGGGTACACAACTACCACCCTCATACACCCCACTCATTATTGTGCCACCCTAGGACCTGCATGCCATGAAAGCCACCAGAGTGAGGAAAAGGCCAGCTGCCATCTTGGGTCTATTCCACCCTTCCATCTTCATACCGCCCCATCCCACGACATTGCATGTTGACTAGAAGCTGAATCACACTGGCTACAATGGCTGCTTATAGCAAACTTCACCTTCTCACTGCAAAATACATTATGGAAGATGATGTAGGTATCGCTATTTACCGTGCAATAAAAAGTAAGAATTTTGTCTCAATTCTCCTCTAACACTAACAATATCAGCAAAATATTGAATTTTGTATTTTCCATATCCCACCCATATAAAATCCTAAGGATATTACATCTTATATAATATAATATAACATCATACAGCTGTTTTAATTGTTTTAATTGAGGTGGTCCATCCAATTTTAGCAATCTTACAAAAAAGGGATATAGAAAATAGTGCTTTTTTAAGACATAGCACCTCTCTTGTCCATAGGCCATGTCAGGTATTGCAGCTCAGTCATACTGGAATGAGGCTGAGCTGCAATATCTACTATACCTCAAGGACAAGAAGGGATTATTATTAAAATGATTATTATTAAATGGGTTATGGTCATTTAATCCTTCAACAACTGAAGTAAATGGAGTGACTAGAGGTCAGACTGTGTAATAACACTTTGCAGTATGTGGTATATTCATAGCGGCTCTCGTAGTTTGCTAATTTAAGAGTCAGATTTGCAAAAGTGGACATCTTCTTTAATGCAAAATGTAAAAAAAAAGCAAAAATCGATGAAGCAAACATAATTAAGTGAAAGTAAATGGCATCCATTCTCTCTGCCCATTGTATTAATGGAAACGGATATCTGCATAGTAAGTTATTTGGGGATATTTAGGATGTTATAATGGAGGAAGCGAGCATTGGCTGTGCCAGTCCAGATACAACCTATTGCAGGGAAATTGATTCAATTAAATGAACTCTTGTGGCAAGGTTTATGCTAATCCTGGGACTTAATCTAGATTTTCAACGCACCAAAAAGTTTCTGCATGAAGATCTCAGCTAGGGATACATTTCCAAGTCTCTCTTCCCTTGGATGCAATTCGGAGAGCAATCTGCTGTCTTGTTAATGGGAATGTTACTCTTATTTTAAGCCTGTGCTACTCTTGAGGATTTGTGTCACTGCTGGTAAACTCCTTTGACAGGAGACATGCACTACAGATGACCTCCGATGTTGTGGAAATTGTACAGGAAGATAACAAGAATGAACAAGGGGAACATTTAGCATGCTAGACGCAGAGCGCGGAGCAGGATTTACTGATTTATTTTGGTTCCTGTTTTGCAGGATTATTCCATTTAAAATATAGTGTGCGTATACTGGAGAATAGTCGCAGGACACATCTGTACATCAGGCTAGCAAATGAAGAATAGGAACTGTGCTAAATGGCATATCCTTTACCTACCTCCCTTGCTGATAGAGATCTTTCATTTGGTATACAGTACAGGGTTTGTCCATCAGTCTTCTACATAAATCTGCATTATTAGATTGAATTTATAGGTTAGGTTAAACTGCCACAGGTCTCTTGGAGACCCACACCAGGGAGAGTCCTGGGTACACAACTACCACCCTCATACACCCCACTCATTATTGTGCCACCCTAGGACCTGCATTATTAGGCTGAATTTATAGGTTAGGTTTGCTGCAGAAATTGCAAAGTTTTCTGCACATGTCCAATTGATATGAATGAGGTTTGCAGAAATCTGCAGCTAGTGCCTGCTTCCACAAAAAACCCAATTCATATGGATGGAACTGACTGTCAGTCATTGAAATGTCTGCGACAAATCGGTCACATATGAATAAGCCCTTAGTGAGAGTTACAGGTGCATCTCAATAAATTAGAATATTTTTGAAACGTTCATTCATTTCAGTAATTCAGTAATACAATTCATAATCAGCATCTTCCATGATTGTGTGTCCTACTCAACCAGACTGAGGGAACATTTAAAGGCTTAGGAAACCTTGGCAGGTGACACTGAATTTACAATACTGAAATTTTTTACAATATTCTAATTTTTCTTAGATTTGAGTTTTCATTACCTGTAATCCATAATCAACATTTACAGAACTAAAACACTTGAAATAGAACAATCTGTGTGCAAAGAATCTAGAAAATATAGGAGGTCACTTTTTAATTTAACTATGGAAATAAATAAACGTTTCAAAGATATTCTAATTTATTGAGAATGCACCTGTATATGCCCTCTACCTCTCTGAGTGTCAGCGTTCACTGCAGATATGGTATTTTGTTAATTTAAAGGAGTTATGCCATATAAAGTAATTATCCTCTATCCATAGGACAGGTAAGACCACCACAATCCCAGAGACAGGGGGTCCTCCCTCCCCCCTGCACATTCACCCTGACCGCAGCCTGGAGGTGGATGGCGCTCCCATTCACTTTAATGGGACAGAAGGAGATAGCTGAGTGCTGTACTTTGGCACTCCCGGACTCCCATTGAAGTGAATGCGAGCACCATCCACCACCCCCAGTTATGCCTGTCTGCAGTCAGGCTGAATGTGAAGCGGGGGAAAAGGACCCTTGTTCTCGGATCAATGAAGATCTCAGCGGTCAGACCCCACCAATCAGGTATTTATCTACTACCCTATGGAGAGAGGATACTTTTTAAATAGTGCTAGAGGTTAATGTATTTTAGTACACAAAGCAGAACTACATATCTTTTAAGGCTAAGTTCACATGAGCTTCCTTTAAGTCTGTGGTTCTGATCCATCAGAGGATTTTATCAAATTTAATGATGGATGCAGACAAACCTTTCTTCTATTTTGTTTGATATTGTTTATGATAGATGATAAAATTGTGCGTGTGGGACATTCTCTTCCGTCTGAAAAAGTAAATAAGATGGAAGAAAGCTTCCCCTTTGTTTTTTACATTACAGTGAATGGTGATGGGTACACATATAATGATGGATGCTGATGGAGCGCATTCTATTAGTTTTTCAGTCCGTTGTTATGATCCTATGACAGGTCTGACCAATGGAGTGAATTTAAGCTGATATAAACTTAGCCTGATAAACTATGGCTTAGCAGTATTGTTTCACTTTGCAAACCCAAGTTGAAAAGGTGGAAGAAATATTCTTAATGACGCAATTTGCTGGCAATCTGGTAAAGACACCATACTCTTTAGAGAGTTGTTGGCTAAAGTCTTGTTCGGCTGACAACTATCTCACCTGACTCCCCCATAGACAGCCAGTGACTGTTCGAGATGACTAGGCACAAAGCTAGAGTTTATCAAGGCCAGCAGTTCCCCATAACAAGGCCAGCACAAGCTGACACTTAACACCTCCATGTTTCTGTACAGATCTTCCCCAGAACAGCATCCCTGTGAGAAGTGAATGTAAACCAGGATGAATAGCTTTTTAATGAAAAGATGTGTTACGGAACAACACTCAGTACAAAATTTCACGTCCTTCACAAAAATCTCTAGCCTGTAAATCCAGATCGAAAAGCAAGAGTTTATTTCTCAAAGCAATGTCCTTGCATCGTTCAAGCAATAGCAAGTTCACGTAAAGGCCTGAATATCATTCATGGCTTTATGTAAATTACCTCTGAGTGCTCCAGAAACCACTTAGTTCCTCAAGGTCTTAGGGTCAAAGTACATAAGTAAGAAAAATTTATTACGATGAATCTTAAATTTCAGCTCTCTTAAGTCTCTGCAGAATAGAGTCCCGGGTGGAAGACAGAAATGGAGGGTGCACCTAAGGAAGTGATTAAAATGAAGATTTTATACAAATGAATGCATGTAAATATTTATAGCAGACATAGTAACCGATAATGCAGGGAGACGTGATTTAGACACACTATACATCCTACCCAAATGGATTAGACCATACTTGCCATCCAAGAAACAAATAAATAGCGGTAATTTATAGCTTATGTAAATCTGATGTCTTACTATAACTACTGTATCCCTGGCCGGCGTCAGCGAGGAGTGCAGCAGACATAATACCCTTATCACTCTTAGCGTTGTTTAATAAATACTCCATCTGCGCTAAGCATCCCTATTCATTTCCTGACAAGAGGCTTAAAAGCATTACAACATCTGTTTAAAGCATCACAATATATCTCCGTGGGTAATTGTTGGAGAACTCATAGAATAGAGCCACAAATCTTACAGCGGTCTATCCTACAAATAATACCACACCGTAGCAATGGTAATGAATGGCATATATTTGTATAAAGAACACTAAGAGGCCACTTCATCATTATTCCAAATGGATCTTATTAAATTTGCAATTTTACTTAGTTGACTAGTAGTGCCATGGATATTACGGAGCCAATCATTTTGCTCAATAATACTTACAATATAGATTTTCAATACACTTGGACTATGGACTATGGTCATATATAAACAGATACTTAGACAAGACGACATGAGGACATTTATCAAAGCAAACTGGCACAATGTAGAAATCAGGCGCCGGTCTCTCCTAGTGCACTGTGTGCCAGATTCATCAAAGGGTCCTATTAATGAATCTGGCATAGGCTAAAGACAACGGCAGCTCAGATCTAAGAATGTTTTCGGCCATCTTTGTAAGCAGAAATAAGCAGAAACATAAAATGGCTATAAAAGAGTCACGCTGGGTTCACATCTGCATTGGTGTCTCTGCAGGTCATCAGTTTTTGTGATCTGTCAAAATATCATAAAAACTGATTAGAATGGATGTTTACATTTTTTAAAACCATCCACCGGTGTGCGTTTGGAGCATTTTCGCCGTGTATCCACCCTTTTGGACAGAGACAAAAATTAGACTTGCAGCATTTGCTCCGTCCAAACAAGGATACATGACGGATAGCTATGTGTCCATCTTTTTTAACACTGAGGTCTATGGAAGGCCAATGGATTGTAATCCATTTGTGTTCATTTTGCAATCTGTTCTTCCCTCTTCATTCTTCTCTGTGCATGCTCAGAATGAAGACGAGGTGGAAAAAAATAGGATTTGCCAAAAGCACACACTTTTTTGACGGATACCCGTTGACGAATCCATCTAAAACGACGGATTATGGTATGCATTGTGTAATGCTTTGTGTCCGTTTTTTTAAAAATATGTTGTTTTTTTTAGATGGATTCAGAACAGTCAGAAACTCAGCGCAGATGTGAGCATAGCCTAAGTACAATGCTAAAACTGCCCTCTTTCCCTAACAATTTTATATTTTCCGACATATTCTGTCCAACAGACTGATCGATATTATGTATCCATGCAATTTTTTATATAATACCTTTTTTTAGACACATATGAATGCCTTGAAAAAGTTGAAGTGGCCTTGGAGCAGGGCCTACATTTTCCGCTATTTGTTTTAATGTTCAAAAACAATATTAGGACCAAACAGGCATTGGGGGAGACTTATAAAGACTGACATTTCATACGACTCTCTTAATCTCCTCTGCGTCAGAGTAAGATGTGTCTACTGCAAACCTCTAAATACTTATTTTGCCCTCTGTACACCAGAAAGTCAAATCTGAGATATAATTATGAGGTAAATTATAGTAAAGTAAAAAATAGCCCCCTCCATTAAGCCCCACCTACATTTCCAGAAAAGTGGTGTAGAGGGCATAAAGCAGTAAAAAGCAAACCTATTTTGCTCAGAGCCAGATTTGCACAAAAATGTGAAACTTTTTTTACACCAGGGGACTTAGAGGGCATGATAAATTCTCCCGATTATTTTTGCAATAATTCTTTAATAATGGCGCATACTGCACAGAGGACAAGCACATGTGCACCAACACCACAGTGCAGCAATAATAAAGGTGTTGCTTTAGCAAAGTCTGCCGACACTCCCAGTACCTTCAGTTGATGCTGATAGGAAAAGTTGCAGCCAAACAGACATTCCAGCAGGGAAATTGCAGTATTACATGGTAGCCATTAAGATAAATGACCGTCCATGTACTCTATAGAAAGATTAAGTGGTTCTTCACTGTGGCTCATAGACTGAGGCCTTTAATAAACCTTCCCCAGCGCTTTTAATCTTACCTTTTGCTCAATCTGTAGGGAATTTATCCATAAAATATATAGTAAAGTTTTTATATTTTATATGTTTTACAAGAAATTAGAAACTTGGACCATTATACATATACATGCGCCTCAATGATTAAAACTGTCTAAGAATCCAAAAAGCAACCAATCAGTGCTCAGCTTCAATTTCTTAAAGGAAGTCTACCACTACCAAAATTGCTTCTAAGCCACTTATACATTGTTCTAGGGACAGTTAGTGACACAGAATATACATACAATTTATGAACATACAATTTTTGCGTGTCAAAGTTCAATTTTACTTCCGAGAAAATCATCTTTTAGGCCGGGGCTCCAAGTAGCATAAACACCGTGATTTGCCCGCAGCGTCAAAAATTGCTGCAATATGGGGTCTCAACCTGAAAGTTGATTTTCTCGGCAGCAAGATTGACATCAAAAAGGTATTTCATTAAATCACTAACCAGTCCTACAACAGTATATAAGACTAGAGATGAGCGAAGTTTTCAAAAATTTGATTCGGCAACTTCGCCAAATTTTCCGATATAATTCTATTTGATCCAAATTAAATTGCGGCGAATAAACATCTATTTCCTGTCTGCAGAGAGCCGAGCTGGGCGGCAAAATGGCAGAACCCCTTGGATGCCGCAGCATCCAGGGTGTTAAAGCCCCCGATCGGTTATGGAGCAGGGTGTTAGCTCTCAGTTACAGCTAATACACTGCTCCATTAATAATCGGGGGATTTTAACACCTTGGATGCAGCGGTCGAACATGCCGTGGGAGCTCACGAAGGGGTTAAAGGGCTGTGACATCACTGGGCTGGCTGCTGATCGACTGCACGCATGGCATTGTGGGTGATCCCGCGTTAACAGAGTTCCTTGCCCCATGTCCTAACATGTGCAGCAGCCATTTTGAACAAAATGCGATTCGTTACCACGAAGCCTAAGGAAATCCGGATTCGATGCAAATCGAATATTTCCTGAAATTCAGATTGAATTCCACTTCTGCTGCTTCGATTCGCTCCATCTCTATATAAGAGGTTTAGAAGCTATTTTGATAGTAGTAGACTCCCTTTAAAATATGGAGCTGAACTCTAATAGGTTGCTATGGGCAACGAGGCCAGTTTTCTGTGAAACAGTTTTTGATAAATGAGGCTATTTATGCAATGTCATATTTCCGTATCTATCTACTGTGCCGCTCTTACACTAATTCAATTATTTTTATATTATTCAAATGAGCTATCCGTGCACTTTATGCTACACGCACATTGCTGTGTATTAATAGGTACTAATGTGTACTTTTGTTCAAGAAGATTCTCGATTGTGCAGGAAGAGAACCTTTTTCTTGGCACTCTGAAGCCATTAATGTAAAATCTTTAATTGTTATTAAATCCATTAAAAGTGACCTGAAAACGAGGAAAAAGATTTTAAAAGTTTGTCTGCCTTAGACTAAGTGGACAGGGCAGCAGATCATGTTCCAAACATTAGATAATTTATTATAGTGCAGATGAAGTAGACAGAAGTCCATATTCACAAAATTTACAATTCTGATATTCCATCAAATCTGACATTGCATGTGGAGAGGCGCAAGGAGCACTCTTGGTGGTACAACATCCAAAGAGCTGTCTATACAAGTCTTATTCTAATGAAGACTATATTCACACAGCCGTGGAAATCACCTCCGTGATGGAAGTCTTTTTGACTGTAAGTGAATTGGGGCTATTTACATGACCGTCAAAAAAATAGATGTTCTATTTTTTTCCGTTTTCACAAATCCTTCATGCATCAATATTAACCAATATAGAATAGGAATACCTCTTTAATAGGAACTGCTTACAAGGTTCTTTAGGTGTTGTATGTCAGTCTCATCAGGAGGCAGAATGAGAATGCCAGCTATATTGCTTTCATTTGAAACCCAAATAAGCAGAGAAATTAGCTACTTCCTCCATCACTGATATCAGCATGAAATGTTAACATAGCTATAAAAAAAGATAATGGTTGTTGTCCTTAGGTATAAATTTAATCAAATACGTCTCTGAACAGTGACATGGATAGTTAGGAAATGTTACCTTCATTTTGGCTAGCTGTCATGGAGAAATTAGAAGGAAGTAGAAGAATCCAATGGGTGACTATGTGACAAAATTATTAGCTCGATAAAAGCTAATATGGTTGACAATACTAGTTGCTACCTCCTTTCCTTAAATAAAGAGTCTGGAGTTAAAATAGCTAAACCTATATGACAAAGACTGTAAAACAATTACTGTACAAAGATTCAGAAGAAGCCAGATACTTGTCAATGAAAAAATATAAGGACCTAAACCTAATGGATAATCAGTTCTGGGTTTGTTTTATGCCACCATCTAAAATAGTTAGTAGCATCTAGATGTAAGAATAAAGGACGTGACTTTGATAAATGTCAACCAATGATCTGGTGACTTCCAACATATGGATCGGCACAGATAAATTGAGTTTATACCTTACAGTGGTCACTTGAGTTTTGTTCTGAACTGACATCAAACAAAGATCTGTGAAATCCGATGAAGCTTGTGTTAATAGTTCCAGGAGATATATTTGACTTTTGAAGTCAAAGCTGCTTTATATTGGCACGGAGGTTAAACACAAAAATTTATTGGTACCACAAAGTAGCCTTTTAATCCTAAAGGGATAAATGTTTAGTATAAATCATGGTATTAGCTCTAAGACTGACCAAAGAAATTGCAGTAGTTACCAATCCATATGGAAAATCAATCTAATTGATGAAGACATCTAGTAGTATATGGCCCTTTAATGACAACCGTTGGCCAGAGCAGAACACTGGCCATACCATTACAAACCATTAGCCATATTTCATGACTCATAGGGTTAAACTATTGAACTGACTTACACAGTGAAGACACAATGGGGGGAAATTTATTAAATGAATTACGCCAGAAAAGTGGTATTAAAAAGACACAATTTTTAGTGCTATTTATGTGACAAAAATTGTCACTTTTTGTAGCTTTGTGCCCTGCACACAACTATATCTAAAAATTGGGCATGCTAAGGTGGCATTTAGTGGGAGGTCTCTACAGACCTAAAGATTTATCAGTAGAATACTCACAAATTATATCTCTAGTCTACCACAGTTCTTAGCTCTAGCTAATTTATTAAGAGGCATGTACACAGGGGATCATGACTGGCCTAGGAAACATAAGTCTCTATACATTTATGCCACTATGTTTCCTTAAAGTAAAATTGAAAGTTGAACAGTAAAGAGCACATACTTTGAAACCTAGTAAAATGTAGTGAGTCCCTTTAATTTAAATCTGTTTAAACAATTCAATTTTATGTCTTTCATGCCAACAGACTACCATGAAGGTACAGGTCACTTTAACAAAGCCATACCATTTTGGTGGGCAGGTTGTTGATTCTTAGGCTTAGTGATTGTATTTACACAGGGTTAATCGATTTACATAGGTATAAACACTGGGGATATTACCATGTTATAAAATCGCTAGGATATGCCATCACTATACAATCCAAATGGGGTCACACTACAGTTTCCTTGCACAGTGGCTAACAAAGTCTCCTTGTGCTGGAAACAAAGACCTGCAATATACTTGCAGCCTCGACATTCTCAGGATTGGTTGGGGTAATGTGTTGTAAAAAAACAAAAAAAAAACAAAAGCATTTTTTCCCAATGAAAAAAGTCTCAACATTTTCTCGAAGCTCCACCCTGACACCAACTTCCAGATATTTATTGCATCTGAGGCCCTCAATAATCCTCCCTCCGTCTCAGCACACACCCCTCCTTTTAGATGCTAGTACAGCTCCCATGCCTCAAGACCTTTTGAAGGCTCCCATGCCAGTCATAGGGAAATAACTGTTGAGGCTTATCAGTGGCAAGCCTCCATAGTTATACAGTGATTCTCCTATAGGCTGCAATACATATGGGACAAGCGATCTAATGATGCCAGTTTTAAGTCTCATGTGGGGGATAAAAAAAAAAACTTAAGGTTTTTAAATATATTTTAAAAAATATAAAAATTCAAATCATCTCTCCCTTTCCGTAGATCACAAATAAAATAAACAAAAAGAAACAAACTAGGCATCCTCTTGTCCAAAAACACCCAAACTATAAAAATAAAAAAACCAAAATTGTCAAATTATCGTTTTGCCTCCCAAAAAAGATTAAATAAAAAGTGTTCAGAGGCTTCTCGAAATTTTTAGAAATAAAAACTACATCTTGTGCTGCAAAAAAGACATTTCACTCCATATACATAAACATAAAAAGTTACAGGTGTCAGAATATAGCACCTAAAATAATTTTGTGCAATTTTCAAAGTTTTGGATTTTTATAAAGGTATCACTACATGACAACTAAATAAATTTGGTATCGCTGTGATCGTGCTGACCAAAAGAAAATAAGGAACCTGTCATTATTACCGCACAGTGAAAGTCCTAAAAACGAAACCCTAAATTCGATATTGATACATGGAAGATAGTTATAGTAATGACGATCCTGCTTAGAAAGCAATCTTTATCATTTAAATCATTTAATTCCATTACTGCTAACTTTGTACTCCTTCACGGGGAAAAATACCCCTCAAAAACGATAGGAGGTGTATTTTTACTCTTCCAGACAACAATGTAGTGTGAACTCTGGTTTGGGTCCCCTACAATCATACAGTGGTGGCGCTTCCTAGTGATATGACATTACTTAAGAAGATGGGTACACCCACTTCAAACATAAGGAAAGACTATGCACACTATATTTATGTAACATTGGTTTATTATTAGAGATGAGCGAATTGAAGCTGACGAAGTGGAATTCGATCCGAATTTCAGGAAATACTCGATTCGCATCGAACCCGGATTTCCTCACTCTTTGTGGTAACGAATCGCATTTTTTCATAAAATGGCTGCTGCATGTTAGGACATGGGGCAAGGAACTCAGGGAACGTGGGATCACCCACAATGCCATGCATGCAGCCAATCAGCAGCCAGCCCTGTGATGTCACAGCCCTTTAACCCCCTTCGCGACTGCCCATGGCATCGGGAGCGGGTGTTAGCTGTAAGTGACAGCTAACACCCTGCCCCATATCCCCCGGTCAGAGCATAGCTCCAATCGCGTGTTTTAACCCCTTGGATGCCGCGGTCAAACATGACCATGGCATCCAAGGGGGTTCTGCCATGCTACATGTCCCCCTCGGCACCCCTCGCGGCGAGATAGGATCTTCTGCAGCCCGGGGTCTGGCCAGTGACCCCAGGCTGCTAGTAGCCCCCAGTACCTGGTTGATCCTGCCCAGAAGTGAAGTAATCAGCCTATGTGTTTGCATAGGCTGACTTCCTCTACAGACTGAAATACACGTGTATTGCAGTCTATAGTGCTGAACCAGCGATTCTACTCCACTATACAGGCTCTCTGCAGCTGTTAATGTTATTCGCTTCAAATTAATTCGGATCAAATCGAATCACATCGGAAAATTTGTCGAAGCTGCTGAATCAAATTTTTGAAAAACTCTCTTGTCTCTATTATATCAATGGACGTCTTCAGAGTTATCCCATCTTTGGTTTCATGCTTTGTCTTGATGTATTTATCTGTATGAAGTTATATAAGTGTAGGCTGTTTGGGATAGCGCTAACTTATATATGTAGGGATACTATTACAAAGAATCAAGGATGGTTTGAAATGCATAGTGGAATGCCATTCCTGAGGATGTCCATGTTCTTTAAAACTTTTCTACTTCAATGTGTTCTGGAATAATACATTTTTGAACCAAATTAGCACACAAAAAAAAAGATATTTGCAGGCTGCTTTGGAGGTATTTCTCAGCAGATTGCAGATGGAACTTAACATTTTACAAGTCTTATTATTCAGATGTGATTCAGTTGGTCTCTGGGTATCTGGCCGGTCTCCTTAAAGTCCAAGAGGCTCACCAGACAAGGAACACGTAAATCCCAGATCATTTTACATCTGCCAAAACATACCAAACACCATGTTCTCTTCCCGATTGTAATCATAAAATAGCCTTGATCCCATAACAGCTAAAATTTGTGTGGAGCAGACGAGCAGCATAAAACACATTAAAAGATAATATAACATCAGCGCACTAAATCACAACCATCTTTAAGTTTTTTCCCTACGCACTGACAATGTGACACTTTGTTTAATCATCTTGCTGATAAAAACTCTGTCCTGACTTTGATAAATCAAAGCTGGTTAAATTGTTGTTTTTTCAATGAAGATTAGAAAAAAAAAAGACAGAATGTAATGAATGTACGCCACCGTGTGTAAAGGGAAAAAGCCTCAGCATTGTAACGCTGTAAGTAACGACTTTGCTTCAAATATTTCCAAAACATCAATTTAGTGGGGGGGGTTATCGATTAGATGCTAGAGCCGCAAGACAATATTTCATCCCTTGGCGCTGCAGTACATATGATTATTGAAAGCAGTGTTTAGTGTACAATACAGGATCTAACCAGACAGATTGCCTCATTAGAGATAATGCTCTGCCTGCATCTCTTTATTCCACAATGATGCTTGGCGCTGATTAAAAGATACCAACCATTGTACAATAAAACAAACCTGAGCATACAAAAGGTTCAAAACACTCAATCCGCAACTGAAAGGAGGATTTTAATTTTAATAGATGGTATTTATAATGGAGTGGCAGATGGCAAAAATGTGCAGATTTTGACACCACGGATGCTTCGTTGTTTTTTAATCGTTTCATTGTGCCAATGTGTCAAAGAACTTTAGGAACAAGTATCAGAGTGACTCATAATGGAATGAAAACAAAACGCATGAACAAAATTCACGTAGATTAAAAAGCTAAAAGGCGAAGGGAAAGGGAAATGTTTTGAGATTTTTTTTTATTATGCCATGTCACATTTAAAGGGGTTGTTAAGTTTCAGACCAATATTAAGAAACAAATAATATTGTTTGTATAATGAAAAGTTGTACAATTTTCCAATATACTTTCTGTATCAATTCCTCACGGGTTTTCTAGATCTCTGCTTGATGTCAATCATTCTGCTTACTCCCAGTGTGTATAAATCAGTCCATGGTCATGTGATAAACACACAGATGACTGAGCTGTGACTGAGCCATGACCTGTGTGTTTGTGATGAACCGACCCTCAGTTTTATATCTTTCTTGGAAGTGTGTTTTACTTGCTTAGTAGTATAATGTTGTACCGTGTTAGCCATTGAAAGTAGTGGAAGAGTGAAGAAATCAGGCGATACCTTTTAGAGGCTAACTGAGTATATTTATAAGTAAGCTTTCAGGAGTATTCGCTCCCTTCATCAGACATGGTGTGATACAAGAACTGAAAATTAACAGATTTTTATACACATGGTTTTCAAAGCATTTTAGAGTCCTTAAAAAAAATTGCAATCTAAGTAGAGAAGTTATTTACAACAGGTCAAAAAAAACAGTCTGGAAACTTGTGGTGCGTGACGGAGGGATCAGTAATTCTTGCTGTTATCTGTTTGTTATCAGGAGGTGATTTGTGACCCTCACAGGTCACACATAGTGTGATTTGAAGCTGGCATGAATATTGAGTTCAGTTCAAGGTTCAAACATAGTGTGACATGAAGCTGGCATGAATATTAAGTCCAAATTGCAGAGTTTGAAATTTTTGCATAAATTTGTACTCCATTTCTTTTCTTTTCTCCTGTGTCTTAAAATGTCCCATTAAAACCACAACCCGCAAATCTTCAATAGAGTGGTTTTCTCCGGAGAAATGTGCGGCCACTGGGAGATCGGTTCTGCTGTTATTAATGGTGGATCTGTGTGAGTTCATTCGTTGACTGAGTCTCTGCCCTGTTTCCCCCACATAGAGGCCTGTGGTGGGACATTGAACACACATTATGAGGTACACCACATTGGAAGACCTGCAGGAAAATGTCCCCCTAATTCTGTGCACCTGTTGTGACTGTGGGATAGGTACACTGTCAGCGGTGTGGATGTGCTTGCAGGTCATGCACCGTTTATGTAGGCAAGGTGAGGTGCCATTTTCAGTTGGGGCCTTCAGGGCACTCCGGACGATAATGCGCCTCAGGTTTGGTGGTTGTCGAAAGGAGAGGAGAGGGGGGACTGGAAATATGTCCTTGAGTCTGTTGTCCCTATGTAGTACAGGTTGGAGCTCCTTGGCAATCCTTCGTAGGATCTCCAGCTGTGGGTTGTAGGTGACAACTAGGGGCACTCGGGCTTCTTTCTGGGTCTCTCTATATGTGAGCAGACTGTCTCTGTTAATGGCTGCTGCTTTGTTTAATTGGTTGTCTGTCACTTTTGGTTTGTATCCCAATCTGAGAAATTTCATCCTCAGATCCAGGAGGTGCTTGTCCAGGTCTGTTTTGTCGGAGCAAATACGATTGTATCGTATAGCCTGGCTGTAGATTATAGATTGTCTTGTGTGCTTGGGGTGGAAGCTGTCGTTTCTCAGGTAGGCCGTTCTGTCTGTGGGTTTGTGGTATATTGATGTGAGTAGCCGGTGGTCTTTAATGTATATTGTGGTATCCAGAAAGTGAATTTCACTCCCTGAATAGCTAAGTTTAAGGTTGATGGTCGGGTGAAAGTCATTGAAGTCATTATGGAATTGAAGTAGGGCCTCCTCACCTGCAGTCCAGATGACAAGGATATCATCGATATAACGAAGGTAAATCATAGGTTTGGTGGTGCATGTTGATAAATATGTTCCTTCCATTTCTGCCATAAAGAGATTTGCATATTGGGGTGCACATCTGGTCCCCATTGAAGTTCCCATTCGCTGTAGATATAGATCCTCTCCAAAGGTAAAATGGTTGTGGCTAAGGATGAATTGTATGAGCTGTGTTACTGGTTCTGTTGGGAGGTTTTGTTTTGCCAGGTGTACCCGACATGCTGCAACTCCATCCTTGTGGGGAATGTTAGTATACAGGGATTCCACATCCATGGTGGCCAAAATGGTACCCTCAGGTAGAGGGCCCAGGGCATTCAGTTTGTTAAGAAGGTCAGTGGTGTCCTGGATATAGCTTGGAGTATCCCTGACAAGGGGTTTTAGGAGATTTTCCACCCAACCTGAGATGTTTTCTGTCAGTGTCCCAATGCCAGAAATGATAGGCCTCCCAGGGTTGCCATCTTTGTGTATCTTTGGGAGCATATAGAAGCAGCCCGGCCTGGGATCTTGGGGGATAAGTCCTTTTACCTGATTCTGGATCTGGACTGGAAACTCCTTGATCATACTCTTTAGTTCTTTCATATAGGCCTCTGTGGGATCACTTGCAAGTTTGGAGTAATGGATGGGATTTGACAGTTGCCTGTTTGCTTCCTGGATATAGTCTGAGGTGTTCATTATGACTATTGCGCCCCCTTTGTCAGCTGGTTTTATTATTATATCCTGATTTTCTTTCAATGATGTAATAGCCTTCTGTTCCTGAAGGGTTAGGTTATGCACCTGTTTCTTTTGTTTCTCCAGGATTTCTGATTTTACTTTGCTTCTGAAACAGTCAATATATTTATCCAGTGCTGCATTAGCTCCAGGGCGTGGGGTCCAGGTAGATTTTTTGGTAGGATTCCTTATGGGCTGTTCCATCTCAGAGTCGCTGCTGTATGGAGGGTCTTTGTCATAAAAATATTCCCTTAATCTCATTTTTCTGAAAAACTCCTCCATATCATTGCAGAGTTGGATATGGTCAGTGTGTGCTGAGGGGCAGAAGGAGAGACCTTTGGAGAGAACTGACATTTCGTGTTTGTTTGGCTCATAAGAGGAAAGATTCACAACACAGCTTTGCTGCGCTGGGCTAGTACTTGCGGTTACAGTAATGAGGCCTTTTTGTCTCAGTCTGTGGAGCTTTTTCTTTTGTTGTTAATAAGCATATCCTGAAGTTTCCAGTAGTATGTGTGGAGTCTGGCCTTCATTTCCTCTGTGTCATTAGCCAATGATGATTTCAGGGCCTGTATCTCATCCTGTGTTCTTTTTTTGTTGTTATAGGAAATTTTTATCATATTGTTCCGCAGCCTTTCAGATGTCCGAATACATAGTTGTTCTGCATATCGGCTGTTGTAGGTGTTCCGGGTTGGGTTACGTAAATTGAAGCCTTTTGGGATGAGTCTCTCCTTTTTGCATTTTGTTAAGAAGAAGATGTCGCTGTTGAGTTGTGCAAGTTTCTTAAGCCGGTTTTTCAGTTCCATTCTTTTGCGGTACATTGTGGTATCTTTCAAGTTGATAGTAGTATAATGTTGTACCGTGTTAGCCATTGAAAGTAGTGGAAGAGTGAAGAAATCAGGCGATACCTTTTAGAGGCTAACTGAGTATATTTATAAGTAAGCTTTCAGGAGTATTCGCTCCCTTCATCAGACATGGTGTGATACAAGAACTGAAAATTAACAGATTTTTATACACATGGTTTTCAAAGCATTTTAGAGTCCTTAAAAAAAATTGCAATCTAAGTAGAGAAGTTATTTACAACAGGTCAAAAAAAACAGTCTGGAAACTTGTGGTGCGTGACGGAGGGATCAGTAATTCTTGCTGTTATCTGTTTGTTATCAGGAGGTGATTTGTGACCCTCACAGGTCACACATAGTGTGATTTGAAGCTGGCATGAATATTGAGTTCAGTTCAAGGTTCAAACATAGTGTGACATGAAGCTGGCATGAATATTAAGTCCAAATTGCAGAGTTTGAAATTTTTGCATAAATTTGTACTCCATTTCTTTTCTTTTCTCCTGTGTCTTAAAATGTCCCATTAAAACCACAACCCGCAAATCTTCAATAGAGTGGTTTTCTCCGGAGAAATGTGCGGCCACTGGGAGATCGGTTCTGCTGTTATTAATGGTGGATCTGTGTGAGTTCATTCGTTGACTGAGTCTCTGCCCTGTTTCCCCCACATAGAGGCCTGTGGTGGGACATTGAACACACATTATGAGGTACACCACATTGGAAGACCTGCAGGAAAATGTCCCCCTAATTCTGTGCACCTGTTGTGACTGTGGGATAGGTACACTGTCAGCGGTGTGGATGTGCTTGCAGGTCATGCACCGTTTATGTAGGCAAGGTGAGGTGCCATTTTCAGTTGGGGCCTTCAGGGCACTCCGGACGATAATGCGCCTCAGGTTTGGTGGTTGTCGAAAGGAGAGGAGAGGGGGGACTGGAAATATGTCCTTGAGTCTGTTGTCCCTATGTAGTACAGGTTGGAGCTCCACCCGACCATCAACCTTAAACTTAGCTATTCAGGGAGTGAAATTCACTTTCTGGATACCACAATATACATTAAAGACCACCGGCTACTCACATCAATATACCACAAACCCACAGACAGAACGGCCTACCTGAGAAACGACAGCTTCCACCCCAAGCACACAAGACAATCTATAATCTACAGCCAGGCTATACGATACAATCGTATTTGCTCCGACAAAACAGACCTGGACAAGCACCTCCTGGATCTGAGGATGAAATTTCTCAGATTGGGATACAAACCAAAAGTGACAGACAACCAATTAAACAAAGCAGCAGCCATTAACAGAGACAGTCTGCTCACATATAGAGAGACCCAGAAAGAAGCCCGAGTGCCCCTAGTTGTCACCTACAACCCACAGCTGGAGATCCTACGAAGGATTGCCAAGGAGCACCACAAGTTTCCAGACTGTTTTTTTTGACCTGTTGTAAATAACTTCTCTACTTAGATTGCAATTTTTTTTTAAGGACTCTAAAATGCTTTGAAAACCATGTGTATAAAAATCTGTTAATTTTCAGTTCTTGTATCACACCATGTCTGATGAAGGGAGCGAATACTCCTGAAAGCTTACTTGCTTAGGTCAGTCCTTCCCCCACTTGGAATGCGGTGCTTTAGTTGAGTCCACATTGCTGGACGATACGCTTCACTGGTTTTATGTGTGTTCATTGGAGATGGCTTGCTATAGCCAGGCACTTTTATTATCCCTAGCCAGATGGGATGGGGGATAGCAAGCCTTAACTTCACCCTTCTCTCCGAGGGTTCTGCAAAGGTGGGAGAAGGGGGGGGCTGCCTGGGTGCAAGGGGTGGGTGGAGCACTAGCCATATGCTGTGGGCAGACCTGGATTCTGGGGTCATTCAGCAAAGAGGCAGTAAGGAGCTCTGATCTGGGAGAAGATGAGAGGGCCTGCCCTACTGAGGAATGCTTTGAGGGCCTAGTTCTGGACAGCATGTAGAAGGATTGTTTTATGCAACTTGCTTAAGCTTGTGCCCTAGGCCCAAAACTCTGCTGTGGCCTAGAGAAACAGACTACGAGCCTATGCCGGTATTTTCTCTATCTTTTAATTCCCCTGTTTATTTTTGTGTATTGTATCATCGCTCCTTTGCTTGTATGTTTATGCTTGATTATATTAATATTGTATATTTCTGTATATGCTATTAATTCATACCGACCCACTTGGGTTATTAAATATATAAAATTTATATCGCTCGTTTCGTTTTTATTCTATGACCCGGTCTACTCACGGTGTGTGAGTGGGAGGTTAAGAAAGAAGTTTGATCGCAGGCGTGCCAGGCGGCTGGCCGAGGCGATATTCTTCACAGTGTTCAAAAGACTTTTTTTTTTCTCTTTTGCTCCACCATCCCCATTTTCCTGAAAGTGGATGTGACAAGAGGTGTGGCCAATTTCAGTTTTATGATAATTTACTCTATGAACTGGCATATATATCAGGACAGGCACATGGCTCCACTGGAGAATGCACTCAATTTATGTACAAGCGTACTAAACCCTAGATATGGGCAAACTAGCTCATATCAAGCCTGATTCAACTTGAATATTCCAAATTGTTTTTTGTTTTTTTTTATAAAGCCAGACAAAAGATTTGTCTCGAACTAAAATGGCCACGGCATTATACTCTGGGCTGTCTTCAGACCCCAGAGTATAATAGATGAAGGCTCAGGGGAGGTAAAAAAAAACCAAAAACATTCATACTCTCCTTTCCTTACATCTTTAGGGCCTCCTCACAGCGTCCAGCGCTCTCCTGGTGAAATCATGTGCCACTAACAGGCACATGGGCACACTGAGTGTCACTTGGACATATGGCGACACTAAGGTGGCGAGAGAGAGAGAGAGAGCGCCAAACGCCGCAAGGAGGCCCAAAAGAGGTAAGGGAAGGTAAGTATGAATGTTTTTTTTTTTATTATTTTGTTTACACCTCCCCTGGGCCTCCACCTATTATATTCTGAGATCTGAAGAGACCCCAGAGTATAATAATGTCACTTTGACATAACTTCAGTTGTGTTTGCCATAGAGAGTTAGAAATGGGATGGAAAGGAGCCCTACCAGTGTTCTACACTATGTTTTAAGCCTGTATGTGGTTTGTACAGAACTTGTTCGACCAGAAAAGAATCTTGGAGCCGAGCCACGCAAACCTGAAATGAATCGCCAATCTCTACTAAACGCCTGTCTTGATAAATTCCCCCTATAGACATTATGCAACATTTAAGTATATGACTAGAGACTCAGACTAGATAGATAGAAAGAGAGAGAGAGAGAGAGATATGGTTAGCACTGCAGCCTTGCAGCGCTGGAGTCCTGGGTTCAAATCCTGCCTAGGACAACATCTGCAAGGAGTTTGCGTGGGTTTCCTCCGGGTACTCTGGTTTCCTTCCACACTCCAAAAACATACTGATAGGAAATGTAGAATGTGAGCACTATATGGGACAGTGACCACAATGTCTCTAAAAGCGCTGTGGAATATGATGGTGCTATATAAGTAAGCTAAATAAATAATAAGCTAAATAAATAAATGATAGATTGATTTGAAGAGTTAAATTTGCTAGTTACAGCCCCAATTTGTCCATTATATTATTTCTCTTCAGACTGCAGTTTGATTATAACCAGCAGAGAAGGTTTCCTGTACGGTGTAGCTGGGCTCATTGGTATTCAATCTTTTACTCTCTAAACTTAACAAAGGTCAAGAGGTGCCTTCTGGGCAGGTCCATCTTAGCTTAAAGAACTGCCACTCAATGCACGGAGCAGCAACTAGGTCTTCAAGGTGGTACATCAGGCTTCAGATTTAGCTAATCTCATAGCAAGTGGTTGCTCTCTCAGTTTTTCAGATTGCCTTGCAATGCTCTGCTGGTGTTATCTCCAGCACAACAGATGAACATAGCAAGTGTGTAGAACAGCATTAAGGATGATGACATACTAAATAAAAATAAAGAAAAGTTGTGGAAACTGGATGAGAAATTCAGTAAGCAGAAATTTTGGAAGAGGTGAGACAGAATACAAAATACACACGTGGACAAAATTGTACCCCTCGTTTAATGAAAGAAAAACCCACACTGGTCACAGAAATAACTTGAATCTGACAGACTGGAATTTGCCAAACTACATGTTGACCAGCCACAAAGCTTCTGGGAGAATGTCCTATGGACAGATGAGACAAAAATCAAAATTTTTGGCAAGACACATCAGCTCTATGTTCACAGACGGAAAAATGAAGCATATCTTGGAAAGAGCACTGTCCCTACTGTGAAACATGGAGGAGGCTCTGTTATGTTCTGCTTTGCTGCATCTGGCACATGGTGTCTTGAATCTGTGCAGGGTACAATGAAATCTCAATTCTATCAAGGGATTCTATAGAGAAATGTGCTGCCCAGTGTCAAAAAGCTTGGTCTCAGTTGCAGGTCATGGGTCTTGCAACAGGATAATGACCCAAAACACACAGCTAAAAACACCCAAGAATGGCTAAGAGTAAAACATTGGACTATTCTGAAGTGGCCTTCTATGAGCCCTGACCTAAATCCTATTGAGCATCTTTGGAAGGAGCTGAAACATGCCGTCTGGAAAAGGCACCCTTCAAACCCAAGACAACTGGAGCAGTTTGCTCATGAGGAGTGGCCAAAATACCTGTTGAGAGGTGCAGAAGTCTCATTGAGAGTTACAGGAATTGTTTGATTGCAGTGATTGCCTCAAAAGGTTGTGCAACAAAATATTAAGTTAAGGGAAACATCATTTCTGTCCAGGCCTGTTTCATGAGTTTTCTTTTTAAAAAAATTCTGTTGAAGCATGGTTGAAAAGCAATGTCTGACTTTCATTTGTTTATTTTCATAGAATTTTTATATATTATTAATTTTGTCAGATTCAAGTTATTTCTGTGTCCATTGTGGGTTTTTCTTTCATTAAACGAGGGGTACCAACAATTTTCCACATGTGTAATATTATACCTCTATAAGTATAATATGGGCAAAAAGTCTGCAGAGAAAAACTCAGTGAAAATTCAATAAAAAAAAAAAACTGTGGAATAAAACGTGATGTGTTTCCAAAGTGTTTTTTTTTTTCCACAACGTTTTTTTGCTGCTTTTAGAGTGGTGTAACGTATATGAATTTTATGTTGTGAAAGATAGATTGTAAATACAAAAAGCAGGAGAAATTGGGGTAAGGAATGAGACAGACTAAATGAAGAGAACTTTAAGAACTTTAAGGAACCATGACTTGTAAGGCAGGTGGATGTTGGAGAAGACAAATGGAGTTCAGGACCAATACAAGGCAAATTTCAGGAAGTAAGGTGTAAGAGACAGTTTTCTGGCATTGTAAATTGTCGGCTGAGGTGTCCCTGTCCCAACCTGCTTTGGTCTCTCCGTGCTTCACCCACTTTTGTAAACATTTTTGCACAAAATTTTTGAACTGTTCATTGCACTTACACAGGAATGGCTTCACGGGAGGAGGAGTTGCCTTCCAGTGGGTCAACAAATTCACTACAATTTATGCCAGAAACCATGATAATAGTTTCTTGCACATGGAGGGCAACAAATATGCATTATTTATAATGAGGCATGTCGATCAAGACCTGTCAATATAATGTTAGTTTTCTGAAATCTTCCCCATAGTTGTCGACTGCATTCACTGACCTTCTTATATTAAGACATGTATATGCCCCCATTGATATTGTAAAGGAATAAAAGGATCAGGCATGTTGGAATTTGACAACAGAGATGAATAAGCTAAAAACTAGTATAGATCAAACGAGTCCCTGTGTAAAGTCAGAAGCTTTCTATCTTGTGACCAGGAGGTTCTTGAGCACACTGAGCCATTCTCACTTTGTGTTCAAAGAAGGAGCTTATTCTGATACAGGTAATCAGCAGCACAGCATATGTTGCACCATAAAGTGCAGTGACCTACTACTAGACCACCAATAAGACCACGCCATTTAGTAATAGAATTCATGCTGATTGGCCCTACTTGTCTTCAATGTGATGCACTAATAGGCTATGTACTCTAGCCAGGGCCATAACAAGTGATCATAGGGCCCCATAGCAAAAGTTGTAAAGGGCTCCACACCATTACCATGACCACAACAAGTTCAGAACTTCAAAGGTGTACAATTATTTTAGTCTATTTACACAAAGAGATAACACAGGTAGTGAATTTCCAGTTCATATAATGCAGAGCGATGTCACAGTACTAGAATAATCAACACAGTGATGTCATAGTACCAGCATAAAGCACTTAGTGGCATCACACTACAGGGATAATAAACACAATGACATCACAGTACAGGGATAATGCACACAGTGATTCCAGGTAACAGGATAATGCAAACAGTGATGTCACAGTACAGTGATAATCTACATAGTGATGTCAGAGTACAGGGATATTGCACACAGTGACACCAAGTACTAGGATAACGCAAACAATGGTATCACAGTACAGGGATTATAAACACAGTGATGTCACAGTACATGGATAATGCACAGGGTGAGGTCACAGTACCAGGATAATAAACACAGTGACGCAATACAATATTGGAAATAAACACAGTGATGTCAGAATACAAGGATAATGTCCACTATAACAGCATAGCACAAGAATAATGAACAAACAAAATGATCACTGTGTACACAGTGACATCAGAGAATATAAATATAGTAATTATATTGATGTCACATGTAGTCATTATGATAACCCTGTGGCTTTGTACTGGAATACACAAGAAATTATATTGTTAGAATACTGCATAGGATAGCAACACTAAAGTATATGGCAACCATAGAGTGTGTACAGATGTGGATATTACTCAGGCCTGTAATGGATCCCCTCAGCTAATGCAATTTCATCTGAGTTTTGATCATGAGTTTCCCACATTAGCCTTCCAAAATCTTTTATCATAATAAAGATGCAACTTACCGCAGTGGAAAGCTTTCCTCTATTTCTTTCAACATGGACTACAGCTTCTTGGATGAGCGAAAACAAATTTAGTAGAACACGTTCTAGGTCATAAATCCCATGCATTTCTTTGGTAAGTCTCTCAATTGATGCAATGTATTCATTCCAGTAAGAGTCTATTTCCCCAACGCTCGAAAGGCAACCGCGCATAATAGTTCCACAATATCCAGCGCATGGTCGTGCCAGTAAATGACCCTGACAGTGGGAGCAGTACCACATTTTCACAAGTGACCTTCCACAGTCCTTGTTGAACTTTAAATAGTCAGTAGTATTAATCACTTCAATGCCGAGATTCAGAGCTTGCAGGAAAACCCGAGAAGCCTGCAAGGATTTGGAAACTTGTGTCATGATTGTTTTTGGATACTGACTAAACGCATTGACGTCTCGTCTGGCCAGTCGTAGGCATTCTACACTTTCCACCGACTCTTTGAATCCAGGGTTCAAGTAACTGCCGTATACTACCGGGAACAAGCCATCGAAAAACTCATTCACCATATCATTCACATTAATGTCTGAACCCAAGACATAGAGTGAGATGTCTGTGAATAATTCACCAACCAGTTTAAAGGTCTTAGATGAGATGCTTTGGTAATGAGTCTTAAACATTGTGTTTGTATAATTCCTGGCATGCCGTATTACCATTTCAAACGCTTCTGCAAGAAAAGAGAGAAGGGAGAGTGAACAGAATGCAATTTCAATCCACTTTCATATATTCATTCATCATGGAATACTTTCTTTTCAAGCTTCAAAATTCACAAGACAAGGATGGATTTTATATGGCCACTCATTTTTCTGCAGATCTATCAGAAGTGCCAATGTAAAATGCTTTAATGTCTTATTCTAACAATTTTCCTTTTGTGCCTCCAGTGCACTTTTATCTACATACTGTATAGTCTCAACACATACAAGCACTGAGAAAAGCTTTTATGAAGAATAATGCTAATGTCACGTGTCAGCTAGAATATTACCCTGGAAAAAGAGAGCACTTTAATACATGTCTATCTGTAATTACTATGTTATGTTACAATATTTGTCATAGGATTTTGTGAACTATTGCACCCGCTTCTTAAAGGGAGTCTGTCCCAGAACCCAGCTCCGCAGATAGTTAGGTTAGAGTCACCTAAATCATATGGTGTTTCCCCTTGTGAATCGGTGTCTGCATTACTGAGATATCACTGTTTTTGTTATTCGCAAATTAACTCTATGGAGAAATGGAGGCATTGTCACTTACCTCTTTGGAGCAACTGCAAGCTCCAAAGAGCCTGTTAGCTTATTGACAAAACGACAATATCTTTGCAACTCAGACACAGATTCACGAGGGGGAAAAGCATTTTATTCAGGTGATTGGGGCTGGGTTGATATGCTGCGTTCTGGTGACAGACTCCAGTGTCATTGATGAAGCCAAGTTAGGCTGGGTTCACATTAGCATTGTTGTCTCCGCACCTAATAAATGTTTGTGATCCATCGAAATATCATAAAAACTGCTTAAAATGGGTAATTTAAAAAAACAACAACATTGATTTCACTGGGTTTTTCAAACCATTCACAGGTGTGCGTTTGGAGCATTTTCAACGTGAATTCGCTCAGATCAGACTTGCTGCACTTTAGCACCGCCCAAAAAATGATACACAATGTGGCCATTTTTTTAAAGTTTTATTTTTAACATAGGGGTCTAAGGAAAGTTTTGCAATCCATTTTTTTTTCTGTGCATGCTCAGAATGAAGACGGGGGGGGGGGGGTAACTGGATCAGCCAAAAATAGACACAAATTGAACGGACACGAACCAAAATGACATTTTTTTTTTTTATGGCTACCCGTTTGTCATTTTTTTGACGAATCCTTTGGTTTTTTTTAGATGGATTTGCAGGGCAGAAGCGAACATATCCTAAGAATAGTACTACCGAAACCAAGTACCACCAAAATGCACTATTATATTTTATACTCAAATGTTGCATAACTTACAATACTTTGCCTTTTATTAAAATTACTCATTCCCTAAAAGTAGACTTCTACACTGCTGCCCATCTGCAGTTCGCAAAAACTCACCTGGAAAAGCCAGAAGGCTTTTTGAACAAAGTTTTGTGAACAGATGAGACCAAAATAGGGCTTTTTTTTATTTAACCACTTCAGTACTGGGCCAATTTCTGGTTCAGGACTAGACACATTTACGGGGTTTTTTTTGTATGTGCAGTTTTGTGGACTGTAACATTTTTATCATTTGCGTTATTCAACTAATTTATGTGACTTTTTTTCGGTGCTACTAAAAAACTTTTTAAAATAGTTTTTACTCTCCGTTACGGTAAATTATATTTTGTATGGTGTCGTCAAGAGTAGGGCTAGAACCTGTAATAACGGCAAGTTATTGACATATTATTTTATTTATTTTTTTAATTATTTTATTTACATTTTTTTTTTATTTTCCTATTCATTTTTTTTTTTTTTTTTTACATTGTGTCCCCATAAGGTCATAATAGACCTTTGGGGACATCTGATTACTTTTTTTTTGCTGGGGAGGCTGATTTCCCCTGTAACTGGGGCTGGTACATTTATCCCCAGTTGCAGGAGGAATACAGCCTCCTGCACGTTACTATAGAGCTGAACTGGGTCCTGTAGGACCCAGCAGCTGTTATAGACGCTGATCTCGGTGGCTCACGTGACCGCCGGGTCAGAGGGGAGACGCATTATGGTGGCGCCTATAGCTGTGTATACAACAATCATTGAGTGCTGTATACACAGCTATCGGGAAGGCAGGGAAGGTAATAAAGCTTCCCTGCCTTCTCTTTGGGAGCTCCGGCTGAAGTTACAGCCAGCTCCCCATTCCAGCAGCTGCACAATTTCGTGCAGCTGCTGAAATCAGCTTGGATGTACTGGTACGAATGGTTAAAGAAGAATAAAGTTATAGTTTTGGAATGGCCAAGTCAAAGCCCTGACCTTAATCCAATAGAAATGTTCTGGATGTCCTGAAGTAAGCAGTTCATGGGACTATCATCAGAGGTTTTACACAAGGGAATTAAAGAGGATCTGTGAACTCTCTTGATATGTTTGCTTAAGTCAATAATTGTATTCCCTCTAATATAACAAATCTAGAATACCTTTCCTTTTAACTCTGTGTTGTGCATAACTGAGTAACTGAGTGTTACTAGATGGTTGTTTGCCCACAGTCTGAGATTTTCCAATCAGCACTGACAGTGTGGGGACACACCCTCTTGACAAGAGAAATGGTAACACACACTTGTCAATTTATTTATAAAATCCTAAGAGCATTATCTCAGGAACGGCCCAATGCAGAGTCTTAAGAATGATGGATCATGTGAAAAATCTCAAACATTTAGGCTGAGACCCCATGTTGAGGAAATGCTGCTTTTTTATTGCAGATTTTGCTGCATTTTTTTGAGCTATAGCTAAGAATGGCTACAAAAGGAAAGGGAGATATATAGGAAGCACTTATACTTCTACCTTGGCTTTGATTCAAAAAAATTGCAGCAAAATCTGCAACAAAAGCTGTGTTTCCACAAGGTGGGGCCCCACGTTGTGAAAATGCTGTGGTTTGGCTGTGGCTTTTGCCACAGCGTTTTACAGTACCTGCAAAGTGAATGGGATTCTGGCTAATCCCATGCACACAGTATAGAAAAATATCCGCAGTGGACATTTCGACACATTTTTGTAAATCGCAGCATGTCAATTATACCTACGTAAAGGCTGGCGTTTTCCGTATAGATATAACAGGGACCGAAAGTCCACAGAGGAAAACTCTGCGAACCTTCTGTGAAAAGGGATGTGGAAAAAAACGCGATGCGTTTCTGCTGTGGTCTTTTCCACAGTGCTTTTTGGCTGTGGCAGGCTATATGAGCCTTAGTCTTAAAGAGGGCTTTTTTTTTTCCAGATGTACTTAAAAAAAAGTTGGCTCATTTAATAATGAATAGTTATATTGATTTCCAATACGCTTTGAAATTCAAATTTTCACCATCACAAAAATATCTGCTTAGTGAAAGTGGTAACTTTGGGACATATTAACTAATAAAAATAACGCAGAATTCAGGTACAAAAAACTTCTGTACTATACATGTATTGCATCACATTTATGAATCACTACAGACATTTTTTTACAACTCATCTAACAAGAGATGTGGCTTACAAAAAAGAGTGTGGTTTTCCAGGAAAGGGGAGTATTTTTGATGCACGCTTTGCCAACAAATAAGTGGCATACTGTACAGTTAGATAAGGCAATCTGAGAAACAGATCCACATGGGATAACTTGCTTGAGCTGTTATTATAGAATAACTTTTTTGTTAAACTGGTATAATTCTAGAATAACTTGGCTGAACAGGTATAATCGTAGAATGACTTGGTTTCTCAAATAGAATTACTTGGTTGAGCAGGTATAAGCATATAATAACTTGGTTGAATGGGTATAATCATAGAGAAACTTGGTTGAGCTGGTATAAGCGCATAGTATAACCTGGTTACATGTGTATAATCATAGAATAAATTGGTTGTGTGGGTATAATCATAGAATATCTTGGTTGTGTGGGTATAATAGTATAAATTTGTTATGTGTATATCACAGAATGACTTGGTTGAGCAGGTAAAATCATAGATAAAATTGGCTAAATCATAAACTAAGTTAGTTGAGCAGATTTAACCACAGGTGAACCTGACTACACTATGGTAGTTATATACAGTGCCTTGCGAAAGTATTCGGCCCCCTTGAACTTTTCAACCTTTTGCCACATTTCAGGCTTCAAACATAAAGATATAAAATTTTATTTTTTTAGTGAAGAATCAACAACAAGTGGGACACAATTGTGAAGTGGAACAAAATTTATTGGTTATTTTAAACTTTTGTAAAAAATAAAAAACTGAAAAGTGGGGTGTGCAATATTATTGGGCCCCTTTACTTTCAGTGCAGCAAACTCACTCCAGAAGTTCAGTGAGGATCTCTGAATGATCCAATGTTGTCCTAAATGACTGATGATGATAAATATAATCCACCTGTGTGTAATTAAGTCTCCGTATAAATGCACCTGCTGTGTGATAGTCTCAGGGTTCTGTTTAAAGCGCAGAGAGCATCACGAAGACCAAGGAACACACCAGGCAGGTCCGTGATACTGTTGTGGAGAAGTTTAAAGCCGGATTTGAATACAAAAAGATTTCCCAAACTTTAAACATCCCAAGGAGCACTGTGCAAGCGATCATATTGAAATGGAAGGAGTATCAGGCCACTGCAAATCTACCAAGACCCGGCGGTCCCTCTAAACCAGGGGTCCCCAAACTACGGCCCGCGGGCCGCATCCGGCCCCCGGAGGCCATTTACCCGGCCCGCGTCGCAATTTCCTTGTGTTATTTCAATTGTGAGCGCACAGGCGGCGCTTACAATTGAAATAACCCGCCGAGCGCTACACGGGAAGTCTCGTTCCTGTGTAGACGCTCGGCGCTCGTCATCCGCACCCGGCCCGCGTCGCAATTTCCTTTTATTATTTCAATTGTGAGGGCATAGGCGCTTACAATTGAAATAACCCACCAAGCGCTACACGGGAAGTCTCGTTCTTGTGTAGACGCTCGGCGCTCGTCGCCCGGACCTAGAATGATCACGTCATGACGCACGACGTGCTCATCTAGGCCTTACAGCCGAAGACAGAGGAGCCGGGACCACCGCGCGAGAGCGGCTGCAGTGCTAGGTAAAGTATATTTTCACTTTTTTTTTTTACTGGGCATGGAGGGGGATCAGAGAACTGGATCTATATGGGGGATTGATGGGACCTATATGGGGGAGAGCTGGACATATATGGGGGAGAGACCTGGACCTATATGGGGGAGAGAGCTGGCCCTATATGAGGGAGACTGCATGGGACCTATATGGGGGGGGCATGGGACCTATATGGGGGAGAGCATGGGACCTATATGGGGGGCGCATGGAACCTATATGGGGGGGCATGGGACCTATATGGGGGGGCATGGGACCTATATGGGGGAAAGAGCTGGCCCTATATGAGGGAGACTGCATGGGACCCATATGGGGGAGACTGCATGGGACCTATATGGAGGAGACTGCATGGGACCTATATGGGGGAGACTGCATGGGACCTATATGGGGGAAAGCATGGGACCTATATGGGGGGCGCATGGGACCTATATGGGGGAAAGAGCTGGCCCTATATGAGGGAGACTGCATGGGACCTATATGGGGGAGACTGCATGGGACCTATATGGGGGAGACTGCATGGGACCTATATGGCGGAGACTGCATGGGACCTATATGAGGGAGACTGCATGGGACCTATATGGGGGAGACTGCATGGGACCTACAGTACAGACCAAAAGTTTGGACACACCTTCTATTCAAAGAGTTTTCTGTATTTTCATGACTATAAAAATTGTAGATTCACACTAAAGCCATCAAAACTATGAATTAACACATGTGGAATTATATACTTAACAAAAAAGTGTGAAACAACTGAAAATATGTCTTATATTCTAAGTTCTTCAAAGTAGCCACCTTTTGCTTTGATTACTGCTTTGCACACTCTTGGCATTCTCTTGATGAGCTTCAAGAGGTAGTCACTTGAAATGGTTTTCACTTCACAGATGTGCCCTGTCAGGTTTAATAAGTGGGATTTCTTGCCTTATAAATGGGGTTGGGACCATCAGTTGTGTTGTTCAGAAGTCAGGTGGATACACAGCTGATAGTCCTACTGAATGGAGTGTTAGAATTTGTATTATGGCAAGAAAAATGCAGCTAACTAAAGAAAAACGAGTGGCCATCATTACTTTAAGAAATGAAGGTCAGTCAGTCCAAAAAATTGGGAAAACTTTGAAAGTGTCTCCAAGTGCAGTGGACAAAACCATCAAGCGCTACAAAGAAACTGGCTCACATGAGGACCGCCCCAGGAAAGGAAGACCAAGAGTCACCTCTGCTGCGGAGGATAAGTTCATCCGAGTCACCAGCCTCAGAAATCGCAGGTTAACAGCAGCTCAGATTAGAGACCAGGTCAATGCCACACAGAGTTCTAGCAGCAGACACATCTCTACAACAACTGTTAAGAGGAGACTGTGTGCAGCAGGCCTTCATGGTAAAATAGCTGCTAGGAAACCACTGCTAAGGACAGGCAACAAGCAGAAAAGACTTGTTTGGGCTAAAGAAAGCAAGGAATGGACATTAGACCTGTGGAAATCTGTGCTTTGGTCTGATGAGTCCAAATTTGAGATCTTTGGTTCCAACCACCGTGTCTTTGTGCGACGCAGAAAAGGTGAACGAATGGACTCTACATGCCTGGTTCCCACCGTGAAGCATGGAGGAGGAGGTGTGATGGTGTGGGGGTGCTTTGCTGGTGACACTGTTGGGGATTTATTCAAAATTGAAGGAATACTGAACCAGCATGGTTACCACAACATCTTGCAGCGGCATGCTATTCCATCTAGTTTGCGTTTACTTGGACCATCATTTATTTTTCAACAGGACAATGACCCCAAACACACCTCCAGACTGTGTAAGGGCTATTTGACCAAGAAGGAGAGTGATGGGGTGCTACGCCAGATGACCTGGCCTCCACAGTCACCAGACCTGAACCCAATCGAGATGGTTTGGGGTGAGCTGGACCGCAGAGTGAAGGCAAAAGGGCCAACAAGTGCTAAGCATTTCTGGGAACTCCTTCAAGACTGTTGGAAGACCATTACAGGTGACTACCTCTTGAAGCTCATCAAGAGAATGCCAAGAGTGTGCAAAGCAGTAATCAAAGCAAAAGGTGGCTACTTTGAAGAACCTAGAATATAAGACATATTTTCAGTTGTTTCACACTTTTTTGTTAAGTATATAATTCCACATGTGTTAATTCATAGTTTTGATGCCTTCAGTGTGAATCTACAATTTTTATAGTCATGAAAATACAGAAAACTCTTGGAATGAGAAGGTGTGTCCAAACTTTTGGTCTGTACTGTATATGGGGGAGACTGCATGGGACCTATATGGGGGGGGGCATGGGACCTATATGGGGGAGAGCATGGGACCTATATGGGGGGGCATGGGACCTATATGGGGGGGCATGGGACCTATATGGGGGGCATGGGACCTATATGGGGGAAAGAGCTGGCCCTATATGAGGGAGACTGCATGGGACCCATATGAGGGAGACTGCATGGGACCTATATGGGGGAGACTGCATGGGACCTATATGGGGGAGACTGCATGGGACCTATATGGGGTAGAGCATGGGACCTATATGGGGGGGCATGGGACCTATATGGGGGAAAGAGCTGGCCCTATATGAGGGAGACTGCATGGGACCTATATGGGGGAGACTGCATGGGACCTATATGGGGGAGACTGCATGGGACCTATATGGGGGAGACTGCATGGGACCTATATGAGGGAAAGAGCTGGACCTATATGGGGGAGAGAGCTGGACTTATATGGGGCAGAGTGCTGGACCTATTTGCGAGAAGAGAGAAGCACATTTCAGAGGTGCACTGTGCTGTATTTGGGGAGTACAGTGTATGTAAGTGTTATAATCTGAGGTACAGTGTGTGTACAGTATTATTGTTGGCATATATTGTTTTTGTAGGGCTGTATATATATCTATTGGTATATATACTAATGGCAGTTTGGAATCCCTAGGAAACAATGACGTCAAAAAAGAGAAAAATTGACTCGGAGTGTAGGATATTTAAAGAACAGTGGACTTATGATTACTTTTTCATGCAGTACAAGGAAAAAGCTGTGTGTTTGATATGTCAGAATATAGTGGCTGTGTTCAAAGAATACAATTTGCGTCGACATTATCAAACTCAACATAAAGATAAATATGATTGTTTGGTTGGAGATGTAAGAAAAGATAAAATATTAAAACTGAAACATTCATTGACAACTCAGCAAAATACTTTTGTGAAGCAGAAGCAGCTAAATATTTCATCACTGCGAGCAAGTTTTCAAGTTGCCAAGCTAATAGCGTGCACTGGCAGACCATTCGTGGAGGGAGAATTTGTTAAAGAGTACCTTCTTTCTGTTGCCAAAGAGATGTGTCCATAAAAGTCAGACTTATTTAGTACAATTAGTCTTTCAGGATCTACAATTACATGAAGGATTGAAGAAATGGGAGACAATTTGCATCAGCATTTGCAAAACTCCGCAAGAAAACTTTCTTATTTTTCCTTGGCACTTGACGAGAGCAATGATGTTCGTGATTCTGCACAACTTCTAATTTTTATTCGTGGGATGAATGACAATTTCGAAGTCATGGAAGAGCTTGGTGCACTGCAAAGCAGCAAAGGAACAACTACAGGAGAGGATATCTATGAAAAGCTTTCCCAAACTGTGAAGGATTTGGAGCTGGACTGGGCTAAACTAGCCAGTGTGACAACTGATGGTGCGCCTAGCATGGTGGGGTCTAAGAAAGGAGTAATTGCTCGCATTAACCAAGAGATGGACAAACGTAATCATTCTCATCCAATAGCCATACATTGCCTCATCCACCAGCAAGCGCTATGTAGTAAATCACTGAAGTGGGACTCTGTTATGAAAATTGTGGTATCTTGTGTTAACTTCATTAGAACTAATGCACTAAACCACAGACAATTTCAGGAATTTCTGTCTGAGCTAGATGTTGCCTATGAAGATGTTCTGTACCACACAGAAGTCCGTTGGCTGAGTCGAGGGAGAGTTTTGAGACATTTTTATGACTTACTTCCACAGATTACAGATTTTATGCTTTCAAAAAACAAAGAAGTACCAGATCTCAATGATGCAGAATGGAAATGGCACCTCGCCTTTCTGACAGATGTAACAGAGCTACTCAACAGTTTCAATGTGCAACTTCAAGGAAAAGGGAAGCTCATCTGTGATATGCAATCACATGTGAAAGCATTTGAAGTAAAATTAGGCCTCCTTATCAAACAAGTGAATGAGGAAAATTTCTGCCATCTCCCCTTAACTCAAAATCTGTTAGCGGAAAACCCCTTGATTGCATTCCCAAAAGAAACATGTGTGAATTCACTGGAAAAGTTGCAAAAGGAGTTTCAATTCAGATTTAAAGAGCTTCATCTCCATGAACAGGACATACAGCTTTTCCATAACCCATTTTCTATTGACATTGAAAATGTGGATGCAATTTACCAAATGGAACTGGCTGAATTGCAGAATTGTGACTCTCTGAAAGATGCATTCAAGGCAAGCAGCTTGCTTAACTTCTATGCATCTCTCTCCTCTGAGACCTATCCTAATCTCAGGAATCATGCACTCAAAATGGCAACAATCTTTGGCAGCACTTATGTTTGTGAACAGACTTTTTCCAGAATGAAACATCTGAAATCTCCAACCAGATCTAGACTAACCGATGTGCACTTGCATCACTTGTTACGGCTAGCAGTGACAAATATGGAACCGGACATTGACCATCTCATTAGCCAAAAGCAGGCCCATACTTCACATTGAAATAATGGTGAGTTTGTTGACTTAAATTTACTATTTCTTTATTTTGAATGTTGTATTTGTTCCCTTTCTGTTTTACTTTAAAATGAGATACGTGTAGTGTGCATAGGGATTTTCATAGTTTTTCTTATAGTCCGGCCCTCCAACGGTCTGAGGGACAGTGAACTGGCCCCCTGTGTAAGAAGTTTGGGGACCCCTGCTCTAAACTTTCATCTCAAACAAGGAGAAGACTGATCAGAGATGCAGCCAAGAGGCCCATGATCACTCTGGATAAACTGTAGAGATCTACAGCTGAGGTGGGAGAGTCTGTCCATAGGACAACAATCAGTCGTACACTGCACAAATCTGCCCTTTATGGAAGAGTGGCAAGAAGAAAGCCATTTATCAAAGATATCCATAAAAAGTCTTGTTTAAAGTTTGCCACAAGCCACCTGGGAAACACACCAAACATGTGGAAGAAGGTGCTCTGGTCAGATGAAACCAAAATCCAACTTTTTGGCCACAATGCAAAACGATATGTTTGGCATAAAAGCAACACAGCTCATCACCCTGAACACACCATCCCCACTGTCAAACATGGTGGTGTCAGCATCATGGTTTGGGCCTGCTTTTCTTCAGCAGGGACAGGGAAGATGGTTAAAATTGATGGGAAGATGGATGGAGCCAAATACAGGACCATTCTGGAAGAAAACATGTTGGAGTCTGCAAAAGACCTGAGACTGGGACAGAGATTTATCTTCCAACAAGACAAGGGTCCAAAACATAAAGCAAAATCTACAATGGAATGGTTCACAAATAAACGTATCCAGGTGTTAGAATGGCCAAGTCAAAGTCCAGACCTGAATCCAATCGAGAATCTGTGGAAAGAGCTGAAAACTGCTGTTCACAAACGCTCTCCATCCAACCTCACTGAGCTCCAGCTGTTTTCCAAGGAAGAATGGGCAAGTATTTCAGTCTCTCGATGTGCAAAACTGATAGAGACATACCCCAAGCGACTTGCAGCTGTAATCGCAGCCAAAGGTGGCGCTACAAAGTATTAACTTAAGGGGGCCGAATAATTTGGCACGCCCCACTTTTCAGTTTTTTATTTTTTACAAAAGTTTAAAATATCCAATAAATTTCGTTCCACTTCACGATTGTGTCCCACTTGTTGTTGATTCTTCACCAAAAAATTAAAATTTTATATCCATATGTTTGAAGCCTGAAATGTGGCAAAAGGTTGAAAAGTTCAAGGGAGCCGAATACTTTCGCAAGTTACTGTATATACATAGCTGAACTAGTCTAACCATACTAGAACTCAGCAGAGCTGGTATAACCATAGTTGAACACGGCTGAGCCAGCATTACTGTATGCGTGAACTAACCTGACTGAGATTGAATCGAGAACGAACGTGGCTTAAGAGACATAACCGCAGATTAATTTAGCTAAACTAGTTTAGCCACAGATAAACATAGCTAACTTAGCATAACTATATCTGAATTTGGTTGAGCTGGTCTAATCAGAATTTTTTTTTTTATCTACAGTACTGTGCAAACATTTTAGACAGTGTGAAAAATATGCAACAAGAATGCTTTCAAAAATAGAAGTGTTATTAATTTATTTTTGTCAATTAAAGAAATGGAGTGAATCCAGTCTGTCTGGGATTACATGAAGAGACTGGAAGGATTGGAGCAAGCCTACATCCACAGAAGATCTGTACTTAGCTCTCCAAGATTTCTGGAATAACCTCCCTACCGAATTCCTTCGCAAACTGTCTGCAAGTATAGTAGAATTGATACTGAAAGCAAAGGGTGGTCACACCAAATATTGATGGGATTTAGATTTCTCTTTAGTTCATTCACTTCATTATGTTAAGTGACAAAATAAACTATAAGCACTTCTATTTCTGAAAGCATTCTTACTTTACAGCAATTTTTCTACACCTACCTAAAACTTATGCTCAGCACTGTATAATTCTAGATTACGTGGGCTCTGTTCTACCCACATTGTAACATTGATCTTGCTATATCTTTGACAGCTCTTCAAAATCGCAAGCTATATTATGAAAAATGGTACAACCATTAATATTTCTCAAAACACGGGTGGACAGAAAAATCGTCAAATCTTACAAAAAGTCATCCCCAAAGAAAATAATGAAAGACCTTCAAATATAATAGCTGTGAGCACCTATCAATTAAAAGAAGAATTGTGTTGTATAAATATATGGAACCTTTAATCTAAGGACTTTGTACTAACCATTATCATGAGTCATGTCATTTATGGAGAAGAATATAAAAATTGCTTCGAGCCATGTCTGTAGGCTGCATATTTTATATGGAGAACCATAGTAGGCACATTGATTATATTAATCATTTAGCATACGCATTTTGCACAGTAAATAAAGGAACCCTAATGACACAGCATGAAAGCATGAACAGCCCGTAAATGAACTAATGGTGCTCTTACTCTTTGATTCTTCTGTGTGTCCTGTCTCCATGTTGTCTGCATTCTTCACGTAATTGCACACAAATTAAAGCAGCTAGTTAAAGCATAGCTAAACCCTGACAAAGCATAGGGTTCGGCAAAATGAGTACACTCCTTTCCCACACACAACTTTGTCATTCACCTCCACACATTGAAAGTAATTACCAACTTTGGAAGGGAAAAGTTGCTTTAAGTGTTTTACTTACTCTGACGAACTTAGGCTTGGAATGGGTTAAATGAAGATGTTTTAATTTAATTGCCAAAAATAGATACCGATAAATTGATATGTATTAATTTGCCCAATGGCAGTATTTTCTGAGTAGGCAGCTGGCACAATGGGTGCATAAAAAAGACTGTGGCTTATTAGAAATTAATAAAAAATGAATTACCTTAATTTAAATATCTAGCACATTTTTAATAGATGTGACCCAAAGACCCAAATCTAGAAAAATAATTATTAAGCTGTAAAATATAAAACTATACAAGGCCTATTAGATAACACACAACGGGGTAAATTTATTGAGATTGTCGTGTTATACGCAGGTCTCAAAGAGAGGAAAATCTGTATCAAACAAATACAGTACCTTGTAGGTCGGCTTCAACAATGTCGAAAGATGCCTTTCTTATTCTGCTATGTTACTCCATTTTCCTTAAAATCAGAGTTTTATTCTTATGCAAATTAGCTGAAAAGGGATTTAAGGGTGAGTCTTTTCCTGCTGAAAAAAGACAAACCCTCTGCTCCAGATAACTGCCCCTAACTGCAGAGAAAGTGTGACAAAGTGCTGCATGACAACCCTGTGGTATACAATAGTATGACAATTCTTTTCCGTTATTTCTTTATGGAATCTGACCAATATAAAATTAGTGGAATATAAAAATACAGTCAAATACAGATTTAGCAAACTTTAACTTGACACTTATAACTTGTTGCAGCATCTCAACTTACCAAGAAAGAGTCAAGTTAAAGTGTACTATCTGTCTAGTAAAAATAAAAAGGTAGCAGCACAATATATACAGTGCCTTGCAAAAGTATTCGGCCCCCTTGAACTTTTCAACCTTTTGCCACATTTCAGGCTTCAAACATAAAGATATAAAATTTGAATTTTTTGGTGAAGAATCAACAACAAGTGGGACACAATTGTGAAGTGGAACGAAATGTATTGGTTATTTTAAACTTTTGTAAAAAATAAAAAACTGAAAAGTGGGGCGTGCAATATTATTCGGCCCCCTTAAGTTAATACTTTGTAGCGCCACCTTTGGCTGCGATTACAGCTGCAAGTCGCTTGGGGTATGTCTCTATCAGTTTTGCACATCGAGAGACTGAAATACTTGCCCATTCTTCCTTGGAAAACAGCTGGAGCTCAGTGAGGTTGGATGGAGAGCGTTTGTGAACAGCAGTTTTCCGCTCTTTCCACAGATTCTCGATTGGATTCAGGTCTGGACTTTGACTTGGCCATTCTAACACCTGGATACGTTTGTGAAACATTCCATTGTAGATTTTGCTTTATGTTTGGGATCATTGTTTTGTTGGAAGATAAATCTCCGTCCCAGTCTCAGGTCTTTTGCAGACTCCAACAGGTTTTCTTCCAGAATGGTCCTGTATTTGGCTCCATCCATCTTCCCATCAATTTTAACCATCTTCCCTGTCCCTGCTGAAGAAAAGCAGGCCCAAACCATGATGTTGCCACCACCATGTTTGACAGTGGGGATGGTGTGTTCAGGGTGATGAGCTGTGTTGCTTTTACGCCAAACATATCGTTTTGCATTGTGGCCAAAAAGTTCGATTTTGGTTTCATCTGACCAGAGCACCTTCTTCCACATGTTTGGTGTGTCTCCCAGGTGGCTTGTGGCAAACTTTAAACAAGACTTTTTATGGATAGCTTTGATAAATGGCTTTCTTCTTGCCACTCTTCCATAAAGGGCAGATTTGTGCAGTGTACGACTGATTGTTGTCCTATGGACAGACTCTCCCACCTCAGCTGTACATCTCTACAGTTCATCCAGAGTGATCATGGGCCTCTTGGCTGCATCTCTGATCAGTCTTCTCCTTCTTTGAGATGAAAGTTTAGAGGGACCGCCGGGTCTTGGTAGATTTGCTGTGGCTTGATACTCCTTCCATTTCAATATGATCGCTTGCACAGTGCTCCTTGGGATGTTTAAAGTTTGGGGAATCTTTTTGTATTCAAATCCGGCTTTAAACTTCTCCACAACAGTATCACGGACCTGCCTGGTGTGTTCCTTGGTCTTCATGATGCTCTCTGTGCTTTAAACAGAACCCTGAGACTATCACACAGCAGGTGCATTTATACGGAGACTTGATTACACACAGGTGCATTATATTTATCATCATCAGTCATTTAGGACAACATTGGATCATTCAGAGATCCTCACTGAACTTCTGGAGTGAGCTTGCTGCACTGAAAGTAAAGGGGCCGAATAATATTGCACGCCCCACTTTTCAGTTTTTTATTTTTTACAAAAGTTTAAAATAACCAATAAATTTCGTTACACTTCACAATTGTGTCCCACTTGTTGTTGATTCTTCACCAAAAAATGTAAATTTTATATCCTTATGTTTGAAGCCTGAAATGTGGCAAAAGGTTGAAAAGTTCAAGGGGGCCGAATACTTTCGCAAGGCACTGTAGAACAGTTGGGTGCTATCCCTAAAAGATAAAAGAAAACGAAGCACTCAAGAGATCAGTGAAAAACACAAAACGTAGTTTATTTTTGGGTGAATAAACTGATTGTGATTTTCTCTTATCATTGGAGTGCTGTCTGTTTTCTTCTATCTATCTATTAGATCATCAATAGTCCTGATATAGGGTCCAGCAACGAACCCATAATACATGACCCCATAAAGCAGGATGATCGATTGGCACCCAAGTAAAATAACCACTTTAACTAGGACCGTGTGATTGTGAACTATATCAAAATTGCGATTAATCAGCATTTTACCTCAATTACAATTATTGGTGATTATTTATGTCATGCCCCTTTTAAAACTACACCCTCTTAAAGTATGAGTATGTGTTGTAACCCTGCGTGATTCGTTTTGCAAGGTTCATCCGGTGGTTCTGATCAGACCAAGCACCTCCGAATCACTTCTGATATTATACACTGGGTTCTCTTCAGACCCCATAGTAAAATTAGTGGAGGTCCAGGGGAGGTGATCAAAAAATAGTGTTACTCACCTCTCCTGGACACTGGTGTGACTCCCTGTTCTCTTCAGGCCTTCTGGCTGACGTCATGGACTGTTGAGGGCTGTGATTGGGCCTCAGCAATCCGTGGTGTTGTGACACAAAGACACAAGCATCGCTATTCTGTCTGACACATGTGACACTGTGATTGGGCCTCAGCGGTCCCTGACGTTAGCAGAGAGAGGACTTGAAGAGAACAGAGAATAGCGCCAGAGCCCAGGAGAGGTGAGTAACACTTTTTTTTATGTTTGATCACCTCCTCAGGGCCTCTGCATATTATACTCTTGGGTCTGAAGAGACCCCTGAGAATAATAGCAGTTTTGGTTCAGACGAATTCGGTCCAAACAAAACTGAAGGTTTAATAATAACCAAACCGAAATAACTGATGTGTACAAAATCACTTTGGTTATTCGGGTTGATGTTCGGTTTCGGTTATTTTTCAATTAGTTGCCAAGCCCTAATGTTAACCTTAAAATTTGTTTATCAGCCCACTGATAATGGCTGCTGGCACATAGGCATCTTCCAGTCATAATTCTCCAAATTTTAAAACAATTTCCGCTAAATTAAGAAGCAGGTTACGGAACCAGGCCAAATGACTGAAAATACAACAAGAGACATCTGGCATATCTCCCTCCCACATTAGATATAACATGCTGATTTGGCTTAAACTGAGTCTGTACACTATAAATCTAAGATTTTGCATGTAATCCAATTACCCTTGAGTAAATCTGACTATAAATCTGTATAACCATACCAGATCACTCACTATACATGACTACTGTCTTACTTGTCAAAAAGTTTTATAGTCAAATCACTTTGGTTAAGTCCAATGGGAAACTGCACTTAATAGGGCAGCTTTATTATGCCTTGAATGCCAATTATGTGGTGTAGAAGTCAAAAATAGTCACCAATTATTTTAAAAATTCAGATTTTATGCAAAAATTTGTGACTTTTTCTGTTTTGACAGGGGCATGGTGTGAGCGACACACTCTATTTATCATCATTTGCATTAGTTTACTGTTGTAAATGATCCTGAAAGCTCCGTCAGCTACAAGTTAGCAAATATTTATGTGCAGGTGCATGGTTTGGTGGAAGGTGCGCCTGATTTATGAACAGGGCCTTAAAAAGCAATTGTTTCATCAAAAAAGCACATGATGACAGGCTATTGTAATAATCGTCACATTTCTGGGCTGTACAGTACATGACTTATGGTGTGGCCTCCTTTAGCGATGGGGGATATGGTATCAGTCTGTGTCTACAGGATCCTGAGGTGTACAGTTGAAGCCATACATTTTATCGTTTTATACACCTTAGCTACAGTCATCAAAACTTAGTTTTTCACAATTTCTGACATTTAATCCTTATCCACATGTCATCTCTTAGGTCACTACTATATTAAAAGAATGTGAAGGATCAGAATTATATTAGAGACAAGGATTTACTTCAGCTTTAATTTCTTTCATCACATTCCCAGTGGCTCAGACCTACATACAAGTGGTTAGTATTTGGTATCACTGCTTTAAGATGTCTAACTTGGGTCAAATGTTTTGGCTCCCCTCCTGCAACCTTCTCACAATAAGTGGCTTGAATTTTAGCCAATTCATCCTGCAAGAACTGAGTCAGGTTTCTAGGCTTCCTTGCACGCACATGCTATTTTCAGTTCTGCCCATAAATTTTCTATGGGATTGAGATCACAGGGCTTTGTAATGGCCACTGCACTACCTTCACTTTGTTGTCCTTAAGACAGTATGTCCCCAAATTTGTAAGTATGCTTGAGGGCCGCTGTCATTTGGAAGGCCCATTTGCACCCAAGTTATAATTTCCTGAGCAGATGTCTTGATGTTGCTTCAATATCTGCACACAATTTTCCTTCCTTATAATGCCATCTATTTTGTGAAGTGCACCAGTTCTTTGTGCAGAAAAGCACCCCCACAACATGATGCTGATACAGTTTCATTTTAGTGCATTGGACCAGAAGACATTTCCCCAGCTCGGCTTTCCTTCACTGGGGCAGGTTCAGTTTACTGCCATTACTATCTATTTAAATATATAAAAGTGGTTTGTTGGCAGCCCCACCCCCCAAAAAAAAAAAACCTGCACTAGGAGCACATGCCCCAGTTGGCCCCTCCTAGCTACATCCCTGTATAACACCCATTAAATTTAGTGTATACCATAAGCACACCAGCCCAAATTACTTACATATAAGGGATAAAAGGTTAGAATTTTTTGCACAAATAGGAACTTTGGAAAAAAAATGCAATTTTTTTCAATTTTTCTGCCACCATCGGCATTTTCTCAAAAATGGGACATGGCAAGGACGTGTAAAGGGTGGGGCCTTTGGCTACAAACCAATGCTATTCCCCAGCTATGAGCTAGTGTACATTTCCCTACAGGAGCAAGACGTGCAGTAGATTTCAGGAGCATCTGAACTTTACTGGTTCAGGGATGCCGGTTCTGCCATATGATGCCTTCCGAAGCAGGATCTGCTCTTCCCAACTTTTCTCCATTATGAAGTCCCAAGTAGATGGCCCCGTTTTGATGTATAGATAAAGGTTATATGGATGGGTTTGTTGTGTGAGATTACAATATGAAGTTCCTGGTAGTTAGTGTTGCATGGCAGCAGCGTGAATTACTTTATTTCTATAGGGCAGTGATGGCAAACCTTTTAGAAACAGAGTGCCCAAACTGCAACCCAAAGCCCACGAAATTATTGCAAAGTGCCAACACTGCAATTTAACCTTAAATTAACCAGGATCTGTTCTAAATGACCGTACAATGTTATTACAGCCTGTAATAATATCACATGTCTGCTATAAAATAGATACTGTGTGATATAAATAGTGAAGGGCCCCCTCACAGTACAATGCGCTCCACAGTGGCCTCCAGACAGTACAATTTGCTCTGAAGTGGCTCCCAGACAGTATTATATGATCCAGAGTGGCCCCCACATAGTATTATATGCTCCAGAGTGGCCCCCATACAGTATGATATGCTCCATAGTGGGCCGCCACGCAGTATTATATGCTCCAGAGTGGCTCCCACACAGTATTAAATGTTCCACAGTGGGCCCCCACACAGTATTATATGCTCCACAGTGGGCCCCCACACAGTATTATATGCTTCTCAGTGGACCCCCATACAGTAGTATATGCTCCACAGTGGGCCCCCACACAGTAGTATATGCTCCACAGTGGGCCCCCACACAGTATTAATATGCTCCACTGTGGCCCCGGCACAGTATTATATGCTCCACAGTGGGCCCCCAAACAGTAGTATATGCTTCACAGTGAGCCCCCAAACAGTAGTATATGCTCCACAGTAGGCCCCCACACAGTAGTTAATGCTACTTACCCAGTATGGCTGCAGTCCCACAAAGAGTGTCCTCCTTCTTCTTCTGATCGCAGGCGCTGATGACTTACGTCATCGCACCTGCGTCGGGAGAGAGGTTACTCTCTGCAGTCAGTGTAAGCCGCTGTCCTGCATAAGCATATACAGCTGAAAGAAGCGATCATTCACTAATGGGGAATGCTGTACCAGATTCCCCGCTAGGGAGCGATCATGGCGATAGCGTGCGTGTCAACTCTCTCAGTTGGCTCTGCGTGCCCTCTCTGGTGTGCGTACCATAAGTTCGCCAACACGGCTATAGGGTATTTATTATAAAAGGTTTATACAGATGACAATCATAACAACCTTTACATACCCTCACTTAAGATCCTGCCCATTCCATAAACCTAGATCTGCATAAATCTAGATGATTTTATTGTATATTCTGCTTTATTCTCCATGCCCAAAAACAAACAACAAAATAAACTTCACACTGTCATCGGGACATTTTTATGGCGGAGTTAGTGATTTGTTTAAGAATTTTAATGCTCTGCTAAAGAGCCTAAAATAAATATGATAGCATCATGTCATATACAAGCATCTGGAGAGAGATTGGAGAGGGAAGATCTATAGAGACAACACTGCAACATCTGCTCTGCTTATCCTAGACACAGTACCAATATCACTTCATTTCTGCTGGGACTTTCTACACAAGAATTTGCCTTTAACATTCTCCCTATTATTAAATCGAACAATTTCTATGTATTATTGTATGTAATGCAGACCAGGGAAGTTGCTTTAATTGCTTTCTGTGTCTTTCCAGTGATTTCTTTACTGAAAAGCAGAAGCTTTCTAGCTGTGTTCTATACAATTGGGTATAATTGGGATTTTTGTAGAACGTGACATTTATAATAAGAAATAAGAAATTGTGAATAAGTAATCAGCACTGGTATCTTCACAGACAAAGACGGCGGACGACACATATGGTTAGAGAAAGAATACCGCTTGCCAGAAAACAGCCAATTACAGTAATTAAAAACCTAATCTTAAAATGTATGTAATGGAACCATATACAACCTTCTACTAATGCAGCTAAAATGACCAAAGAAAGGCACAAACATATATGACCTGTAATCATCCACTCTGTAATGTTGTTGTAGTTGTTGTCAGCTCTGACCAGTACAAAACATACAGATATTAATTGGCTTCAAGTGAAGCTGCCACTAAACATGGCTTTGGAAGGAAAGCTAGATAGTAAATTTCACTCTCTAAAGAGAGTATGTCCATTGTATGAATACATGTGCCTGAATTAAAGAGGTTGTCCAGGATAAACATTTTTGTTTTATATATATATATATATATATATATATATATATATATATATACAGTCCCTGACAAAAGTTCTGTCACTTATCCATGTTGTGGAATCAAAAGCTTATAACCTGACTTTAAATTCATTCATTGGTTTTAGAAATGACTCATATGAAAGCTGAAACCCTCCCAAATGATTTTTTGGTTAAGAAAATAAATTGGTTTGACTGATGAAATGTTGATCATTTAATGAACACAGAAAGGTCAGATTTTGGCAAGACAAAAGTTTTGTCGCCTTGTCATATAATGCACCCAATCCTAGTTTAAAACCTCACCTGTGCTCACTAATTGATCGGTTAATTAGTGGGTGTGTATAAAAAGAACTCCAGCACCCCAGACCTTCACTTGAACTGCAACTTCACCTCTGACAACATGCCAAAAAATCAACCCTGCGACCAAAGCCTTGATTATCAAGAGCCTGAAGACCAGATCCACTGCAGAGGTTGCTGGCACCTTTAATGTGTCTCTGCGTCAAGTACAAAGAATTAAAAAAAGATTTGAACAGACTGGAGATGTTTTTGACAAGCCCAGGTCTGGCAGACCCCGCAAGACAACTGCTCAGGAGGAACGTTTGTTGGTTAGAAAATCAAAAGCCAGCCGCTCTTCCACTGCAGCAGAGCTCCAACAGGCCTGGTCACCTCAAGTCCCTGTGTCAACTAGAACAGTTTGTAGGATTCTGTCTTGAAATGGCCTCCATGGTCGAATCAGTGCCCAGAAGCCAGCACTAAACAAAAGGCAATTAAAAAAACGTTTGGCATTTGCCAAGGCCCATAGCCTGTTACATGGATGGACGCTGGAAAAGTGGCAGAAGGTGGATTTCTCAGATGAATCTTCAGTTGAATTACACCACAGCCGCCGCAAATACTGCAGGAGACCTACTGGAGCCCGTATGGATCCAAGATACACCCAGAAAACAGTTACGTTTGGTGGTGGAAAGATCATGGTCTGGGGTTACATTCAGTATTATGGGGGTGTGCAAAACATTTGCAAGGTGGAAGGCAATATCAATAGCCTAAAATATCAAGAAGTATTAGCTTCCTCTTACATTCCCAATCATAAAAGGGGTCAAATTTTGCAGCAGGATGGTTCTCCATCTCATACATCCATCTCTACATTAAAGTTCCTCAAGGCAAAGAAGATCAAGGTGCTCCAGGACTGGCCAGCCCAGTCACCAGACATGAACATCATTGAGCATGTTTGGGGTAGGATGAAAGAGGAAGCTTGGCAGACAAAACCAAAGAATCTTGAGGAACTCTGGGAGGCATGTAAGACTGCATTCTGTGCTATTCCTGATGACTTCATCAATAAATTGTATGAATCATTGTTGAAACGCATGGATGCAGTCCTTCAAGCGCATGGAAGTCACACAAAATATTAAATATGGCTCTAATAGCACCACAACTTCATTCACCAATGTTAGGAAACATATCTTTGTTTTTGAACAGAATTATTGGTTTGATTTTCACATTACTTTATGTGTGCGACAAAACTTTTGTCTTGCCAAAATCTGACCTTTCTGTATTCATTAAATGATCAATATTTCAGCAGTGAAGCCAATTTATTTTCTTAACCAAAAAATCATTTGGGAGGGTTTCAGCTTTCATATGAGTCATTTCTAAAACCAATGGATGAATTTAAAGTCAGGTTATAAGCTTTTGATTCCACAACATAGATAAGTGACAGAACTTTTGTCAGGGACTGAATATATATATATATACAGTACAGACCAAAAGTTTGGACACACCTTCTCATTCCAAAAGTTTTCTGTATTTTCATGACTATAAAAATTGTAGATTCACACTGAAGGCATCAAAACTATGAATTAATACGTGTGGAATTATATACTTAACAAAAAAGTGTGAAACAACTGAAAATATGTCTTATCTTCTAGGTTCTTCAAAGTAGCCACCTTTTGCTTGGATTACTGCTTTGAACACTCTTGGCATTCTCTTGATGAGCTTCAAGAGCTAGTCACCTGAAATGGTTTTCACTTCACAGATGTGCCCTGTCAGGTTTAATAAGTGGGATTTCTTGCCTTATAAATGGGGTTGGGACCATCAGTTGTATTGTTCAGAAGTCAGGTGGATACACAGCTGATAGTCCTACTGAATGGAGTGTTAGAATTTGTATTATGGCAAGAAAAAAGCAGCTAAGTAAAGAAAAACAAGTGGCCATCATTACTTTAAGAAATGAAGGTCAGTCAGTCCGAAAAATTGGGAAAACTTTGAAAGTGTCCCCAAGTGCAGTGGCCAAAACCATCAAGCGCTACAAAGAAACTGGCTCACATGAGGACTGCCCCAGGAAAGGAAGACCAAGAGTCACCTCTGCTGGGGAGGATAAGTTCATCCGAGTCACCAGCCTCAGAAATCGCAGGTTAACAGCAGCTCAGATTAGAGACCATGTCAATGCCACACAGAGTTCTAGTAGCAGACACATCTCTACAACAACTGTTAAGAGGAGACTGTGTGCAGCAGGCCTTCATGGTAAAATAGCTGCTAGGAAACCACTGCTAAAGACAGGCAACAAGCAGAAGAGACTTGTTTGGGCTAAAGAACACAAGGAATGGACATTAGACCTGTGGAAATCTGTGCTTTGGTCTGATGAGTCCAAATTTGAGATCTTTGGTTCCAACCACCGTGTCTTTGTGCGACGCAGAAAAGGTGAACGAATGGACTCTACATGAGTGGTTCCCACCGTGAAGCATGGAGGAGGAGGTGTGATGGTGTGGGGGTGCTTTGCTGGTGACACTGTTGGGGATTTATTCAAAATTGAAGGAATACTGAACCAGCATGGTTACCACAGCATCTTGCAGCGGCATGCTATTCCATCCGGTTTGCGTTTAGTTGGACCATCATTTATTTTTCAACAGGACAATGACCCCAAACACACCTCCAGACTGTGTAAGGGCTATTTGACCAAGAAGGAGAGTGATGGGGTGCTACGCCAGATGACCTGGCCTCCACAGTCACCAGACCTGAACCCAATCGAGATGGTTTGGGGTGAGCTGGACCGCAGAGTGAAGGCAAAAGGGCCAACAAGTGCTAAGCATCTCTGGGAACTCCTTCAAGATGGAAGACCATTTCAGGTGACTACCTCTTGAAGCTCATCAAGAAAAAGCCAAGAGTGTGCAAAGCAGTAATCAAAGCAAAAGGTGGCTACTTTGAAGAACCTAGAATATAAGACATATTTTCAGTTGGTTCACACTTTTTTGTTAAGTATATAATTCCACATTTGTTAATTCATAGTTTTGATGCCTTCAGTGTGAATCTACAATTTTTATAGTCATGAAAATACAGAAAACTCTTGAAATGAGAAGGTGTGTCCAAACTTTTGGTCTGTACTGTTATATATATATATATATATATATATATATATATATATATTAGGCCGGGTAAGGTGAAAAAAAAAAACAAAAAAAACCCGCACACTCAACTGTCCTCGTTGTCTGTGAAGAATATCGTCTTGCCAAACCTCTTGGCCTACCTGCGATCACCCTTCTTAATCTTCCACTCACGCCTGTGAGTAGACCGAGTTCATAGGATAATATGAAATGAGCTGTATAAATTTGATATATTTATGAACCCAAGTGGGTCGGTACTAGCCACTAACATATACAGAAATATACATCCATGGATGGTCAAGCAAATACAGGTAAAAGCACAATACAGTACAGAAAATAAAATGGGATTAAAAGAGAAAAAAAAGTATTACCCAGGCCGAGTTTGTAGTCTAATTCTCTGGGCCTCCATGTGTTAGGCCTCAGGACACTTCCTTAAGCAAGTTACAGAGCAGCTAACCCCTAGCTGCCTCCTTCCTGAGTGACCAAGAATCTAGCCCTTCCTCACAGTATAAGGATAGTGTCCAGCCACACCTCCCCTCCAGGTATCCCCCCTCCTCTCAACCCACAGCAGGACTTGAGGAAAGAGGGATGTTTTCTCTAGTTGCGGGAAAGATGTGTGTCTGGGGTTGAACTCAGGTCATTAGCCCTCTCTCTCCCCTTTGACATCTGTTGTCCTGGGGTCATAAACTGGCTGGCCAGAAAGGCCCTCTCCCATGGTATACACATTAAACCACTGAAGCGAATTGACCACCAATGTAAACACAGCTTAAACACAACATTCCTAAGAACAGTGATAAACACCACAATATGCGCAAATAGTAATACAATAAATACATAACTGGGGGTTGCATCATCACAGGTGTCTCCCAGTGTGGTCCAGTCCTGATGCTACAGCTCTTTCTTCCGGCTGAAGTCCCCGCTGCACTGTGACATCCCATGTCCATTTCCCACCAATCAGCTAAGGACAGAACACGGGACATCACAGGTAGTGACATCCCAAATCCTTTGCTGAGGCCACTGCAGTCACATGTGGAGGGGACTTCCGCCGAAAGAAAACACTGGAGCAGCAGGACTGGACTACACTGGGAGACAGCACTAGAGACAGGTAAGTGAGTATGTTTTGGGTTTTTTTTTCACCTTCCCCCAGCCTAATATGAAGAAAAAAAAAGGTTATCCTGGACAATTCCTTTAAGTTGGAGACATGGATTTACAGTCGGGCCAGTTTTGGGTGGAGTCGAATTTAAAAAAAACAAAAAGTTACTGAATAAGGTTTCAAAGCAGAATGATAAAAAATTTGAAATTATATGATACAATAATCAATATTGTATAATTAAATAAATGTATAGTTTGTTACATGTTTACTTTTCAATTTTCATAGGAATTCAATCACTGGATTTATTCTTGAAATAGAGGAGCTTTACTCCTTCTGTCTCACCATAGCTGTCAACCATTTGAGTTGGAAATGGGCTGTAGAAAAATAGAGCAGTTGGTGGCGTGCCATAGTGAGAAAAAAAACAGTCCGATAAAAGGCAATAGAAAATTTTTTTAAAAAATTGCATTTATGTATGTAGATCTATACAAAAAAAACAAACAAAAAAAGCTTTTTTTCCTCCAAAGTAAGGGCAAAGGAAACAGGTACAACAAGGGCAGGCGGCATGTGTATATAGAGTACCTATTTGTAATATACGTAATAGATTTTCTATGTAGCAAATGTTAAGTGAACACATGATGTAAGAAGACCCAAAGTCACCTCCGTCATCTCTCCAACCCTTTGACATGAAACACCAAAATTGAATATAGAATAAAAGTTAATTTTTGGAGGATGGAGGCCGTACTCTGCGTTATAATGATACCACTGTACAACACATGGGAAGCAATGTGAATTACTGATGGTGGTTTGGGGGGTTAAATTGAGCTGACAGGTTCCCTTTAAGTCAGTAATACATGACAAACATAATCTATTAGCTGGTTGGCATAGGATGAAACACAGTGGCTGGTTGCATGCATGGTGAGTGGTAATAGTGATAAATAATCCAATATTGTTTAGCTCATTTAACAATAACCAAGTGTCTCATAAAATAACTCTATAACAATAACATCAATTCTGCGCACGATTGTTGAATTAATGGCCAGTAGGTTTTATCTGCTCCAGTGTGAATTATCTTTAATGACAATAAACCAAAGTGTAAAAACAAGTCCCATAACATAACATTAGAAATCTATGATCGCTTGTTCTTCATTGTTTTAGTACTATTGTTAAGCGTCACAATAAAACAAATTACTATGTATTTCACTAGTTTAACACCCAAGTGACCAGGCCTGTTTAAATTTAAAAAAACAGCTAAAGTTTCTCATTTTTTTTATTTTCTGCATTTTAGCAGCCATAACTTTTGATTGTTTCATTGACTTGGCTGTTTGTAGTCTTATTTTATGTGAAAACAATTTTAATGATGTTTGGGGATACATATAAATTAGTCAGTGCAGGGCTACCTATGAAGTGTAGGTAAAATGGTAAAATGTATTTTTATGCCAGTCTCGGATGAAGCCTAGATGGCAAAACTTGAGTTAGGTTGAGATTCCTCTTGTGTTTTATATATGTGCCTGCTGATTTTATAATGTAACTAAACTTTCTAACAACTGATTTTCTGGAAGCATTTGTGACATTAATAGATATTGTAACACACTTTATTAACAAATATTAGCTCCTTTATGTGAAATGCTGCAGTGAAATTCACTTTCTTGCTCTGTTTATTGCTAATCAATACTGAAATCCGTACACTACTTCTAGCTGGAGTATGGATAGATAGACGCATGTACTGTATAAAGCAGGAAAGCTGACATGGGGGGTGATTTCAAATAGTTTTATATGTGATACTTTATACTGTAGAGCAGTTATTCTGATGTCATATGAAAGATGAAATTCTCAGCTTTCATATGACACCAAGATTGGGATTGGCATATTCATATGCAGCTGCTCCCTACCCTGACTGTGTTTTCAAATGGTGATATCTCTGGAAATAACAAAGTTAGAACAGAGATTATACAGTGATTTGAAAGCAAAGAATCTCATATTTCATGTTACGTTATTGCTGTTCTATATTATAAAATATCTCAGATATAATTGTTTAAAGTGATCCCTCAGCTTCAGCTTCCCTTCATTATACAAGAGCTTGCCCACCCATACACAGTGAGAAACATTGTACAGATCTCAGATAGCAATAGAGAAATAAGGGAAAGAAAGTGGATTTTAATGCAGGATTTCACAGAAAGGAGACAGCATTTGTTAATAAAGTATATTACAATATTAATGTCACAAATTTATAGTGGTGATTCCAGGAAAGTGCAGCACTGCTCCGATTACTTGAACAATCCCCATCCACTGCTATAGCTTCCAATGCCCAGGCGCTGCCAGATCCATCCTGTGGATAGGTCATCAGCATGGACAATCAGTTTGGGACTGACAAACCCTTTAAACAGCAGAAAACTAGCTTAGGCTTGATCACTGTTACATAAGTGATTCTGATCTAGCGTTAAAGCCATAATTGAGGCTCTAGTAATGTAATAGATGAAGCTAAAGCCATCAGTAGTAGTAGCTCCCTCTGCAGGCTCACCTGTAGTGTCCTTTTCTCTAAACCTAAGCACAACTTGGGTTAAACTGTTAGGGGGATTAAAAACCTTTTCTTCTTCACATTCTTTATAGATTCAGAGCTTTACAGCTCATAATACTACATCTATAATTTAAATGGTCCTGAGTCTTGATCCCATTTTTGTACACTATAACATCATGTCTGCCAATGCATTAGAGAATGCATTAGAGATGCACAAGACACTGATTTCCTCAGTGCATCTATGATTTGCTTCAGATCAATTTGTGCATTCCGCAACAAGGAAAATTTGTAGGAAAATGTATTTGTACAATATTAAATCAATACCAATTTTTCTTAATAACACAAAAGCTAAGAAGACGACAGCAGAAGTCAACAGAAGACGGCTTGAATTTGTTTCAAATATCTTGCAATTATAGAGCTTCATCAAGAAGGAAAAACACGTCAGAGTTTCGAGAAAACAGGATCTATTAAGATCAGTATATAAATAACAGACCAAATGTGTGGAAGAACATTAGAAACTAAAAGTAAAGGGAAAAATAACGTTCTAAAACCCTACTGAAGATTTAATAAGTTAAGTCAGGGGTCGGCAACCCCCGGCACACGTGCCAAGGGTGGCACGCGAGGCTTATTTCCCTGGCACGGCAGCGGAGTCCTCGCCCAGCAGCTTCGATCAGACCAGACATGGCCGAAATGAAACTGCTACTATTATACTGTGGGGTCTCTCCAGACCCCCCGAGTATAATAAGTGGAGACTCAGGAGAAGTGATGAAACATAAAAAACAATGATACTCACCTTGCTCCCTGCGCTAAGCGGCGGCTGTGCGATCTGCAGGCACTTCTGACGGGCTGACAGGGCCTCAGGGGTCACGTCCAGCGTCATTACGCATAATGACGCGACGTGACCCCAGAGACCCAATCAGCGGTCACTGATGTCAGGCAGAAGCGCCGAAGAGAACAGAGCGGCTGCGGAGCGTGGATTGGTGAGTAGCATTGTTTTTTAATGTTTGTCACTTCTCTTGGTCCTGCAGTTATTATACTCGGGGGTCTGAAGAGAGCTATGGAACATAATACCGTGCGCAGGGACAGCTATGGAACATAATACCGTGTGCAGGGACCGCTATGGAACATAATACCGTGTGCAGGAACCACTATAGGACATAATACCGTGTGCAGGGGCCGCTATGGAACATAATACCGTGTGCAGGGGCCGCTATGGGACCTAATACCGTGTGCAGGGGCCACTATAGGACCTAATACCGTGTGCGGGGAACGCTATGGGACCTAATACCGTGTGCGGGGACCGCTATGGGACCTAATACCATGTGCGGGGACCGCTATGGGACCTAATACCGTGTGCAGGGGCCACTATGCGACATAATACGGTGTGCAGGGGCCACTATAGGACATAATACCGTGTGTAGGGGCTGCTATGGGACCTAATACTGTGTGCAGGGACCGCTATGGGACCTAATACCGTGTGCGGGGACCGCTATGGGACCTAATACCATGTGCGGGGACCGCTATGGGACCACTAAGGGACCTAATACCGTGTGCTGGGCCACTATATGACATAATACCGTGTGCTGGGGTCACTATGTGACATAATACCGTGTGCTGGGGCCACTATATGACATAATACCCTGTGCAGGGGCCACTATGTGACATAATACGGTGTGCAGAGGCTGTTATGGGATATAATACCTTGTGCAGAGGCCGCTATGGGACATATACTGTGTGCAGGGGCCGCTATGGGACATATACCGTGTGCAGGGGCCACTATGGGACATTATTCTGTATAACGATGTGTTTTCTGCATTAAGGATGTGTTTTTGCACAGAAAACACAGGCATTTTTTTTTGTGCAAAAATGCACCATGTGAACGCAGTTTTACATTGAAGTAAAAGTTCCAGTGGCCTAAGACTATATCTGCATCCAGATACACAGTGTGTTTCCACCATAAGGATGCCGCCATACGGTGCTCCTGGACACTTACAGTTACCACTAATTGGCGGCTGCACATGGACTTTCATTGCTTCTAATCGGAAAGTACAGGAGCGTCCCAGGAAATAGCAGTAAATGCATGTGTCCTAAAGCATCTGGTGGCAGCACTTCTGTGATATGGTTTGTGGTATATGACTTTAGTTTAGGGGTCGTCAGACTTACAATTATTGACCAGCACTCCGAATACCTCATCTTTGATTTTTTTTTAAAAGGGGGCCTACCACCCTGAGTAAAGTTAAGTTTAAGGTAATAAAGAGGGGCTAAAAGAGGATCTCTTGTTCTGGAGGACCCAGCATGTGCATGTATTACATAGACAGTCTATTCAATGGGAAACGTGTAATGCTTCATTCTCCCTATGATGGCACTGCAGGGATATCCAACACTTACTACACCTCCCTATATTTCCTCCCTCATCTCGGTCTATCGCCCAACCCGTGCTTTCCGTTCACTCAAAGACCTAAGACTAACATCCTCTATTATCAGAACCTCACACGCCCGTATACAAGACATCTCCCGAGTTGCACCACTTCTCTGGAATTCTCTATCAGATTAACCCCCAATTTCTATAGCTTCAAGTGCAAACTAAAGACATATCTTTTCAGACAGGCCTATCACAACTCCTAATGTAAACCGTTCCATAGTTAGAATCCCTAAAACGTCCCCTCCTCTGTTCACGCTCCTGCATTACCTCACAGGATATGATGCAGTTTCAGACTAACTTTATATGTCCAGGCACCATCTGCACGTTAAAGGACATGACTGGCTCATACAGCTTTATATATGTGTAATGACCTCTATTACAAAATTGTCTGACCACTGTATAAGCAATGCTACGTCTGTTGCCGCCCCTGCTACCTCCTGTGTCACCCCCTCTACCTCATAGATTGTAAGTTCTTGTGAGCAGGGCCCTCAGTCCCAGTGTGTGAATTGACTATTTCTTTGTAATGTATCTTTTTTGTCTGAACTTGAACCCTACAAATTGTACAGTGCCGTGGAATATGTTGGCGCTATATAAAAAAAATGTATTATTATTATTACTACAAAGTACAGCTCCATACTGATGGGCCACAGAAAAAAAAAAGTCTTGCCAGTAATTCTGTTTTCTTTGACAAATAAATCTCTTATTCTTATGGTTAAAACAGATCCATTTAGAAAAACTGCAAACCTGTTAGTGAATATTTTTAGGAAACTGTATAAAAATTTTATAAAATCAGACACTAAAAATACAACGATGGATGTGGGTTATCCAGATACACATAGTATATCATAATGGTAAATACCAGTTTTGCTAAACATAATTATACCACACATTTCATTATGCTGGAATTTCACTTGTCAAGAATCGTGAATAGGGCTCTGGAGTATATGACATACTGAAAGGGATGTATTTACAGTATAATGTGCTACAATGTATGCACAAATATGAAACTCTAGTAGCTTTAGTAATCTATGAACATATGCTTTAACCATTTCTTTAACTCATGACCATGTACATTTTCATTCAATTTTTTGGTACATGCACTTTTGATGGTTATAATATTTTTTTATCCACCCTATTTTTTTGTACCCGTTTCTTGTTTTTTTTAGTTTATTTTAAATAGCACAAAGTACTACTGAAATATTTTTAACATAGTTTTCCCTCTTCGTTCCAGTAATTTTCATATTTTCAGATTTTGTGTCGCTGATGGCAGGGCTAGAACCTGTGATATGAGCATGGTAGTAACATTCTTTCATTTTGTTTTATTTTTTTTTTTCATAACAGACTTTTTTGGGGCGGGGAAGGGGGAGGTATTAACATTACTTTTTGGCTGACATATTAGCCCCAGTTACAGGAGGAATACAGGAAAATGTAATTCATGGCCAAAAGGACAACATTGGGAGGTGATTCCAGAAAAGAGTCAGGGTACTTAAAACTGTCTATAGAGAAATCTGGCAAATCAATGCACAAAGCCCAATGCACTTGCAGGCTGACTTGCATGTCCATAAAAAGATGATTATCTCTGCATTGCGTCATCAGTTTGTGACCAGGTAAGGTATGTTTTTGGTCCTATTAAACACCACTACATGGCATTATTATTGGTTTGGAAGTCATATTGAACCTGATAGATTCCTCTTTAATATAAATTTACATAAAATCATGAAACAATATACAAGTTTTATATACAGTCATGACTGAGTAAAACATCTGCTTTTTCGAGAAATACAGGAGAGAGCAAGGAGAGAGAGGAAATTGAGTCGAAGTCAGGGGCTGTCGTACCAAAAGACAGACAATTGGGAAGTAGTTGCCAAAGTCTGACAAGGTGCCATAATGTTTCCGGTCAACATAATCCCTTAAAGAGATTGCCACCACGGTGAAGCATATTAAACAGATATTCATTTATTTCACAATATTCAAATGAGCAGTCCAGAGCATTGAGAATGGCTCGGTTGCTCAAAACTGCTAGCCCCACACTGCACTCTAATACGCCAGGGTGAACAGGAGAATACCAGGGCCAGGTGGCATTTCAGCATAGCTCCCAGGCTTTGTCATACAAAGAAGGGAGATGGGAAGCAGGGCGTATTAGAGCAGTGTGGGGCATAGCGTTTTGGAGCAACAGAGACGCCCTACATTTTGGCCCAGAATAACATGTTCTATTAAATGAGACTAACGCTAGGTTCATATTAGCATCACTTCTCCATTATTCGAGTCTATAGAGGGTCCTGAACAACAGAGAGGGGAACTGTTAAAACAGTTGTCACACACTGAGTTCGTGAGATCTCATTGACTATAATGGGGTCCATCAGGTGTCCATAGTTTTTAAACTAAAACTGGCAGAGGAAAAAGTCCTCTGTGCAGTACGTTTTTCTCCGACGATTTTCGGCAGAGACTCCGGCAGAGATGTGAATGTAGCCTTTGTCTGAAAAGTTAGTGACTATTTGAGGCTAGGTTTCCATCTACGTCGGAGTCTCTATAGGTTTCAGTATAGAAATGGATATTATAGTCTATGGGGTCCATGGGTAACCTCTGTTTTAGCGGTCAGGCTCTCCGTCGTTCAGGTCCCCCAATGGACCCGAACAATGGAGAGCCCAGTACAAGTGTGAACCTAGCCTAAGAAGTAAATGACAGCTCTGTTGTAATGCTATAGTTCCAGATAAAGCAGTATAGTAACAATATATACACAAATTTGACACTGCTCTGTATGCATTCCCCCTGCCACACTTTTGTCTCAGGGAGGGGTGCTCTATTCTATTATTTACTGGTTGCATTAGGCAATTTGCACTTTTAACTCACATTCACTGCAGCTGCCCATAAGGCACAGAAAAACTCTGCTGCACTTGCTATTCTGAAATTGCAGAAGGTGGTGTGTGTCCCCAAAATGGCTGTCCTCAGGGAAGTTTTTAGAAACCATAAATTCATAACTGCAATGTATATAGAACACAGTAAACATATTTCTCTTCTACAGATTCTCATTTAATTAATTATACTGACATTATATACAGGATACAAGTTGTTTTACCTGTACTTTTCTCTAACAATTATAAAGCAGCATTTATGTTTTTTGCATTCAATATTTTCTTGCAGACAAGGTCACTCCATGTTTATCCTGCATATAATAATAAGTGATAGTTAGAGCCTGTATAGGTCAGATGCTGCTTGTTGTACCGTGTAAGGCTTGATAGATGACCAACATACCTGGCTTTGCATTAGTAAGACACCACTGGATCATTGCATCTGTAATTAATGGCTTAGCTGCATTGAACCATTACCTACCATTTGCTTAGCTAAAGCGATTTGCTACAGTTATCTGCATTTATTCCAAAGACATAAGCAACTATACAAGCGTTGTTCTGTTTTATGTAGTCTTTATAGAGCCAAATTATTTGGTTATTTATTTTTTTTCTGTAGAATATTTTTGGAGAGTTTAAAAATTCTCATGTACAGCCATAAAACGGTTACTGGTCCTTAGCCATGAGAAGTTATTGGTCCTTAGCCCTCCAAAATTAAGAGTCAAAAGAGTTGTATGCTATATAAGATCTATTACTCTGACAATGGTTTCAGTGATTGGATTCTTTAGAAACATACAGTGTCTTGTGAAAGTATTCGGCCCCCTTGAACTTTTCAACCTTTTGCAACATTGCAGGCTTCAAACATAAAGATATAAAATTTTAAATTTTTTGGTGAAGAATCAACAAGTGGGACACAATTGTGAAGTGGAACGAAATTTATTGGTTATTTTAAACTTTTGTAAAAAATAAAAAACTGAAAAGTGGGGTGTGCAATATTATTGGGCCCCTTTACTTTCAGTGCAGCAAACTCACTCCAGAAGTTCAGTGAGGATCTCTGAATGATCCAATGTTGTCCTAAATGACTAATGATTATAAATATAATCCACCTGTGTGTAATCAAGTCTCCGTATAAATGCACCTGTTCTGTGATAGTCTCAGAGTTCTGTTTAAAGCGCAGAGAGCATCATGAAGACCAAGGAACACACCAGGCAGGTCCGTAATACTGTTGTGGAGAAGTTTAAAGCTGGATTTGGATACAAAAAGATTTCCCAAACTTTAAACATCCCAAGGAGAACTGTGCAAGCGATCATATTGAAATGGAAGAAGTATCAGACCACTGCAAATCTACCAAGACCCGGCTGTCCCTCTAAACTTTCATCTCAAACAAGGAGAAGACTGATCAGAGATGCAGAGGCCCATGATCACCCTGGATGAACTGCAGAGATCTACAGCTGAGGTGGGAGAGTCTGTCCATAGGACAACAATCAGTTGTACACTGCACAAATCTGGCCTTTATGGAAGAGTGGCAAGAAGAAAGCCATTTCTCAAAGATATCCATAAAAAGTCTTGTTTAAAGTTTGCCACAAGCCACCTGGGAGACACACCAAACATGTGGAAGAAGGTGCTCTGGTCAGATGAAACCAAAATCGAACTTTTTGGCCACAATGCAAAACGGTATGTTTGGCGTAAAAGCAACACAGCTCATCACCCTGAACACACCATCCCCACTGTCAAACATGGTGGTGGCAGCATCATGGTTTGGGCCTGCTTTTCTTCAGCAGGGGCAGGGAAGATGGTTAAAATTGATGGGAAGATGGATGGAGCCAAATACAGGACCATTCTGGAAGAAAACCTGTTGGAGTCTGCAAAAGACCTGAGACTGGTACGGAGATTTATCTTCCAACAAGACAATGATCCCAAACATAAAGCAAAATCTACAATGGAATGGTTCACAAATAAACGTATCCAGGTGTTAGAATGGCCAAGTCAAAGTCCAGACCTGAATCCAATCGAGAATCTGTGGAAAGAGCTGAAAACTGCTGTTCACAAACGCTCTCCATCCAACCTCACTGAGCTCCAGCTGTTTTCCAAGGAAGAATGGGCAAGAATTTCAGTCTCTCGATGTGCAAAACTGATAGACACATACTCCAAGCGACTTACAGCTGTATTAGCTTAAGGGGGCCAAATAATTTGCCACGCTCCACTTTTCAGTTTTTTATTTTTTACAAAAGTTTAAAATATCCAATAAATTTAATTCCACTTCATGATTGTGTCCCACTTGTTGTTGATTCTTCACCAAAAAATTAAAATTTTATATCCTTATGTTTGAGGCCTGAAATGTGGCAAAAGGTTGAAAAGTTCAAGGAGGCCGAATACTTTCGCAAGGCACTGTAATTATCTAAAAATATAGATATGATTACTTCCATGGGAATACCCCTTTAACATTTAATAATAAATGGGGCATTACAAGTACGAGAGGTATTACAACACTATTGGGACATTCTAACTATGGATCCTGAAATCAAGACAGTTGTAAGTGAGAGACCACAGATCACCTTCAGGAAAGGAAGATCTTTAAAAGATCGTTTAGCTCATAGCCACTTGGATGTACAAAAAACTGCATTGTGGCTATCTCCACCAAAAGGTTGCTTTATATGCAGTAGTTGTTCTACATGTCCATTTTTATTGGTAGGACGGCAATTTTTTTCAGAAAATTTAAAAACTACTTTTGAAATAAAACATTTTATTTCATGCCGTTCAAGGGGAGTGATCTATAAGATCACCTGCCAATGTAAATTGGAATATGTTGGGAAGACAAATCGGGAGTTGAGGAAAAGAATTGGGGAACACCTTGGGGATGTACGGAATGAGCGGGATACCTCAGTGGCGAGACATGTAAATTCCTGCCACGGGGGAATGTAAACTGCCTGCGATTTACTAGCATTGATTTGGTGAAACCTCACCCAAGAGGGGGAGATTGGTATAGAATGATGTTGTAACGTGAGGCAAAGTGGATATTCAAATTAAAAACTGAGATCCCAGATGGGCTTAATGAGCGGCTAAATTTTTGCTGTTTCATTTGATTGTCCTTTGTTGTTTCCCCCCCCCCCCTAAAAAAATATATATTTTATGTTTGTCTCTTCTAAAGGGTGCTGCATTTTGAAAGCACAGAGTAAAACTAAAAGGCTCTTTATTTTTCATTCATATATAAAGAAAAATTCTTTGGTATTATATGTCTCATGAACTTTGTCAGTTTTCCGATTTCAAACTTAGTGGTATATTTTGTTTTGGTGCTCGTGTCTCCTTACATTGCTTGTTAGGTATTTTTTTGAATTTTAAAAAATGCTATTTTTTGGGCTGCTATTATTCTGATAAAATCAAGCTTTTAATGTTCTGGAGCATATTGATCTAGATGGTAGGCTGATCGGGCCCCTCCAGGTGACTTTGTTGTAATATCCTTAAGCGTCTTGTTACCTAGCAACCGGATTGCTGCCGGGTGACTGTAGGACGTGTTAATTCTATTGGATGTAGGTACGTGTTAGTGCTAGGAGGAGGTAACTGAATAACCCTACGGGCCGACGTGCATATGAGAGGTGTGGCTAAAAGATCACCCCTTTGTTCATGCTCAGGTCTAATGTATTATGATTGGTCTGAGACTTGAAGCATGTGCGCATGAGTGATATCACTATTTCACGCGTGCGCATATCGATGAAGTGGATGGTTTGGTTTCAGTATAGTAGAGATGATGCGGTCCCGTAATTAACGTCATCATTGTGCGCCGATTTGGCACGAATCTTGAATATCATCCATGTGAGTCTGGGCGCACCTGAGTAAGGGGGGTGGAGCCCTTCACTATTTAACAAGTCCTAAGATAAAGGAATCTTGCTACCATTGTCACTACATGGAGTTAGATTGCTCTTTTCCTCCATTGTGGGGTTTTATTTGCTTTGCTTTACCACTGTAGGCAGGATATATATAATATATACAGTCATATGAAAAAGTTTGGGCACCCCTATTAATCTTAATCATTTTTAGTTCTAAATATTTGGGTGTTTGCAACAGCCATTTCAATTTGATATATCTAATAACTGATGGACACAGTAATATTTCAGGATTGAAATGAGGTTTATTGTACTAACAGAAAATGTGCAATATGCATTAAACCAAAATTTGACCAGTGCAAAAGTATGGGCACCTCAACAGAAAAGTGACATTAATATTTAGTAGATCCTCCTTTTGCAAAAATAACAGCCTCTAGTCGCTTCCTGTAGCTTTTAATCAGTTCCTGGATCCTGGATGAAGGTATTTTTGACCATTCCTCTTTACAAAACAATTCCAGTTCAGTTAAGTTTGATGGTCGCTGATCATGGACAGCCCGCTTCAAATTATCCCACAGATGTTCAATGATATTCAGGTCTGGGGACTGGGATGGCCATTCCAGAACATTGTAATTGTTCCTCTGCATGAATGCCTGAGTAGATTTGGAGCTGTGTTTTGGATCATTGTTTTGCTGAAATATCCATCCCCGGCATAACTTCAAATTTGTCACTGATTCTTGTACATTATTCTCAAGAATCTGCTGATACTGAGTTGAATCCATGCGACCCTCAACTTTAACAAGATTCCCGGTGCCGGCATTGGCCACACAGCCCCAAAGCATGATGGAACCTCCACCAAATTTTACAGTGGGTAGCAAGTGTTTTTCTTGGAATGCTGTGTTTTTTTGACGTCATGCATAACGCCTTTTTGTATGACCAAACAACTCAATCTTTGTTTCATCAGTCCACAGGACCTTCTTCCAAAATGAAGCTGGCTTGTCCAAATTTGCTTTTGCATACCTCAGGCGACTCTGTTTGTGGCGTGCTTTCAGAAACGGCTTCTTTCGCATCACTCTCCTATACAGCTTCTCCTTGTGCAAAGTGTGCTGTATTGTTGACCAATGCACAGTGACACCATCTGCAGCAAGATGATGCTGCAGCTCTTTGGAGGTGGTCTGTGGATTGTCCTTGACTGTTCTCACCATTCTTCTTCTCTGCCTTTCTGATATTTTTCTTGGCCTGCCACTTCTGGGCTTAACAAGAACTGTCCCTGTGGTCTTCCATTTCCTTACTATGTTCCTCACAGTGGAAACTGACAGGTTAAATCTCTGAGACAACTTTTTGTATCCTTCCCCTGAACAACTATGTTGAACAATCTTTGTTTTCAGATCATTTGAGAGTAGTTTTGAGGAGCCCATGATGCCACTCTTCAGAGGAGATTCAAATAGGAGAACAACTTGCAATTGGCCACCTTAAATACCTTTTCTCATGATTGGATACACCTGGCTATGAAGTTCAAAGCTCAGTGAGGTTACAAAACCAATTTTGTGCTTCAGTAAGTCAGTAAAAAGTAGTTAGGAGTATTCAAATCAATAAAATGATAAGGGTACCCAAATTTTTGCACCGGTCAAATTTCGGTTTAATGCATATTGCACATTTTCTGTTAGTACAATAAACCTCATTTCAATCCTGAAATATTACTGTGTCCATCAGTTATTAGATATATCAAATTGAAATGGCTGTTGCAAACACCCAAATATTTAGAACTAAAAATGATTAAGATTAATAGGGGTGCCCAAACTTTTTCATATGACTGTATATATATATAGAATTTTTTTTTTTTTTTTTTTTCTTTGACCAAGAATATTGGAGTTTATGAGTAGTCTAGAAAGTCTCCAGATGATTGGTGCATTACTGTACCAGGAAACGCGTAGGGACTAGGGATAACTAGGGTCAAATTAGGGTTCAGCTTGGTACTGCCCTTGTCAGGGCGGGAGTCATTTTGGGTGTAAGGGTAAGAGTTTTAGGCGGAGGAATAGGGACTGTGGTTCTTCCTCCTGTGATGCGCCTTCACCTTTCTATTACTCGCATCTTCAGATGTTGGTAAGATCGTTTCATTTTTTATCTGTGTAGCTGCCATAATACAAAACTCTCTATGGTGTTGACTTTATGTGTATCTGCTATAACATGATACTCTATAGAGTGGCAAATTTATGATGGCTGATTCAGACTTAGGGGCCTTTATATTTTAAAATTATTATTAAATGTTAAGTTTTATTATTCTTGCTTGTAGTTGGCACATGAAATAACTTGGATGTTTATGTTATGCTTTGTTTTTTTGATAGGATATAATTTTCAGGAGAGTCTGCATGGTAGGTTGTGTGATTTTATTAACTTACTTTATCTATTAATTTACTCCTTATTTATTAATTAAGTTATTTATTGTTACTATAACAAGTTTTCCTGCAAATCAACCAAATATATATTGGGTTACAGAGTATGGAGTACAAAAAAGATGAAATCATTACAGTGCAAGTGGTGGAACTTATCTAAGAGCACGAGGGGGGGAAAAAAATTCATCTGACGCCAGAAATATAATCTGTCTAAGCAAACAGCCTCCATTAAAGTGTGGTACTTGCAGCCATGCACAATGGCTATAATTTTAAAGTACAGAAGAGAGGTGGAAAAATTTGAAAAAAAAAAATACACAACTGGAAAGAAGGATTCTCAAATAACTGGAGATTTCCTACTGTGTTTGCCTCAGAGGAATATAAAACTACACGAGAAAGCAGATGTAATACGATGCTCACACTGGGCTCTGTAATCTAATTGTTCCCGGAGCACATTATCTTGACATTTAGAAATATTGTTTTTGAACACTATTATAACACATTCAAAGTTCCTGCCTATTTGCGATGAATAAAATCCGCAGGGCTTCAAAAGAAACAATGACTCATAATTACTTTTTTTTTTTCCTTTTTGCTTGCTAAACTTCTTGGTCTTGTTTTATTTTACTCTTGGTTAATGGTAAAATTAATCCTTTCCATGCAGCTGCAAAGATTTATCTCTGAGGCATCATGTTGAGCATCTATAAACGATATACAAATGAATACTGATGGGAGGCTGTCTGTACATCTACTTGAATCTAAGAGAACTGTTTTGTGCTACAAAATTGATTGACAACAATGCTGTGCGTGGCTCCATAGTCTGGTTTTCTATTGTTTTTGAGGGTTTTTTTGTCTCTCAGGAGTTCATTTTCAATGTATGAGAGCAAACGTACATTGGTTAATGTACATTGTGTTTCGGTTTAGTAGGATGCAGCATAGCATGTGGTATTCAGGTCTCGTACACCATTCTGTTATGTATTCATTTAGTCTTGTTTGCAAGAAGCAAAAATGTATTTGAAAGGGAAGACAGTGAAACAAAAACCAGATCAAAGACAATGTGGATAGAGTCAGCTGCCAGTGAGCATGTTGTATGACTCATGTAAACCTATCCATCTAAATACATTTGATGCAGTCATGCTCTACTGAAGACCAGGGACAAAAACAACCCAAAAATTAAAAAGTTCTAGATGTTGAAACTCATTACAATGTTTTCTTTATTGCCATGTAAAGCATCATTGTTGAAGATTACATAATGCCAGAGGATACAGGTCACTCCACTGGTATGGGTGCTCAAGTAGGGTTCTACCCCGTAATCTATAGAAGAACTTGGCACTCCATAAATTTCAGGTGTAACAACAGCAAACATTGGATTGTATACCACAATAAATCTTTCATGTGTGTGAAGAATATCGCCTCGCCCAGCCGCCTGGCACGCCTGCGATCAAACTTCTTTCTTAACCTCCCACTCACACACCGTGAGTAGACCGGGTCATAGGATAAAATGAAATGAGCGATATAAATTTTATATGTTTAATAACCCAAGTGGGTCGGTATGAACTAATAGCATATACAGAAATATACAATATTAATATGATCAAGCATAAACATACAAGCAAAAGAGCGATGATACCATACAAAACAAAGTAAAAGGGAAATAAAAGTTTAGAAAAGATACCTGAGCACACAGCTTTGTCCTAGCTGTCTCTCTTCCATGCTCAGCACAATGAATACTTGTAGTCCTTTTCTCTAGGCCACAGCAGAGTTTTGGGCCTAGGGCGCAAGCTTAAGCAAGTTGCATAAAACAATCCTTTTACATGCTGTCCAGAACTAGGCCCTCAAAGCATTCCTCAGTAGGGCAGGCCCTCTCATCTTCTCCCAGATCAGAGCTCCTTACTGCCTCTTTGCTGAATGACCCCAGAATCCAGGTCTGCCCACAGCATATGGCTAGTGCTCCACCCACCCCTTGCACCCAGGCAGCCCCCCTTCTCCCACCTTTGCAGAACCCTTGGAGAGAAGGGTGAAGTTAAGGCTTTCTATCCCCCATCCCATCTGGCCAGGGATAATAAAAGTGCCTGGCTATAGCAAGCCATCTCCAATGAACACACATAAAACCAGTGAAGCGTATCGTCCAGCAATGTGGACTCAACTAAAGCACCGCATTCCAAGTGGGGGAAGGACTGACCTAAGCAAGTAAAACACACTTCCAAGAAAGATATAAAACTGAGGGTCGGTTCATCACACCTCCCCCTTTTAGAGCGTGTCGGGAGGAAGGACGATCCTAAGATCGCCTTCCGCGGACACCTTGGCGGCCCTCACCCCACCGGGACCTGCGCTGGTCCCTGACCATATTCCTGGCGTACTGATACCCTCTTCCTCTCCTGTCTGAATGGAGACTCTTCTAAGGTTCAGGCTCGGAATTAAGTAGACCTGGCTACCTCCTGCTTGCTCTGGGTCCCTCCGACCCACACTCACAACCCCAGGCCCTTGTGGTACCGGTGCTGAGACCCCATCCCGGCAGTCTCCGCCCACCTGGCTACCCCCGGCCTGCACTGGGACCTCGTTGTGAGTGCTGGCATCCCGCAGATCCACACTCGCAACCCCAGGCCCTTGTGGTACCGGTGCTGAGACCCCATCCCGGCAGTCTCCGCCCACCTGGCTACCCCCGGCCTGCACTGGGACCTCGTGCTGAGTGCTGGCATCCTGCAGATCCACACTCGCAACCCCAGGCCCTTGTGATACCAGTTTAGAGACCCCTTCCTGGCAGTCTCTAAGGGTCTCTCCCACACTAGCCGCTAGTTGGGAGAGTTCTAGGGGATTCTGCACCTCCCCCTTTGCTTCCAAACCTAGGGGCACCTCTGGTTCTGGCACAGGTATGTTTGGACCCTGTCCTCCCTCCCAGACGCCTTGCCCCTTTGGGCCTACACCCTGTTCCTCCTGTACTTGGGTGGGTGATGGTGATACCTTGGGCAAATGACTGAGATTATGCTTCCCCAAACCATCCCTCCGCAATACACTGACAGGTAATACATTTGACACACCCCCTTCTTGGGTCCCACCTCCAGCACCCCATGCCATCTGCACTTGGGCCATGGGCACGACTGGCACACCTTGGATGGCTGTTTCTCCTTCCCAGGACTCTTTCACAAGAGTTAGGGGCCCACGTACACGTCTCCCGTACAAGAGCTCAAAGGGGAAGAACCCCGTTGAGGCTTGCGGCACCTCCCGGTAAGCGAACAGCAGGTGCGGGAGATAAGGCTCCCAGTCGCGCCCGTGGGACTCGACTAACATCCTGAGCATCTGCTTCAGGGTGCCATTGAACCGTTCACACAGGCCATTGGTCTGTGGGTGATACGGGCTGGACACCAGATGTCGCACCTCTGTTACCTTACACAGGCCTTGCATCAAGGCAGACGTGAACTGGGTACCTTGGTCTGTGAGCATCTCTCTGGGAAATCCAACACGGGCGAAGATGCCTACCAGAGCCTTGGTCTTAGCGATCCCCAGGTGGCCTGCCAGTGGAATATCATGAGCAATCCGCAACAACTCCACCCGGTAGGGTTGGGGTACCACCAAATGTTTCTCCCTGAGCCGATTTTCTTTTCCCTTTGTGGGGATCGTTTCCCGGTACAACCTCCCTTGCTCCCAGTACACGCGGTCCTTGTCCGACTCCAAGGGAGGTTGATCAGCACGCTCCTTCAATGTGTCCAGACCGCGGTCAGCTTGGACAGCGTCCCTGAACTCCTGACTGGAACCAGACAGAAGAGATGTGAATGTCACATACCCGCCGGGCTCCTCTGGCTCCAGTGTGGGGAGGTTAGTCATGGCGGTCTCAGTGCCATCTCCGGGTGACAGAGGGAACGGCTCAGGGGTCGGAGCGCCTTCCACCCCTCTAGCACTCTGGCTGCGGGTCACCACCGCAACTCCAGCAGTCTGTTCCTCATCCGGATCGGCCCTGAGATCCCCGTGACCCACCTGACCACCTGGCACATTGTCCTCAGTTGGGGTTGCCCCCAGCATCTCAGAAGAGCTACCCTGTAAACCTGCAAGGCAAGAATTAGCAATTACATTGACATTGCATTCATTCATTGATTCACAGTGAACTGCATGGGGGAATGGCTGAGCCAGGGTCACACTGAGGGGGCTCTCATCACCCGCAGATGTGGGCGGGGCTACAGCCAGGTCAGCATTCCACAATGTCTCATTCACATGCTCACTGATTACTTTAGCTGGACACACAGCAGGGGGAAACAAAAGGCTAACCCCTCCCTCTGCCTGTGTGACAGGCTTCAACACCTCATTAAAATCATCCTTCAGTACAGACATTTTGTCACAGCGAGGTGGGGCTGCTCCCACCCCATATTGGGACACCAAGGGCCCCAAATCTCTTCCCAATAGCACATTGGCAGGCAGATCAGACACTAGCCCCACATCACGCATTCCTTTTCCCGCACCCCAGTCCAAATGGACGCAAGCCATGGGCACAGTTATGCGTTCTTGTCCAATACCCTTCAGGGTCAGAGTTTTTCCAGGGATAATACTGTCCGCAGGGACCAAGTCAGGTTGCACCAGAGTAATCTGCGCCCCAGTGTCCCGAAATCCCATGAACTCTTTACCCCCCACAATGACCTGTTGACTGTTGGCATCGGATTGCAACCCCTCCCTCCCCACCAAGTATACAGATGGGCCAGCTGCCGTGGCTGGGGAAACAGGGGGGTTCTTAGAGCGGTTGGGGCACTCTGCCTTGAAATGTCCTGGCTGGTTACAGGCATGACACCGCCGGACCTCTCCTTGGGACTTGGAGGGGATACCCGGGGAGACCCCCGCCCAGAGTTCTTGGGACAGGGGAAGTAGAGGGGGCACCCGGGACAGAGTTTGTCTTACCCCACTTGGAGACCGCAGGCTGTGGTGAACTCCAACTTTGCCCCTCCTTCCCGCTTGGGGGTCTCTGCAGTGTGGCTCCTCTCTTGATCCCTTGCTCCCTGGTGGACACATAGTCGTCAGCAATCTCTGCAGCATTGTCTGCTGTTGTGGGTTTCCGATCACACACGAACTGGCGGACCTCCAGAGGGCACACCTGGAGAAATTGTTCCTTTATCATAAGATCCCCAATTCCCTCAAACGTGGTGACAGTAAGTCCTTTGATCCACTGCCAGAATGTAACCTGTAAGTGGTGCAGAACATCCGCATAGCTCTCTGTGGGACCCCGCTGGATATTCCGGAACTTTTTGCGGTACACCTCCGGCGTGAGCCGGTATCTCCGGATCAGCGCTGCTTTGATGGTCTCATAGTCCGCGTCCACTGGTAAGCTCGTGGAAACATCCAAGCCTTTTCCCTTCAGCCGGGGAGACAGGTAACGGGCCCATTCTGCCTGGGGAATATGATGCTGCTTACACACCCTCTCAAATCCCCGCAAGAACGAGTCCAAGTCCCCGTTATCTTCCAAGATTGGAAAGTCCTCGGATCGGATCTTTAGTGCTCGGGCTCCTGGAGTTGGTGCAGGGGAAGGTTGCGCCTGCTGGCAAAGTTCCAGCTTTTTTAGCTCAAGCTGATGCTCCAACTCCGCCCGACGCTCTGCAGCAGCGGCCTCTCTTTCCGCCCGGCGCTCTGCAGCAGCGGCCTCTCTCTCCGCCCGGCGCTCTGCAGCTTCTCGGTACTGGAGAATCACCTGCAGACGGGTGCTATAGTCACTGGCGTCTATCTGCTGTAAGGCCATTTGCAAGTATAAGTCCGTTACCCCCACAGAACTGGGGTTACTGGTCCCTCCAGGCACAGTTACCTCTGGGGTCCGGGCACCTGCGGAACCATCTGGCATGGTGATGTTTTCTGGTGCCAGCCTCTCAGGACTTTGCTCCGCCTCCTGCATGGCTATGGTAGCTTCCATATCTGCCATCTCCTGGAGTTCAGCAGCAACCAAGTCCTGCAGACGTTTGGTTATGCTTCTGGTCCCACCAGCCATCCACTGGAAGCCGTTGCCAAATAAAAGATAGGACAGAAAAAAGAAGAAGGGAGGGAACAGTACTGTACCAAACTTTCACCGTATTTTAAGCTTGATCTCATACCGCGCTCGTTCCATAGGATTGCCGCAATCCCCAGTGTCTGCGTGATACCACACCCACACACTGTTACCCTAATATCCCACCGCTGCCACCACTGTGAAGAATATCGCCTCGCCCAGCCGCCTGGCACGCCTGCAATCAAACTTCTTTCTTAACCTCCCACTCACACACCGTGAGTAGACCGGGTCATAGGATAAAATGAAATGAGCGATATAAATTTTATATGTTTAATAACCCAAGTGGGTCGGTATGAACTAATAGCATATACAGAAATATACAATATTAATATGATCAAGCATAAACATACAAGCAAAAGAGCGATGATACCATACAAAACAAAGTAAAAGGGAAATAAAAGTTTAGAAAAGATACCTGAGCACACAGCTTTGTCCTAGCTGTCTCTCTTCCATGCTCAGCACAATGAATACTTGTAGTCCTTTTCTCTAGGCCACAGCAGAGTTTTGGTCCTAGGGCGCAAGCTTAAGCAAGTTGCATAAAACAATCCTTTTACATGCTGTCCAGAACTAGGCCCTCAATGCATTCCTCAGTAGGGCAGGCCCTCTCATCTTCTCCCAGATCAGAGCTCCTTACTGCCTCTTTGCTGAATGACCCCAGAATCCAGGTCTGTCCACAGCATATGGCTAGTGCTCCACCCACCCCTTGCACCCAGGCAGCCCCCCTTCTCCCACCTTTGCAGAACCCTTGGAGAGAAGGGTGAAGTTAAGGCTTTCTATCCCCCATCCCATCTGGCCAGGGATAATAAAAGTGCCTGGCTATAGCAAGCCATCTCCAATGAACACACATAAAACCAGTGAAGCGTATCGTCCAGCAATGTGGACTCAACTAAAGCACCGCATTCCAAGTGGGGGAAGGACTGACCTAAGCAAGTAAAACACACTTCCAAGAAAGATATAAAACTGAGGGTCGGTTCATCACAATGTGATTACACCTGAAACATGTGGAGTGCCAAATTCTTCTATATATTACTTTACGGAGATTACCTGAATTTATGAACACCATGTCACAGCTTTATATATATATATATATATATATATATATATATATATATATATATACACATACATACAGTCATATGAAAAAGTTTGGGCACCCCTATTAATCTTAATCATTTTTAGTTCTAAATATTTGGGTGTTTGCAACAGTCATTTCAATTTGATATATCTAATAACTGATGGACACAGTAATATTTCAGGATTGAAATGAGGTTTATTGTACTAACAGAAAATGTGCAATATGCATTAAACCAAAATTTGACCGGTGCAAAAGTATGGGCACCTCAACAGAAAAGTGACATTAATATTTAGTAGATCCTCCTTTTGCAAAAATAACAGCCTCTAGTCGCTTCCTGTAGCTTTTAATCAGTTCCTGGATCCTGGATGAAGGTATTTTTGACCATTCCTCTTTACAAAACAATTCCAGTTCAGTTAAGTTTGATGGTCGCCGAGCATGGACAGCCCGCTTCAAATTATCCCACAGATGTTCAATGATATTCAGGTCTGGGGACTGGGATGGCCATTCCAGAACATTGTAATTGTTCCTCTGCATGAATGCCTGAGTAGATTTGGAGCTGTGTTTTGGATCATTGTCTTGCTGAAATATCCATCCCCGGCGTAACTTCAAATTCGTCACTGATTCTTGTACATTATTCTCAAGAATCTGCTGATACTGAGTTGAATCCATGCGACCCTCAACTTTAACAAGATTCCCGGTGCCGGCATTGGCCACACAGCCCCAAAGCATGATGGAACCTCCACCAAATTTTACAGTGGGTAGCAAGTGTTTTCCTTGGAATGCTGTGTTTTTTTGACGCCATGCATAACGCCTTTTTGTATGACCAAACAACTCAATCTTTGTTTCATCAGTCCACAGGACCTTCTTCCAAAATGAAGCTGGCTTGTCCAAATGTGCTTTTGCCTACCTCAGGCGACTCTGTTTGTGGTGTGCTTTCAGACGGCCCCCAACCCCCCCCCCAGCCGCCTCCCGGGGGGCGGGGGGGGGGGGGGGGGGGGGCGGGGGGGGGGGCGCCCCCCGCGGCGGGGGGGGGGGGGGGGGCGGGGGGGGGGGGGGGGGGGGGGGGCCGGGCCGGCCCCCCCCCCCCCCCCCCCCTCCCCCCCCGGGCTTCCGCCCCCCCCCCCCGGGCCGGGCCCCCCGCCGGCGGCGGCCCCCCCCCCCCCCCCCCGCCCCCCCCCCCCCCCCCGGGCCAAAAGGCTCTGAAGAGTGGCATCCTGGGCTCCTCAAAACAACTCTCAAATGATCTGAAAACAAAGATTGTTCAACATAGTTGTTCAGGGGAAGGATACAAAAATGGTCTCAGAGATTTAACCTGTGTGTGTCCCCGGTGGGAGACACAGAGGGGAAAGGGGGACCGGGGGGGGAGGGTGGGTGGAGCCGAGGAGGGGGGGGGGGAGAAAAAGGGGGGAGGGGGGGGGGGGGGGAGGGGTGAGAGGAGGGGGGAGGACCACAGACCACCCCCAAAGAGGGGGGGGGGGGTTTGGGGGGGGGGTGGGGGGGGGGGGGGGGGGGGGAAAAGGGAGCGGGCTTTGGGGGAGGGGGAGGGGGGTGGGGGGGGGGGGGGGGGGGGGGGGGGGGGGGGGGGGGGGGGCAAAAAGGGGGGGGGGGGGGGGGGAAAAGGGGATAGGGGGGGGGGGGGGTGTTTGTGGGAGGAGGGGGGGGGGGTGGGGGAAAAAAGATTGAGTTGTTTGGTCATACAAAAAGGCGTTATGCATGGCGTCAAAAAAACACAGGATTCCAAGAAAAACACTTGCTACCCACTGTAACATTTGGTGGAGGTTCCATCATGCTTTGGGGCTGTGTGGCCAATGCCGGCACCGGGAATCTTGTTAAAGTTGAGGGTCGCATGGATTCAACTCAGTATCAGCAGATTCTTGAGAATAATGTACAAGAATCAGTGACGAATTTGAAGTTACGCCGGGGATGGATATTTCAGCAAGACAATGATCCAAATCTACTCAGGCATTCATGCAGAGGAACAATTACAATGTTCTGGAATGGCCATCCCAGTCCCCAGACCTGAATATCATTGAACATCTGTGGGATAATGTGAAGCGGGCTGTCCATGCTCGGCGACCATCAAACTTAACTGAACTGGAATTGTTTTGTAAAGAGGAATGGTCAAAAATACCTTCATCCAGGATCCAGGAACTGATTAAAAGCTACAGGAAGCGACTAGAGGCTGTTATTTTTGCAAAAGGAGGATCTACTAAATATTAATGTCACTTTTCTGTTGAGGTGCCCATACTTTTGCACCGGTCAAATTTTGGTTTAATGCATATTGCACATTTTCTGTTAGTACAATAAACCTCATTTCAATCCTGAAATATTACTGTGTCCATCAGTTATTAGATATATCAAATTGAAATGGCTGTTGCAAACACCCAAATATTTAGAACTAAAAATGATTAAGATTAATAGGGGTGCCCAAACTTTTTCATATGACTGTATATACACACACACATACACGAGAGAGAGAGAATAAAATGACAGAAAGCACATGGATTAGTGGTTAGAACTGTTGGTTCAAATCCAGCCAAGGGCGACATCTATATGGAGTGGGTTTGTGTGGGTTTCTTCCCACATGCCAAAAATGTACTGCCCCTACTCTACAATGTTTCCTGCGCTTTGAGTCCCTTGGTGATAAAAGCACATTACAAATATTTGTCATTGTCACACAGATGAGTAACTTTGCCAATACAGTGCAAATCAGTACAACAGCAAATATGATCAAGTAAAGCCTTTCAATCACCTGTTGCTCTCAGGTCATTGCTCTGCTGGTCTCCAGCATTCTTTGCTTACCTTCCTGCAGCCAATCATTAGCTCTAGTGGTCTTATTTTGTCCATGCCCCCCCCCCCCCCCCCCCCCCCCCCCCCCCCCCCCCCCCCCCCCCCCCCCCCCCCCCCCCCCCCCCCCCCCCCCCCCCCCCCCCCCCCCCCCCCCCCCCCCCCCCCCCCCCCCCCCCCCCCCCCCCCCCCCCCCCCCCCCCCCCCCCCCCCCCCCCCCCCCCCCCCCCCCCCCCCCCCCCCCCCCCCCCCCCCCCCCCCCCCCCCCCCCCCCCCCCCCCCCCCCCCCCCCCCCCCCCCCCCCCCCCCCCCCCCCCCCCCCCCCCCCCCCCCCCCCCCCCCCCCCCCCCCCCCCCCCAAGCATCACTACTAAGGTCAGTGATTGGCTGTAGCGGTCATGTGGATGTGAGGCATGTTATCGCTGTAGCTAAGAAATCAAAGACCAAAGGAAATGTCCACAATGGAGTGGAGGAGGATCTGAAGGGATTTTCCAGAACCTGTTTATTTTTGATCCAGGATAGGTCATTAATATGTGATTACTAGGGAATCAGCACTTGGGAGCCCTGCCAATTGGTTGTTTGAAGAGGATGCAGCTTCTTCCCAGTGTCACATTTATCGGTCACATGGTACATCACCAGCTTCAAGTGAATGGGACTGGTATTCAAGCTTGGTATTCAATGAAGAGCTAGTACTAAGCCAGGAGTTGGACCACCACCACATATTAATGAATTATTCTAAGACTAGATCATCAAAAAGTAAGTCCATGAAAACCCCTTTTTAGGCTAAGGCCCCACGTAGTGGGCCGCAGCCAAAAAGCGCTGCGGGAAAAATGTGACAGAAACGCATAGCGGTTTTTCCTGAAGCACTTTTCACAGAAAGTTCACAGAGTTTTCCTCTGCAGACTTTCTGCTACAATTATACCTATGTGGAAAATGCCAGCGTTTCCGAAGGTATAATTGACATGCTGCGATTTAGAAAAACATGACTTTTTTTTAAATCACAGCATGTCCGCTGCTGATATTTTTCTGCAATGTGTGGATGGGATTAGCCAGAACTGTAAGAAGAAGTACTGTAAAACGCCACGGTTTTAGTCACAGCGTTCCAGGCGTGGAAAAATTGTGTACGTAGGGCCCTGGTCTTAAAGAGATTAGTTATCCCAGACAAATCTGGTCTATTTGAAGGGTGGAGTCTAAGGCATCAGACAAACTGTACCTGTAGGCTGATGAGATGTAAATCTAGTACTCACAGCCAGCAAGGATCATTATTACAGAAATAAACAGGGCAGAACAAAGAAAAGACATCAGACAAATAGGAATTTGTTCTACTTCAATGCTTGATATGGACATTATTGGAAATCTCAATGTCAATATCTGGTGCAGGAAAAAATTATTATTCTTTCTCATGTTCTGATGACCAACTGCTTTGCTTCTATAATGTATGCGCTATTTAGATGCGCGATATGCGCTATTTAGATGCTCTGCTACCATGTGTAGGCAGTACACATAAACAGGACTTGTGGGCATTCAGTTATTCAAAAGTATTTTGACAAGGGCCAGTGCATTAGTCGGCTAGTTTTCATTGCAATATCTTATGGAACAGAAAGCTTGAGAATGAGTTAAGGAGAAACATAGTAACTTGATAAGACAGTAAACATAGGAAGCAAAAATCCAAAGAGGGCAGGAAAATCAATTGATGTGGTAGATTAATGACAAGAGACCACAAGACCAACAATGAAGTATTCTGTCTACAGTAATGTCAATACCAGACCCTCAATACAATTACACAAATAACCTCCTATATGAACCGGGACATTCACCAGAGCAGTCTAATACTTAGCAAGGAAGTTTCTACTACTCTGCTTCCTCTAAATTTGGTGGAAACAAAATATAGAGCATTTACATTTCAGTGGGAAGAAAATTCAGCATGTTTTACTCATTAGCATACCTAGAGTTCTTAAAGGGGTATTATAGATTCAGCAAAGGTTATTATATAATGAATAGTGAAATAATTCTTAATATATATTTCTGTATGTGAACCTGTACAGGAGATGTTGGTTCCAATGGATCCCATTAAAGATATATTTTATATTTCTGCTTTTTAGAACCCTTTACAATAAGTGTACACTTCCCATTCAGTAGGGAGTCATTTCACATGATTATCATCAAATACAGGATTATAAGAAAAGGTAACAATTTTGTTATAAATCTGGATAATCCCCTTTTCTGCACAATGACCTGCATGTGACACAGCGTATGCCCACAACACTATCCTTAGTGACTTAGAAGTCAATGGGGGATTAATGAAAGTACGGCCAATTTCTGATATAGAAACATCACAACTGTTTGTAGAAGCCCCCATCTATGCAAATATGTGGCCCACTTACATAGCATGGCCCATGAATACTTTAAAGAAGGGAGAGGATTGGACTGGCTTCAACTGGTCTAAATGAATTGGCCCCATCGAAAATTTTACAACTGAAGTTTCTTATGCCCATATGACTGATAATAAAAATTAATATCAGGAATTATCGCTGAGAGTCACAATTCAGTCAGTGACCATAACCATGTGAAAAAAATCAAATAAAAAAATTAAAGCAGAAAATAAAAACAAATTACAAAAATGTTTTAATATAAGCTTTTAATTAGCAAGACAATGATAAAATCTCCTTAAAGGGAGTATGTCAGTAGGAATATCAGTATCAAAAGAATGACAGTACCTTGTAGAACAGCTTATGCACTTTCCTAAGATGTCTTTCTTATTCTGCATTGCAGATCCATTTTCATGAAAATCAGTGTTTAATTTTTATGAAAATTAGCTGAAAAGGGCTTTAGGGCATTTCTTCTCCTGCTGGGGCTTCACTCTCTGCTAGATAACTGCCTCCAACTGCTGCCCAGATCCTCCCTCAGTTGCTTGAGTGACATCTCACACTTTGTCACACCTTGTCTGCAGTTAGGGGCAGTGTAGAAGCCCCTATATTTTTATTCTTGTTTTTTTTTTCATATGTGATTAAGGGAAATGGGGGTGATTTAAAATTTGATGATGGTGATATATAATTTTTGTTCATTTTTACTTCAACTTTTAGGCCCCCTGTGGGCCTTGAACCCTTGGGAGGCTGATTGCCCATAGAATATACTGTAACACTAATGTATGAAGTATTATGTAAAATCCATTCACTTCTATTAGACACTTCCTCCAGTAGCGTGTACTAGTGTGTAATAGAGGTGTACTAATGACAGGCCTGGGAGTCTTCAGTAGGCTTCCAGCTGTCAAAGGAATCAACTGCCACCGCAGGTCATGCTCCAGGGATTGACAATCTCAACTAATATGGAAACACCACCATTGCTCTTTTGATGCCTTGGTCACAATTGACCAAGACATCTAAAGATTTTAATCCCCACAAACAATTTTTTTCTGATTGCAATCATTAATTTGACCAAGGCAAAGTGGTTTACTGGTGCCCCCTCTGGCATGCAGCACTCGGGGCACGTGCCCCTGTTGCTTTCCCCCAGCTACGTCCCTGGTAAAACAGTGGAGACTGGGTGGTTATGGCGCCCCCTCAGTCTCTGAGCAGGTACTATATTTAAAATTCCAACATCTGCTGTAATCGTAAGGGGCTAAATATGGAAGAGTTTGTCTGTTTTAGTAAATACTTGTATTCTCAATGAAACAGCAATTCTGGTGAATGTTTTCTTAGAACTCAATATTGTGCCACTCCTTCACCTACGTACTGTATTTATGAATAAATTAACAGCTGAGTGTTACCAACTGGGATGTGTCTCTGCACACCCTGACACTGTCCAATCAGTGCTGACAGTATCAGACTATGTAAGGGCACACCCCTGAATACCCAGTTATCATTTTATTCACAAATTTCTAGGATGAACAACAAAGAAACTGCGGGCTGCAGCAAAAAAGCGCTGCGTGAAAAACTGCGGCAGCGACGCATCGCAGCTTTTCCCGCAGCGCTTTTCACAAGAGGTTTCCTCTGCGGACTCTCTGCTTCAATTATACCTTTAGGGAAACCACCAGCGTTTCCGCAGGTATAATTGACATGCTGCGATTTCCAAAGCAGCAACGGTTTTGGAAATCGCAGCATATCCGCTGCACATATCTTTCTGAAAAGGGGGTATGGGATTCCCATCCAATTTGCTGTGACTGTAAAAAGCCACATTTTTTTCCGCAGCGATTTCGCCACCGACAAACCATGATGTTTACATCACGCCCATCCTAAAGCAAAATTATAATAAAAGATACTCCAGAATTGGTATTTCATAGGAAATACAAGTATTTATTAAAACAGATACATCAGGAGACCTGACAGATCCTCTTTAACAAACTCACTGAAAAAAAATAAATAAATTATAAAACTTTTTTGAGTATGCCAAATTTTGGTTTGAAAACATTAGCGTAGACTAAGTAACTTGTTGGGAGATCAGTTCAGAACTGTAATAAGCACTTCTACCCAGTGCACATGCTGCATGATTAAACAGAAGCATATTTATGAAGCAGCCTCATTAATCACAGAGGGAAAAATAGGAAAAAATGTTTTCCCTGAAAAGAATGTTCATGATTAGGATCCATCTGCCCTGTTACATTATTATGAAAACTACCAAAAAAAAAAAAAAAGAGAGACCTTGAGAGTGTATTTATAGATATGGTAAGCTTGTAGGCGGCCTTCGTCTGCAGAGAACAAAGCCCTTTCATGTAATGTAGATTATCTTTTCCTTGTCAGACTTTAAATGTAATTTGATTTAAGTATGAAAGTAATGTAGCAATAATGCCAAGCACTTATAAGTGTATACATGTCTGGGGATCTAAAACATGCATTACAACATAATCGCTCTATACACAATGATTTCATTGAAACATTGGATTGTGGGTAATGACACAAAAATGTTCCCTTGCCTTACAGAATAACAGGGCAGTTTATTATGTCCTACAGATACGAATTGGTCTTTTAAAAGTACGTATCATGAAATGTTTCAACTGTATTAATAAATAAACAGAGCTCTGTTCACATCATGCTTGAGCCTTCCGATGGAGATATATGTCAGGAGTATTTCCAACATAGGTCTCCAGTGGAAGACTATGAGTTATGCTACTGGAAAGGTGTAACAAGTTTAACAAAAGGACACTATAATGCTATCCATGATTGAGACCTTATGGACATGTTTGGTATACAGCAGGCACAGGGCATAAATATAATTTGAACAGAGACAAAGTAATCTGGCACAGGGACTATGACATCAGTCTGGTATGTCATGTCTGGTACATGGTATCAGGGTCTTTAAATATGGAGCCGGCTCAGGAGCTAAGCAGGAGTTATGGCCACCGGATCTCAACTAACTTACATAGCAGAGACCTGGCAGCAATGCCAATAACCAGAGACATTGATCATGGGCATTTAAGGCCATGTTCACACAGCAGAAAGCGGAGAGTAATTTGAAGCGGTTTTCTGTCCCAGATTTCTCTTAAAATTCCATCCCTATGCATCCTGCTGAGCATCAGCTCGCCACCGCGCCAGACACAATACTAAGCCTTTTGCTATGGATTCTGCGGAAAAAGGAGTCATAGAATCTGTGGCAAGATCAAGCAGGAAACTTCCTTTTTCAGCATCCTTATAAAAGACGAGTCCACTCCTCATGTCATCTACTAGGGCTTTGGGCTTCTTCTCACCCTCTATTTTTGCAGTGAAATCTATGGACCTTTTAACTCTTTAGTCACTGCTTGTGTGTCCACACTGCTTCTGTCGACCCATTTCAGGGTATGAGCTCCCCATGTCTCAGACTATACATCCAGATGGTTTATATTACCGATATACTCTGTTTCTCCATGGCAGATGTGCTGATACAGACATTTCTATATCTGTTCTCTACCTGAACTGTAATTTACCCCCTCCACTCTATCCTTAATTCTGTTTGTACTCTCTCTTATATAATGTTTCAAAAATCTTTCTAATGAAAAATTGACTGAACATAAAAGATACTGAGTTTGCTCTAAATCCTGGACAGCCCCTTTAAGTTGAAATGAGTTTTTCAGACAAAAATCCAACATAATTAGTAAACAGGGTAGAAAACACGAAGAGTCATATCTTTAAAGTCTATCTACAGCCAAATACATTCATGGTGGGAGGTAGCGTTCGGAACTTTAATATCCTAATAACACATTCTGACTTATGCTAGCATGACCAATTAAAACATTTTCAAGATATTCAAAGAAGAAAAGAAGACGCATTTGTTGGAGATTTAATTAGTAAACTGATTATATATATATATATATAAAATAGAGTGACACAAACCCTGTAGCTCAATTTGACCAATTATAAAACTGTTCCCGAAGTTTCACTTTGAAAATATTTTAATAAAATATCTTAATAAATAAAGGATAACCAACAACCACATGGAGCACCTGGGTATTTCAGTGGCATATGATCACAAATAATGTTTGTTACAGTGTTCTAGCATATATAGTTTCAAATAACATAACTTACATTTTTGGTAACCTGGGGTGGCACAGTGAGGGGTGTTCATTAAAGTCTTATAGTGCTATGAAATATGCCTTGTTTTCTAGACTGTTACCTTAAAGTGTACCTTCAGTTAAAAAAAAAATCCTCACAGAACTCATAGTACAGAACCTTTGTGTGCCATTTCTTTCAAAGCTCTAGTATTTGTGTTTCAAACCTCTTATCCTTCTTAATTTATAAACAAGAAACTGTCATCATTGTCTGCCATGTCACAGATGCAATAGAAATTCAGCACAGTCATTGTGTATACACCCATGTGAGCTCACATTACACTTGGCACTTCTCAGTTTTTCTCTGTACATATGGTTTGAATTAGTGCTGATGCTGCTGTAATTACAGGACTTTACTAGCTACCAAACTCTCCATACACACCCAATTGGCTTGCAGTAAACTATTTGTTTAAGGTATTTAATTTATTTTAGCTATACCAGTCTAATAATCTTTCTCGCTCTCTCTCAGGCACAACTATCCAGCTGCAGTAATTGAAGTCTATTCTACTCTTTGCATATTGAAATGAATGCATTGTGCAGTCTGCAAGAAAATGAAGCTCCCAAGGAGCATAGAGCACTCATTTTTAATTCTAAATGAGAAGTCTGAATTTACACTTTACTTGAGGTACATATTTTGAAAGGTTCTAAAGTGGATTGCCAGAGGTATGTTTTAACTCAATATACTATTCTAAAATAAGGAGGCATATAACAAATTCAGTTTGTTTTCAGCATCAGAAAAGCCAAATATGATCTAAAGTAGGTCACTGCCTGTAATATCAATATCAATATCATATCTGCTAGTTTAGTAAATTCTGTGAATTAATAAACTATAGTCTTGTGCACGGTGTTGGCATAACACATAGACTAGCATTTCCTCTATGTGGTGAGTTTACTTTAATCGAAGTAACATGACTATAACAACCCTGTGGTTGACATTACAATTTTTGTGGCCTGTTCTTCATTGCCGTCTCCAGACTTCATCTCCTTCAGTCTTCTTTTATTTGCAATGAATAGATTTCATAATTAGGACCCACCTGCTTAGTAATTTAATTATGAAGATTTCTGAAGGGGGAATTAAAAAGACCTTGAGTATGTTTATGGATATGCCATGCTTGTCGGCTGCTTTTGTCTGAAGAGAACAAAACCCTTTCATGTAATGTAGATTATCTTTCCCTTGTTAGACTTATTTATCAGGTCACAGGGCACCTCAAGTATCTGCAAAATCAATGCCAGCCAACCACAGTGAAGCAGAGCAAACACTAGCGGAGAAGTATATCGAGATAGCAGTTAGAATTACCTTTGATGAAAAAGCATTTTCTTTTGTGATGTATTGGAACAAACTGTCCAAAATGTCCTCAACCATTACTTATCCTTGGCTGCCATTGATATAAAGCAGAATGTGAGTCAAGTCTTACGATGGACATACACTTCAGATAGCTAACAAGATCTCCATACACTTGGCCAAGTCAAGCATCTTTTTCTATACAATATGTTGCATTGGGAAACAGTTACAAATTGAAGGACCTTTCATGTCCTCATGTATATGTGGTATTACATACAGCTAGAAAGCTGACAGTGCGCTGAATTCAGCGCACTGCCGGCTTTCCCGTTATGTGCCCCGGGGCTGGAGCTATCGGTGGTCTTAGTTTCACCGTTCACCGTCAGAAGGGCGTTCCTGACAGTCTAGCTGGGCTGTGAGGAATGCCCCCCAGTAAAGGGCTATGGACGAGTACTGTCAGGGAGGGCGTTCTGCACAGCTCAGCGTCATCACTGGGCAGTAAGGAACGCCCTCCCTGACTGTGCTCGTCCATAGCCCTGTACTTTCAGAGGGGGCATTCTAGCGGTATGTAAAACTGCATATACATGAGGACATTAAAGGTCCTCTTTAAATGGTCAGTTGACTTCATTGATGGGTTTGTCTGACATTAATCTAATGTGTATGGCCATTTTTAATGCCTTCCTGAAATCCACCATAATAGTACAGCAGATGTTGGGACTTTAAACATAGCGCCCGCTCAGGAGCTGAGAGTGTATAGATAGCGTGAAACCCTAAGAAAATGCACAAATGCAATGTTTTTTCTAATTCCACTTCATTCTGAAATTTTTAATCTTCCCAGCAATAAATAATGGTATTGAGAGGTACAATTTGAGCAACAAAAAATAACCCCTTACACTGCTCTGGGAACAGAAATATAAAAAAGTTATGGCTTTTATAAGGAAGTGTGTAAAAAACAAAAATGCAAAAACGAAAAATGGCTATGATGGGAAGGGGTTGAAATTGCATATATGTAACTAGTTGAAAATTTAGTAATTCACCAACCACCTTCCATTCAAAAGTGTCATAAACAGAAGAACTGATCAATTTTCCCAAAAGGGTAACACAATACAATACTCTATTCATGCATCCAAAGCTCTAAATGTTAAATCCATATCTAATGTGGACTGGTCAAAGAATTGGGCGATTTAGCAAAGTCTGTTGAGCACTGCAGATCAGCAGCAAGCAGTTGAGTTCTTTGCTTTGTAGAGGGAGGGGTGATCCACTAGGGAGAACCTCTTTTACCAACCAGTTTCTGATATGATTTCACCACTTTCCAGTCCTCTCTTGTTAAAATGGCTACCAGCTTTTCAGACAACAGTCCCATAGACTTCAATGGGACAGCGCTGACAGCTGTGGTACCTAGACTCACCGGTACGGTTTGTATGAGGGGAGAGCAGATTGGCTCACGGTATGTAAACATTACACTGATTTTCCTGTTTAGTTGCTTTAAAGCCCAATTTACAGATACATAATAATCCACAGGAAATACCACAGACTGAACAGACTGAACAATCTTATACTCAGTTGATAGTAACTTGTCATTTTTGGAATATCAGCAATGCAGCCTAACAGTTTCCATATGACAAACCAAGCATGGAGATATACATAGCTTACCAAGCCAGGTGACTTCAGCTGACCATCCAATCATGATCCAACCAAAATGCATTGTAGGACATTTATCAAGCCTTTTGCGCCCTTTTTCTTTAAGTTTGCATCTATTTTTAAGACTTTTACATAAGGCTTGCCACTTTAATTTTAGTCTGGGACAGTGAGCGTGGTTTATCTGGAATAAAATACCCCACATGGTGAGGCATAAAAAAAAGCACATGTCAAAAAGGCACAAAAAAAAAAAAAAAAAAAAAAAAGGAATTGCACTCCAGTATATGACTAGCAGGGAAAAAAACGACATATCTAACAGCATTGGAATCGCAAGTTCCATTAAGTGAGTTTTGTGCAAAATTTATGACAACTGTGAGATTTTAATGAATCAGGCACCCTGCAAATGATAAAGGACACCTATAGTGTGTACAACTGCAAAACCCAAGTCCGTTTTGTAATTTGCCCTCGCTTTATTTCTCAAGCATGTTTAGTGTGAAAGCAAAAACACAATTAATTGCAATTTCTTGTTAAGGAATAAAAAGTAAAAAAGTTATGGCAAACCCAGTATAGCCCAAACAATGAAACACAAAGCGCCATGATTAAAGTCATATGCCTGCTGTTAGCAGATTTGCATTAAAAACTAATTACTTTACACAATAGCTGCTATTTATTCTCAAAGACAATGTGAGGTCTATTGCTGTAGACATAGTTTTTAGAACTCCAATACTGATGTATGATGTACCAATTAATCACTCCATTAAAATATATGCTTGTTTTTTAGCAAAGAACCGTTCTATTGTTCTCGGTAATAATGAAAATAATTTCCTGGGTCAGCTGCCACTGAACATCTATTGAAATACTTCTTGTTTTGCTTGCCATTGATTATTAGACTTCTTTATTATTAGGAAACATGTCTCCTGCAATTCTGAAAAAATACTTGTGTACCTGCAAATGAATGCCGCCATTCGGAATGAATACACAGATGAACGAATCAGTACAGTGAGTAGCTTTAGTACAAGACTGTGATTTTCTATTAAATTGCATTGTATGTTCACATAATAAGCTATGAAGAAGCCCCGGTTTCCTAGGATGTGTAGGATGGATCATTCTGTTAAAGGGGTTGTCAAATCGGATAAGATGGAACAAAATGGGTTAAAAAAAATAAAAGCATTACTCACCTCGCTGGTTCTCCTTCTTTCGTTATTCTGACACTTACATGATCCCAGCTGATTTCAACATGCAAATAATAGCAGAATATGCCCTCTCACACAACCACTGGTCACAAAACATCTTATCCCACTGGACGTCCCCTTTAAGGCCCTGCAGAATTTTTGAGTTTATCATAATATGAAGGTAACGCTCTCTCTATGTCTAAACATGAAACATGTAAGCACTTTCTGTATACACCTTTAAAGTATCAATAAATCCTGGTGTTACGGTGTGTCACATCATGCTGGAACTTCTTTTGAATGGAATACTCTAGTAATTTCATCCTGTGGTGGTTTTCTTAGCTCTGCATGCCGATATATGTCTGCATAGGGGTTTAAAGGGAGTCTGTCACCAGGAAGCTTGATATAACAACAACTACAGTGAAACGAACGGTAGGGGGCATTAGGCAGAGTTCCAACATATGTTTAGGTAGCCCAATAATGCACCATTTCCTTGAAAAAGCTGTAGTTATAGATATGTAAATGAGGCTTAAGTGCAATGTTCAGGGGAGTAACAAGTAACCATAGGGCCACATAGCAAAACTTCTAATGGGGTCCTCTTCTACCATGATCACCATAAAGAGGACCAGTCACCAGGTCTGAAAAGCCCAATAACATATATCATATGATATATGTGCACTGTTACCCTGAGCATTTTCGTGCCTTGTTTATCCAAATCCATTCAACCATTCCAAAGATATAAGCCCTTTGATGCAAATTTGGGTATACTAACCAAATGAATGGTAACACTGTGGTTTCACTGGAGGCAGCACAGTACAGGGATAATAAACACAATGATGTGACAGTACAGGGATAATAATCACAGTGATGTCACAATACAGGGATAATAATCACAGTGATGTCACAGTACAGGGATGATATACACAGTGATGTGACAGTACCAGGTTAATAAGCACAGTGATATCACAGTAAAGAGATAATAAACACAATGATATCACAGTACATCCAAAAGAGGGCATATGAGCTCCCCAGCTCCTTTCCCATAATGCCTTGTGATATGTAGATGCTAAGTAGAGGGCAAAAGGCAATTCAATCTCTACACACCTTCACTGGTGCTCTCCTCAATGTGAGAGATTCTTGTCCCTAACCCACTCATTGCCTCCCACAAAGCCAACCAGTTCACTTTGCTCTGTACTGATGAGGGACAACAATCCTGAAACAGCGCTGTATGCAGATAAGTGAAATTGGCTTGGCTAAAATCCCTTTTGCTGTCTTAAGACTCGGTGAGTCAAAAGCAAATTGAAGATCTGTTACATCCAACAGAGGGCGCATGAGCTCCCCAGCTCCTTTCCCATAATGCCTTGTGATATGTAGATGCTAAGTAGAGGGCAAAAGGCAATTCAATCTCTACACACCTTCACTGGTGCTCTCCTCAATGTGAGAGATTCTTGTCCCTAACAGTATAGGGATAACACAGTCGTATCACAGTACAGGGATAATGCACACAGTGATGTCAATATAAAGTGTCCATTATTACATTATAGTAATGGGATAATGCACACAAAAAGATCACTGTACACACTGTGACATCATAGTATATGAATAAAGTAATTATAATGATGTCACATGCAGGCAATATGATGTCCCAGTAAAGTAATGGAGGCACATTCACTTTTTCACATTCCCTTCCATCTTCCATAGTTATCACTATTGCACCCTAGGTCTCAGTGGAAAAGGCCCACTTAGTTACTGGGCCCCATCGTAGCTGAAATGTCTGCTACCCTGGTAGTTACACCCATAGGTATGTCCACTACGCCACCTACAGGACCTACAACACCATATACGTGGCTTACAAATGATTTTGGTGGTGGTAAACCCCCTTTATCCATGTAAAGATAAGAGGTAAATGGAGAACGTGAAACTCTTAATGCACAATACATATATTTGTGTGAAGGCCTCTAACTTACCATATACCATTTATAATAGAGGACTTCTCAAGTGGCAGATGAGTTTTTGGACTTTTTTTTTGCTATGCATGCACCTCCTTGTTTAATTACTTATATTTTGGGAGAAAATATTCAGTAGATCTTGCACTACAAACCTCCCTCTGCGTTACTGATATGGCTAACTCCAGCAGCATGGTGAACTATTAAGAAAAAGATAAACATGAAGTAAACTTCAAAATCTATTTCAGGCCCCTCTGGCCATGTACTTCAAGTAGCAAACTCTTTGATTTACCTCTCCTCTCCATGAGCCACCCAACAAAGCAGGGGGACGTTGTTCTCCCACAGCGAGCACACTTTGATCCTAGTATTGGATCATCACATCCTGCAATATAATGTCTGTATGCTAATGCCACAAAACCCAGCATGCATGATTAATGCTTTATAAATAGGAATATACAGTGATTTAAACAAAGCGCATGCTACATCCCCTGCTTCCTCTAAGATAATTTTTCGAGGTGACGAGTTGAGCAACTTGAGATTTCTCAAGGGGAGTAGAAGAGAAGCTACAGAATCCTCAATGAGAATTCTATAAGATTTATCACCTGTGCTCTTTGCTTGCAATACCAGAAGGACATTTTAATAAATAAAATAGCCACATATTGGAGATGGTTCAGAATTAGGCACTAAAAATTAGAATCGGAGAAATAAATAATTTTGCAAACAAAAATAACAAAAATCTAAACTATAATATAAAAAAATTACAAATATAACAGAAAAAAAAAATAGCTAAATTATATCCAGTAAGTGTAAACGACTAGAATTCAACTTATGTAAAATGTACCAATGGATAATATCTGACCGGAGTATGATCTTTATCTGTCCATAAATGAAATCAATGTTATATCTTAACCCAGTGTTTCAGATATATAAACCTAAGTGTCTTTTACACACAGGTTAAGACCTATGCTGACAACTTCAGGCTTTAACCGTTGTAATAAGCCCATGTCAGTAAATGGAATCACTTATGCAAAGTTTTCTGGGAAAGGATTGCATTTGCAGGTTATTAATAGAGGTTAGTGTTACTCTGCACAACAGAGTGCAAAAATCACTTTTGGAAGGAATATTTAAGAGGGAAAAATGCACTGAGCTGTAATACTACCGTATAAATTTTGGACTTACATTGGATGGATGCCCTTCCAGGACGTCTCTCTCTAGGGCTAAATATTGTTCTGCCTGTCAATTTTATTGAAGCGTATGTGGTTACACGTTATAGCACATTCTCGGTTATTCAGGGGTGTAATAGAATGCTTCAACAAGACCTGTTTTATTTATTAAAGGGAAGTCAAACCTGTGGTCACCACCATGAGGTCATACACACGTGGACAAAATTGTTGGTACCCCTCGTTTAATGAAAGAAAAACCCACAATGGTCACAGAAATAACTTGAATCTGACAAAGTAATAATATATAACTACATGTTGACAATCCACAAAGCTTCTGGGAGAATGTCCTATGGACAGATGAGACAAAAATCTAAATTTTTGGCAAGGCATATCAGCTCTATGTTCACAGACGGAAAAATGAAGCATATCTTGAAAAGAACACTGTCCCTTCTGTGAAACATGGAGGAGGCTCTGTTATGTTCTGGGGCTGCTTTGCTGCATCTGGCACAGGGTGTCTTGAATCTGTGCAGGGTACAATGAAATCTCAAGACTATCAAGGGATTCTAGAGAGAAATGTGCTGCCCAGTGTCAGAAAGCTTGGTCTCAGTAGCAGGTCATGGGTCTTGCAACAGGATAATGACCCAAAACACACAGCTAAAAACACCCAAGAATGGCTAAGAGTAAAACATTGGACTATTCTGAAGTGGCCTTCTATGAGCCCTGACCTAAATCCTATTGAGCATCTTTGGAAGGAGCTGAAACATGCTGTCTGGAAAAGGCACCCTTCAAACCTGAGACAACTGGAGCAGTTTGCTCATGAGGAGTGGCCAAAATACCTGTTGAGAGGTGCAGAAGTCTCATTGACAGTTACAGGAATCGTTTGATTGCAGTGATTTCCTCAAAAGGTTGTGCATCTAAATATTAAGTTAAGGGAACCATCATTTCTGTCCAGGCCTGTTTCATGAGTTTTCTTTTTTTAAAAAAAATTCTGTTGAAGCATGGTTGAAAAGCAATGTCTGACTTTCATTTGTTCATTTTCATAGAATTTTTATATATTATTACTTTTGTCAGATTCAAGTTATTTCTGTGACCATTGTGGGTACCAACAATTTTGTCCACGTGTGTAAATAGTTCAATCAAAGGATAGGATATCATAGATATCTCAGGAAAAATGTAAAATATAACTTATTAAATCACAAAGATAAAGTAAAGACAGAAAAGTGGACGAGACATAGAACAGATAATGAACCATCAGAATGAGGGACATATATACTTATATAGTCGGTTGTATCAATTAGATGTACATACAACCATTTCTGCTTTGATCAATTCAACACAAAACAGAGGTATATATTCTCAGGTAAAAAGTGTCCTATTATAGAATGGACTCTGGAATCCTATAGTACTGACCATCCCCTCTGTTCAGTAAGAGGAAATATATCGAGGCAGAGGCAATAAGTGAGTACCCCGCTAAAACAGATTATATGCTCTTAGGGGTTTTGGTCATCAGAGATGCCAAGGCACTAGGAAATTCCAACCAAGAATTAAAAGGGAGTATATGTGTAACCAGTGCCACCACCAGAGTATTTCACTGCACTGGGGGTGAGGCTTGGTCCTCCCTTAAGGTCTAATGTCCTAGGCTAAAATATGATGACAGATGCTAGCCTCCCACATCAGAGCTTATCTCTGCCCAGATTTTTCCAAAATAAATCAGGACATGTCTCTGCTCAGATAAAGTAGTATATTATAGAGACAGCCTCTGGGCAAAACTTGCACACAAATATATGATATTGTGTGCTAGCCCACACAGTGCTGCTCAAAATTATACTGACAGGCTCCGGATCCTCAATTACACATACATAGTCAGCATTGTGCGCTATGCACTGGAGCACTGCCAATTAGACGATCGGTATTCACCCCCCGCTGGAGTGTGCTCTTAAAAGAGCGTCAAGCCGATAGCTCGCTACTGGCTCCAGAGAACATCTAATCTGAACACTTATATGATGATACATATACTCTTATTTAATTCTTGGAATTTCCTAGTGCCTTGGCATCTCTGATGACTAAAACCCCTAAAAGCATATAATCCGTTTTAGCGGGGTACTCACTTATTGCCTCGCCTCCATTTATTTCCACTTATTGAACAGAGGGGATGGTCAGTACTATAGGATTCCAGAGTCCATTCTAAAATAGGACACTTTTTACCTGAGAATATATACCTCTGTTTTGCATTGCATTGAGCAAAACAGAAATGGTTGTATGTGCATCTAATTGATACAACCGACTATAAAAGTATATATGTCCCTCATTCTGATGGTATATTATCTGCTCTGTCTCGTCCCCTTTTCTGTCTTTATTATTTTATCTTTGTGATTTAATAAAAGTGTAATAGAGCATCCATAGACTTCTGTGGAGCCCTTATGATACATGTACATTGCTTGTAGGGATCAAACATTCTGTAATACTGTTACTATACTGTCAAATTTGAAGCCTATACTTCCTTCCCTTTTTACATGATGGTGTGACACATACAGATGTAGTAGAGTTAACCCAAACTTCTGCAACTAGTTAAACTGCTGTCGCGTGATATCTCATCACAGAAGACAACAAAAACCAATGAAAAGTCATTGGAAAAACATATAGCCAATTTAACCAATTGTAGAAGTTCAGGTTTACTCTGCTACATCTGTACATCCTTCATGTGTCCAAGCTCGTTAAATTCACCCCATCAATGTACAGCATGTCAAAAATGATGTCCTCTTCATGGGGATGGGAAAGCAAGACCGAGTGTCGGAACCAGCCCAGAAACCTGTGGTTCATTCACAATAGAGCTTAAGTGAAACCTCTCTGGAAAAACTCCTTTAGATTAAGGCCCCATGTTGTGGAAACTCAGTGTTTTTGGCTGCTGCGTTTTACAGTACCAGCAAAATGAATGAGATTTCATTAACCTCATCCACATTGCTGAACAAAAGAGCTGTGGAAAAGTTGTGTTTTCAAAAACATTTTCAGGCTAAGGCCCCACGTTGCGGAAACACAGCTTTTTTATTGGAGCCAAAGCCAGGAGTGGGTTGAGCAGAAGGTAGAAGTATAAGAACTTCCTATATATTTCCCATTTCTACTGTAGTCACTATTGGCTTTGGCTCAAAAACCGCAGCAAAATCTGCAGCAAAAAAAGCTGCTTTTCTGTAAAGTGGGGTCTTTAGCCTCTCTGTGCTTTTTCTGCAGCATTTTGTCACTGTGCTTTACTGCACGGGACCTTAGCCCCACATGTGGGGAAAAAATGCTGTGGAAAAGTTGCAATAAAATGTAATATGTTTTTTTTTTTTGTTGCTATTTTTTTTTTTTTTTCAGCTGTGACTGACCATGTGGGGCCTTAGCCCACGACTGATGTCTAAAATGTCAGCTTTAATAAATCAACTCACCAAATGTTATCACCAATACAGACAAATCACAGACATGGAGCAAAACTAAAGCTAAACATGGGAACTACATAGCATTTCAAGAACTTCCATCCCAGCATAATTTATGTTTCTATTTAAATCATATGGCCAGGGCTCTTTATGAACAGTGTGCATTTATTAAAAGAAACAAAAAAAATACAGCTGGTTTGACACGTTTAAAAAACATGCACCAGAATGGGCTTGGTTTAGAAGTGTCCTCACAGCCTGTGAGTTAGGCTAAGGCCCCACATAGTGGGCCACAGCAAAAAAGCACGGCGGGAAAAACCACGATGGAAACGCACTGTGGTTTTTACAGCCGCGCTTGTCACAGAAAGTCTGCAGAGTTTTCCTCTGTGGACTTTCTGCATTAATTAAACCTATAGGGAAACCGCCAGTGTTTCCACAGGTATAATTGACATGCTGCAATTTGCCAATTTCCAAAAACGTGACGGTTTTGGAAATCGTAGCATTTCCGCTGCACTTATTTTTCATTGGTGGATAGTGTTTTTGCCACATGGGGCCCCGGCTTCAAGGTTTTCTTGTCTACATGTTTTGCACCTAAAACTTGTATATATTTGTTGTGTGTGCCGAACATTTGTCCTGTGGTGAAGCTCAACACTTTTAGTCAATTGGTATTTGAGTCTGAATTTTGACATTTCTAGAAACACTCCATATTTATGAAGGTCCATATGACTGATTCATAAATATGTCTAAAACTACATACATGAGCATTGATAAATATGCCTCTATGTGTCCTGGTTTCTTATCTCTCATAAATAAAAACCTCACAAAAAGTCCATATAAAACATTATAACATGGGGTTAAAAGGGACTGCATTTTAGAATGTCACCTTATTAGCTGAAATGGATACCGCCCTGTTAATCACTCCAAGGGACTGTGGACTTGTAAAGACTTTCTGAGTAGCTAGATCTTTACATCCGACAGAAGTGAATGTGTTATTTTATGTTTTGCGGTAATGCCTATATTTCTTCTGTTTGCAAAATAATAATAATTCCGTAGTTCATGGAAAAGGAAGAAAAATGATGCAGAAAGATGTTTGATGAACCGTTGAAAAAAGTGAAAATTGAGTTTGTTTGGATGAGTGCATCGCCACTGGCCCATTAATCTAGACTGGAGGACGGATTGGAGCATTCCGCCTTCTGCAAACTGTATTTTATCCACAAGTTGCTTGGAAATATCTATTACATTGTTTAGTGCTCAAATTCAATTTCATCCCTTTAACAGTAGGGATATGTGCAAGGTGACCTTGAAAATAAAATATTGCTAAAATATGTGGATTTTTTTTATTAGACAATAAACATTCATGTAAATAAATTCAAGCTGAATTCCAGGTATGGTATGGCTAATAAACACGACAGGACATCGCCTCCGCAGAACACAGCCTCAGGACATATGGAATGACTAAGAAAGTAAGCAATACAAGGTTCCCTCATGCAGTGGAGGTGACTTAGCTGGATATGACTCATTCTAATGACCTGACATAAAAATGGACCAAAAACAGACCCAAATTATCCAGAAACAAGAATCATACATTCTTTGCTCATTTGAAGTACATAATTTATGTTGAACTTAATTTTTATAATGCATATTATTGGAACATACAAGGGCTAAATTCAAACAAGTTTGTAATATACAGTCATGGCCAAAAGTTTTGAGAATGACACAAATATTATATTTTCACATGCTCTGCTGCCCTCTGGTTTTTATGTGTGTTTGTCAGATGTTTTTATCACATACAGAAATATAATTGCATTCATATTATGAGTAACAGAAGCTTATATTGACAGTTAGAATGAGTTAATGCAGCAAGTCAATATTTGCAGTGTTGACCCTTCTTCTTCAGGACCTCTGCAATTCTCCCTGGCATGCTCTCAATCAACTTCTGGACCAAATCCTGACTGATAGCAGTCCATTCTTGCAGAATCAATGCTTTAATTTTGTCTGAATTTGTTGGTTTTTGTTTGTCCACCCGTCTCTTGATGATTGATTGATGACCACAAGTTCTCAATGGGATTAAGATCTGGGGAGTTTCCAGGCCATGGACCCAAAATCTCTATGTTTTGTTCCCTGAGCCATTTAGTTATCACCTTTGCTTTATGGCAAGGTGCTCCATCATGCTGGAAAAGGCATTGTTGAGCGCCAAACTGCTCTTGGACGGTTGGGAGAAGTTGCTCTTGGAGGACATTCTGGTACCATTCTTTATTCATGGCTGTGTTTTTAGGCAAGACTGTGAGAGAGCCGATTCCCTTGGCTGAGAAGCAACCCCACACATGAATGGTTTCAGGATGCTTTACAGTTGGCATGAGACAAGACTGGTGGTAGCGCTCACCTCTTCTTCTCCGAATAAGCTGTTTTCCAGATGTTCCAAACAATTGAAAAGGGGATTCATCAGAGAAAATGACTTTACCCCAGTCCTCAGCAGTCCACTCCCTGTACCTTTTGCAGAATATCAGTCTGTCCCTGATGTTTTTTCTGGAGAGAAGTGGCTTCTTTGCTGCCCTCCTTGAGACCAGGTCTTGCTCCAAGAGTCTCCGCCTCACAGTGCGTGCAGATGCACTCACACCTGCCTGCTGCCATTCCTCAGCAAGCTCTGCACTGCTGGTAGCCCGATCCCGCAGCTGAAACACTTTTAAGAGACGGTTCTGCCGCTTGCTGGTCTTTCTTGGGCGCCCTGGAGCCTTTTTGGCACCAATGGAACCTCTCTCCTTGAAGTTCTTGATGATGCGATAGATTGTTGACTGAGGTGCAATCTTTCTAGCTGCAATACTCTTCCCAGTTAGGCCATTTTTGTGCAGTGCAATGATGACTGCACGTGTTTCTTTAGAGATAACCATGGTTAACAGAAGAGAAACAATGATGGCAAGCACCAGCCTCCTTTTAAAGTGTCCAGTGGTGTCATTCTTACTTAATCATGACAGATTGATCTCCAGCCCTGTCCTCATCAACACCCACACCTGTGTTAATGGAGCAATCACTGAAACGATGTTAGGTGGTCCTTTTAAGGCAGGGCTGCAATGATGTTGAAATGTGTTTTGGGGGATAAAGTTCATTTTCTAGGCAAATATTGACTTTGCAAGTAATTGCTGTTAAGCTGATCACTCTTTATAACATTCTGGAGTATATGCAAATTGGCATTAGAAAAACTGAAGCAGTAGACTTTGTAAAAATTAATATTTGTATCATTCTCAAAACTTTTGGCCATGACTGTACAAGGTATCTGAATGCTGGTTAATGGGAAGTCACTCACAAGCCCCTGAAGTCAAACTTATCTTGGTGTAGCAGTGTATAACTCAACCACAGATTACTGTGGTAAACCCCTTATAGGAGTTTTCCAAGCTATGGATACTAAATGGGTTATAAAAGGTTCACACCTGTGTTTGGGTTTCCGTTTGGGGGGTCTGCGTAAAAAAGCAGTTACCCTCAGAAACTCGCGCCAAGTTTCCGCCTGAAAAGGGCGGAAAAATGCAGAGAGAGAAGTCTTTTCTCTCCGCATTTTTAAAGCGGAATGGAGAACAGCTTCCCCGAGCGGAGACAGAGCGCTAGTTTGAACCTAGCCTTATCTAACTTTTAAAAACTGATAGCTTATCCTACACCGAATACTACACTACTCATTTGCCGTACTTTTAGTTGTGGCAGTTATCGGTACTGTAAGGGGGTGATCGCACGTAGGAATTTGACGCTGAATTTGTCAAGCAGAAAATTTGTTCTTCAGAAGATAATTTTTTTCTGGTTGTCAAAAACAGGTAAGGATTTTGACCCTGAATTTGAAGCAGAATTTGATGTTGAATTTGGAGAACAGTGCCACTGTATTTTGCCTTCACTGGGCAGGGCCAATTTACAAATTCTGCAAGCGGATTTTGACAAATTCCGCGTCCAATTCCACGATGAAGGAAAAGGTGTATTTTCCACCTCCCATTCATTCATTTTCACCATCCCATTCGTCCTGAAGAAAAAGCAGGACGTTAATATTTTCTGCTAGCTGAAAAAATCCGCAACTGCTTCCCACTGAAATTAATAGGAGGCAGATTTCAGGCGGAATTTGAGGCAGGTTTCGTGTCAATTTCCTACCTGTGAACACCCCCTAACGGTGTTTTATAGACTTGAATACAACAGTACTGCAGTACCGATAACTGATGCTATTGAAAGTCCTACAGGTGTGCAGCACAGCACAATGTTCTCCCTGTGTTTGCATGTTTTTCCTCCCACACACAGACACACTGATAGGGAATATAGATTTTGATCCCTATATGGGACAGTCATTGACAACGTCTGTAAAGCGCTTCAGAATATGATGGCGCTATACAAGTTAGCAAAATAAAATAAATAAAATCTATAATTGATGGCCTGTCTTAAGGATAGGTTGTCACTTAATGAAAGCTGGATGCTTTAATGAGTTATCCTTAGAACACACTTTGCTATTTTTACATTCCTGATTCTGCTCTCCTACCTCTGGTCTAGCACACACCTTGCTCCTGTCTACCCTCCATGTGCACTGGCATGATTACAACTTGTGAGATGGCTGTGGCTGCCATGCTTGTGGCCTTAGTGGTGACATCACTATGGGCAAATGTTATCGCTATAAGCATTTGAGATATAACCACATCTATCACATTCAACTGTATTAAAAAGGGGAATAAAGGCTCTTGGCTTGGGAGTGGCCATTAGTTGTAGCTAAGTATATTTCTCAGATCGCAATTGAAATTGTATATACCATTGTGCTTCATGGCAGCTCATGCAAATGTATGCCAGTATGAGACATAAAGTACATGGCTAACATGGGGCAGATGATAGGTTATGATAAACCTTTCAATACTGAAGCAAAATTGTTGCTATTGCTCCAATTTATTGCCCCCAATATCATCACATACACTGTGCGCATGTATATTTATAAAAGCACCCTGCGATTTTGTTCTAGAAAGTGAGGCACGTGTTCGACATGTTAAACCTCGAAATCTAAATCTGTCAAATAATAGATACACTGTAGGGGCAGATTTATTAATACTGTCCTAGATTAAGGCAACATAAAACTAGATGGGATAGGAAGATGTGGCAAATTTATCACAGTGGTGCACGCTATGTGATAAATTTGGCACATCTTGCTAGCCATGTTAGACCCTTTTTTTCTTCCTCACACCACCTCTTTGCTGGCTTATTCTACACCAAAATATTGTACTAAAATGACAGACACCAGGAACATTTCATGATTCCAGTTAGCCATGTCACCTTTTCTACCACTTGTCTTGTGAGGCATAAAAAGTTTCTAAAACACAATAATGATAATAATAATACTTTAAGGACATGACATCCACAATATGCCAGGTTTTTGCCACAATTTGAGGCAGAATTCTGGGACATTTTGCTTGCTAAATTATTGTCACACAAGAGACTGATGAATAAAACCTTGACCATTATTGATACCTCGATCCAGTATCTTTTCATCTGAGTGAAATCTAAGAACAAATAGCTACAATAGGAATAACAGAGGGAAGAGAGGTTATCTATTGTCAGATTCATTTCTGTATTGACATTATACTGAATAGTAAATGTGTCCTACAGACATAGTCATTTGATATGGTGACCTCTTCTCTAGCCCAGTCTTCCCATACAAGGAATTAAAATGGGTTTTCTCACTAACAGCTCTTTTCATCTATCCAGAATATAGGAAATACAGTCATGGCCAAAAGTTTTGAGAATGACACAAATATTATATTTTCACATGATCTGCTGCCCTCTGGTTTTTATGTGTGTTTGTCAGATGTTTTTATCACATACAGAAATATAATTGCATTCATATTATGAGTAACAGAAGCTTATATTGACAGTTAGAATGAGTTAATGCAGCAAGTCAATATTTGCAGTGTTGACCCTTCTTCTTCAGGACCTCTGCAATTCTTCCTGGCATGCTCTCAATCAACTTCTGGACCAAATCCTGACTGATAGCAGTCCATTCTTGCAGAATCAATGCTTTAATTTTGTCTGAATTTGTTGGTTTTTGTTTGTCCACCCGTCTCTTGATGATTGACCACAAGTTCTCAATGGGATTAAGATCTGGGGAGTTTCCAGGTCATGGACCCAAAATCTCTATGTTTTGTTCCCTGAGCCATTTAGTTATCACCTTTGCTTTATGGCAAGGTGCTCCATCATGCTGGAAAAGGCATTGTTGAGCGCCAAACTGCTCTTGGACGGTTGGGAGAAGTTGCTCTTGGAGGACATTCTGGTACCATTCTTTATTCATGGCTGTGTTTTTAGGCAAGACTGTGAGAGAGCCGATTCCCTTGGCTGAGAAGCAACCCCACACATGAATGGTTTCAGGATGCTTTACAGTTGGCATGAGACAAGACTGGTGGTAGCGCTCACCTCTCCTTCTCCGAATAAGCTGTTTTCCAGATGTTCCAAACAATCAAAAAGGGGATTCATCAGAGAAAATGACTTTACCCCAGTCCTCAGCAGTCCACTCCCTGTACCTTTTGCAGAATATCAGTCTGTCCCTGATGTTTTTTCTGGAGAGAAGTGGCTTCTTTGCTGCCCTCCTTGAGACCAGGCCTTGCTCCAAGAGTCTCCGCCTCACAGTGCGTGCAGATGCACTCACACCTGCCTGCTGCCATTCCTCAGCAAGCTCTGCACTGCTGGTAGCCCGATCCCGCAGCTGAAACACTTTTAAGAGACGGTCCTGCCGCTTGCTGGTCTTTCTTGGGCGCCCTGGAGCCTTTTTGGCACCAATGGAACCTCTCTCCTTGAAGTTCTTGATGATGCGATAGATTGTTGACTGAGGTGCAGTCTTTCTAGCTGCAATACTCTTCCCAGTTAGGCCATTTTTGTGCAGTGCAATGATGACTGCACGTGTTTCTTTAGAGATAACCATGGTTAACAGAAGAGAAACAATGATGACAAGCACCAGCCTCCTTTTAAAGTGTCCAGTGGTGTCATTCTTACTTAATCATGACAGATTGATCTCCAGCCCTGTCCTCATCAACACCCACACCTGTGTTAATGGAGCAATCACTGAAACGATGTTAGGTGGTCCTTTTAAGGCAGGGCTGCAATGATGTTGAAATGTGTTTTGGGGGATAAAGTTCATTTTCTAGGCAAATATTGACTTTGCAAGTAATTGCTGTTAAGCTGATCACTCTTTATAACATTCTGGAGTATATGCAAATTGCCATTAGAAAAACTGAAGCAGTAGACTTTGTAAAAATTAATATTTGTATCATTCTCAAAACTTTTGGCCATGACTGTATGTGTCTGAAAGGAGATCAGTGACCACTGCCAGTACATATGTATCCTGAAAGACAGGTGTGAAAGATCCTCAGTGCGCCAACACCGCTTTGGCTCACACCTGAGTCTTCTTTCATATAAAACCACACTCATCGCCAGTGAGTGCTGGGTCCACAAGATAAATACAAGACAAGCTTTCTAAATTTTATATATTTATTAACCCCTAAATGGGTCGGTATTAACATCTAACACATGCAGTTCAGAACAGATATGCAGATGTATGCAAGCATTAACAGTTACTAGTTACAAGATACAATGCAATGAAATAAAAGGGCATAAAAGTGAAATAGTTACTTTACCACACATGTCCTTGATGTGGTTCTGTAGTCCAACACTCACACATGCTCTGTCATGTGTGAATAACCCAGTGGAGGCTTCTTAGCATGTGGCATCAATACAATAATCCAGCCTGCATGCTCTTCACAGTGGTCTGTCTGTCTGTAAAAATTCTGTAGTCTGTGATGGTCTGTCTCACTGACCTCTTACCTCATCTTTTATACCCTTGATGACACCACCCAGAATGAGTTTATCAACAACAGCAAGTCTGATTGATTAACGCACTCAAGTCACGATTCTTTGTATGGAAATGAGACCAAGTGAAATGATACAATGTTATCAACCATATCTGATCTACCAGCCCAGACTGATCAATGCATGTTTCTTTGATCACTCAGGGCTGTGTATGAATTCAATGGAGCCCTGCTGGGATGGATACAAAGCCCTATTGTTCCAGTCCGGCCACTATTGGCAATATACCTATGAGTAGGCTGTGCACATTATGAATAAATGCAGGTAAGAAGGGAGATACTATACCCAGAGATCAAAATACATCTTTGAGTTATAGCCATATTTAAGCGGAATCATCACAACAGGTTTATTGTTTTCTTCCTGGATGGGTGCTTTTTTTACTGGGGGAACATTATTTTTTCTGCTCTAGCCACCACTGTGGTATAGGGCTGAAACTGACCCATTACTATGGGCTGTTTTTTGACTTTTATTAGTTGAAGTTACACCCTGATGAATGGTGTAAACACACCAGGAAACGCGTAGGGGATGTTATGGATTGTTGTGTAAGGGTACAGTTTGGTACTGCCCTTGGAAGGGTGGGAGTCACTTGGGGTAAAAGGGACAATCTGATGAGGGGCAGAATAGGGATGGTCTGATCCACCTGACTGTGGTCACCTTCTGGTTGTTATCTTCCTTTGGAACTGACAAATGTCCCCCATCTGATTTGGCAAGATCCACCCAATTTATTATGAATTTGCTATGTGACTCTGGCCAACTGACTTAATTATGAGATGGAGTTGTAGCCCTCTTCTTTGTTTTGGAACTAGAATTGGTTCTTGTCTAATAGCTCGTTGTTTGTTTGTCTTATATTTCAATTGGAACATTTTTTATCAAATATATTTATTAAATGTTACGTTTTAGTTTTCATCAGTGCTTTATACCCATTTGGATTTTCTGATGATTTTGTGCCTTTCCCTCTGGCGAAGTGGTAAAGTCACACATTTTGGCTCCATTTTGCTATTTTTTCTATAGGAAAACCACCAGTGTTTCCATAAGTATAACTGACATGCTGTGATTTCAGAAACCACAATGGTTTTGGAAATCGCAGCATGTCCACTGCGCTTATTTTTCCACAATGTGTGGATGAGATTCACTAGAATCCCATCCACTCTACAGTGACTGCAAAGTGCTGCAGTTTTTTCCGCAGCGTTTACGCCATGTGAGGCCCCAGATTTAAGCTGGCCTAACAATACAGTAGACAAAAGCTAATCACATTTACAATTTTGTTCGGAATGAGCCACAATCCAGTATGTATGGGGGATTCTCAAGTGCCCCCTGGAAAATGTTGGGGAAAGAGTGATCAAAAATGTAGGACTCAACATGCCCAACCCTTTGATGACCCATGAGATGCAAAATGTGTCTGGTAGTAGCTCACCCCTATTTCACTACATAAATGAACATGCATGCCAGTTACTTTACATCTGCAGAATATAAGGTCAATGACTAACAAGAAAAAGCTGAAGTGGGTGCTTGGAGCTTAGAGATATCTCTTCAATCTACATTTTGTAGCATCAGACACTTAGTAAGATTTATTTTTATGAAATCTGTGGTTAGGAAAATAGACTACATGATATTATATTGGTGTGTTAAGCCGCCAGCAAGGTTAATATTTTTTAAGGATAATTGAAGGCTTTAACAAGATAATGTTAAGTATATAAAACTGTGTCACCGGAATAGGGAAAAAATACAAGCAGCAACCTTCGACATATCTACTCTTAGGCTGGAACGAAAAAGGGCTCCAGGGAAGCCATTTTTGAATTTCTCTCTAAAGGGTACCTATTACTGTTCCTCGCAGGCTTCTAGAAAATGGGGACACGTCTCTCTGTGGATCAATATCCTTTGTTTAAATTAATTGCTTTAACTCTGTTTGTCCTTCTTTGCCAAAAATATATCCAGCTTTGCGAGTGAATTTTAGATGTTGATGATCCTAACTGATGGCTACATCTGTTAAAGGCAGAACCTTGGTGCCCTTCGTGTCACTTGCCCAGCCGTTATGAGGAAGGTTTCCCCAGAGCTCACTCTATTGACCTTGAATTCATTACTAAGCAGCAGTCATATCTTTAGGCAGCTTTCATTTTTCCTAGTCAACAAAAACAGCTTTATCTGCTTTCCAATATTCCTGTCACTTCAAATATAATGCTGTCTAGTACGAGAATTAACTTTATGAGCCAGTGCTTAAAACTGTAGTAAAACAGTTTTTTAGAGATAAAATTACATTGTTGTTTAACTTAGTAAAGTGCTCTTCACCTAAAATGGATTAGTATAGAATTAATACAGAAAATACACTAATATAGTACTTATCATTATAAAAATGATAAAAATACGTTTGAGCACAAAAACGATGGGGCAGAAATGCTCAGCTAAGTGATTTTCCCCTTTGTTTAAGTGATCAGTGGGGGTCTCACTATGTCCCACTAGCTGTGGATGGCTTTGTATTGCTGATTCCGGGACAAGAAGGGATAATAGTGTACTGGCTAAGGAATATTGTCAGGGATATAACTTTGCTTGGCTCTCAAAGAAGAGTTATCTCGAGCTAACCACATCCAGAAATTTGTTCCAGAAATCAGTGGGGGTCTTAGAACCCGTGGATCAAAATGTTTCACTTGTAGTTATGATATATCAGAATTTTTTTTGAAGACACAGTAACACTTTAACGTCAAAAAGAGCAAGTCTGACATTTTAATATAAGATCTCTCAAAGACAGTAGGAGAAACCGAACAAAAAAAGGTAGGCTAGATTCACATGAAAGAGGTGTAAAACGGCCATGAAAAACATTTATTTTTCACAGTGTATGAAGGGATCCATGAGAATGGCCAAAAATAGGAAATTACATATATTTTGAAGGTCCGTGAAAACAGACCATCAAATTAACGGTCATGTGAAATGGATGTCACATGGCCTGTACTCGCAGTTGTACGAATCTAACCTTAGGCACTAGTGAATTTTTTTTGCAATTTTTTGGTTTCTCGTCTCATATTTTAAACTGCATAAAATTATAAAATTACAGAAGTGATCTAAAAAGAAATCTCACTACAACAAGCAATTTAACAAACACATTTCATCAAGGTAACATCTGTGCACCAAAACCTTCCTAAACTCCCTGCTTAAATGATCCATCCGAAGCTTCAGGGACCATTACCCACCATGTAATTTATGCACCTGAAATCTATTTTTCAGTTCTTACTTATAGAAATATTTTGTCTATTACTGGCATTGTTTTGTTTTCTTCACTTTCACTTCTGAAGAAATGGTTGCATATGAATGCTGCCATAGACATGTTCCATGTGTAGAATACATAGAACATACAAATGTGCACAAAATACTGCACATATTAAGTACATACAGTGGGGAAAAAAAGTATTTAGTCAGTCACCAATTGTGCAAGTTCTCCCACTTAAAAAGATGAGAGAGACCTGTAATTATCATCATAGGTAGACCTCAACTATGAGAGACAAAATGAGAAAACAAATACAGAAAATCACATTGTCTGATTTTTTTTAAGAATTTATTTGCAAATTATGGTGGAAAATAAGTATTTGGTCACCTACAAACAAGCAAGATTTCTGGCTCTCACAGACCTGTAACTTCTTCTTTAAGAGGCTCCTCTGTCCTCCACTCATTACCTGTAGTAATGGCTCCTGTCTGACATTTTTATCAGTATAAAAGACACCTGTCCACAACCTCAAACAGTCACACTCCAAACTCCACTATGGTGAAGACCAAAGAGCTGTGGAAGGACACCAGAAACAAACTTGTAGACCTGCACCAGGCTGAGAAGACTGAATCTGCAATAGGCAAGCAGCTTGGTGTGAAGAAATCAACTGTGGGAGCAATAATTAGAAAATGGAAGACATACAAGACCACTGATAATCTCCCTCGATCAGGGACTCCACGTAAGATTTCACCCCGTGGGGTCAAAATGATCACAAGAACGGTGAGCAAAAATCCCAGAACCACACGGGGGGACCTAGTGAATGACCTGCAGAAAGCTGGGACTAATGTAACAAAGGCTACCGTCAATAACACACTACGCCGCCAGATCCTGCAGTGCCAGACGTGCCCCCCTGCTTAAGCCAGTACATATGCGGGCCCATTTGAAGTTTACTAGAGAGCATTTGGATGTTCCAGAAGAGTATTGGGAGAATGTCATATGGTCAGATGAAACCAAAGTAGAGCTGTTTGGTAGAAACACAACTTGTCATGTTTGGAGGAGAGTGAATGCTGAGTTGCATCCAAAGAACACCATACCTACTGTGACGCATGGGGCAACATCATAAGCTATAATGTGGTTTACTTTATTTACCGCAGGATAAGCAGGATAAGCATATAGTACAATAGAAAGCATCTAAGTATATAATACAATTACATCAAAGATCTAAAAGGTATTGGCAAAAAAATATAAAAAAAATATGTCATGGTAATGTGATGCATAATGATATAAGGAGCATGAAATGTAATCCAAGCTCCATGAACACTTCACCATAGCCTTCCCTGAAGGCAGATCAGTGTCCAGAGCAGTTTACCGCCAGTGCACTGGTAATCTCAGAAGTCAGTGCACCTATTAACTACTTAGCAGGGCTCCAAGTGTAATACTATACAAGAGAGAGAGCACAGTCTGAGTCTGATAACATCATCTCCCTTGCTTTCAACATTTCATTGGTGTTTCAAGTCTTGCAGCGTGCTTAATCTACCTGGAAAAGCAAACAGCCTTGTAGATTTTATCGCAGAGCTCTCTGAGGATCTGAAAGGCAGCTGTGTGTTATCGAGGACCTGTGGTTTGATTGGGATGAAGGGAATGTTATTGACTGTGTGGACTAAAAAGCATTGAAGGCAATATGTCACTCTTTTACGTTTTTGTAACTAACAAAAAGGAAAGAGGAATATGTACTATGTAAGATGAGTACTGAATTGTCACGCTGCCATGTAACAACATTGGGGTCATCTAACTGAGAAAAGACAATGCTGTAAAAGTGGTGACCAGAATGGCTTCATACTACAAAGAGAAATTCCAAAATCCTATAATGATTAACTAATTTTTACTTTTTCCTAAAGGGAGTGTATGAGAGCAAAGAAAAAAAGGTTATAAGCACATCTGTTGTCTACAGCCTGTGTCTGGTATTGCCAGAAGAGAAGCCACCTATACACAACGGATGACTGTCGGTCAAAATTGGCCAACCATCCATTGTGCATGGGGGCTGGGAACTTTACCCGGATAGCAGATGTTGATGCAGATAAGGATTGAGCAGATCAATTTCAACTGCCTGATCCCTTCGTTCTGGGCAAGATAGGCTTCTGCCAGAGGAGTTTGGAAGTCACTCCCGATCCCATTCTGCACACATGCAATGCTTGGTTGAAGTTGCATGTGTATATGGGGATTGGGGAGAATGATGTGGATTGAAATATCATTACAGTGATCATTCAAGATCTTTTGGTTAAGAGTGTCATAGGTTTGCATAGAGAGACTTCTGGCAAACCACAGCAGACTGTAGTAGCTGCTGCAGAGTTCATGTGGTCTGACTCCGGGTGATCTAAGGTCACCTGGGAACAAAGCTTCAAATTTTTCATAAGTTGATAGGCTATTTCAACGTGCATCCCATCTGCTTATGTACTTGACAGATGGGGAAGGGATACATAAGAAACCCTGAGGTCTTATTTAGACTATGGCTTCACATTATTAATTTTAGATTAATGTGTATGGCTACCATAACTTTAAAGGGGTTGTCCAAAAATTAGACACATGACTGTTGAGGCCAATCTGCGTTCACTGGAGAGGGATCAGTGACATCACTCACATACGCCACTGGTCCCTTACTAGCAACCACTGAAATCACTGATTGGTCTCAGGGATCACATGAGGTGCAGGACCTCCGTCAATGAGACCCTGGCCCGGGCTGGAACAGCCACCTGTAGTGTACAATGGAGAACCAAGGACAGGTGAGTATTTTACATACATTATTTTACAGTTCTTGCGGCAAACCCACAGTTTGCTCCAATTCCTGAACAACTCCTTTAACTTATTACTGCCTTTTCCCAAACATTGGATCAGACATGTTTTTATTTTAGTTTCCGGGTCAGATTTGGTTTTACTTTATACTCCAGGTTAGACTTGTTTTATGCTCCAGGTCAGACTTGTTTCTTTTTTATGATCCAGGTCACGCTTGTTTCTCTTTTATGTTCCAGGTCAGACTTGTCTTTGTTTTACCTCCATTGTCATTTTTCCTACAGTTAATTAAGCCCCTAGAAGGAACATCACTTGGATGACAATGTCAAACCTTCCAAAAATAAAGTAGTACACAGAACACTGAGGACATTGAACCAAGATTTATTATATGTCTGTATTGTTATCTCAAGTGAATTCCCTGTTATCACCTATTGCTGCATAACAAAAAAAAACCCTGTAATTACAGTCTCTCACCATAGGTGCCCTTTGTGACACCTTCTTTTGGTATATGATATTTAGTCAATGTTTTGGTCGGCTTGTCACTATGGGAAATTGGCAGGATAATTAATTTTTCAGTAAAAGCCAAGTTATTTTTTAACTTCCTCTATGAAGCATCTTGCACTTTCATAAATGTCAAAAGTGTCAGAACACATAAGCGGAAATAAAACCAGTGTTCTGCATTCCTATTAAAACTGCATGACCTCTTCAACTGTCTCACTTAGCCAAAGAATAACTGTATAACCTAGAAAAGCAGAACACACGATTGCTCTCAGATATATAATGAGTGCAGAACAGCGCTTCATGAAAAGACAGTAGGCAGGCAGTCTAGTCCCTGAATGTCTCTATTTACGTTGATACTCTCACGCAATAAATTTTTTGATAGGTTTTCTTTTATTTTCAGTATCTGCAGGTTAAAATACCACATTATATTATCACAAACACAATTAAAAGTGTTGAAAGTGTAAGAAAACTTTTATTTATTTTTTCATAAATTAGTAATGCAGAAAAAGGGAACAAACGTTGTAATATACTTCACTAAAGAAAAGTGCCTGTGTCTTTAACTATTGCTCCTGTATTTACTTCTTATCTGCATGATTCTGTTCATCATACACTACTGTTCAAAAGTTTAGAGTCACTTAGAAATTGCATTATTTTTGAAAAAAGCAGTTTTTTTCAATGAAGATAACATTAAATGAATCAGAAATACACTCTATACATTGTTAATTTGGTAAATGACTATTCTAGCTGCAAACGTCTGGTTTTTAATGCAATATCTACATAGGTGTATAGAGGCCCATTTCCAGCAACCATCACTCCAGTGTTCTAATGGTACATTGTGTTTGCTAACTGTGTAAGAAGGCTAATGGATGTTTAGAAAACCCTTGTGCAAGTATGTTAACACAGCTGAAAACAGTTTTGCTGGTTAGAGAAGCTATAAAACTGACCTTCCTTTGAGCTAGTTGAGAATCTGGAGCACTACATTTGTTGGTTCGATAACACTCTCAAAATGGCCAGAAAAAGAGAACTTTCATGTGAAACTCGACAGTCTATTCTTGTTCTTAGAAATGAAGGCTATTCCATGCGAGAAATTGCCAAGAAACTGAAGATTTCCTACAACGGTGTGTACTACTCCCTTCAGAGGACAAACAGACTTTAAACAGAGTAGAAAGAAGCCCCGCTGCACAACTGAGCAACAAGACAAGCACATTAGAGTCTCTAGTTTGAGAAATCAACGCCTCACAGGTCTTCAACTGGCAGCTTCATTAAATAGTACCCGCAAAACGCCAGTGTCAACGTCTACAGTGAAGAGGCGACTCAGGGATACTGGCCTTCAGGGCAGAGTGGCCAAGAAAAAGCCATATCTGAGACTGGCTAATAAAAGGAAAAGATTAATATGGGCAAAAGAACACAGACATTGGACAGAGGAAGATTGGAAAAAAGTGTTATGGACAGAAGAATCGAAGTTTGAGGTGTTTGGATCACACAGAAGAACATTTGTGAGACGCAGAACAGCTGAAAAGATGCTGGAAGAGTGCCTGACGCCATCTGTCAAGCATGGTGGAGGTAATGTGATGGTCTGGGGTTGCTTTGGTGCTGGTAAAGTGGGAGATTTGTACAAGGTAAAAGGGATTTTGAATAAGGAAGGCTATCACTCCATTTTGCAACTCCATGCCATACCCTGTGGACAGCGCTTGATTGGAGCCAATTTCATCCTACAACAGGACAATGACCCAAAGCACACCTCCAAATTATGCAAGAACTATTTAGGGAAGAAGCAGGCAGCTGGTATTCTATCTGTAATGGAGTGGTCAGCGCAGTCACCAGATCTCAACCCCCCTGAGCTGTTGTGGGAGCAGCTTAACTGTATGGTACGCAAAAAGTGCCCATCAAGCCAATCCAACTTGTGAGAGGGGCTTCTGGAAGCATGGGGGGAAATTTCTCCAGATTACCTCAGCAAATTAACAGCTAGAATGCCAAAGGTCTGCAATGCTGGAATTGCTGCAAATGGAGCATTATTTGACGAAAGCAAAGTTTGAAGGAGAAAATTATTATTTCAAATAAAAATCATTCTTTCTAACCTTGTGTGATGAAATGAGGTGCAGGGATAGTCTTGGAATATCAATATCCCTCTATATTACTGCACAGCGGGGGTTGGTGCCTAGAATCAGGCTTAGCAGAGCACCTGGAAAGTGGTCAAACTACTCTCTAGTTCAGGTCTATTGTCCTGTCCCTGAAGCAATCAGCCATTTGGTCAAAAGCCTTCATCTGCATAAGACTGCCATCCTCACTAACCCAGCGGGGGTTCATTTAGACAGGATGCTTTATGCAAACGATCCGCATATCCCTGAGAGACTCAGTGACGCCAGTGCTAGTTCTGGGGAGTTATGGTTTTATGACAATATCTGGCCTGGGGAACATCTTATAGTCGCCCCGATAAATGCCCCAGATGCGTCCAGTCAAGGCGCACGCTCAGAATATACACATGTTACAGTTCAAAGCCCAGAAGAGGTCCAGGCACTGATCTCCTTACCCAAAGGGAGCTGGAGTGTCAAACTTGGAGTCTAT